>CM061067.1:36019733-36680482 GCA_030762895.1 Sophora flavescens | reverse complement strand
AGCATACAATAAATCTAAGTATATATGGGTTCCTAAAGGAACTATTGCTGCAACTAACTCAAAAGGACCCAAACAGATTTGGGTACCTAAAACACAAACATGATTCTGTTTTGTAGGTGTGTTAGAAAGCCAAGAATGTGAAATGGTATCTTGACAGTGGCTGTTCCAAGCACATGACTGGAGACAAAACCAAGTACATTTCCTTTACCCCTAATTTGAGTGGTAGTGTTACCTATGGAGACAATAATAAAGGGAGAATACTTGGCATTGGCAACATTGGAAGTGACTCAACAACAATCATCGAGGATGTACTATATGTTGAGGGACTGAAACACAACCTATTAAGTATCAGTCAACTATGCGACAAAGGCTTCAAGGTAAAATTAAATTTCAATAGTTGGTTAATAGAAAATCAGCATGATGAAAATCTGAAATTAATTGGACATAGGACAAATAACATCTATATGCTTGATTTAGATAATATCTCTTCAAATATTGCATGCTGTCTTATTTCAAAAGAAGAAGAGAATTGGCTTTGGCATAGAAGAATTGCACACATTCACATGATCCACTGTAATAAACTGATTCGTAAAGATCTTGCAGTTGGCTTGCCTAAACTGAAATTTGTGAAAGATGGACTATGTGATGCATGTCAAAAAGGAAAGCAAGTTAAGGTCTCTTTTAAACCAAACACTAGTGCAGAAAAGGGATTCTACATCGGAGTTTACACATCGGTTTAGTATAAACCGATGTGTAAAACGAGGCGGTGGCATTTTTGAAATTAAAACGAAAGTATTACACATCGGTTTAGAGAATAACCGATGTGTAAAACTTTTCCACATCGGTTATTTATAACCGATGTGTAAAATTAAAATAAAAAAAAATTAAAACTCGGAATTTTTAACATTCAACATCGGTTCTTTTTAAACCGATGTGTAAAATGGTGAGTAACCACATCGGTTTTTAAATAACCGATGTATAAAATTATAAAGAAAAAAAAATAGAAATTTAGATTTTACTTTTACACATCGGTTTTTATTAACCGATGTATAAAATTTAAAAGAAAAAATCAGAATTTAAAAGTTTAATGTTTACACATCGGTTTTGTCATAACCGATGTGTATAAGATGTTTAACACATCGGTTTTCCTCATAACCGATGTGTAATAGTCCCAATTTTTCTATTTCCCTCCTTGTGTTTTGCGCCCTCATTCTTCAGTTTCTGAACGTACCCTAAAACACAACACTCCCTCCCTCTGCTAACGCGCGGCTTGTTTCTGTTCTGCGTTGTCACTGCTTTTCCATCTCTCTCACTGCACTCACATCCGCGAGCTACCCTCAGGTATGCGTCTCTCTCTCTCTCTCATTCTCATTCTCTCTCTGCGTTTCCTTCTTCTCATTCTCTCTCTCTGCATTTCCTTCTTCTCATTCTCTCTCTTTCTTTCTCTTTCTCTCTCTCGCTCCCTTCTTCACGTCCTTTTTCCCTTTTCAATCGTAGACAAAGAAGACCACCTGCGATCATGAGCCTTCATTTTCTGCTTCGTAAGAGAACCACTGAGAACGATCATCCGCGAGCTACCCTCGTTTGCGTGAAGAGCGCCATTTTTGCTCGTCCCTCAGGTATATATTTGTTTCTTGTTTAGAAAAGTTATGAACTTTGACTCGAAATGGTTGGATAATATACTTGCATGTGTTGTTCTGTTGCTCCAAGACTGGATTTTTCCAGTGGTGGTATCACCCGTCACGGCCGTGCTGCCTGTCACGGCTAGGCCGTGACGGATTCTGCCTTGGAGGTTGCTTCACTGGTTGTTCTGTCACGGCCGTGACCACCATCACGGCAAGGCCGTGATCAGTTCTGCCTGTGAGGGTCTGGTTCAGTTGGCATGTCACGGCCGTGATGGCCATCACGGCCAGGCCGTGATAGGTTCTGCCTTGGAGGTTGCTTCACTGGTTGGTCTGTCACGGCCGTGACCACCATCACGGCTAGGCCGTGATCAGTTCTGCCTGTGAGGGTCTGGTTCAGTTGGCATGTCACGGCCGTGATGGCCATCACGGCCAGGCCGTGATAGGTTCTGCCTTGGAGGTTGCTTCACTGGTTGGTCTGTCACGGCCGTGACCACCATCACGGCTAGGCCGTGATCAGTTCTGCTTGTGAGGGTCTGGTACAGCTGACATGTCATGGCCGTGATGGGCATCACGGGATGGCCGTGACCAGTTCTGACTTTTCCATTCTTTCTTTTAAGCTATACTCGATCACGGCCGTGATGGCTTTCAAGGCTAGGCCGTGAAGGGCTCTGTTTGGCTAATTTTCTTCACTTTTCAAGCCCCATCTTCATGCAAGCTACATAAATAGTAAAGCCTTAGTTTCCCGTTTGAGATGCAATACTAATGAGCGTACGTGTACGTGCTTAATGTACCGCTCATTGTGTTGGATCTTGAATTGTCCAAAGTTGGACAGTTTGGGAAAAAACTTTTTCTTAATTCAGTTAAAATAGTTATTCATTGGTTCTAATGTTATATACTTGATGAAAGTTCGGATTGATACATTTCCTTTCGTTCTCCGGGTGCATACTTTATCGTGGTGGATGTCATCGCGTTCAAGTAGTGTACGTCGGAGACCGCGGGAAATGCTGCCGAAATTTTGTCGAGTATGAGCATGAGAGTTAAGGACTAACTGTTAACCGAATGTTGGAAAAGTTTCTTCTCGAATGGGATAGGGCCATACCCTGTCATAAGAAGTGGTTGATGAATATGTTGGACTAAGTACGAAGGTATTGGTTTAGTCATGGATCGCGGTTGGATGAATGCTAGACGGACAAGTGATGAGTATGAGAATGGAGTGGAAGATTTTCAACAGTTTGCAAAAACAAATGCTCCTGATAGTGGTAACGGAAGGTTTTATTGTCCTTGTGTTAACTGTTTGAATGAGAGACGACTAGAAGCTGAGGAGATACGTGATCATCTTATTTGTGAGGGGATTTGCAAGAGTTATACAACATGGATATGCCATGGTGAATCGTTAGACAGGCCGAGGGTGTCGGATAGAGAGGAAGTTGATGACGTGGAAATGGACGATGGACTAGAGGACATGATCCGTGATGTTGGGCAAGAGTCTTTTAAGCGCACATGTGTATGATACTTTGTGCAGTGATGCGCAAGTGGCTTTGTATCCGGGGTGCACTAATTTCACACGGTTGTCAGCGGTGTTAAGATTGTTCAATGTGAAGGCGAGAAATGGGTGGAGCGATAAAAGCTTTACCGAATTGCTTGAGTTGTTGAAAGAAATGCTTCCAGAAGGCAACACATTGCCATCTCGAAACTATGAGGCGAAGAAGATATTGTGTCCGATGGGTATGGAGTATAAGAAAATACACGCTTGCCCCAATGATTGCATATTGTACAGGAAAGAGTTTGAAGAGATGCACGAGTGCCCCAGGTGTGGGGTATCACGCTACAAAGTGAAGGATGGTGATTCTAGTTGTGATGTGGTCACCAAAGGTCCTCCTGCGAAGGTGTTATGGTATCTTCCCGTGATTCCGCTGTTCAAGCGATTGTTTGCTAATGTAAATGACGAAAAGAACATTAGATGGCATGCAGATGAGAGGAAGTGTGATGGACAGCTTCGCCATCCGGCCGATTCTTTGCAATGGAAGAGAATTGATAGTTTGTTTCTGGATTTCGGCAATGAGCCCAGAAACCTCAGGCTTGGACTTGCTACCGATGGAATGAATCCATATGGAAACTTAAGTAGTATTCATAGTTCATGGCCTGTTCTCCTTGTAATTTACAACCTGTCTCCTTGGTTGTGCATGAAGCGCAAATACATTATGTTAAGTATGATGATTTCGGGTCCTAAACAGCCAGGAAATGATATTGATGTTTATCTGAGTCCCTTGATTGAAGACTTGAGAATGATGTGGGATGAAGGCGTTGATGTGATCGACGGGTATTGCCGTGAGACATTCAGATTGCGTGCCATGTTATTTTGCACCATCAATGACTTTCCAACATACGGGAACCTGTGTGGGTATAGTGTTAAGGGGCATAAAGCATGTCCAATATGTGAAGAAGGCACATGTTACCATCAACTGCAACATGGAAGGAAGACGGTCTACCTTGGGCATCAGAGATTTCTCCGACGTAATCATCCTTATCGTAGATTGAGGAAAGCTTTCAATGGACTTCCGGAGAATGAAATTGCTCCGGTGGCCTTGACTGGAGAGCAAGTTTATGAAAGGGTGAACAACACTAATGTTATCTATGGGAAGACCCAGAAGAAGGCTACAGAGAAGAAAATATGGAAGAAGAGGTCGATCTTCTTTGATCTTCCATACTGGTGCAAGCTTGATGTAAGACATTGTATTGATGTGATGCATGTAGAGAAAAATGTGTGTGACAGTTTAGAACGCTTCTCAACATTCAAGGCAAGACAAAGGATGGTGTGAATGCTCGTCTGGATCTAGTTGCGATGGGTATACGAGAGCAGTTAGCTCCACTTAAAGTGGGGGATAAGAAGACTTATTTGCCCCCAGCATGTCATACTTTATCAAAAAAAGAGAAAAGAAGTTTCTGTGAATGTCTACGGGGAGTCAAAGTGCCACAGGGTTACTCTTCAAATATCAGAAGACTTGTCTCAATGAAAGATCTCAAATTAGTTGGCTTAAAGTCTCATGATTGTCATGTCTTGATGCAACAACTACTACCGGTGGCCATTCGTGACATATTGCCTAAAAAAGTCGGACATGCCATTACTAGGTTATGCTTATTCTTCAATGCTATATGTAGCAAGGTCATTGACACTAAAAATTTGGATGAGTTGGAAAATGAGGCAGCCATTGTATTGTGCCAATTGGAGATGTATTTTCCACCTTCATTTTTTGACATCATGGTTCATTTGATTGTTCATCTAGTGAGGGGGATTAGATTGTGCGGTCCCGTTTATTTAAGGTGGATGTACCGGTTGAGCGATACATGAAGATCCCGAAAGGATATATGAAAAATCCACACCGTCCCGAAGCATCTATTGTTGAAAGGTATGTTGCGTAAAGAAGCTATTGAGTTTTGTACGGACTACATGTCGGAAGCGGAACTCGTAGGGCTTCCAAGTCTCGATCACGAAGGAAGATATGATGGTAAGGGTACACGAGGTATCACTGTTAAGAGCATGGATCGGGAGGAAGTGCTTCAAGCACATTTGTATATATTGAATAACACCGATGAGGTTGAACCATACTTATGTGAGCATAAAAGCATTATCAATGAAACTTACCCTAGAATGAATGAAAAATGGTGTTTGAACAAGCATAACAAGACTTTCTTGAACTGGTTTAAAGAAAAAATTGCAAAGGATGGTACTGCTTCTGCTACATTAAAATGGCTAGCACAGGGCCTAACTTTGATGTCATATGCTGGAGTGGGTACGATATCAATAAGTTTTCTTTCTATACAAAGTCCCAGGATGACAAAAGTACTATGCAAAACAATGGGGTTATGGTCGTCGCCGAGTCCATGCATTTCTCTAGTTCGAAAGATAAAAACCCTGTTATGGCATCAGTTTCATACTTTGGAATCATTGAAGAGATATGGGAGGTTGATTACACGAAGTTTAGAGTACCTGTTTTTAAATGTCGGTGGGTCGACAAGAATAATGGTGTGCAAACCGATGAGTTAGGATTCAAATTGGTGGACCTTAGTAAGGTAGGTAATAAAGAGGAACCTTTCATCATGGCATCCCAAGCAAAACAAGTGTTTTATATCCGTGATCCTTCTAACAAAAGGTGGTCAGTGGTTCTCCAGGGAAAAAACATGTATAACGGTAGTGAGGGAAATCACGATTCAACTCTTGATATTTCTGATACTCCTTCTTTCTCAACACGAGTGCCTAATTTCAATGAGGAAAATGAAGTGGATGATGTACATGCTACTCGTAATGATCACCAAGAAGGGTTATGGGAGAACTTTACTAATTGACCACAAAGTAAGTTTAGTTTGATATTACCATCAAGTTTGGCATATTATGTGTTTACGTTGATATTTATAAGTTATGTTTATGTACGTTGATCGATATTTATAAGTTATGTTTGATATTTATCCTGACATACTAACAAGTTTTTTTTTTTGTGTTTAAACAGGTATACATGGCTGATCATGAGGATACACCTCCTTCATGCAAATGGGTCGAGACCCCGTCTCACCTGTAGAAAGGGTAGATGTGCCACACGGATGAGGCATTTGACTGTCAACCGTGGGTCAAATCGGAGGATAAGAGTAGATATTGATGATAACCTCAAACCTATTGGGCCAATCGAAGATCAGTTTACCAGTTTTTAGGCGACCCTTGCTAGGACCAGGCCTAGTATACTCATTGATAGGTGGAGAGATGAACCGGCGGACGTGAAGCAGCAGATATGGGAGAGTATTCTGGTATCTATACTTCTACGTCCTGTGTTTGTCTGTATCTACTTTATTTTTATCTTAATAATATCATACAAGAATTCGTTGATTCTTTTGGTCTTAATGTAGTTGACATTTGACATACCGGATACATACGCTATGAAGAAGCGTTTCTTTGAAGTATCTTGGAGAGCGTTGGAGGGGTTTTAAGGCCGACACCGGCGGATACTATATATTCGGTCCAAAAGTAAAAAGAACCCACTTGAGGTGTATCCGTTTCTTGACAAGGCGACGTGGGATCGCTTTGTTCGGAGCCGACGTGATCCCGCCTTTTCAGGTTAACTTATTTGATTTGTCTCTAAATTTATGTAATTGCATTAATTTCATTTACTTATGTAATTTAATTGTCTTTTATTTATAACAGGAGAAGAGGAAAAAGGGGCAGGAAAACCAAAGCAAGAATGTCTACCCCCCATGTCATGTCTCGTGGGGGATATAAAAAGCTTGTTAAGAAAATGGTTGAAGAGGAAAAGAAAGCACGTCGTGCGAAAGGATCTCGAAGCGGATCCTAATGCTGAAAATCTTCCAGAGGTTGTTGATCCACCTCCACCCCCACGCCATCGTTCATGGAAGAGGGGCCGACAAAGAAAAACGGGACAATATACATCCGAGGAGGCCCGCCAAGTAGCTGAGAGGATTGTAAGTATAGTTTGTTGTAATTGTCATTTTAAGATTGTTACCGAATTGTAATGTGACCTGATATTTTTATGTGATAGGATGCCTTGGATGATCAGCTAACCCAAGGAACCTTTGTTCCTAGAGGACGCAATGATATCTTATCTACTGCCATTGGTAAACCAGACCACTCGGGCCGTGTCATTGGTGTTGGATGGGGAGTCGGCATTCGCCAATACCATGGTTCATCTTCACACCAATGCCACAGGGATTCGGTTGCAGATAGAGCACAACTAAAACAGGAGATTGCAAATGAGCTTCGACAGGAGATGAACGAGCGGTTGCCCAAAGCAGATGGCAATATTTACTTCTTTGTCCCAGCGAGATGACAGAGGTGTCCAACCCTCCGTCCAACCCTCTCGTCCATGTGAGCACTAAGGGCTCATGTGATCCTCCTCATCATCCCGAAAATGATGATGATGTTGCTGATGATGATGATGATGATGATGATGATGACGACCCTGATAGGTGTGAGCTGTATGTTGATGATCATCATCATCATCGCCGCTAGTGGCATTGGGTAGGTCATATAATAAGTTAGGTAATACCATACACCATCGGTTATTACCGGACGATCATCCGAGGGTGTCTGTTGAGATTATTCGAGATGCTCGATGCTCGAGTCCCCGTGCCCACCGAGGAGGTTCAAACAAAGGGGTCGTGCCCCCAGAATCTCATCCTCCGGCCAAGAAGACTGGTCGCCTTTCTTGTTGCATCCGAGGTATTCGGTTAGTTGTGTTTTTCTATATTCATAGTTGAAATATATTTATTATTGTTTAAAGATAATGCTTTATTTGTATTTGTTATAGGATGTTGGAAATGATATTGTGCCTAAAAGGTCGGATCTAGGAAGACCAGGAGATGTCCGCTCCTGTCAAGGTATTCATTTGACCATTTAGTTCATAAATAATTAAATAACTTAATTATCCGTGATTACTAATATATATCTATGTTGTTTAGGGGATCGACAAAGGGGCACCTGGCCATGGTGATGTTTTCAAAGATCTTGCTATACAGGTTGTCACCATGGAGGATGATGCAGCATTGGTAACGTTGGAACATGATGCCACCCAGTGAATCTGTATATACCAAAGAAAGAACTTATGGAGATGGCACTCAATAAAGAAATGGCCAGTTCTGCACACATATCGTTTTGGTGCACGTAAGTACATTTTATTTATAAGTTAAGTACGTAATTAATTTTTAAATACAATGATAATTAACATGTTTTTCCAATATATTAGGTATCTGCATCGTATGTTAGTCGATCAGGGTAACCTCGCCTTTATGGGTTCATTGACCCCATGTTCATTCAGGGTGATGTTCTCGTAGCATCTAAGACCTTGGTCACTACCATACGTGATATACTTGCCCGAGACGATCATCAATTCTATCTTGCGCCTTATCTCAATAAGTAAGTACCGGTGTATTAATTTAAGTATAACTATATATGACTTACAATCACTAATTGTTCCGCAAATACAAGCAAGCATTGGCAATCTGTTGCTCTTGTACCCAAGAATGAACGTCGTGGTCTTCTTACGCTCATTGGGACATAAGCCGGCGAATCAATCAAGACGATCATCGAAACGTAAGCGTTAAAATACTTTATAATCAGTAATGCAGTTGTTTTAATTATCTTAAATCTATTATATATACTTTAATTAATGTTTTTGTCATGATAGGTCTATTAATGCATCCCACATGCAGCGTGGTGAAAGGCGTACTCGGGCTATCAGATGGATTATTCCCAGCGTAAGATATTTATTAGTTCAAATGCATCAAATGCAGTGGGTACAATAATTGATTTCTATTTTATTTAATTCCTCATATTCTAATTGGGTTTCATTTGTACGTAGTCACGTATACAACGTGGGTCATGGGAATGTGGCTACTATGTGATGCAATGGATGTTGGAAATTATCTCCTCCGGGATCACTGAAAGATGGAGTGAGGTAAATGTTAATTGACACAATTAGAAGTAATAGTATAGATTCGTTATATGTTTTATGTTAGTTTATTACTTAAAAGATATAATCTTTTGTCCAATTAAACTTGCGGATATTCAACAATCCATCTCCATTGTCCGATTCTCGACATCAACATCATAAAGAGGCGTTGGGCAACTTTCTTTCTTGAAGTGTACCACCCATAGTTTGTATATATGTAGTTAGTTTAAAAACTTATCATATACTAGCTATAGTGTACGTACCTTTGACCCGATGATATGTATTAGTGCTCGTGTCCGGTTCCAATTCTTCTCTCGTGGTTTTGATGTAGCTTTGATAAAGTGTTGTTTTCATTCATTCAAAATTAATTAGGCCTGATGCCCTCTGTTTTGATTCGTGCTCACTAGTCATTTGATGAAATGTCAGTATTTTTAACCATATGTGTAAGAGCTAATTGGCTGTGCTAAGAAAATTGAATGAAGTATGTTTTGCTTTTGAATGATTGTGTCAAAACTGGTTTGGTGTTCTCGTTGTTGTTTCTTGTTTGATCAGTGGTACTGCTGGTTTGTTTATTGATCTGCATTAGTGAAACAGGAATGATTGAAATGTAAATAATAGATTAAAAAAAAAATGAGATTTTACACATCGGTTCTCAATAACCGATGTGTATATTTAACTTTATACATCGGTTTTGCTTAAAACCGATGTGTAAATATAACTTTACACATCGGTTCTTTAGAAAACCGATGTAGAAAGTCAATTTTACACATCGGTTTTAAGCAAAACCGATGTAGAAAGTTAAATTTAAAACTGCTTAACAATTGCTAAATTAATTTTACACATCGGTTTGTATAAAACCGATGTTTAAAATATACTTTAAACATCGGTTTTAAAACCGATGTGTAAAGTGGCAATAAACCACATCGGTCGTTTCCACATCAGTTTCAAAACCGATGTGGAAAGCCAAAAATAACCGACATGGAATCCCTTTTGTGCACTAGTGAAAGAACATTGTTTCAACAATTAGACCCTTGCAACTTTTACACATGGGTTTATTTGGTCCATCTAGAACCAAAAGCTTTGGTGGTAACTCGTATGCATTGGTAATAGTAGATGATTACTCTAGCTATACATGGACATATTTTCTATCTCATAAGAGTGATTCATTTGCTACATTCAAGAAAATGGCAAAAATTGTGCAAAACGAAAAGGACGTGAAAATTGTTTCTATAAGAAGTGATCATGGGGGAGAATTCAAAATGAAGTGTTTGAAAACTTTTGTGATGAGCATGGCATTCAACATAATTTTTCTGCTCCCATAACTCCACAACAAAATGGAGTAGTGGAAAGAAAGAATAGATCATTAGAGGAGATAGCAAGAACTATGTTGAACGACTCGAGCTTGCCAAAACATTTTTGGGCAGATGCTGTCAATACAGCCTGCTATGTGCTAAATAGAGTCTTGATAAGACAAATCTTAAAGAAAACCCCTTATGAGCTTTACAAAGGAAGAAAACCAAATATAGCACGTTTACATGTTTTTGGTTACAAATGCTTTTTTCTTAACAATGGAAAGAATAATCTTGGAAAATTTGATGCAAAGACTGATGAAGGAATTTTCCTAGGTTACTCTCTATCTAGTAAAGCATTTAGAATATATAATAAGATAACACAAACTATTGAGGAATCCGTTCATGTGACATTTGATGAGTCTAATCCCAAAAGGTTGGGAAAGGATTCTGTTATTGATGATCTTGCAGATTCAATTGAGAAAACTCTCCTAAAAGAGAAACAGGACAATGAAGAAGATGAAAGTTTAAAGAATGAATTGCTGCAGCAGGAGAAAACAGACCAACAGCCTGACCTACCAAAGGAATGGAGGACTGTCAGAAATCATCCAGTTGATAACATCATTGGTGAAATTACAAAGGGGGTAACTACTAGACAATCTCTTAGAAATGTTTGTAATCATATGGCATTTGTGTCTTAAGTAGAACCTAAGAACATAGATGATGCTATAATTGTTGAACATTGGATGATGGCTATGCAAGATGAGTTAAACCAGTTTGAAAGAAACCAAGTTTGGAAACTAGTGCCTAAACCCAAGAACTGTCAAGTAATAGGTACATAATGGGTTTTTAGGAATAAACTAGATAAAAATTGTATAATTGTAAGAAACAAGGCTAGATTGGTAGCCAAAGGGTATAACCAAGAAGAAGGCATAGATTATGATGAAACATATGCACCAGTAGCAAGATTAGAAGCTATAAGAATGCTACTTGCTTATGCTTGCATAATGGGATTTAAATTGTATCGAATGGATGTTAGGGTGCTTTCTTAAATGGATTTATGCATGAGGAAGTGTATGTTGGTCAACCACATGGTTTTGAGAATAATGAATTGCCAAACCATGTTTATAAACTGTCTAAAGCACTATATGGCTTAAAGCAAGCTCCTAGAGCTTGGTACGAAAGGTTAAGTAATTTTCTCATTGAAAAATGATTTAAAAGAGGTAAAGTTGACACAACTTTGTTCACTAAGAAAAAGGCACACAACATTTTACTTGTACAAATATATGTGGATGATATAATTTTTGGTGCCACTAATGAGCATTTGTGCAATGAGTTTGCAAGTCTTATGCAGAGTGAGTTTGAAATGTCAATGATGGGTGAGCTGAACTTTTTCCTTGGACTGCAAATAAAGCAAACTAAAAATGGAATCTTTGTTAGCCAAACCAAGTACTGCAATGAGTTGATCAAGAAGTTTGGCATGGAAAATGCTAAGGAGATGGCTACTCCAATGAGTACCTCCTATTATCTGGACAAGGATGAGCAAGGTAAACCTGTTGATGTTTCTAAATTCAGAGGTATGATAGGCTCACTACTTTATCTTACTGCTAATAGGTCAGATATTATGTTTAGTGTATGCATGTGTGCTAGGTATCAAGCAAATCCAAAAGAATCACACTTAACAACAGTTAAAAGGATAATTAAGTATCTGTTAGGAACAAAAGACATGGGATTATGGTATCCCAAGGGAGCTGCATGTACTTTAATTAGCTATTTAGACTCTGATTTTGCTGTTGTAAACTAGATAGAAAGAGTACTAGTGGAACTTGCCATTTACTAGGAAACTCATTGGTATCATGGTTCAGTAAGAAACAATCTAGTGTGGTTTTATCCACTACAGAGGCTGGATATGTAGCAGCTGGTAGCTGTTGTGCACAGATTTTATGGATAAAACAACAATTAGTTAATTATGGTGTGCAACTAAACCAAGTTCCTATTATATGTGACAATACAAGTGCAATTATCCTAACTAAGAATCCCATAATGCACTCTAGAACTAAACATATAGAAATCCGACATCATTTCATTAGAGACCATATTCAGAGTAGAGAAATTGAGATTGAATATGTTGATATAACTAAACAACTTACCGATATCTTTACCAAGCCCTTGAACAAGGAAAGCTTCTTTTTCATTAGAAGAGAATTGGGCATAATTGATCAATCCTATATCTAATCTCTAAAGAAACAAAAGAAAATAAAAAAGGAAGAACAAGTTCTAGGAATTCATAGGAATTAGAACTTAGTTTTTTGAAAGGTAAAATGCCTTAGTTTGTAATTTTGGCTGATGGTTTCTGTTCTTTTTGATTTGTCCCTGCACCTATCCCTTTATCATGAACAATTTTATATGCTATGTTTGAATGTTTAAATGCTTACCTTCTCTATTGCTTTGAATGTTTCTTTTCTTTACCTTTTTTATAATGCCAAAAGGGGGAGGAAAAAGTATGATATAGAGAAAATAATAACAAATTATACATGCATATGTTGAGGGGGAGCTAATAAGCTTGCATGATTAATGGGGAGTAAATCAAATTCTGCTATGTTAATATTTTTTTGCTCTGATATACTTCTGCTCTGACTGCTTTGATACCATGATATAAATCTGCTAAAAACACTTAGCGTCTGCTACACTTATACTCTGATCTTATAATTTGTTAAAAGGTCACAATCAAAAAGGGAAGATTGTTAGACTCAATGACTTAGAGATTTTGATATATGACAAATACAACTTAATATTTTAGTGTCAAATTGCAAAGACAGGTATCAAGCAGTGATCAACAAGTTCATTAAGCGAATTCAAGGGAAATACTCAAGGAAGAACTTGAAGAAATCAAAAGAGCTACATGAAGGAATCAAAGAGCAAAGTCAAAGATCAAGGAATCATCCAAGACACAAGAGCTTAAAGGAGAAATTAGATTTAAGTCTTAGATGATTTGTAAGAGAAAGAAATCTCTTAGTCACAAAGAAGCTCAATTAATAAGATGCATGAAGAAAATCAATTTTCATAACTTGCATTAAAAGGAATAAGTTTTCGTTAATGAAAATGATTTTTTGGAAATAAGATTTCATAAGAAGCGCTCGTCCAACAAAAGTAATAGAAGCGCTCGTCCAACACAAGTGATCGAAGCGCCCGTCAAATAGAAGCGCGTGTCCAACCCAAGTGATAGAAGCGCTTGTTCACTGAAGTGACAGAAGTGCTCGTCCACTGAAGTGACAGAAGTGCTCATCCACTGAAGTGATAGAAGTGCTCGTCCACTGAAGTGATAGAAGCGCTCGTCCAACAAGTGACAGAAGCGCTCGTCCAACAAGTGACAGAAGCGAGCGTCCACTCAAGTGATACAAGCGCTCGTCTACCAAAGTGACAAAAGCGCTCGTCCACTAAAGTGACAGAAGCGCTCGTCCACACAAGTCTTTGGACTTGCTAAGATCTTAATGAGAAGATCTGTCCAATGACGTGGCATATGGAGCTCGTCTACTAGCACGTCCGAATGTAAAATCTTAATGGCTAGATGGACCCGGTTATTTTCAAGATGGACGCGGATTCTATAAGAACTATCAGAATCTTATTTCAAGAACCAGAATCAAGAAAACATATTCTGTTATTAGATCCAAATCTGTTTTGATTGATCCCAACGACTATAACTTGTTTTCTATATAAAGAGGGATCAAAGGAACACTTTTTACGAATATAACACATCGAATACAATACACATATCATTCATCATCTTTATTGAGCTTATTGTGAAAAGAGTGTTTCGCTCTCATAAGTGCTTCAATTTGTTTATCTGACTATTGAGAGTTAGGAATCAATTTTTCGTTTTATTTGATTGTAAAGAGATAGAGAGTCTCTCTGAGTGATTAGGGTGAGGTATCCCTAAGGAAGAACATTGACGTTCTTCACAAGAGTGTGCTATCTAGAGGTGAATAAGTGCTCTGTGGTGTAAATGTGTTTCAAGCTACCTGGCTAAAGCTTGTGTGTTAGTGTGTGAAATCCCACAGGTGGAGTGGGGACTGGATGTAGGTCACATTGGTGGTGACTGAACCAGGATAAATCTGGTTGTGTGGTATCCCTAAACTCAAACTCCTTTTACTTTCTGTTTATGATCAAGAACCTGTGATTTTGATGTTTAAAGTTCAATATAATTTCTGTTCTTGATCTGTATAAACTGTATTGAAATATGAATCTGATTGTAATCAAGACATTGTTAACTGTGTTCAAAATTGAGTTGATCAAAACCATTCTTGATTGCAGAAATTGAACTAAAACTAATACTCAAACCTGCAAGTTTGTTCTTAATTGTTAATGCTTGTATCTGAAAGTTGCATAACTTGTTCTTAATCTTTAAAGGTTTAATCAGTTTATGTATTTTGTTATTATTGAGTTTTGAACTTGAACCTATTTTGTGATCTGTTAATTCTGAATCAATCTTTCTTTTCCTCATCACCTTCTATTCAAGATTTTATATAAACCCTTCATTGATTTTATAAAAGATCCCGAGGCCACAAATTTGAAAAGTAAAGTTTTGTGAAAAGTTTTTAAGAGGGAAATATTTTAAGAAGACTCAATCCCCCCCCTCTCGAGTCGTTGAAGCCAAAACAACACACCAGATTGGAATGAACCATTTGAGGTCATGTGTGATGCTGGTGACTACGCCGTGGGAGCGGTGTTGGGACAAAGGATAGACAAGAAGGTCCATGCAATTTACTATTCAAGTAACACTCTAGTCGAAGCTCAAGCCAATTATGCCACCACTGAGAAAGAGTTGCTCGCGGTTGTCTTTACTTTTGAGAAGTTCATATCATACCTTGTGGGGTATAAGGTCATTGTGTACACCGACCACTCCACACTAAAGTACCTCATTAGTAAGAAGGAAGCAAAGCCTAGGCTCATCCGATGGATCCTTCTTTTGCAATAATTTGACTTGGAGATTCGGGATCGGATAGGGACAGAGAACTTGGTTGTGGACCACCTATCTAGACTTGAACCACTGGAACATGAGAAGGACAAATTGCCTATAGATGATTCTTTTCCCAATGAGCAACTGTTCACCATCTCGGGAGAAAGTGCTCCAAGGTATGCAAATTTTTTGAATTATTTTGTTTGTGAGATTCTACCACCGGAGTTCTATTATCAACGGAAGAATAAGTTCTTTTCCGATCTTAAGAATTACGTATGGGATGAGCCTTACATTTTCCGCAAGTGTGCGGATAGCATTTACAGAAGGTGTATTCCAGAGGTCGAGGTTCCAAGTATCTTGAGTTGTTGTCATTCCTCATCTTATGGAGAACATTCTAGTGCCTTAAAGACAGCGGCCAAGGTGCTTCAAGCCGGTTTCTATTGGTTTCATATTTTTAGATATGCCCGAATATTCCTGCTTGATTGTGACCCATGTCAAAGAACGGGAAACATCTCCAAGAGTCATGAAATGCCACTCAACACAATGCTAGAAATGGAGATATTTAATGTTTGGGGAGTTGACTACATGGGACCTTTCCCTTCCTCTTGCAACAATAAGTTCATTCTTGTAGCCGTTGATTATGTCTCTAAATGGGTGGAAGTCATTGCATCCCCAACAAGTGATGCAAAAACCGCGATCAAGCTATTCAAGAAGGTGATCTTTCCAAGGTTTGGAATCCCAAGAACAGTTATTAGTGATGGAGGATCGCACTTCATAGAAAAACAATTTGAAAAACTCCTACTCAAATATGGAGTCACTCATAAGGTTGCTACACCTTATCATCCTCAGACAAGTGGTCAAGTCGAAGTTTCCAACAGAGAGATAAAGTGCATTCTAGAGAAGGTTGTTTCAAGTTCTAGAAAGGATTGGTCATTGAAGCTTGATGATGCTCTTTGGGTTTACCGTACGGCTTACAAGACTCCTATTGGGATGACACCCTTTAGACTTATATACGGGAAGCCATGTCATTTGTCGGTTAAGCTTGAGAACAAGGCTTTTTGGGCTATTAAGATGTTAAATTTTGATATAAAGGCCGTCGGAGAAAAAAGAGTCCTTCAACTTCATGAACTTGATAAGCTAAGATTGGATGCTTATGAGTCCGCAAGATCTTACAAAGAGAGAACAAAAAGATGGCATGATAAGCATATCCTTCGTAGAGAATTCCATGAGGGAGAACTAGTGCTACTCTACAACTCAAGGTTGCAGTTATTTCCAGGAAAGCTCAAGTCTAGATGCTCCGGACCATTCAAAGTTATGAAGGTGTCTCTAAATGGTGCCGTTGAGGTTTGGGATAAAAAACGTGGAACATTAAAAGTCAATGGACAGAGGTTGAAACACTACCTTGGAGAACATCCACTTGAACAGGAGGTGGCATTTTCCCTCCTCGATCCAACATCAAAGGATTGAAGGGACTATGGTCAAGCTTAGGACCGTAAATAAGCGCTTCTTGGGAGGCAACCCAAGCTTTCTTTCCCTTTTTAATTTGTTTTTGAATAAATTGAGAAGATTAAGAGAAGAAAGATCACAAATTGATGGTTTTGCCAAGTATTTTCAGGTTATGAAGGCAGGAAGAGCAAAATGAAGTCATAGGAGATCATGGCCTGGCCCTGATGTCTATCATGGCCGTGATGGAGCAATTTCAAAAAGGAAGAGGAGACCAGAATCTATCACGGCCTAGCCGTGAAGAAGGTAATGACCGTGATGGGACAACAGCTGAAAACCAGAAGGGATCACACCCAGGCCGTGACATAGCTCACGAGCGTCATATGAAGGAGTCTAGAAAGTCAGAATTGATCACAGCTAGGCCGTGATGGCCATCACTGCCGTGATAAAGCCCAGTAGTGTCACCCGTATTTATCACGGCCTAGCCGTGAATGTGGTCACGGCCATGACACGATGCTGCTTCAGTTTTTTTTAAAACCAGATTTCGCCCCTCTCCCAAATCACGTTACCCTAACCTTCTTCTTCCTCTCCTCACTCTCTTCCACCTCCATAGCCAAACCTCCATTCCTTCACCATCTTTCACCCAAACTTCATCACCACATCACACATACACAACCCATCATCATCTTTTTACTCCATTCATCTTCTTCTTCCTCTCCTCACTCTCTCCACCATACCCATACTCTAAAAGCTTGAAAACCCGCCTCATCCATGACACCCATGCCAAACAAACCTTGTTTCCTTCCTTCCTAAACCTAAACCATCAAAGCCCACAAACTAATTCCATCAATTTTGGGCAAAATCAAAAAGCCCTAATTTAGGAACACCAACCCCCCCCCCCCCCGAAATTTGGAATTTGAAAAAAGTAAAAGAATGGATTGTGCATTTTGGTGCTTGGGAACCCATTGAAGAAATCATGACAAGCAAACGCCAAAGGGCAAGTGAAGCCTCACGTCCTCGTACCATGGGAAACAAAAACTCAGGTATCTCTTCAGACTCTGACATTGACGATAATGGATATGGCATTGTTTTTAAGAATACCGATCAACAAGATAGGTCTAACATTTTGAAAAATAGGAAAATAGTTCAAACAAAGTATATTGATGATGCATGTATAGACACTCTGGGCCTAACTGTTGATATTAATTGGATGTTGGAAAACATCGGGTGGAGCAAGTTTGCTTGTACCCGATAACCTACATTTGATGGCCCAACCTTGGAGTTCTTGAGCTCTCTAAATGTGGAAATTCTGCAAGGGCCACATTACACTGAAGGTCGGATTACATTCTGGCTCTTTAACCAGGATTTTTTGTTGACCCTTGCTGAGTTCAATGAAATTTTTGGTTTACCTGTAGGGGGTGACAGGAGATACCCCTCTGAGTTTGATGTAGATGAATTTTGAATGTGTTAATTATGAGGGGGAAAAAATTTAATGCTAGAACATCCAAGTCCACGGGCGTTGTTAACCCGAGATTAAGGTATATGCATAGGGTTATGGCCAACACCTTGTTTGGCCGTGGTGAGAGTGACGGATCCGTCTGCCAAGACGAGGTCCTTATACTTTGGGCCATGCTCCATCCTGAGAGCAATTTTGACACGGGGTCATATATGGCTAGGCACCTTTTAAAGGTTGCCAAGAGTTCAAGTGGTACTATTGTCATTGGTGGCTTAATCACCATCATATGTCATCATTTACAGTTTGATTTGGATGGTTTTGAGCCCACCCCCGAGCGGACACGTATTACTTTGCACTCTTGTGAGGCTATGGGGATGATTGTCCAGGAGGATGACATCTACTACCTGAGTCACCCAGAGCGCAGACGCCCAATTCCTCTCACTAACCCCGTACTCATGGATATAAAAAATCCGGCAAATTGGAAAGTGCCAGTGGGAGAGGAACCTGAGCCTATTGAGATATAGAGGTCACTATGCCCGCCACTGCCGGCAAGGCCATCTGGGCGCCCTTCTTCATCCTTTGCAAGTACATCTTCCGGGGACCCATATGCGAGACTAGGATCCACCATGCACACAATCTTAACAAACCAGGAACGATGATGGAGGAGCAGCACGAACAGAGAGCCATGATCCGTAGAGGCTCTATGGACCGCATCTGAGCCAGCACCCACCACCACCTCAATGAGTTGTTCCATTTTTTTTTATCCTCCCTCAGACTTGAATATTTACATTGGGGACAATATAAGTTTTTAAGCTTGGGGTAGGGGTATTTTGAATTTTTCATGTTGCATTCATTTAGGCGTAGTTTTGCATAATCACATCAATAGATTGCCCCTTACTTAGAGTATGCATCCAATTGTGAGAACTTCGTGCCAAATAAATTGAGACAGTGAATTTTTGAACCCAATTTTTGTATTCTTTTAATAGGCTAAAAACAAAAATGCTTGAGATGATCTTTTGATAGTTGATAATTAGCACGTGGTTCCTTGAATTTGTGTTTCTCATTAATTTCAAACTACTAAATGTGAGATTTTGAGCCTAAAAGGGGTACTCACTAAATTTACCCCATTCTTTGTGATTGAGTGTTTTCTTCCTCTTGGATTGTATTCTCTAGAACTTAACTTGAAACCGTTTTGAAACTTCGAAATTTTTGAAAACATATTTGAAAATGATTGAGGCATTAGGCATTTTTTCGGCCTTCTGATCTTTGACTGATTAAATACCACCCCTTAGTTGCCCAATTTTGAGCCAAATAAAATAAAATGCTTTTCTTAGTACCTTGATTGATTTTGCTGAATGATGCATCGTATGACACCTTTTAAAGTATTGCAAAAAGGGTAAAAAGGTGGTCTGAAAAGTTGTGGAAAAGTGCATTAAAGCCTAAAAAAGGTATTTTAGAAGGTTTTCATGCTTTGCATTGTTGATATTTTGTTAGCCTTCTTGAATTTTCTCTTTCTTGATTTCCCCACCTAACGATTAATCCCATGGCCCCATTACAACCAAAATAAAAGACCTCTTGATTCTTATGTGTTTTCATTAATAAAGTAGAGATTTGATTAGTAACCAAGCTTATGGTAGGATACATTCCTTGAGGAAATTGAGTGAATTGTCATACGTCCTTAAACACTTGTGTGAGGTGAGAAGAGTGCCCGAATTAGTGAGAGGCATGAATTTAGGAAACCTAAGCTTCTAATTGGACTTGAAATTGATTGTCTCTTGATTACTTATTTAGAAATGCTTGTTACTTGGATTTGTTACTTGGGTTCTTGGTCCACTATCCGTGCTCTGATTGTTTATCTTTTCTGGCCTTGGTTATTGCTTGAGGACAAGCAAAATCTTAATCTTGGGGTAGTTTGATGTGTGATTTCACCTCATATTTCTTTATCATATTGCATGCATTTTCATGTAGTTTAGGCATTTTTAATTTGATTTTTGTTAGCTTTTACCTTGGAACGGGTAAGGTGGTTTTGTGGTGTTTGTGTGCAGTAATTGATGATTAAATTGCTCAAGACTAGTTAATTTGGAGTTTGCATGAAGATGGAGCTTGAAAAAAAAAGAAAAATGAGCCAAACAGATACCATCACGGCCTGGGGGTGACAAGTATCACGGTCATGATCACGTAGGGCTGAAGAAAAAGAAGAGCGCAGAAGTCAGAATTGGTCACAGCTAGGCCATGATGGCCATCAAGGCCGTGACAGGACAACCAGTGCCAAGCTCTCCAAGTCAGAACCTGTCACGGCCAGGCCGTGACAGACATCACGGTCGTGACGCACAAAATCTGGGATTTTGATTTGCTGTTTTGATCCGATTTTGTAATAGCTTTAAATCCAAGTTAACCTACACTATAAATTGGGCAATTAGGCTCGAAAATAAGGATCTTTTGGCTGCTACCCTTTGGTAAAAATTAGGATTTATCTTCTTCTCCAATTTCTTCTCTTCTCTTAGGATTTTTATGCTTTTGTTAATCAAGATTGCTATGAACATGGCAATGCTTGAGTAGTCGTTATATTTCTAGGAATTGGGGCTATGCCCAAGACTCTTTTTATGTGATGAATTGATGTTTTTCCCTTTTGTTAATTTCAATTTGCTTTAGATTTAATTTAAATTGCATGAATTACTTGTAAATTCGGTGGCCACTTATTTGCATGTCGTAGATACTCTAAGGACGAACTTAACAGTGAACTTAGGTATCGGATCTATAGGAATTGAACTTAGGACTTAAATCACGAGAGTTAGAAGCGTTCCTTAGAGGGTTCATTGAGTTGTCACAAATCTTAATGGGTTCATTTTAAATACAATTACCATGAGAGTAGGGGTTCGTTTAATTGGGAACGGTTCTTGTATCTCGAGATGGAACATTAACTTTATTAGGATAAATTCACCTTCAAAGCATTTTGATAATTAAAAAGAGGGGTAGTCAATTTAGCAGCATAAGTAGTCTTGTTGGTAACCCAATTCCTGTAAATGTCTTTTAATTTGAAAAACACCTGATTTGATTTGCTTTCCGATTATGTTTGATTGCGATTTTAATACATGATTTGTTAGTTAATCCTTATTTCAAAAACCAAATCTTTTTCTTGTTTAGCTAAAATAATTTAATAATTAATTGTTGTTCAAGATCACGGTCTCTATGGGTTCGATCTTTTTATTACTTGACGACGAAGTCGTATACTTGTGGATTTAACCTATCAGTAATCTTGGAGCAATCATATAGGGTCTAACACCAATCTTTGTCTTCTTCTTGGTGTGAAACATCCAAGTTGGAGGGACAAAGTTTGCCGCCCTGACACATCTTGGCAATTCAAACTCATTCTGCAAGAAGGCATACATGAGGTGGTCCACAAGACTCACAGCTCTGCCATAAATACTTGGATGTCTGAAAGTCTCCCAAGAAGTTTCTCCGTCGGGAATGAATATAGGTATTCCTTCTGTTCTTGACCTTTTATGGATGATTGATGGAGCATTTGCTTTGCAAGAGTCAGTTTCCCACACAAGTATGATATGCATGTTGACACCATCAGTGAAAGGTTTGAAATGAGGGGATTTGATGAGGTTTGGGTAGATTTTTCTAGGTGGGAATTTTTTTAGTGGAATGTGAGTAAGGGCAGGTCCAATGTGGTTGTGCAGAGTGGATGGAAGAGGATTGTTCCAGTTTGACACATATGGAATGGGTATGTATTCTGGGTATTGTATAGACTCAGGTTCATACTCATATTTTGGTAAATGATAGAAATGTCTGGTTGAAATAGGTTCAGGTTCATATTGATGGTAGAGGATTTTCCAGTCTCTCTTTACTTTGGCCCAACTTTCAACTTTGCCATCATAGAGAACTGAATGGTGAGTGTAGGGAAATTGGTTCTAGGTATTTTGGGAAAGGGGGCTCCAGGGCTAATTCCTACATCATTTGGTTGATTGAACCAGGGATCATCTGCATGTATTATGGGTTGAAATTGTGATCTATTTGGTGAGGTTTGTATATGTGAGTTGGCAGGTGAGGATGTTTGTGGTGAAGGTAGAGTGGGTATGTACACATCAATGTCATCAGCAACAGCAGTAGCAGTATCATCCTTACTTTATAAGCTTTCAACTAAGGTATCTACTGCTAATTGAACATGATCGTTAGCAGAGACATTTACCTCAGAAGTCACAATGGACTTAACTTTTCTTGAGGGTTGCCTTCTCTTTGTTGGAATAGCAGCAGCAGCGACTGACTTTTGTTTCTTCAACACCTCACTGATGGGGGACACTGTCCCCATCATCCTCATCTTCATTGAAAGACAAGATTACATTCCTTGTTCTTTTCTGAGTTGGAGCATGTCGAGGGGCAACATCAGCAGGTTCCCTTATCATAATGCCAGCAGCAGGCTTCTTTGCATATGGTTTCCTAACAGCATTTTTTTTTTATTCTCACTGTTCTTTTCAGCCCTGAAACTTCAGCATTGTTCTGTTCAACCTGTTACTCCTTAATCTTCATCAACTCGTCTATTTTAGACAAGTTAGCAGCATCATATGTACTGAGATTCATGTTGGCTATGTTCATCTTGCCAAAATCAGCAACTGACATTCCTTTCTCAGGTAGAATTCTTGCTTGTTGTTCAGGGGACTTAGCAGCAAGAATGTCATAGATTCCTTTAGACTTGAAGATCTTGGATAGAAGATGACAATATGGAATTGCAGAGAGCTTCTTTTTGTGAACAGCAGCATCACTGAATCTTCCATATATAATTCTGGGCAGGTTGATTTTTGTCTCGGTGATGAGATGGTAGAGACAAAACTTGTGTAAGGCAGACAAGTTGTCCTTTGACCCAGTTTTGTGCAACCCCACCTTGTTCAGTAGCTGATGAAAAATGCGAACATGATCTTTCATCTCTACTGACTTCCAGGAATGATTTCTTACTTTATCTCCACTCATCAGGAAGGCAGCTATCACTTCAGAACCACCAAGGTCCGTCTCCCATGAATCATTGAAAACCACTCCTTCTTGGGGGCAGTTGATAGCATCAAAGATGGTCTTTTCAGAGACCACTATCCTTTTTACGAGTACTTCAGCAGAAATCTCAGACATTGAAACTTGAAGGTTTCCCCATAACTCCCTAATCAGGTTAGGGTAGATAGAGACTTTCTCCAAGAAAAGTCTTCCCCAGCCAGCAGCATTAACATTCTTGCTATCCAAGTTGTATTCTTGAAAAACCCCAAAGTTGAAATGATGTTCAGAATCAAGGTTCAACGTGTCCACATTGAAACTAACGGAAGAGGAAGCCATTATTGAAGGTTTGGGAGCAAGAAAACAGAGTACACTCGAGGATTCAAAAGAGAATATTGTGAAAGGTTTTTCAGTGGGAAAGAGTATTACTTAAAAAGGTTTCGAATTCGAAGAGTTTTCCCAAAGAAATTAATTTAAAAAATGAAAACGTGTGAAAAAAGGAATAATGAGTACTGATGCGGCTCAGGTTTTTGAAACCATAAAAAGCTATTAATGGGATTGAAGGAAATAACTGACTTAACATAAGGATATTATTAAATATGTCTTGGACATAAATCAATACAAATATAACAATAGATAGCATAGACTTGTCTGATAAAACCATGCAAACAATCAATAGACGCAATGTCCACTGGACGCACATGCAACATGTATTGGACGCACTTATGCAATAGACACGCATGCAATATGCATTGGACACACAATCAATCCACACAAATCATATTAAGATGTTTTCTAATAAATATGAATATGTCCTCTACAAGAGGTTTAATAAAGATATCTGCCCATTGATGGTCAGTATCTACAAATTGTATATCAAAAACACCTTTTTGCACATAATCCCTTATAAAATGATGTTTAATTTCTATATGTTTATCTTCAGAATGCAATATTGGATTCTTAGATAGATTTATTGCAGCAGTATTATCACACATAAGTTGAATACTACTTACAAACACATTGTAGTCCTCCAAATGATGTTTGATCCATAGAAGTTGAGAACAACAACTAACAGCCGGAATATACTTAGCTTCAGCAGTTGATAAGGCAATAGTGCTTTGTCTTTTCCTTGACCATGAGACTAGATTAGCTCCAATGAAGTGACATCCTTCACTGGTACTTTTTCTTTCTATTCTATCTCCAGCATAGTAAGCTTCACAAAAATCAACTAATCTGTAATCATCATTTTTCTTAAAGCACAAACCCAGATTAGTAGTACCTTTTAAATATCTAAATATTCTCTTAACCGTTGATAAATGAGATTCTATTGGATCATATTGAAATCGAGCATATAAGCATACACTGAACATAATATCAGGTCTAGACGTGGTAAGAGATAGCAGAGATCTTATCATGCCTCTATATACCTTTCGGTCTACCTTTTTATCTTTACCATCTTTGTTCAGTATGGATGTGGGATGCATAGGGGTGTTCATAGGCTTGCAATCATCCATCTTGAATTTCTTTAACAATTCCTTTGTATACTTAGTTTGATGGATGTACACCTTGTCCACTGTTTGCTTCACTTGAAGTCCAAGAAAGAACTTGAGTTCTCCCATCATGTTCATTTCAAACTCTTTCTACATAAGCTTAGAGAACGCCTTACATATAGATTCATTAGTAGCACCAAAAATTATCTCATCAACATATATTTGAACAACAATAAAACTGGATTTATTGGATTTTCTAAATAAGGTTGTATCGACCTTTCCTCTACTGAAGCCATTTTTTATTAAGAATGAACTTAACCTTTCATACCAAGCTCTAGGATCTTGTTTGAGGCCGTATAAAGCTTTCTTTAGCTTATGTACATGTTTAGGTTGGGTTTCACTTTCAAAACCTGGAGGTTGCATAAAATATACTTCCTCACTAATAACACCATTTAAAAAGGTATTTTTTACATCCATTTGATATAACATTATATTATGATGTGCAACAAATAATAATAAGATGCGAATAGCTTCTAATCTAGTAAATGGTGCAAAAATTTCAGTGTAGTCTATACCTTCTTCTTGAGAATAACCATGTGCTACATGTCTAGCTTTATTTCTTATTACCTTACCATTTTCATCAAGTTTGTTTCTGTACACACATTTGGTTCCAATAACTGATTTATCTTTTGGTAAAGGCACAAGAGTCCACACTTCACTTCTCTTAAATTGGTTCAGTTCTTCCTGCATTGCAAGAATCCAGCCCTCGTCCAGTAGAGCCTCGTCTATTGTCTTTGGTTCTAACTCAGAGACTAAGGCATATTGATCATCTTGTTCTTTGAATGTAGATTTGGTTCTTAGCTTATCATTAGAATTCCCAATGATTTGATCTTGTGGATGATAATTCCTGAAGTACCAAGATCTCTGAACAATTTCTTGTTGAGAGGTTGAAGCTTCTGACTCATGTTGTTGAAGGTCGTCCACTTGATCATCAGGTTTGACATTCGCTTGAATTTTAGAGTCCTTGATATTCAAATCTACAATAGCTTCATCAAGCTCTGATAATTTCTTATCAGGCTGCTTGTCATCAAATTTGGCATGTATACATTCTTCTACTACTAAATTTCTAGAATTATAAACTCTAAACCCTTTAGATGATTTAGAATATCCTAACAGAATTCCATTATCTACTTTAGCATCAAACTTACCAAGTTGATCTTTAGTATTCAATATATAGCATTTATAACCAAAATGGTGAAAGTAAGATATGTTGGGTTTTCGTCCTTTCCACATTTTATAAGGAGTCTTATTCAAAATTGGTCTAATGTATATTCTGTTCTGAATGTAGCAGGAAGCATTAACAGCTTCAATCCCAAAAGTGTCTAGGGACAAAGTTATCATTGAGCATCATTCTAGCCATCTCTTGAAGAGATATGTTCTTTCTCTCTACCACACCATTTTGCTGTGGTGTTCTAGGTATTGAGAAGTTGTGAAGTATACAACTTTCTTCACAGAACTTATGAAATAGCTCATTTTCAAACTCTCCCCCATGGTCACTTCTGATTGAAGTGAGACACATGCCTTTTTTTCATTTTGTACACGTTTACAGAATACAGAGAAGACATTGAAAGACTCATCCTTGTGAGCTAGGAACATAACCCATGTCCATCTAGTGTAGTCTACTATGACTAGACCATATTTCTTTCCACTAATAGAGGCAGTCCTAGTTGGTCCAAACAGATCAAGGTGTAGCAACTCTTGTGGTCTATTGGTACTAACAACATTCTTAGATTCAAAGGAACCTTTGAGTTATTTTCCTTTTTGACATGCATCACAGAGGGTATCATATTTGAACTTAAGGTTGGGTAATCCTCTCACGAGGTTATACTTATTTAGCTTTGAAATTAACTTCAAGCTTGCATGACCTAGCCTTTTGTGCCAAATCCATCTCTCATCTTCAATGGACACTAGACATGAGATACTTTGATTTGTAAGATCCTCCAAGTCAATCTTATACAGATTGTTTTGCCTCTTGGCAGTGAATAAAGAGTGATCCATCAGGTTTCTTGACATTACACATGTTCTTATCAAAAGAAACAGCAAACCCACTATCACATAAATGACTTATGCTTAGCAGATTATGTTTTAAACCATTAACTAAAAGAACATTATCAATGGAGGGAAGACGATGTTTACCAATTTTACCTACTCCAATGATCTTCCCTTTCTGATTACCTCCAAAGGTAACCCAACCAACATCCCTATGTTTAAGGTCTTGGAACATACACCTTTCTCCCGTCATGTGACGTGACCAACCACTGTCCAAGTACCAGGATGTGTGTTTATTTCCTGTTGTTAAGTAAACCTGCAACAGGTACAATCTTATTTTTAGGTACCCAAATTGACTTGGGTCCTTTCTTGTTAGTAGTCACTGGACGAGCATGTTTAATATGCTTATAATGTATGCATCTAGATGTTATGTGACCATTTTTTCCACACACTTTACAGTAAGTGTTGGACGAGCTTAGTTTAGTTTTGACATGTTGTGTTTGAGCTTTTGAGGTTCTATTACGCACATGTGGTTTTGACTTTTTATAAGATGCTTCATGCTTTTCTTTGTCATAACCAAGGCCAGACTTATCATGTGGTGACCTAGAGTACCTTAAAATTAAACTAAGCTTATCTGAGCCACCTACAAATTTAGACAGAGTGTCTGTCAGATATGTTACATCTTGTTTCAGTTTTGCAACTTCACAGGAGACAGTTGCTCACACTTGAGTTTGTCAGTTAGACTGACATTCTCTGATTTCAGTTTGTCATTTTCATTTACAAGACTTATTTTCTCCATGCAAACCCTATCAAATTCTTTAGATAGTTTTGAAAATTTCTTTTTAAGACTTCTATATTCATGAGACGGAATTGATGAATTATGAAATAATTCATCAAAAGCATCTTGAAGAATGGAAGGGTTAGAATCCACTACCTCAACATTAGTGTATTCACTTTCTGATGATGTGCCAGCCATGAGACAGATATTTGCCTCTTCCCTTGCTTCATTCTCTTCATCATATGAAGACAGATCCAGATCCTCCCAAGTAGTCATCAAACCCTTCTTCTTTTTGAAGAATTTATTTGTGTCCTTCAGTTCTGGGTAGTCAGCTTTGAAATGACCAAGCTTTTTGCACTTGAAGCACATAGGTGGATCTTTTTCCATAGAGTCTGATTTTTCTTTGATGAACTTTTTGTTGAACTGCTTCCTTCTGAAACCACATTTCTTTCTCCACATATGTTGAATCTTTCTGGAGATGAAAGACAGTTCATCCTCATCAGATCCCTCATCACTGTCAGAAGGGTCTGCTTTATTAGAGGATTCCTCAGCTTTAAGTCTTTAAGAACTTTGGAAAAGCTAGCCTTCTTTGCCTTTAATTAAGGCAATAGATTTTCCTTTTCTAGAACTTTCTTCTTCATTGAGCTCAAGTTCATGAACTTTTAAATATCCAAGAAGTTCCTCCAAAGTGAGAGTATTGAGGTTCTTTGCTTCCTGAATAGTATTGACCTTAGGTCTCCACTATTTATGTAAGCTCCTCAAATTTTTTGACATGATCTCTATTTTCATAGGTTTTTCCAAGAGATCTAAGATTGTTGGTGATAGTTTGGAATCTTCCAAACATCTGATCTATAGTTTCATGCTCAGCCATTTTAAATAACTCATACCGATGAACCAACATGCTTATTTTTGACTTCTTAACTTGGGATGACCCTTCATGAGCTAGGGCAAGAGTATCCCATATTTCCTTAGCAGCGTTACAGCTGTGCACTTTATCATGCTCAGATCTGGTGATTGCACACATCAAATAGTGCTTAGCTTTTAGATTGAGTTGATGCTGATTTTTCTGCTCTTGAGTCCATTGAGCTCTAGGAATAGCAGCTCTAACATCACCTCTTGGCTCAGTGTATCCAGTTTCAATCAGCTCCTAGATGTCCACGTTTTGTGCATCAAGAAAAGTCATCATTCTCTTTCTCCAGTTGTCATAATCACTACCATCAAAGAGAGAAGGTCTGTTGATTGCTTGTCCTTCTGTATCCATGCTTGTTGGATCGTACTCCCTCAGCACTTGCTAGATGCTCAACCCTTTCGAGGCTGAGCCCTGATACCAACTGAAGTTGACACATGGAAACACAAGAAGGGGGGTTGAATTGTGTTTCTTAACAGATTTTCGAAAATGTCTTTTCTCAAACCTTTTACAAGCAAAACAATAAAAACAACACACAACCAATAGAAACAAAAACTGTTAGTATAAACAAGAACTGTAAAAGATAAGTGTTTAGAAGATTCACGTAAGTGTTTTATCCTGGTTCACTCTTTTCCAACCAAGAGTTACGTCTAGTCCCTTCTACCTGAGGGTTTTTCTCCACTATAATCTAATAGCTTTACAAGTATTCAACACCTCTTCAGGATACCAGTATTCTTTCTCTACCAAGCCTCTTCAGGCTCTAACTCTAACAAATAGATTTAAAGCTTTGATCTAAGAACTCACTATGTGTGAGGATTTGAAAGTTTACGATCAACAAGATTTACACGTAACCTTGTATTACAATTTCAACGGAGTTTTTGCACTATGATATCAGAGCTTGTGTTACTTCATATATCTATATATTGAATCTATATATCTATTCTCCTTGAAGTTCTTCAAGTATATATATAGCTGAAGTGCTTCTCTGTCTTGATCTTCTTCAATGGTCTTCAAATTGTATCCGTTTAGACTTAGCATTAAATGCTTGGATCCGTTGAGACTGATAACTTGATATGCTTCACTAATAAGTGCTTTTGTTTAACATATGAATGCTCAAAGTAGAACTGTCACTTCTCTATTGTAGCAAAGGTTGCTTTTTGACTTATCATCTTTGTAGTTGACTTGATCTTTACAACAATGTATTTTGACAGAGTACAAAGGTTTATGGTTTCGATGGTACGAAGTTCTTTTATCCAAGAGATAAAGATTTTATACAAAATAAGCATCAAAGTAAAAGAAATATATTCTTTGAATTAAATAAGCAATCATTTGAAATAAATACGTTTAAGATTAGACTGGTTCACGTCTTAAAACTAGTGGACGCGTGGGTCTTTGGACATGCAAGATTTACTTATCATGGAGACGGGCTCGTCTATTGATAATGCATCTACATACTTTCCGTCTAGTCCAGAGAGATGGACGTGCTATACTTAAGAGCTCGTCTGCTGACGTGGCGTGTAGTGGAGCAACTCCGTCTATCAAGTCTTTGGACTTGTTATATTTCAATATCTCGTCTACTTAATTTTTCTTTAGACTTAGTAATTCTTCTACTTAGTAAATTCTAAGACATCGTCTATTCTTATTTTAACGATCTCGTCTACCATAAAGCTAAAGACTCGGAATTTTACAAAGAATTGTAGACTAGTCTAGAGGTTTGAACTAGAATCTGTAGATTCCATACTTTAAATTTTAGTTCCTCTGACTCGCATAAAATCAAGTAATCATTGCATACTTATAACGAACAAGTTAGATCTTTGACAAATACTTTGCCATACAAATTTAACATTTTTATTAACATCAAAACTTAAGAGATTATTTTAATCCAAAACCACTTTGGTTCTAATAAAGTTCTCTTTAAACTAACAAATCCTAAAGAGAGGTGGTTATTGTTAGTAATATCAAAAAAGTTAGGGACTGAGAAGGGCAACTCTTTTTGGAATGATCCTTGGATTGCTTCCACACCTCTTCCTATCACTTTCGGCGGGTTATTTGGTATTTCATTGCTAAAGGGGGACTTCGGTCCATCAGATGGGTGTGTGGTTGGAGGGAGAGTGGTCTTGGAAATTTTAATGGTGGAGAGGCTTATTTATATGGGAGACACAAGAAGACCAATGGTGCTGGTTGGGGATTTGAGGCACCTTACAGTGTGAATTCGGTCAAATGTACAAATTTCTTTGGGACAAGAGTATACCACTTAAATTCGGAGTCTTTTGTTGGAGAACCATTTTAATCTTTTCTTGTCATGTAATTTTGCTTATTTTGTGTGGATGCACCTCTACAATTGGATAGGACTGGATACTGTTTTGGCAGGGAACCTCAAGGACCAGCTATTGCAACACACGGGGTTATTGAGGGGGAAGGTATCAAAGAAATGTTGGAGAATGCTCTGGTTTGCAACAATTTGGTCGCTTTGCCTACATCGCAACGAGTTGATATTCAACAAAGGTAAACTGGACTTAGACAGGGTGATAGAATTGATTAAGATAAGGGTGTGGACTTGGTGTAACAGTTATGTAAAGAGAGTGTGTTTCTCTTTTGTTGATTGTGCATAAACCCTATTATGTGCCTAAAATATGTTCTTATTTGATAGGCTTTCTGTGATCTACTCTGCTTGTTAGGGTCCTTAGTTTTTCTACAATTGTGTGGATATGAAGGTATCGTCATGTCCTTTTAAAACGTTGGTTTATAGGTAGAGTGGGTTATTGTGGATCTTGTTGGTTATGTTCTGAGTTAGGGTAAGTATCAATTATATTTTCAATTTTTGATGCACTTTGTATTTGGGTTTGAGTACCCCATATACTCGCTTCAATATACACTTGGCTTATAAAAAAAACAAAACAACTCTAGATTTAAATTCTTGATGTTACAATTAAGATTTGCCATAGCTCACATTCAGCTATACAACCGCTGTTGGACTTGGAGAGAGTATTGTTGTACAAAAGTTAACTAAAATTTTATTAAAATCCAACTTATTTCAAGTATGATTTATTTGGAAAGGATAAATAATATAATTTATTTATTTATTGAATAATCATCAAACATGATAATCTAGCTAGTATTAAAACATCTAAAACATGATTCGGAAGTTGCAGTGGGTTTGGTTATTTCAGTTTGCTCTCCAACTCATATCCCTATACTTCCTTGATTTTGGCTATTTCTGAGCTCATGAAGATATCTTGGCATGTTCGTATCACTCATGTCTTGAGGGAAGGGAATAGGGTTGTTGAGTTGAGTCAACTATGGACATGCTATGCCTTTGGGTTTACATTGTTTAATTATCCCTCCTCATGGGTGTGGTGATCTTCTTTTGCATGACTCAATAGGAGTCTCATTCGGTGGTAGGGTAGTTGTTTAGCTTTGTTTTTGGACTTTTGCCCTCTTGCTTACCAAAAAAAAAAGTTTTTTTCATTACAAAAAAATTATAACTATGACTATAATTATATAAATGAAAATGAACAACTAAAATAGTAAGTTTAAGCATCATTTCATAACTTTTAATGGATTTAATTGATATTCGTCGGCAGCATTAAAACTCTTGAGGGAGAGTTTTGTCGCCCTTGTAGTCCTACCCGGCTCGAGGGATTAGTCTCCACAGTTGTACGTGGAGGATACCCTGGGAAACCAAAAAAAATTGATATTCATCATTAATAGAGTACAAAAAATATTATACTATCAATCAACTAGAAATCGACACATCATTATAGATGTTTAGATGTTTGATTCTTATTCTAACTACTAAAAGTCACTCGTATTATGATTTCTAGTTTGTTGACAATGTGAAAAAATTTACACTAACATTACATACCAATTAAATTCAATTTTAATATTATGAAGTGTCTTATGTAAAAATAACAAATTAAATTTTAAAATATTAAATAAATTTTCCAATAGTGTCTCCACACACATTTTTTATAGGCCAATGTAAGTAAGTTAAATGTCATGTTAGTTTTCTCCTTTGCTAGAGTTTGAACCCTGGACCTCCTACTCCTTAATGTCTCCATACTTTTTATGTGTGAAACTAATTTTAGTTTGAAAGATTGTGTCACTCCCTTACAAGTAGCCCCTTTCCACTCCCATGCCCACAAGTAGGGATGTCAATGGGGGGCGGGCCGGGGGGGTATCCTCCCACTCCCCATCTTTGCCCCTTATTTCCTCCTCATCCCCATTCCCCGCCTCCCCGTGGGGACCTCGAAAGGGCAACCAGTCTAGACTCAAACCACAACTTCCCCGTTGTCAATACCTATCGTCCCTTCATTTTAATCCTCCTTTAAATTACATTAAATTCACTCAACCTTATCTTATTGTTGTCAGCGACGTCGAATTTTTAACCTCATTTTTAATATTATGAAGTGTCTATTGTAAAAATAACAAATTAAATTTTAAAATATTAAATAAATTTTCCAATAGTGTCTCCACACACATTTTTTTACAGGCCAGTGTAAGTTAAATGTTATGTTAGTTTTCTTCTTTTCTAGAGTTTGAACCCTGGACCTCCTACTCCTTAATGTCTCCACACTTTTTATGTGTGAAACTAATTTTAGTTTGAAAGATTGTGCCACTCCCTTACAAGTAGCCCCTTTCCACTCCCATGCCCGCAAGTAGGGATGTCAATTGGGGGGGTGTATCCTCCCACTCCCCATCTCTGCCCCTTATTTCCTCCTCATCCTCATCCCCGTTCTCCATCTTGGAGAGTATTTCTCCCCTGTCCCCATTCCCCGCCTCCCCAAGGGGACCTCGAAAGGGCAACCAGTCAAGACTCAAACCACAACTTCCCCGTTGTCAATACCTATCTTCCCTTCATTTTAATCCTCCTTTAAATTACATTAAATTCACTCAACCCTATCTTATTGTTGTCAGCGACGTCGAAGACGTTTGATTCCTTTTTCTACAAACACTTTTCAGATTCCAAAACCCTCAGTAAGTTTTTGCTTTCGAGAATTTATAGAAAATCTGTAAAAGGATTTAATTTAATAGAGTGTCATATTTGGTCGTTGTGTTTGAAGCTACAACTTTTGATCTTTAAACGAGATATACTTTAAGTTTCTTTTATTAATTTGGCTTAATTGCAGTTTCGATCCCCTTACTATTGGCCATGTGCAATTTTGGTCCCCGAAGTTTTTTTCGTGCACATTTGGTCCCTATGTTTTTTCAAAGTTGCAAATTTGGTCCTTCAGTCAATGTCTATCAAAATTTCAATGATCAATATAGATGAACCACTCATCTAAGCACACATAATCACTTTTTTAAGTGCATAGAACCTCTTTTCGAGTTTCTGTAGTAAAAGATCAAGTTGTGGAACCAAAAAAGATCCCGAAAAGGAGGGACAAAACGAGTAAACAACATAGGGGAACCACTGAATCATGTTCAATTTGAGACACAGGAGGGATAACCTCAACCAGAACTTGTGTGTGCGTAGAGAAGTGATTCCTCTATGTTGATCATTGAAAAAATTGACAGATATTGCCCAAAAGGACCAAATTTGTAACATTGAAAAAATAGGAGGATCAAATATGCACGAAAAAAACTTTAGGGATCAAAATCGCACATGACCAATAATAGTGGGACAAAAACTACAATTAAGCCTATTAATTTTATAAAATTATATATATATATATATATATATGAAATTACAAAAATAGGTCTATATATATGTGGGTGTGTATAAGTATTTTTGTAAGGTTCTTGAGGATGGGGATCCCACGAGACGAGGGTTATGCTTCCCCGTCCCCATATTGCTTTCGGGAGGGATTATCTCCCCCATCCCCACTGGGAAAAAATTCTCGCCCACGGGGCCCCAAACAAGATAGTCCCTGCGGGGAACCCCATTTACAGATAAAAATTGTCATCCCTACCCGCAAGTATTCATCGACATTTCCTTTCACCCACTAACCTTCAATCTTTTATATTGCCATTTATTTAACGAGTTTAACTATATTAACAAGGGCTTGACTTTAATGCAATGTCAATTTAAAGTTTTTTATATCATCAATCATTATAAATTATTTGTAAGTTTTGAAATAATTATATAAGTGCTAAATATTTTTAATAACATGATGATGATTAATTTGATAAACTTTGTTATGTTAACTACATTTTTTTTATGCATACGTTAACTAAAATTAAATGAGTTTAATTTTAATATATTATTAATATAAAGTTTTTCATACTATCAATGACAAATCATTCAATATGTGACTTTAATTGAGTTAAGCATTTTTAACGATGTTGCAATTTATGATTGGTTAACAGCACAAAAATCTTTATACTGACATTGCATACCAATTAAATATAAGGATTAAATTAATATGCATCGTTAGTATAAAAAAATTTACATTGTCATCCACTAATATTTTGACATTTTTATTTTTATTTTAATAATTAAGATAGAGAAATATCAACGATACTAATAATTTGTTGAAATATTATTGAATATTTGTATAAAAATTCTTTACGTTGATAGTATATATAAATTAGCAAAATCCATAATATAAATTTTTTGGTTTTCCAGAATATCTGGCAAAGCTTTCCCTCAATAGTTTTAACGGCACTGCAGTCCCATGACCAGGATTCGAACTCGAGACCTCTGGTTAAGCTGGAAGAGACCCGTGTCATCTCATCGAAGCGCTCTTGCGTAAAATCCATAATATAATACTCCCTCTGGTCCACAATATAAGAAACAAATGGGTCCATTTTTTTTTGTCCAAAATATAAGAAACATACAACAATTTTCACACTTACTAAATGCTAATTTCCAATATTACCCTTATTAATTATAGGCCATCAGAATATTAATTAAAATTAGAAATGGTGTTTCTGAAATTTTATATAAGTATTAATTACAATTAATTCATTCCAATGTATTTTATTAGTATATATATTTTATGATTTTGTTTTTTATATTATGGATCGGATGGAGTAATACATCATTATACATCATGAGTATACATATAAAATTTTCTAGCTATTCTTATACGATATAATTAAAAAATCATAATACATGGTAATTTTTAAGAAAGGCTAAAATTAATGTAGAGTCGTGACAAAGCAATGATGTGAGTTTATTGAGAATTAAGCAACTCATTAAATACTAGATACTGCAGACCCTTTAACTCCCTAAATCGCCAGCCAGTGGCCTAATCATTCGAAGAGAATATCAAGACAATAACTATACACAAATGAAGGCCATATATAAATAGATGACTTGGATGAAAGAGGGCCACCTTAGACTTGACACTGTAGGTAGTTATTAATACCTCTTCAAGAAATTATATACATCCTCATTCGTTGGTGACATCAATGTCGATCACATCGCCTATCAAGTCCTGACCGACATTTATACCTTATATTATAATATATGTATAAATTATTATATTTAAACACAAATTTTGAATACCGTATGTAATATCATATATATTTATTTTTATCTCTCACTTATTTTTTTATATACGATTCTAAAAGTTATACTCAAAAAATAGAAGGAACACCATAAGTTATTCCAATTTTGTATACAGAAATCATTCCTATATATGAATAGTCGGGACATATACGTTAATACACAAAATTTATTTTTATTTTTTTAAAAAGGGTCTTCAAAATCCCAACGTTTCCTATTTTTAATTTTTTATTAATAATTATAAAAATATCACTTTATTTTATTTTACATTTTTAAAGATTTATATAAAAAATCGTGATATAATTTATTATTTACACTCTTTCGAATACACATATTTAAAATAATTTAAAATATGAAACATACTGAGAATAATATAATATTTTCATAATTATTAATATAAAAAAAAAACAGAAAACATTTTCCTAAACGAAACACATCTTTAAAGAAAATAATGTAAACCCGAAAAAGACAAACATTCACAAAGATAACGCTTAAGCCATTATACGTGTGTACCAAAAATACTAAATAAATAACTAAATAAGCCGCCATTTTGTCAAAAAAACTAAATAAGCCGCCAGATATATGTCCTCTATGTATTTTTAGTTTGATTTTGATATTAGTATAGTAAAATTTCTTATGGTGTCATCTATTTACATTATTAAGAGGTGATTTGTAATGTAACTTTTTGGAGAATTAAATATTTTTAATATGAATTTAATCGGTATGTATTATTTATGCAAATATTTTTTTTATACTATCAATCAATCATAAAATATCACGTCATTAAAAATATTTGACTTTTATCATAAATTCTTTAAAAGTTACACATATAAGTTGATTTGTATTTGATTAACAGTTTTTTTTGACAGGTGATTGATTAACAGTTTAAAAACTTTATACTGACAATATATCACAATTAATTTGTTTAATATTGTGATATTTTTTGTGTTAAAAAAATTTAGCATACAAAATTTTCAAATTCAATTCATAGTTCTAACACAGGTAATAAGTAATTTATTTAGTTGATCTCCAAATGCAAGATTAGATTTTTTTTAACACATGAAAAATTAGATTTTATGGAAATACAATTCATGTCTTTGTTTATATATTGGATTCAAGAAAATTATTATAATTCACTCCTGCCTGAGAATTAAGCGATATTTTTCACGAATTTTACAAGCAAAAGCCAATATATATAAAACAAAAAAAAAAAAAATACATCAAAATTTAAATATAATTATCGGGTAAGATTCCTATGATGAAAAATATAAGAATTCCTCAACTGATTAATATTTTATCTCCTTTATATAGTAAGTGCTTACAACACTGTATATTATAGAGAGAAGACTAATTTTAGAAGTGTCCAAACATTATTATTAATACATTGTTTGGTTCAAAGAAGAGTAGGGGAGAAGAAAAATATTTTTTCTTGTTTAAGTTTGGGTTAAACAGTATCAAATGAGAGAAAAATAAGCTTTATTTCATCTCCTTAAGTTAACGTTAACGCTTTAAAATAATGAATTTTTAATGAATTTTTTATAATAAAATAAGGTGCCCTAATTATAGAGGTCCAACAACCTGTAACCTGTTTGATTATTGTCTAAAATCATATTTAGGGTAAGTCATGAGAATCAATTTTAACCACAACAGGGTGAGTTCTGTTCAAAATCAATTATGAAACCACCAGAATCTTATACAAAGAGCTCCTGATCTTGGAGTGCACCACATCAAACCTCTAGCACACCAACCACATTCGCTTCATCTCGCATTCTCTTGTCAGACCTAGCTTCCTCTTGGCACCATTGCATCCTCAACTCAAAACCTCAAATTGGCCACCATGACCTTCCAGCCAACACAAGCATGATGTGTTGTTATGCGGTCCATCCTAAACGTCTAAACCCACCAAAGAAGTCATTAGAAAGAGTGGAAGAAGCCAGATATGGAAGAAGAGAGAAAAAGCACAGAGAGAGAAAACGAGTAAAATTTAATTTAACACTTTTGAAGGACCAAACAAAAGTTTTAAAATTACATGTCAAGTAAGTTATATGTACTTTTTTTTATCCATGTGATAGGTGTGAAGTATCCACATCGTTAACAGTGATTAGTTAATAACTAAAATGAGAGCGCATTAATGCACCTTGACTTAAGGAGGTACATATTAATTAAACAGACTCTGATTTTTTTTTTATTAGCCAAATAATATTAAATGAGTACAAATGATATTTTAACCCTTATACAAGGACAATATACAGGTTACTACACCCTATCAATATAGCTTAATACAATCACAAGGGCTACTACACCAATTTGAAAACGAATTACAGCTAACCAAATGAGCACAAAACTAAGTCGGGGACCTAATTTTATTTAAATACAACAAACCTATAGCATCAAAATGTCCATTTCTAAAAATAACCTCATTCCACACCAGCTAGCCAAAAGATCAAATAACCGCAACAAGACCAACGTGTTTATATTTTTTACCTTTAAAGAAACCACGATACTGCAAAATTAAGATGGTAGCCAATATTTAGAGGTATTACATATTGAAGGTCGAGCAAAGAATACATTTTAATCCAAACTAATTGCGCAAACCTACATGAGAATAGCAAGTGGATACTATCTTCTGGCACCGTCGACCAAAAAACATAGAAGGGGCCTTGTTGAGCCACCAAGCTAGACATTCCTTTTCAACAAATTTAATTTTGAAGGGATTCTGTCCAAGAGGACTAGCCATGAGAAAGCAAGAACTTTTGATGAAGTTAAGGCTCTCCAAAGGAACCTGAAATTTTGTGAATATGAAATTGCAAGGATGTGAGGAGTAGATCATTTAATTTTCAACCAAACATAGCAGGTGACTTTTTAACGATAAAAATAAAAGTCTTGCTAACCAGTGCTCTAAGGATATTGGTTAAGGAATCCATAACAAGTAAGTTTATTTTGAAACGCTAAAACCTTCTTAAGATATTAAATACATCACTTTTCGATGAAAAAAAAAATTTCTTCTGATTCTTTAACTAATATCCTAAACATACTGATTAGCATCCTCCTAAACATAATCCTAGTTTACGTTCCTTCTCCCAAGACTCCCAACCACGACATGCACATACACAAACTACATGTTGCGTTACAAGAGTGATTATGAGATAGATGCACCCCAATTCCAAATACCCACAAAGTAAAAGAAATACGGCATTTGGCTAACTGTGAAGCCCAATTTCTATGTGCTTCCAAAATTGTGTCCTTCAGAAAAAATCACTTTGGGTTGTTGCGTGCATTTATATGTTTTCTGACTGACTACTGATCGTCACAGTGAAACAGATACGGATCTTTGACAAAATAACAGTGTTTGTTATTTTGGAACAAGATATTTACATGTCAAATTTTGCACATCTCAATTTTATACCAGTAATCAATATACAAATAAGTTTGATTATTATGTATTATGTCATGATTGAGGATGGCAATCAAATGTATGTCAGTGTGAAATTGATGCATGAAAATATGCCCAAAAAAATTGATATATGAATTATGGTGCGTGAATATCAATACTGACATTTTCTTTACTATATACACTATTGTAACTAGTAATGATAATAGTAATACAATAGTCTCCAGTTGTACGACAATTAATTCCACGGTTTTGTATTAGTAGCTAATTAGGGATGTTCATATTGCATGTTTGTTATTGTTTATTTTGTTAAAAAAATCATTTTTTTAACTCAATAATCATTTTTTAAAACTTTTAATATATTTGTTTTTACTCTTGAAAATATTGAAAAGCAGAAAAAAAAAATCATTTTCAGGATTAAAATAAAATACAACTTTCATTAGCTTTTGAAAAAAAAAAACAGTTTTATAATTAATTTTGTTTAAAAAAATAATTTTTTTAATTATAAACAAACACAAATTTGTTTCTGCTTTTCTTTAAAATCTTTAAAAATAATTACTAAATTATTTTATATCAAGATAATTTGTTTTTTAATCTTAAACAAACGGATTCTAAATCGATCAAAATCCAACCATAAACACCCCCTGATAGCTATACGTGAGAAAGAGACGGGGCTTCTTGTCCGTAGTCCTTTGAGGTTGACAATTCTCAGCCAAAATATTAGCACAGCTTTCTTCTCCAATTCCACATTCCTATTTTTAGATTGTTTCCTGACTTGTTCAAATCATATAGCTAGTTAGTAGTCTTTCTAGAGGAAGCCACGGCTCTTCTAGATTTATTCACATGCTTTTATTAAGGCAGCGTTTGTTGATGTAATGTTTTTTTTTTTTTGAAACATGATGCAATGTTTTATTATCAATAATATTATATTATTGTATATTTTATTTTTGAGAATGTTTCTTTTTCCCATCTCTATATTTGATAATATAGTTTTTCACTCTTATTCACTAATTTTATTTATTCATGATATCTTTTATATCTGAGAATAAATTTTTTAATCTTTTAATTTATGTCTGAAAATTGTTAAATGATTTTTTATTTTGCTTCACCAAAATAAATATATTTTTGTATTTTTTATTTTTTTAAATATTAATTTTTTACTGTTTCATCTCTTGTAATAATATTGAAAAAAAAAATTATTTCAAATAATGACATTCACTGTTACGCTTGATGTTTTAATATTTTATTTTTATTTGAAACAATTTTTTTCCCAAAACCATCCTTTAATATTATATTAATATTTTTAAAAATACTTTTTAATTGAGGTTTATGAATTTAATCTCTTAATATTTTGTTATAAAACATGAATTTTCTAACATAATTTCATATTTCATCATTTTGTTATCGTCATTTCAAGAACTAAAATTTGTCTCTCAGATTTATCAATTTTTATTTAATTATTATGCTAAACAATAAATTTTTTCACTAAGTTTTGTTTTTTATTTTTATTATTATTTTAAATTCAGGGTGAGGGGATGCTACCCCAGTCCAAGGCAGGAAAAACCATCGGATTCCGTGAACACTTACAAGGGAATTTTACCCCAAAGAGAACAGTGGAGGCTCAAACCTGCAACCTGTCAGATACGAGACCCTGTCATGTTCCACTAGATCAACCCATTGGGGTTTCATATTTTGTCATTTTATTATTATGTCAAATAATTTTTTTTTCTTTCTAAATCTCATCATCTATCATTTTATTATTATTATTTTTAAAAAAAAAGTGTATTCATTCTTAAATTATTAATGAATTGAGATTTTAATAGCCTTTAAATAATTTAAGAGGCTCTGTTTACTTACTTTATGCAAAGATTTATTTCAGAAGAGTTTTTTTCAAATTAAAAGCCTGTGATTATGTTTATGTCTCAATTAGTGCAATTACATTTCGTGTTAAATAAGATAAAGTACATAAAACTTTCACAGTTCAAAAGAAAAATAAAAAGAAGTACATATAAAACTTTCAAATTTCTTGGGTCATATATAGATCCATTCGCTCAAAATTTTTATTAAGAACATCTGTTTTCATATAAACAATTTATATCGATTTGCATCATTCTTCCTTTACTTTTCTATTTATTTCTCATTGTGTTACACTTCTAAAAAAAAGGTTTTGCTAACGTTTTTTTTTCTTTAATAACATTTAGAAACACTGTTTATCTGTTATCGAATGTGGGAAGAAAAGATAGCGCTATTGAAAATTGAGAATATTAGACAACGCTGTCTTAGAGTAAGAAATAGATAACATTTTCTTTAGGAAGCACTATTAAAAATATTCCGTCTATTTTTAAGTAACGTTTCTTATTAAAGTGTTATCGTAGGTGCGCTACTAAAACCCTTTTAAATAGCCGTGGTTACTGTAATTAAGCTCGTCAAACTGTGACGTTGGTCAAACAGAAGAATATTACTGCTACATAATCAAGATACCTTAGCTATAAAAGCACGTTATGTATGGATGATACCATTAATTTATATATATATATATATATTCTTTTAATTAGTTACATGTCTTTGAGTAATTTTAAATCTTAATTATTAATATATAACTATATGATCAAAATGTATCCATCAAACTCTTTTACAATAGAAACTCCTCTCCTTATTTATATATAGTGGGGGAGAAAACAAGGATAAGAATGAAGATCAGAATAGATACATGAAACATCAATCCTAACGTGGAAGAGGTCTCTTGAAGCTTCATACGTAAAGCCGTTGTTTGAGTAAAGAAACTAAAAATATCAGATATTGCAAAATCTGAATATGTAATCAATGCTAAAGACAAAAACGGAAAGGGCAAAAAAAAAAAGAGAGAGCGAGAAAGAGGAGATGCTTATGTCTTCTGCAACAGGCAATCGGCCAAAACCATATATACGAGGCGGTGAGATAGACAAATGTGATGTGTATATATAGGGTGCCATAATTAGCAATTATATCTTGAAAGGAACTTGATGTTTTTATTTGGTCCCAGTGATTTTTTTTTAATATATATGATCGTTATATTTTTTTAGTGTTGTAAATTCAATCTTTCCATTTAATGTCTATTAATATTTTCAATTTTTAATAATTAATAAAGAGAAATTAATGTTCTTGGCACACAAACTTTGGTTGAGCTTCTTCTTCCTTTGCTTCCATGGTTTAACATCATTTAATGCTTCCTCTATATCATTTATTGATTTTGTTCCTCATTTACAAGACATTTCTTTTTGTTTTCCTAAATAGTTCTTTATGGTAAAAGATCGAATAAAGGTTCTATACACTTAAAATAATGATTCTTCTTTATTAGACGGAAAACCTTGTAGAGTTACTTGATGAAACATTTTAAAAACAGAAATTCATTGTCAAGGAATACCTTACAAATTAATATATATCCTTTGTTTATAATATTATTAGATAAATAAAATAAATCATCCTATTCATTCTTAAAAAAATAAATATTTAGTGAGTTTTTAATATATTAAACATATTTTTTTCATTTGACATTTTCTCTTGAGAATCTCGAGATATGCTAACACGAGAAATTAAAATAAATAAATCATGAATTGATTTTGTTTCATTTATTTAATAGTAATGTATCATTTGTACACATTATTTTTGTTGGTCGTCAAGAATTTAATTTTGGTATGAGACTCTCAATATCCGGAAATTATATTAGATATTGATTAATATGAGTCGAGTCAAGAAGATCTATTTAATAGACAAAGTTCTCTTAATATTTATATCTTTTATTCATAGTCCTCCATCCTGAAACCTTATTCAAATGGAATCAAATTTCTTATTATTTAAACCAACACACGTTCTTATTAAGAAATTTGTTTATAACAATGAAGAAGTTATGTTTTTTTTTATTTTACCAAGAAGTTATGTTTTAAAAGTTTAACTTTGATCCTTATCAATATAAATTATTTTTATTATATATATATATATATATTATTTTTATATTATGATTGTATTAAAACCTCATTTAATGACACTTTGACAATTGCCCGTAAAAAAAATGAGTTTGACTTGGGAATTACTCCTACATAAGAGGTCAAACTCATTAAATTATGCAATGAGATGTGATTTTTTTTCCAACCACGTTATAGGTATGAGATATTGAAGTGGTTAATCTCTATCAGAAACCTTTTGGATATATAAGGTGGGTTCTCCCATCTCAATCAAGTTTTCTCTATACACAAGAATCAGGATTCGAACCCCTAACTACTTACTTAAGGTATCTAAGTTCCTTACCACTTTGACCATCCACAAGTGTTTTTTTTTAGGAAACCAACCACATGTGATTTGAAAATATAAAATGCGATGCTTACCATATATTAAAATTAATTTTATTTTTAAATGGTTGATGCAGCAACACAAATGTAGGGATAGTATAAAAAGATTTTATATATACCATGGATTTAATTGGTATGTATAATTATTGTAAAGATTTTTTACGATATTTATCTAATATAAAATGTCATATCAATAAAATATTTGAGTACCTTTATCAAAATAATTTTTTTTACATAAATCATAATTAACTTAAATCACATATAATATGATTTATGATTGATTGATTATATAAAAAAAATACTAACAATATATTAAAATTAAACTCTTAACTCGTATAAAAAAAATAAAATAAACTCTTAACTATGTATAAATCAAAATTCTATTTATACTATTGCCGTTTAAAAAGAAAGTATGAAATAGGGATACCATGGTCAAATACACGTAAAATTCATAGAAATTAGCTTGATTTGAGTAATTGGATTTTGCAAACAAGATAGTATTAATTCTTACAATTTGAAAAGCATGGGATATGCTCATCACACTAAAAGTTCAAAATATAATAGAATGATAAGAAATTATGCATGGGTGAACTATTGAAGGAAAGTGGTGAAAGTAGCCGAAAGCTAAACATGCAAAGAATGTGATGGCATAGGGGGATTAATAATCTGAAGTCACATGAATAACAATGGACTAACATTAAAAATGAAAAAGTTGATCCTATATTTAGTAACATGAGTTAGTACCTCTCGAATGGGAAGTGGATTTAGAAGCTAACCTAGTCTATAAGCCTATAACCATAACCCTAACATGATTTTATTTTTTTATCTTCCATCAATGATCGGTTAGGGAGAAAGGGTATGAGGGGTTATTCACTTCCGAGGTGGGGCCTTCGAAAAGTTAGCTCCAAAAGCCCAAATCAACCAACAAACTAGGCTTCCTTAACCACGCGGACTGCTAGGGACCATGACCTATTGTTGTGGGCTCCAACAGAGTTCAACTTATTTTTTTGTTACAGAGTATTTCCCATGCGTAGTCTATATTATTATTTTCTTTAAATTATTAGAAAAAAGAGTTTTATTATCATTCAATCGTTTTCTTTTTATCTAAGGATGATATTTTATTTTATTTTAAAAAAAATTCAAGTGACTTCTCAACCCACTACATTTTCAAAACCCAGCACTTCTCCCATCCTTCGGTTCATCCCCTCTTCTTTTCAAACTTCAACCAAACCTAAGCACTAGATCTTTTCTTTTCAAACTGACAGAACCAAGAGGGGTGAATTGGTTCAAATAAATTCAATAGCAGAAAATTTAAAATATTAAATCAAATAATTGCAATAATAACAAAAATAAATACTTGAAAGTAAAGAGGAAAATGTTGGGAAGAGTGAACAAACAGATTTGCTGGTCCGGTCACAAACAGGGTTTTGAAAATCGGATCGGACAGGCTGGTCCGACCGGTTTAACCGGGAACCGGGACCAAGGCCGGTCCGGTCAGTAGGGAAAACCGGCCCTGTGGTAAACCGGTGCAAAAACCAGAAAACCGGTTCAAAACCGGTCATAACCGGTAGTGAACCGGTTTCCTAAAAAAAATATTAGTATAAAAGGATTTAGATCATCCTAACCAAAACCCAATTCTTTTGTTTTCTAATATATGTTGGCTGGTTGTAGATTTTGGGTTGGTTTTCCCTATGAAAATGATTTTAACATATATCTTTATATTTATTTAGTTTAATTTCAAAATAAAAAAATTGTGCTTAATAATTTTAGTTGTTATGTTGTTTTTTTGTTTAATATTGTTACAAATATTATATTTAAAATTAAAATAATATTATTTAATTATAACCGGTTCAACCACGGTTCAACCTCGGTTGGACCATTGAACCTCGAACCGCTACCTTCACCGGTTCGATGGCCGGGCCGGTTTTGTAAACCTTGGTCACAAAGCGTGACCTAGTCCAGTCCTCTAGCAACTGCTCAAGGAGTTCTTCACTTGTCGAATTGTTTCTTACAAGGATTCGACGAACCCTCCTCTATCTTAATCCAAGATAAAGTAACAATTGTTTCTTTCACTCAAGGACACCACCAAACCTCCCTCTACCTTAACCCAAGATAGAGTAATATAAAGATGTTATCAACAAGAAGTGATTGCTCTTATCAATGAGCTATAATTAATTTCAAATTAAACTCTCTCAAGAGTAGATAAGCAAATTTAGACTCAACAAGAAGATGGAGAAGCAACTTGAAACTCTTTCACTTTTCTAGTGTATTCTTGTGCTTGATCCTTTCCAATACTTCCTATATAAAGTGGAGTGCTTCTCTTATAATTTGCTAGCTGTTGGAGAGAGTAAAAAATCAGCCCAACATCTTTAAAAACTTGCAGAAATGTTATATACCCTTTTAAGTAGTTGCTATTTTCGCACTCAGTAGTTGCTAGTTCACCCAGTAGGTGTTGTTTTAGTTGCTATTCTTCTCAACTTTGAGTATGACTAGCATTTTGAAATTTCTAGCCGTTGGAACCAATTAATTCTCCGATAAATGTATTTGACCGTCGGAGATCAGATGTTAATGTCGTTTGATCCTAATTAACAACCAATCAATCATTAAATCACATAATATAATTAGTAAAGATATTTGCTCTTTTAAAATGGAAAGATTTGACCCATAATCAACTACATATCAACAAATTAATAAAGGCAAATCAAATCATCCAAAATACCCACATGCTCGATAACTTAAATGCATCTTGATAATAGAGACAAATCAAATCTGTCAAAATACTCGGATGCTCAATAACTTAAATGTGTCATCAAAACTTAAAACCCAACACAAACTTCAATCAAAATCTAATCATCCGGTACAAGGAATAGTTTGCAGCCTTGGCTGTGAAGATATTTAGTCAAATACCAAAAAAGATTTATATATCACATCTCAAAGATAAAATTCAAATATAATTCAACTCATGGAAAGAAGATCCATCGTTAGTGACCAGAATACAACACCACCCATGAAACCCAAACCACCAATCGATGGTTGAAGAAGTACATAAACTTTACAAAAGCTACCCGAGGATTGTTTATTGTTGGCCTGCTTAATTTAGATTTCAAAAGCTGGTTTGCGTCAATCGAAATTTAAGTCAAAGTAAACATATCTTTGGCAAATTTTTTGAAATTTAGTAACTTCTTCAACAATTGATTGGTTGGGAGAAAGAGTCATTTAGTTTGATTGGTCGATAACACAATATAAGCAAGAGAAGCAGACGTAACCTTCTATCGATCTAATGATTATAATGATAGTCAAAGGAAAAAAAGAGGATAGTAATCCGATTTATTTAGTATTCAGTGTTAATATAAATGATTTCTATAGTATCAATCAATCATAATTGTCACATTAGTAAAATAATCGGTTCTTATCCTAATTGTAGAGAATATTTGCACTTGAAAATTTATCTCTCTGCATGTAATCCTCTTAGATTTGGCAAATATAGCCAATACAAGACTAAACAGAGTTAGTTGCAAAACTAACTAACTGATTAAGCTACAACTAACTATTTAAGCAAGGCAAGCAAGGCATAACTAAAACTACTAACAAATCCTCCCTTATCAGTTTAATCAAACAACCTACACATTCCCAACCAATTTCTAAATTCTACAAAAGAATCAAGTTTTACTGGTTTAGTCATGCAATCAGCCAGCTGCTCCTGAGTGCCACAATGAACTAGTTCAATGACTCCCTCCTTGCACAGATCACGAAGGAAATGGAACCTTACATCTATATGCTTGCTTCGGCCATGGAGAACAGGGTTTTTAGAGAGCTTTATAGTGGAGCTATTATCACACAGAATGGTTGTAGCCTCCCTTTGATTGTGACCAAGTTGTTCCAATATTCTTCTGAGCCATACACTTTGACATGCACATGAAGCTGCAGCTATAAATTCTGCTTCTGTGGTTGATAGTGTCACAACCGGCTGTTTTTTTAGATGACCAAGACACTGCACCTGACCCAAGCATAAACACATAACCAGAGGTGCTTTTCCTATCATTCACATCCCCTGCATAGTCACTGTCAGAGTAGGCAGTGAGGTTCTCTGTTCTTCCCTTTTTGTACATAATTCCCAACTCCAAGGTTCCCTTTAAGTATCTAAGGATTCTTTTTGCTGCTGCCAAGTGCATTTCAGTAGGCCTCTCCATGTATCTGCTTATCAAACAGACAGCATACATCAAATCTGGTCTAGTAGCAGTCAAATACATTAAGCTGCCCACCATCTGTTTATAACATGTAGCATCTACCATCTTTCCATCTTCATCTTTAGAAAGTTTACAACCTGGGACAATTGGACTTTTCATCATGTTGCTGTTCTCCATTCCAAACCTTTCCAATACTTCTTTTGCATATTTGGTTTGACAAATGAAAATCCCTTTGTCAGTTTGACTTACCTCTATGCCTAAGAAGTATCTCATTTTTCCTAAATCAGTCATATCAAATTCCTTTTTCATTGACTCCTTGAATCTTTCAAACATATTTTCATCATTGCCAGTGAAAATAAGATCATCCACATACAAACTTACAATCAACAATCTATTACCTTCTGCTATTTTCACAAACAATGTGTGTTCATGAGAGCATTTTTTGAATCCTTCTTTGCTGAAATAGGACTCAATTTTGATGTACCATGCCCGTGGAGCTTGCCTCAAACCATATAGAGCCTTCTTGAGCTTGTACACCTTGTCTTCCTCTCCTTTTTTCAGATAACCTTGAGGTTGTTCTATAAAGACAGTTTCATTCAGCTCACCATGCAGAAAGGCACTCTTGACATCAAGCTGAAACACTCTCCACCTTCTTATTGCAGCAAGGGCCAGAATAGTTTTGATAGTGTCCCATCTAGCTACAGGTGCAAACACTTCATTGAAGTCAATGCCATGTTGTTGGGAATACCCTTTTGCAACAAGCCTAGCCTTGTGCTTTTCAATCTTCCCATTCTCATTGTATTTTGTTTTGTAAATCCACTTCACCCCTATCTTCTTGGCATCAGATGGAAGACTTGCTAGTTCCCATGTGTTGTTTTTTTCAATTGCACCAATCTCATTGTCCATGGCCTTCCTCCATACAGTATGCTTTGCTGCCTCCTTATAGGAAACAGGATCTTCTGAAAAGCTAAAGATTGCCAGATTATGCAGTTCATCCTCAGCACTTTCAATATCATTTGTTTCATAATCATCAAGCTATGTTGGCCTTCTTCTATTTCTTCTGTCATTTGTTGTTGCTTCATTGTTTGTTTCCTGTTCTATTTCTGTAATTACTGCAGGGACTGAATTCTCAACTGGACTTTGATTGATTTCAGTTTCTTTTTCTGCTTCATCATCACTATTTTCAGCACATTCAATATCATTTCCTCCCTGTGTTGCCTCTCTTTCCTTCCATGGCCACTTGTCAGATTCAGCAAAGATAACATCTCTGCTGACTATTACTTTCCTTGAAACAGGATCAAAAAGTCTATACGCCTTGGATTCTTCACTTACTCCTAACAAGACACACTTAATGCTCTTGTTATCTAGCTTCTTTCTCTGTTGGTCAGGAATATGAACATGAGCAATGCAACCAAATATTCGAAAGTGATGCACAGATGGCTTGACTCCACTCCAAGCCTCCTCAGGTGTAACATCTTGCACTGCTAGAGTGGGGCTTCTATTCAGCACATAGACTGCCCAATTCACTGCTTCTGGCCAAAATTCTTTTGGCACTTCCTTTTGTGCAAGCATGCTTCTCACCATATTCATTATTGTTCTGTTCTTCCTTTCTGCAACACCATTCTGCTGTGGGGTGTATGCAGCAGTGAGTTGTCTTTTAATTCCATTTGTGCTACAGAAATTGTCAAATTCAGTGGAAGTAAACTCTCCTCCTCTATCAGTTCTTAAACAACATATAGATTTTCCAGACTCCTTTTCAACCATGGCTTTAAATCTTTTAAAAACATCAAGAGCAGCAGATTTTTCTGACAAGAAATAAATCCAAGTTTTCCTACTATGGTCATCAATGAAGGTAATGAAGTACCTCTTGTGACTATTTGATTCAGGCTTGATTGGTCCACATATGTCTGAGTGAATCAATTCAAGTGTTTGTGAGGCTCTCCAAGAACTTGTCTTTGGAATGGATTCCCTATGCTGCTTTCCAATCATGCAGTTAGAGCAAACCTGAGATGTCTCCTTCAATCTTGGCAGGCCTTTAACCATTTCCTTCTGAGCCAAGGTCCTTAGACCTTTGATACTGAGGTGTCCATATCTGCAATGCCACAACTGTGTACTGTCTTCACCAGTTACTTGCATACAAGAAGCTGTGATTGCAGGGACTAGAATTGCAAACATTCTGTTGGATGACATTTTGCTGGAGATTATAAGCCCTTTCTCATCATGATACACACTGCACCTATCATCCTTGAACACAACTGTCAAGTTCTTCTGCTGGAGTTGACCAATGCTCAGAAGGTTGTTTCTCAATTCAGGGATATAATACACATCACTAATTATTTGTATTATCCCATTGATTCTCAGCTTGACACTTCCCTTTCCCATGACCACCATCCTTGAGTTGTCCCCAAGCTTTACTGATTCTCTGAATCTTTCATCAAGATCAAAGAACCATTCTTTGTTTCCACTCATGTGATTACTGCATCCACTATCAAGAAACCATACCTTTGCTTTAGAGGAGTTCTTTTCATCTGAATGTGCCATAAGAAGAAGCTCCTCTTCTTCATTGAATTCTGCAAAATTAACATTTTCCTCCCACTCAGGGCATTCATTTTGGAAATGCCCCAATTTATGACATTTGTAACACTCGACCAGATCTTTATTGAAGGGTTGCCTCCCTCTTCCTCTTCCACCCCGAGAGCCTTCACGACCCCTTCCTCTACTTCCAGTTTTTCCTGTATTTGTAACTTTGAGGGTCTGTTCCTCTTCTTTTTGACCTCTCATTCTCTGCTCATGCACCAACAAACTGCTTTGGAGTTCATCAATGGACATAGTGATCACATTATTGGACTCTTCTATAGAACACACTACATAGTTAAACTTTGATGTCATAGAGCGAAGAATCTTTTCAACAATTACCGATTGCTCCATCCTTTCACCATGGATCTTCATCTTGTTTGCAATTGCAAGAGTCCTTGCAAAATATTCATCAACTGTTTCTCCTTCTTTCATGGAAAGAACCTCAAATTCCTTTCTTAGGGCTTGCAATTGAGCTCTCTTGACCTTTGTGGATCCCTGATATTTCTGTTTCAGAGAATCCCAAATGTCTTTTGAGGTTTCTTTATTCAAGATTGTCTCCAATATTCCCCTATCAATGGCTTGAAAGAGATAGTTCTTACACTTTAGGTCTTTGAGTCTGCTTTCTTCAACTAGCTTCGATTGCTCTTGGTTCGCCCCAGCTGGAAGTGCCGGAATTCCATTCTCCACCAAGCTCCAATACTCCTTTGATCGAAGGAGGTTCTCCATCAACATTGCCCAATGATCATAGTGACCATCGAACCGTGGAATCGCCGGCTGCACAAAATTGCTATTGTCTGCCATAGCTTCTTCGTTTCGTTCTCACGCTTCTCACTCACACAGAACACTGCAGTTTCTGTATCAGGCCCCTAGATGGAGCTCTGGTACCAGCTGTAGAGAATATTTGCACTTGAAAAATTATCTCTCTGCATGTAATCCTCTTAGATTTGGCAAATATAGCCAATACAAGACTAAACAGAGTTAGTTGCAAAACTAACTAACTGATTAAGCTACAACTAACTATTTAAGCAAGGCAAGCAAGGCATAACTAAAACTACTAACACTAATTACCTTAAAAGTCACTAAAATCATAGTTTGTGATAGTTTGAGATGGTACCCAAGAGGTTAATTTGTAATTGATATTGTCGCACTCGCATGTGTGCTCAACTCATTCCACAATATCTTTATCTTCTCTAGTGGAAAATATACATTAGACGGGAAAGGTTTACGTCAGTTAACCAAAAGCTAGACGTTAAAAAGGAGGCGGTGGCAATTTTGTAATTATCAGACTTCATTAATTCAATTTTAACGCCAATTGCTGTAAGGACTGACGTTAAAAGTGAGTCACTTAACTTTTAACGTCTGTTCTTTCATCAACAGACGTAAAGGTTATTTTAATAAATTTTTTTAGCTAGTATACGTACCATTCCGCATTGCCTTCCTCAAAGTTTCAGTTTCAGTCTCATTCATGAAGTGTATCAATAATACAATTACAAGATACATTCAAAATTTTAAAATCTTATAAAAAGTTACATTGAAAGGGTTTAAAATCCTACACATTTGTTGAGGCTTCTTTCCCTTCACGGGTGAGCAAGAGAGGAGAGTCGAGCGACTAAGTTTTCCAGAGTGGCTGAGCAAGGGTGCACTCGATCTGTTTCAGTAATGGTCTTGGAACAGTCACTTGCTTCCAAAGCTGAGGTTTTGGAACTGTAGCTGTCGATTCTCTTGAAGGATGATAAGGTGAGCAACTCACATTATGTGATTTACACAACCTTATCACCCATGTTATGTGATTTACACAACCTCAGAAGTTGTTTGACCATTAAGACAAAGATCTTTGAGTCTAGGAATAGGAAGAAAGAGTGATGAAGTTAATCTCCATGGCAGAGCCATATTGTGAAGCAGAAAAATAAAAGGAAGGAAGGAAGCTATTTATAGGAGCAGGGGATGAAGTTACTAGGTATCGTAAGTTGCTAAAAAATTAAGTTAATCATTAAGAGCATTAGGTTCCAAGGCGCATTGGGAGTTGGCATTCATATATTATAAACGTGCAGAATAGAAAACGCACGAAGAAATAGGAATAAATAGACCTTTAAGTCTATGTATAGGAAGAAATAACAAAAGTCTCAGAGCCATATTGTGAAGGAATAGAAAACGCACGAAATATAGAGGAAAAGAAGAGGATGTATTACAGACTGATACAGAAGAATGGTACTTTATATAGAGAATAGAGACTCTCTGATTTTCTTGAAAACTGATCTATAAACTTAAGGCTCATTAAGAGGATTAGGTTACAAGGTGCATGGGTAAGTAGCAGAGTAGTCATGGGTAGTAGCACAGTTGTCAAAGGAATGAATGTTTTTTAACGTCAGTTGTTCAATACAAGTGATGTTAAAAGTGTTTTTAAAAAAAATATATTTATTTTTGACGTTAGTTTTTTATATAACTGACGTTAAAAGTGTGATTTTTACTTCAGTTAAATAAATAGCTAACGTAAATAATCCTATATCCCTATCTAAAATGCCATGTTGTCACTCTTAACACAAGTCAATCCATATATATAGTGCAGTTTATTTCTAAACTTTTTTTTAAACAAGTTTATTTTTAATCTTAACTATTTAGCTTGAATTAGTAAACAAATTCTTGTGCAAATTAAAATAAATAAACACTTAACATAAAACAAGTTATATGTATAATCAAATCGTATCTTATTGAAGCGATTCATAAGTTACAATTACATTATTAAAAGATAAAAAAATTCTGCAACATAGTCCTAAAAAATAAAAAAGTTTCTGCTTCAACATCATTTATTCTTCTCAGCCCTGTCCTCAGAAACTCCAATTAATGGATGCATCTCCTCCCTCACTTGAATTCCATGATGCATCGCGCGTGAATCCACAGTCACTTGCGAAAGCAAAGTGAAAGGGATCTTTGCATCACCTCCTTCACTGGAATTCCTTGATGCATCGTCTTGAATCCACAGTCACTTGCGGCTAAAGCAGAGTGAAAGGGATGACTGGGATGAAATAAAGTGAGGGAATCACATAACGTGATTCACTCAACCTTACCATCCATGTAACGTGATTTACTCAACCTCAGAAGTTTTTGACCATTAAAACAGATACCTTTAAGTCTAGGTATAGGAAGAAATAACAAAAGTCTCAGAGCCATTTTGTGAAGGAATAGAAAACACACGAAATATAGAGGAAAAGAAGAGGCTGTATTACATACTGATACAGAAGAATGGTACTTTATATAGAGAAGAGAGACTAGCTAATTTTGTTGAAAACTGATCTATAAACTTAATGCTCATTAAGAGGATTAGGTTACAATGTGCATGGGTATGTAGGACAGTAGTCATGGGTAAGTAGCACAGTAGTCAAAGGAATGAATGTTTTTACAGAAACTTATACACTTTTAACGTCAGTTGTATTCAACAACTGACGTTAAAAGTGTTTTTAAATAAAAAATATTTATATTTAACGTCAGTTCTTTAATACAACTGACGTTAAACAATGACTTTTAACGTCAGTTGTTTAAGACAACTGACGTTAAATAAATGATCTTTAATGTCAGTTGTTACAAACAACTGACGTAAATTGTTGTTTTATTTTTGGTTTTTGATTATAACGTTTACACCCGGGCGCCTTCTGCACTTCGCTCTGTACGTCTCTGTTCTTCTCTTTTCATCACGCCCACTCTCACTCTCAACTCTCACTCTCACTCTGTCCTAATCGCGAGCTCATCTCCACCGCAACCACCGCGAGGGCTTCTTCGCCACCACCGTGAGGTACACTCTTAACCCCTAACTCTGTCTTTCCTGCTCATTCTTTGCAATAACTTGACATCTCTCTTTTACCCCTTCCCGCGCACTAACTCTCCTTGTCCCTCTGCTCTCAGTAACCACATCGAACGTTGGCCACCACTCAAGCTCCCCTCCCCACCACCACGCGAGCACCTATTTCTGGTGAGTCTTTAGGGCACATTTTTTTATTTTTGGTTTTCAGTGTATGTTGAAACTGTAGTCTTAGTAGTTGAAACTTGAAACTGTGAGTTTGAGTTGTTTGGAATGTCTCTATTTTGGTTTTGAGTGTATGTTGCTCTGCTGGTTGGTCTGTCACGGTCGTGATGCTCATCACGGCTAGGCCGTGATCAGTTCTGCCTATGAGGGTCTAGTTCAATTGGCACGTTACGGCCGTGATGGACATCACTGCCAGGCCGTGACCAGTTCTTGACAATCTTCAAAAACTAGTTTTCAATCTCCCGTATTGTCCTTATATTGGATATATGTTTTGTATATCTACAGAACCTATCTAGTTATGGATCGTAGTTGGATGGTTTGTAAGCGCACTAGTGCTGAGTATTTGAAGGGGGTGGGAGAATTTATAGAATTTGCTCAAAGGAATGTTCCTAATAGTAATGGAATGTTCTGTTGTCCTTGTGTCAAGTGTTTGAATACGAGGAAATGTACGGTGAAGGATATACGTACTCATTTGATTTGTGAAGGGATTTGCTTGAGTTATACAAGATGGATATGGGGTTCACATTGGTAGACCTCAACAAGTTAGGTCATATAAATGAGCCTTTCATAATGGCTTCCCAAGCAAAACAAGTGTTCTACATCACTGATCCTTCTAACAAAAGGTTGTCCGTGGTTCTCCAAGGAAAAAGCATGTATAATGGTAGTGATGAAAATCAAGATTCAAATCTTGATATTCCTGAGACTCCTTTTTTTTCAACAAACATGCCTACTATAATCGAGGAGACACGGGTGGACGATGTACATGCCACTCGTGATGATCATCACGAAGGGATATTGATATAGGTTTTTAAAACTTAGTATACATTTATTTTTATTTATACTTCTGTATTTATTTTGAGTTATAACCTATGTTAATAAATATATATTGTTTCTGAATAGGCATACATATGGATCAGTCGGATAGCCCGAATGCACGGGAGGACACTGTGGGGCCTACGCAGGATCCGATCGCGCCTACGCCTGATTCTAGTGTAAGTTTACATGTTATATATTATATTTAGTCCTTCTTTTTAATGTAAGTTTATAATGTTACAACCCTCTATTTTATCATTTTTTTTGTCCATACAGACATCAAAGGCTCATAGGAAACAGGGGAGAGGAGTCACGACGTTGAAGAAACTAGAGAAGGACAGGCAAAGCGGACAGAAGCTAGAGGTGTCCTTCGATGCTAATCTAAATGCCCAAGGACCCCGTGCTAAAGAATTTAATAAGTGGGTGTTTCTACAAGCGAAGCAGCACGTAAGCATCAACTACAACCACTGGAATGACGTTCCACAGAACGTTAAGGATCATATTTGGGAGGCTATCACGGTATTTTACCTTTACATTCGTTTGATTTACATTATTAGATAATTATCCGAGTTATAATCCATCCAGTTGTTATGTATTTAATGTGTAGGTAGCTTAGACTGTGCCAAATGATGAGGATCATCGTCATAAATGTATGAAAATGGCATCAAAGCGTTGGAATGGGTTCAAGCATGATCTTACCAGGTATTATGTATCTGGGAAGAAGCGGCTTGATAAAATGTTCTCGGATTATCCCTGGATTGATCAGGATACTTGGGATATGTTTGCTAGGAGTCGACAGGATGGAGAATTTCAGGTTGGTTGATTAAGTTAATTTTGTATGCTTCTTATATATCATTTAACTGTATTTAATTATGTGTTTTTGTTTGAATAGGCTAAGGCAGATAAGGGTCGGCAGAATCAGGTGAAGAACGTCCACCGCCACACCATGTCTCAGGGTGGGTACCAGACTCGGATCAAGGAGATGATGGCGGATAGGCTGAGGGTGAAGCAGGAAGAGCACTCTGCTAGGATTGAAAGAGGAGAGGTGCCTAAGGGCACACCATCAAGTCCTCCGTCGGACATCAACCGCGAGGATGTCTGGTTAGCCGGCCGCATGACAAAGACGGGATCTTTTAAAGTTGATGCCACTCGCGAAGTGGCAGATAAGATTGTAAGTAAATAATTAACTTGATTTCAATTGATATTTGTATAGATATTTTTAACACTTTTCACTTGCATGTTTTTTCATTTTTTCATTGTAGGTGGATCTTAAAGCACAATCCTCCCAGGGCTCATTCGTCCCTTCTGGACGGCGGGACGTCTTGATGACTGCTCTAGGCAAGAAAGACCATCCTGGTCGGGTTATCGGTGTTCCTGGGAGCGTGACCATCAAAGAATATTATGGCAAGTCTGCTTCACGAAAGCGGGTGGTCGATGAAGCATCAATTTTGGATGACATTACTCAGCACCTCATCTCCAGTCCTGCTATTAAAACACATATGATGCAAAGCTTAATATCCAACCCAGAATTCAAGCAGGCGCTTGCGAGATAGCTTTCCTCCGTCGGTTCATCCCAGGACACCGCAGGGCATGCCAACCCTTCACATGTGAGCACAAAAGAGAGTTATAGTAGGGCACATGTGGAGGACGATGAGTTGGCAGCTAGGGAGCGGGAGTTGGAAGTCCAACGCCATGAGCTTGAGTTGGAAATGAAAAGGCGTGAGCTTGAGTTGGACTTCAAACGACGTGAGCTCGAAATGTTAACAAATGTATGTATTCATTATTAATGTCCAAATTAGTCAAATAATTACTTGTTTTTTTTTAATTATCAACAACTTATCCATTTTATTTTTCCTAAATTGAAGGCCAAGTCGACGTCGGTGTCGCTGTCACCTGTCACTTGTTTGTTCTCACTTGGTGAGGATTATGCGTTTGAGATTTTTGAATGTCCGTTGGAGCGCGATGGATGGGTGGCACGCCCAAATCAACAGAGGATATTTTCCTTCTGTGGTGAAGATCTCGGGCACGCCTGCAGAAATAACGTTTGGATGGCCAGCACGGTTTTGAGTCTTTGGTGCACGTAAGTTAATTTTAATTTTATAACTTATTTATTTTTGGTATTTTTCCATTTAATAATTTATTTTAATTTCAATATATATATTATGTAATTAACATCCACACCTTTTCATATCTTAGGTATCTCCATCGTCTTCAGCTTGATAAGGGCGTTGCACCAGTTTACGGCTTCTTAGATCCGTCAATCCTTGTGCCCGAATTCTTTGCTGGCGATGCATTTAGTAAATACATAGGGAACTTGTTGGGAGACAAACAGAAAGAATTATATCTGTCTCCCTACTGTATGAAATATCATTGGCAGTTGTTCGTACTTCACCCGTCTTGGCATACTCTCATATTCTTATGCTCTCTCCACCAACAGCTGCCACAGGAGGTGGTGCAAGCTATAAATAGGTAAGTAACTAATCTTAAATTTAATTTAAGTTTTAATATCAGTTGTTTTTAGTTTATTACACACATGATAAATGAATTTGTTGATTGACATGATTATTTGTTTATAATAGCACACTGAAGGCGAGTAGCATAAGTTGCACCAACGGGAGAAGTAGGACTTCTAAGGCTAAAGCAAATCCCGAATGGACCATCCTCAAGGTTTGGTAGTTTATTTATCAAATAATTAATATTATAATTACTAATTGATATGTATATTCAACTGACATTGAAATTAATTTTGTTTGTAGTCTCGATTTCAACCTGACGGGTGGTCGTGCGGCTATTATGTGATGCTTCATATGCTGAACATAGTCTCCGCATCTATTAAGGATGGATGGAATAAGGTAATATTTAAACAACTTGTTAAATTATATATTATAGTTTTGAAGATGACTTGCGTTAATGTTATTGTTATTATTTGAACGTGTGTAGGCATTTAACGACCAATCGCCTCTTCAAGAAGATGACTTCAGAGAATTGAGGATGCGCTTAGCTGAATTCTTCTTCAAGTATGCGGCTGAAAAAGGAATTGATAAGATACCTCCGCAATACTTAGATGAATAGTTTTTTTGTTAGACTTTAGAAACTAATTAATAACATGTATATATATATATATATATATATATATATATATTTCCTTATTTTGTGAGTTTTGTTTTTAGAAATTAGATACTAAAATTTATTTATATATATATATATATATATATATATATATATATATATATATATATATATACTTGTAGATAGTTATGTTTTTCCTATACATGGGTTTTGGTTTTAAGTCCCCCCATTGTTCCTTTGTATATTTCTTTTCTTATTGTTAATATTGAAATTTAAGGGTAGTGTTTGCAATTCTGTAATGTGTGTGATATTCTGTGTTACTGGGATATTTACTGAATGCAGGGATAGCTTAGGGGAGTGATATTTTAAAACTGAATTAAAAAAAATCTATTAACGTCAGTTGTATTAAAAAAAACTGACGTTAATAGTATTTTATAAAATATACAGTACACTATTAACGTCAGCTGTATTAGGAAACTGACTTTAAAAATAAAACCTTTAACGTCAGTTCTTTAACACAACTGACGTTAGTTTGAACAATATTAGCATCAGTTGTGTTAAAGAACTGACGTTAATAGTTTTATATTTAACGTCGGTTCAGCTGTATTTATGTCAGACGATATTTTAACGTATAAAATCAATTTTAACTGACGTAAAAAGCACTTAATGCACTATCTCCACCATTAAGTTTTATGAGAATGGGGTAATGCATGTTGATATGGGTGGAATCTGGTTCACATGAACATATATTTATTTATTTATTTATTTTAGTTCAAGGGGATAATAGTGGGGAGGAGAAAAAGAGAATAATAATGGGAAGGAGGGAAGAAAACAATGAAAAAGGGATGGAGTGTATTTAGGGATGGCAATTTTATCCGTACCCGCGGATAAAATCCGCAACGGGTACGGGGCGGGTAGTTAAACGGGTACCCGCGGGTAAAATAAACGGGTAATTCCAATACCCGTTTATAAACGGGGCGGGGGCGGGTATCATACTATCCGTGCCCGCGGATACCCGTACCCGTTACTTAATTACTATAATACCCTTTATTATATATATCTACTCTCAAAGTCCTTATATCATTTTCTAGATAATTTTCATCTATTGTGTTGTTTCATGGATATTTTAAGTGTGATGTATTAATTTGTAGGTGCTATTTTGTTCAAATATCGGAAGATATTAATGTGGTGGTTTGTTTAAGTTTTATGTATTTTTTTAAATTAAAAAAAGATTTATTTTTTTTATAACTACCCACGGATATCCGCGGATACCCGCGTATCCGTTAAGAACCCGTTAAACGGATATCCGTACGGGTACGGGGCGGGTACGGGTAGTTTTATTATCCAACGGGGCGGGTAGCGGGTATCCAGTATCCGTGCCCGTGTATTACTTGAGTTTGAATTCTGACACTCTTAATTTATATCATATAAATTAACCAATTGAACCGAACTCAATGAGATTATATATTTATTTAATTAAATCTTCGGTGTACATGTGTATCCCAAAGGCAAGTTGAGAGAGTATTAATGTAGCGGATGTCTAATCAAAGCATTTATCTTTATTCCTTTCCCGATTAAATTATTTAGTCCTACGTCACCAAAGAACAGTTAATACTTTTGTGGGATAACTTTATCTACTACCATTAGGTTGGCAAATTACAACTTAATAAAATGGCGTGCGGTTAGACCTTTAAACTATTGTGTTATGCAATCTTTATAGGTCATCACAAAAGGCATATCCAGACTACATAGCCCACAGGAAATCTAATGATGTTAATAAGCTATCATGACTTGGAACATTAAAAAACATCTCAATCAGTCTATCTAGTGGGTAATTGACATCCTCATAGAATCATATGTCTTAAGTACCACTAACTAGCTTCTTGTACCAGGAAAAAAAAAAGTACCACTAACTACTGCTGTTTTCTTTTGCCATTAACCACTTTGTCTCATTTGGTTGGGTCGGATATATATATTGTTATTTTTGTAAGCTAATTACTTACTTCTTTTCTCCTTTTTTTTGAATAATTGCAATCTGACTAATAAAGGCCCTAATTAAAGTTACGGATATAAGCATATTTAAGCTTCACTGTAAGAAGGAATACTAGTTAAATTCTATGTTGTTCTTACATGTATAATCATCATCACAAGAACACTAAGGGTGTGTTTGGGTAAACAGAGCTTATCACGTAAGATCTTATCACATGAGAGCTTATGTCATAAGTGTTTAAAGAAAAAGAAAGAAAGAAAGGGGCATGAGAGGATTCGAATAGTGAAAAATACGGAGAGGGTGTTTAATCCATAAGCTCTTATGATAATTCCATAAGCTTCTCCCAGTGACTTATGAAAATAAGTCAAAAACTCCTTATGGGATGACATAAGTTATTTTTATAAGCTCTGTCAAACACACTGCACAAGAGCTTATGTCATCAGATGAGCTTAAATAAGCTCTTCCAAACGTCACCTAATTGTATAAGTATGCTTATATATATATATATATATATATATATATATATATATATATATATATATATATATATATATATATATATATATAAACTAATTGTATAATGATTTAGCACACTGTGGAACCCTACCAAGGCAAACGGTTAAGCATCGATTACCCACAAAAGCCTGACTTTTCTTATCATACCCAACTCGAGGTAGTACTATACATATGAATTGAAAATTTTGGGGAAATTAGAAATGGTAGGGGTGTTCCTTGGTTTAGATCGATCTGATGAACCCAAAAATCTGAACTGAACCAAATTAGCATTTATATATAATTTTTAATATTTTATATTATAATATTTACTATTTTTAATATATATATATATATATATATTGAATTTTATTTTAATATTTATATCTATTTTCATTTTTTTTTCAGTCCAAACCGAACCAACCCACTCTTGATCGGATTGGTTTGATTCTGATTCCCTGAAGAAAAAAAATTGCAAATCCAAACCAAACTAAATCAATTGATTTTGATCTGGTTTGAATTTTTCTCCCATATAAATTCTAACCAAACCGACCCATAATCTCCCCTGATAAGGATTACCTTTCCTTTTATTAATTTCTTTATGTATTCTTGAAATTATATATATATATATATATATATATATATATATATATATATAAAAAAGATAAAAATAAATATATATGATATCAAGTAAAAGTAGTTTACTTTCATAGACACCTAGCATAGCTCAAGAGTATGCCAATTTGCCTTGATAAGTGGTGTACAATTACAAGCTTAAGAACTGAAATTAGGGATTGTGATTCATTTATTTTAGCCCATCCATTTGCGAGCCTAACACTATGTTTGGATGAAGAGTTTTGGAGGGAAATGAAAAAAAAATATTTATTTTTTATTTTTAAATTAAGGAAATTATTAAATGTTAATATAAAATTGAATAAATGGTAATTGAAAGATTATATGATTATCTATCATTTTATTATTTTATTTTTTAAAAATCTCAAATATTGATCCATGCATAGATTACATATTAGAAAGAATAAACCTTTCATTTCATTCCCCTCCAAAATGTGACTCGCAAAAGACCCTAAGATCTTTCGGTTCCACCCTTATCATTCACATGCATATCGTCTCTAAGGTCAGGGTTTAAATCAAAAAAGAAAAAGAGCAAAACTACACTGGATTGTGGCTCCATTGTTACATATTAAAAAAAATGATTTTGAAATTTAATAATTTAAAGATTATTTTTTATAGATTTTTTAACTAAAAAACATAAATTATTTTGTGTTTGTTTACAATCACAAAAAATAATTTTTTTTAAAAAAGTTGTCGGTAACTTTAAATGATTTTTCCAAAAGCTAATAAAAGTAGTTTTTCATTTTAACCTTAAAAATGATTTTTTTAAAAAAACCATTTTTTATAAAAAAAAACTTAAACAAATATGATCAAACTCATTAAAAATAAATTTTCATTACAAAAATAAAATTTTCATCAAATAATATGTAATAAACGCCCTCTATATCGACCATAATCCCATTCCGAGCTGTGTCAATATTGTGTCATTACGGGATGAAACTTGATCCCCACAAAAAAAAAATTAATATATAATTAGGTGCCTGTTTAAGTAGTGAAACAAGTAATTATGCTAATAATTATGTATAGAAAAATGAGACTCGCGTGCGCATACCGGTACTTAAAGAAGGTTTAAGGAAATTTTAAATTGGTGTTGGGTTGACATTCTTAAGCATTTCACTTTGATTATGCATTAATAAACCGAAAGCATAATGAAATTATCCTATAAAATCACCGCCTTTATATTTTAATAGTTATTTATGTAAGAAAACATTATAACAAAATTCAATCAAATCATCATAGAATTAAGTGGGGACGTGAGCAAAAGTAAAAAAGTAGAGCATGTGGCTTTTGGAAGTACTTAAAAAAGGGTTTAAGCACTTGAATTGTTTAACATGTTAATTAAGGACAACATGGTATCTAGTGTGACAAGCAGCAAGGGAATTAGTCCAAAGATAGGAAAGTAATAACTTCACTCTGAAGTTTTTCCAAGAACACAAGAACCTTGTTTGTTGCACTAGCTAGTAATATGTTTGTTAGGTCATATTGTTATGGCTAAATCCCAATTTTGGTTCCATATCTTTATTGTAGTTTTCATTTTCACCCCTTATCTTTTTTTCTCTTGTTTTGGTCCCTTATAATTTTTTTTAGTTTTTATTGTGATCCCTTCCGTCAGTTTTGCACTGACGGTGTTAGGTATCCGCCGTGAGTCGTCGGAGACCACCGCCGGAATCTGGATTTTAGGGAGAGAATTTTCTCTCTCTCTCTCTCCTTCTTCCTTCTTCCTCCTTCCTCCTTCCTCCTGTTTCCTCCTTCCTTTTTCCTCCTCCTTCCTTCTTCCTCCATGAAATAGTGACAACATCAATGGGATTCAAGGAAGGAGGAAGAAGAAAGAGAGAGAAAACATGATTTTCTCTCTCTACAACCCAGATTCTGACAACAATGGAGGTTTCAGCGACTGACTGCGGCGGTTTCCGACGACTTAGGGCGGCGGACTGACGGAAGGGGCCAAAATAGGCTAACGGTTGAAAGATAAGAGACCAAAACGGGGAGGAAAAAAAAAGATAAGGGACCAAAATAAAAACAAAAATAAAGATAAGTGACCAAAATAGGGATTAAGCCTTATTGTTATTGTTATTAGTATTTGATGTTTTTTTAAAGAGAAAAGGTTTTAGAAGATGCTTTTTTCAGCCAAAGCAGAGAAGGAACATTTTATTTTGATATTTGATTGAGTTAAGAAACATGAGAAAAGTATAATATGCCGCTTTTAGACTCATAGCTTAATATATATAATAATGTTTAAGGCACAAAGAAATCAGCAGCTGTCTTCTTCTTGGTTAACCTTTTTCTTTTCCATATTTTCTTTTTCCCTCTCTTTCCCCCTTTTTTAATATTTTGATGGGATGAATTTCTTGGCATCTAATTATAAACTGGTCTCATTTCATATTATGCGTTGCTTTCTTTCTTTTTCCTTTCCACACTTGAAAAGGCCATATGAATGGACTCAATTTTAAAATCAGTTCAGAAATGTGCGCTTAGAATCACATATTTTATTAGACTTTAGAAGATTCCACGAATTCAGAGAACCACGATACTTTTTTCGTTTCTTTTTGTTAAATATATGATCTTAAATTTATATCTCACAGTGATTTTGATTAATGTTCTCCAAACGTCAAAAATTATGCTGAAAATCGAAGGGATTTAATTACTATAGATTTTTTTTTCTCCACTGCACTTATTTTGCTCTATAGGTTTCTTTCATTCATGATTGCACACTGTCATTAAATAAGTTCAAACGAGAGCTTTTTAAACACTTTTCACACAACAAAACACTTTATATTCCATCAGGTGCACATATGAAATCTTTATGATAAAGACATTTTGATACGAAAATGGTATAACCAATGTAATTTATAAGGACGAATGAAAATTAAAACAAAGTTAGAAAAAGTAATAAACTAAAAATCAAGGCAGAGAAAATCTCTCTTGAATTCCATGAGTCATGGAGTCATTGTTAATTATAGGAAGCCAAAGGATGTGACTTTACATCAAAAAATCATTGCTTCCACTCTCTGTATATGAATATATGAAGCAACTAAACATATATTTAGATACGGAAATGACAGAATCAGTGTGGGTCACGTTCTCCACTTCTTCTCATGCATTTAAATGAATACCATTTTTCTGACGCATACAACATTACACATTTGAAGAAATTAAAAAAAAAATAGAAATATTATGTTGAAAATTGTGTATTCAATTTCTTGAAAATTTAAAAATTATTCTTCCCTGATAGATTATGGAATTATCTCAATTATTTTGTATTATGTAGTTTCCTTATATAGATTACCAAATTGATAGCAAATTGATATTGTTAGATATAATTGTCAGATTGTATCCTGGAATAGCCAAATTAGAAGCCTGATTTGTTGTGGTAACAGCTAGGCTCTTTTGTATATATTTGTCAGATTGTATCCTAGAATAGCCAAATTAGAAGCCTGATTTGCTGTGGTAACAGCTAGGCTCTTTTGTATATATTTGTCAATCATGGAATGAAATAAGCAAGCAATTATATTCTTTCATGGTATCAAAAGATTAGTGTTTCTTTTCTGGCTTCCGCAACCCTATCCTTCTTCCTTGTATCCTTCTTCTTTTGCCGCCCTATCCTTCTATCCATCACCTGCACTAGTCAATATCCAAGTTTACCTCATTCTGCTTATTTAGCGTCGAGTCTTTGGCACGATCGTTTGGGTCACCCGGGAACTTTGGTGTTAGATTCACTTAGACATAATAAAATGATTGATTGTACTAGTACCTCTAGGTCTAATGTTTGTCAATCTTGTGTGCTCGGAAAACATATTAAGTTGCCTTTTGTTGCATCCACATCTATGACATTTATGCCTTTTGATATTATTCATAGTGATCTTTGGACATCTCCCATATTGAGTTCCTCGGGACATCGATATTATATCCTTTTTTTGGATGATTATTCAAAATATTTGTGGACATTTCCCATTGCTAAAAAATCCCAAGTCTTTTCCATTTTCACAACACTAAACGCTCATATTCGTACTCAATTTGAACGTAACATTAAAAATGTACAATGTGATAATGGGAGGGAATTTGATAATAACCTTTTTTTGCGATATTGTGAGTCGAATGGCATTGCTCTCCGTTTTTCATATCCACATACTTCGTCACAAAATGGGAAAGTCGAACGGAAAATTCTATCAATTAATAATATCATGAGAACTCTTCTTATTCATGCTTCTCTACCACCTTCATTTTGGCATCATGCATTGCAAATGGCAACATATCTACATAATATACTTCCGAGTAAGTTATTAGCCAACAAGTCCCCACTCAAAATGCTTTACCAAAAAGATCCCTCATATTCTCACATTAGAGTCTTTGGGTGTTTGTGTTATCCCCTTTTTCCATCTACTGCCATAAACAAACTCCAAGCCCGTTCTACTCCTTATGTCTTTTTGGGGTAACCTTCGCATCATCATGGTTATAAGTGTTTTGATTTGTCAAGTCATAAAATTATCACTTGTCGACATGTTTATTTTGACGAGAGCAAATTTCCCTTTGCTAAGGTGCATGAATCAAAACCCACTGATTATGAATTTTTAGATAGTGGATTTTCTCCTTACATGATCCACCATCTTCAACATCCATCATCACAATCACCCACGGCCCAGCCTACCTCCTTCTCCCCACCCACGGCCTAGCCAGCTGAAACAGCCCAGCCAACTCCTCCCACGCCCCTTCCCATGACCCAGTCTTCACCAAATCAGTCCACACCGCCTAGCCCACATGATGGACCGATGCAACAGCCCACACAAATTCCACCCAGCCTTCTCCTCTTCAAGCTCCCGTGACCCGCAACAAACATGGTATCTATAAGCCCAATCCAAAATATGCATCCTACTAGGCTCATAATACCATGGTTACAAAATCACCACTTCCCCATAACCCCCTTGCTGCCCTTTGCGACCCGAATTGGAAATTGGCTATGGATGATGAATTTAATGCTCTTATTAAAAATAAGACGTGGGATTTAGTGCCCCGTTCACCTGATGTTAATGTAATTCGGTCAATGTGAATTTTTACTCATAAAGAAAAGTCTAATGGTTCTTTTGATAGGCATAAAGCTCGTCTTGTAGGTGATGGTAAAACTCAACAGGCTGGCATTGATTGTGGCGAAACTTTCAGTCCAGTGGTGAAACCGGCGACTATCCGGACAGTACTCAGTCTCTTTTTGTCGAAAAATTGGTAAATTCATCAGTTGGATGTAAAAAATGCATTTTTGCATGGTGAGTTAAAGGAGACAGTTTATATGCATCAACCAATGGGTTTCAGGGATTCTGTGCATCCAGATTATGTCTGTTTACTGCGAAAGTCCTTGTATGGGCTTAAGCAGGCTCCTTGGTCGCGCTGTCGCCACGCGCCAAAAAGCGAGCGATTTACAAAATAATGTAGATAGGGAGCGACAACTCGGATATCGTCTCTCAATGACTCTTGGTTGTTGTTGTTAACAGAAAAAGTTAGAATGGGGGGTTTTGGATTTTTGAAATTAAGTAAAGAGCAAAACAGAAAACAGAGCAATGAAAGCAAAGCAGTTTAAATGATTACCAAATAAACTAAAGCGATTAATCTAATGTTCTCGATTTCCCAACTATCATCGGTTCATGTAAATTCCAAGCCCTAAGCAGATTCTAATCCCCTTTCGGTTGTAGCAACAATTAACAACGAAATCGCTACCACGGATATATGTTCCTATTCCCGAATTAACAAACGGGGTTAAGCCCTCATGAACTAAACGAACATGAATGAACACACACGAATTAACAAACGCGATTAAGTATAGGAACATAACATCACCGAAATGAATCAACACAACGCTACACACTCCTAAAATAACAAACAGAAATGTATAATATCTCATTGAAAAGAGAAAAGCAAATAAAACAGGAATTACAGAATCTCAAGTGTGATGGAAATCAATTACAGTAGACTAATCTAGGAGACTAGCTCTCCATTACAGAAATAAACACAAAAGAAAATAAACTACTGAAAACTATTACTACTGACTCATACTCTGACTGACTCCTTCAGTTCTGCCTAAAACAGGCTTATATACAACTTCTGGATTCCGCGGACTCGCGAGGCTAACACTGTCTCGCGAGGCGAATATCATGAACAGTCTGCATCGTTTGGTCTTCTCGCGAGGCGAAGTACGGCTCGCGTGGCGAGGAATGGAAAAGTCATGGCTTCTGGTCTTCAGTCTCGCGAGGCGAGTCATCTATTCGCGGGGCGACACAGAAAGGTTGCAAATTTTCTGGCACAGTCACCTTCAGGTTCGCGAGGCGAATGCCTTCTCGCGGGGTGAAAGCTCCAGAATTATTTCTTTTTATTAACCTGAAAACAGAAAATAGCATAAGTGCTTTATTTAACTCTAAATCAACTAAATTAACTTTAAAATACTTTAAAGACTCAAAATGCTGCTTAAAGACAATCAAGTCTAATTTGGACGAAAATGATATAAAATTAGCACAAAACCACGGTCATACTAGCCATAAAACTAGATGAGCCAGCGGCTTATCACTCCTCGTACGTGGTATAACAGGTTTGCTGATTTTGTCTCTGTCCTTGGTTTCACTAACAGCAAATCAGATAATTCTCTGTTCTTTTATCGAAATGGGTCTGATATGGCCTACTTATTGTTATATGTTGACGATATTATCTTGACTGCTTCTACTGATGCTCTCCGCCAATCTTTAATGGCGAGTCTTAGCTCCGAGTTTGCTATGAAGGACTTAGGTTCTTTGAATTATTTTTTGGGAATCAGTGTGACCCGACACACGGGAGGATTGTTTCTGTCCCAACGGAAATATGCCGAGGAAATAATCAACCATGCTGGTATGGCTTCCTGCAAACCAAGTCCTACTCCGGTTGATACTAAACCGAAGGTCAGTGATAAAACAGGTAATCCATATGAGGATCCGAAAAAGTATCGTAGTCTTGCAGGTGCTCTACAATATCTCACATTTATAAGGCCGGATATCTCCTATGTTGTTCAACAGATTTGCCTCCATATGCATGACCCCCGGGATGAGCATATGAATGCTCTAAAGCGTGTCCTACGCTATGTTCAAGGCACTCTTCATCTAGGTTTACATCTTTATCCTTCCTCAGTTGCAGACCTTGTCTCCTATACTGATGCCGATTGGGGTGGATGTCCTGATACTAGACGATCCACGTCAGGATATTGTGTGTTTTTGGGTGACAACTTGATCTTATGGTCGTCAAAACGACAGCCTACTCTATCTCGTTCTAGTGCAGAAGCCGGGTACAGGGGGTGGCTAATGTTGTTTCAGAGTCCTGCTAGATTCGTAATCTACTCTTGGAACTGCATTGTCCTGTTCGAAAGGCTACAATGGTCTATTGCGACAATGTGAGTGCCATTTACCTTTCCGGGAATCCCGTTCAACACCAGCGCACAAAGCATATTGAAATGGATATTCACTTTGTCAGAGAAAAAGTTGCGCGGGGAGAGGTCCGTGTTCATCATGTTCCTTCTCGTTATCAGATTGCGAATATTTTCACTAAGGGGTTGCCCCTTATTTTATTTGAAGATTTCCGGAACAGTCTCAGCGTACGTGACCCTCCCGTTTCGACTGCGGGGGTGTGATAGATTATGGAATTATCTCAATTATTTTGTATTATGTAGTTTCCTTATATAGATTACCAAATTGATAGCAAATTGATATTGTCAGATATAATTGTCAGATTGTATCCTAGAATAGCCAAATTAGAAGCCTTATTTGTTGTGATAACAGCTAGGCTCTTTTGTATATATTTGTCAATCATGAAATGAAATAAACAAGTAATTATATTCTTTCATTTCCAATACAATACTTTTATTTTTCGATTCCTCATTATGTATAAAGTTGCATATGTTAATAAATATAAGCAACTTCAATCGTTACTACTATACCATAAACTCTGAAAGGCTTGATTAGACAGGCGTGGGGGCGTAACTTTTCCATGATTTAAAGCACATTTGTCCAAAACCCTTTCTGCGATTAGATGAGAATAAAGGATTTCAGGTGATAAATTAGTGTCATAGCGACTTGTATTGAATTTGTTCACAAGCTCAGTTTCATGATGGCATGCATTCTTGCTAAGTAAGGCAACCAGATGCATTAATTAGAAAGATTCCTTTTCCCGAACAATAGTTTGGATAGTAATTATAACCCAATCACTCTACATCTCTAATATCTGATTCCCCTTAACCTCTGTATACAAATTATATATTACATATCCAAAAGAAAATGATGCAATGGAAGCATACAATATATACAGCTAGAGATGTCAATTGGGCCCTAAGCCCTAAGGCCAGCCCATCTGGCCCACAATAATAGCCCGGCCCATTTAGCCCATAACTAGAGCTGTCAAATGGGTCACCCTAGCCCTTTTAGCCCTGGCCCATGTGGGCCAGGGCCAGATGGGCCACAGGGCCAAAAGGCCCACATTAAAAAAAGCCCACAGGGCCAAAAAGCACTAAAAAGCCCTAGGGGTCAGGGCCAGCCCATGGGCCATATTTTTTTTTGATAGTCCTATTTATATTATTTAATTTATAAAACTTGACAAAAAGAACAAAAATTATAATCACGTTAACATTAGGTAATAATATCATTTAACCTATGAAATTAACTATCAAATATGTATTAAGTGCTATAGTTTTCTCTAAAAAAATTGAAGAGAAACCATTGTTTTTTCTCTTTTCATCCTTGTCTTTATATGAAATGAATTGTTAAAGTAAATAACTGATATCAAATTATTGCAATAGATAATATTCCAGCTAAGGAAAACCATTCACTTGGATTTAAGTGGTTGTGCGGTTAGTGAAGGAAAAATTATAGCACGTAATACATATTGAAATAGATAATTTCATAGGTTAAATGATATTATTACATAATGTTAGAGTGATTATAGTTGTTGTTCTTTTTGTCAAGTTTTATAAAATAAAAAAAAATAGGTCCATCAAAAAAATTATGGCCCATAGGTTGGCCCTGGCCCTTAGGGCATTTTAGGGCTTTTTTTTAATGTGGCCCTTTTGGCCCTGTGACCCATTTGGCCCTAACCCAAACGGGCTAAGGCTAAATGGGCTAGGGCCGGCCCATTTGACGGCTCTATATACAGCTTCCTAGCTTTTTCATGGCACAATTCTTTTACTTTCAAATGAATTGAAGTATGAAAGAAATGAATGGTCCGGTGTACTATTAGGCCATCTTCAATTATGTAACTCATTGGACTCGCTCTTATTTTACTAGCTCCACCATCATTTTTTTATTTTATATTAATTTAAGCAACTCTCTATTCCAATATGGCAAAACTCTAAAATTAGAGTGCTTCTACATAAAATCGGTTATTTCTATAAACAACAATACTTATAGCTGAATGTTATGTTATTGGTGCTCCAATAATACTATCTTATAAAGACTCGTTCTTATTTCTTAAACAACTCCCTATAAAAGTACTTTCATAGATTGACTTCCCAAGCAACCTATTTGTACTTGCTGATTTAATTAAGCAACTAGATTCTTGATAACCATATGCCTTAATGCCATATAATCTTAGAGGTGGGGTGATGGGGAGTACTTGAACTTGTGCCTTTCACTCTGAGTGGGAATACAACTAATTAATTATGCAGCAACCGTGTAGTAAACAATACCATTTTTTTAGATCAAGAAATATTGTTATATATATGGGTCAATTAAACCACCCATAAAACTAATTCCCACATAAAGATAATATTTTCTATTATATTATAAATAAAAACAAAAGAGTTTGATTGATATACATTGTCAGTATAAAGGTTTTTTACACTGTCAACCAATCATAAATTATCACATCATTGAAAATCTTTGACTTTTATCCTAATTATCTTAAAAGTAATTAATATCATGATTTGTAATTGATTGACAGTGTAAAAAACTTTACACTCACGGTACAAGAATTAAACTCAAAACGAAGAAAATAGATAACAGATATAGGGTTGTTAAAGGTTGTCCAATAAAATGGCGTGTACCAGTACATGATACCATAATATATTCCATAAAAAATAGGCTTATGGGAAACTTATGGTGGATAACTAGAGACTGAAAATTCTCAACAAATTCTCGGGGAATGGACAAATAAAAGTGGCCAATGTTCTTTTAATTTTTTTTTGGAAATAAAGTCCTTTTTATCTCATTTCCCTTAATAAATTTGTTTTTGATGATATAATATAATAAAAAAAAACAATTGGGATCTAATCTCATATTTAGTTAAAGGTTTAATTGCACTTTTTGTCATCAAGTATCACGATTGTATAATTTTGATTCATTTGTTTCCAATTGAGTCATTCAGTTATCACAATTGTGCAATTTTGATCTTTGAGATACCAATTGTGCTAATTAGATCTCCAAAATATCTCATTTATTACATCAGGTCCTTTCTATCACTGTCATCCAATGTTTAACGTCAATAGCCTACGTGTGCAACAAATAAAATTGGATTAGATTAGTTGGGTAGATTATATATCATCTATTACGTACCTTCATCTTTTACTTGTCATCTCCTTGTAGTCCTAATCAATATTGGAGTAAGGGTCTTGCTAACCAGTACCCTAAGGACATTGGTTAAAAAATCGAAACATATAAATTTCTTATTAGAAAATATAACTTGTAAGAGTTCAATAATTTAAATACACCACTTTCCTGTACAAATTTTCTATGTTTGTTTCCTTAACCAATATCCTTAGGACACTGATTAGCATTTCGCTGAGACTAAATGAAAAACAAGTTCAACAATCTGCTTTCAGTGCTTTGTTTCTAAGAAGTAATTATCATTCGATATGCACAATGATGTTTCAATCATACTGCTCTCTGTATTTGATAGGGATTTCGAACTAAGCCCATTTCCAGAAAATTAGGAGGGGAACTATTCAATAAGCTTAACCGCCCCACCACTGATAGTTTGCCATATGTCAACCAAACCTCTATGCAAATTGACTTCCTTGATGACCCGCACCACATCAATTGACTTGCTTTCATGAACCAAAATAATATGAAGGGAACAAAAATTAGCTTTAATTAGTGGATGCTACTTTCCGCCACCAAGGATTACCCAATTAAAATAGAGGGTCTTACTTAAAGCCTAACAAAAAGACATATTAGTGGACAAAAGTGATTGTTTTAGCTAGATATACATGCGATTGCTTACTTATGAGTTGTGACCATGTATAAGTAAAAAGAGAGAGATAGGAGGAAGTGGGAAGAACGATAGTGCGCTAGCTAGCACTCATTGGAATAGGATAAGAAACATGTTCACTTAATTTTAAAAATAAAATTGATGAACCTAAAAAACGCCTAACTCATGGCTTGGCCATGTGCTTTGGGTTTCTTTTGGGTAAAACCACGAACTATGTGGAACTTGTTTGGTCTTATTTGGGAAACCGTGTATATATAATATTAGATATTGACTAGTTATATCGGAGCTAATTATATATTTAAATTTGTCCTATAAATTTAGTTACGAATCTCTTCCCTTTTATATGTAATTGTGAATTGAATATTAAATGATTAAAGAAATGAATAAAGAAAAAAAATGAAGAATTCAAGATCTCAAAATCAACTTCTGAGACTCCATGCCAATGGGGGGTCGATAAGATCAAAAATGTGGGGAAGAAAAAACATATGATCTGGAGCACCGGAGTCAAACACCCATAAAACAATATTGGAACCGTTAAAGGTTCAAGAACACAAGTTTCCTTGAGGTATCATGAGATGTTCTTTATTAAGAATGAAACCCTTTGCTAGTTGTTAGGTCCATGTTAAATGGGTTTCTCGTTTGACTCGGGCCCAATAAAGAGCTAATCTGGTTTTGTAGTTCGACCAAAAAAACTTCTGATTTTGTAGGCTGCCATAATAAAAAAAAGTTAGGGAAAGTAGGTACTGCCCAGTACCCAATATGTTCCCCTTCTTCCCTCAAGACTCAATTAAAACTCATTTGCACTCTGTTTGGTTATAGGGAAGAAAGTGAAAGGAAAGAAAACGAGTAGAAAATAAGAGGATTATTTAATTATTTGGTAGGAGAAAAAATAAGATGAAAGGAAACCAAAAACTTTTCTCTTCCTTTGTTTGATTGAGTAGAAAGTGAAAAAAAAAAGAAAAAAACATTTATAAAATGATCAAAATACCCTCAGATATAATAATTTAAAAAATGAAAACAGGTTTTGTTTTTACACTTTTTAGTCTTTTTACATTTAATAGCATGTTTGGTTTAGATACATTTGGACGCAAACCGAACTATTTGTCCGTCCCAAGGCAAATTTTTGCCTTTTGACCAAAGCTCCACATTTGTTGCTTCAGTCAAACGGAGGTTTGAAATTGGATTCTAGCACTTGAGAATCTAAAACAAACATACCATAAGTCATGGTCCTTTCACGTTTTCGGTTCCTCGGTTCGCGTGAGGGCCTTGGTTCAAGTGTTTTCCTTCCATTTTGGGTGGAAAAAAATTAGGTGGGTCCCACATGTATTTTTCTTTCCCTCTTCCCTTTTCCTTAGAACCAAATAGTTGAAAAATTCTTGGAAAATGTGTTTTCTATCTATCCTTTTTCTTTCCATCAACTTTCATACGTTCCACACACAGCCTTGAGGTTTTCTCTTCAATCTATTAGAGGGTGTTTGTTTCATGGTATGAAAATACATTCCGGGAAAGTAAGGTATGGAATGCAACTAGGGGTGGACAACGGGCGGGTTCGGTCAGTTTCGGGCCGAAAAACCCCAACCCTAGGAAAACCGAGAGGTAAATATCCTCACCCATTCCCGTCCGTTCAGTGCCTCGGATTAGGCGGGTTCGGTTTGGTCAGATCGGCGAGTCGACGGGTGGGTTGGGTCGGTTTTAGACCCAAAAAAAAAAAACAAAAAACAAAGCCAGAATGGAGGAGAGGCATCATACTTCATACATCATACATCATACAGAGAACCAGAAACACGAAGGGAACAAGAACATAACCCAGAAACATTCAAACTTTTTACAGAAAGATTCAAACTTTTTACAAAAAATATCAAACTGTCAACAAAAAAATAACCTATTCTTCACAGGTCTTCTTTGTTTGCACTTCATAGATATTTTTCTTCGCAGATCAGTCCACGTCGCAAATCCATCCGATGAAGCTTGGTCGAAATCTTCCATTTCGAGTAGTGAGGCTAGGCTAGAGAGTGGGGCTGGACGCGGTGGTTGTGCAAGCTCCGTGATGGTTTGGCTAGTAGAGGCGTTACGGTAGAGGAGCAAGAAGAGGTTGTCACTGAGACACCCCGTTGTGCCCCATTGTATTATTACATTAAAACCTTAATATTTATTTACTTAATCGCTCGCTTATCGTTGAAAATACGTAAAAATTAAAACTTAATTAATAATTATATAACTTATGCATATATAAAACATATCAAAACTATATTACACAAATACACACATAAATATGCTGTCAGTGAAAATAGCGGGCCGAGATTCGCCCGTCGTTTCAACCTAAATTTTAATCGTAGCTTCCTACGTTCAAGTAGGATTGAGTGATGAACTCCGTTTATTTAAAATAATTTTCTGATACTCGTATAAATATATAAAAATAATCGTTCGCAATTCGATTATTTTGAAACAGTGAAAATTGAGGTGTTACAGTCACCGTCATTGAGGAACGAGAGGAAGAAAAAGAGGAGCAAAGCGCCGCTAGTAACGACGGTGGCGTAGGAAGAAGTGAACAAAATAGGCTGAGATGGGAGTGAAGTGTGAAGTGTGAAGATGAAGTGTGTTATTGTGTTTGAACGAGAGAGGACTGAGAGAATGAGAGATTTTGATTTTTGAGAAAACATAAGATGGAAATCTGAATAATGAATGAGAGAATCCGAAAAAGATAAGGATAAGATACTGAGAGTCAATGAGATTGAAGAAAAATCTGAGCAACCAATCAGATTAAAGGGAAATCAGATATGAAAAAAATTAATAACTTAATGTATTCGGGCGGGTTCGGTCGGTAGCAGAATGTTTTTACCCAAACCGAACCCGCCCGCCTAAAACCATATGAAACTGTATCTCTCACCCGCTGACCCGCGTACCTGCCCGTATCTGTCCGCCCAACAATTTTCTACATCGGTTTTCTCGGGTCTCGGTCGGGTGTAGAAATTTGTCCACCCCTAAATGCAACATTCTCATGTTTGTTTCAAGCTTTTAAAAATTATTCCCAGATAAATTCTATTCGCGGGAATAATGCTTACACATGATTTGCTTACTTTTTATTTCCAAATTAAAGGGTGGGAATCTATTTCCAGAAATAATGTTTACACATGATTCACTGTGAATGACATTTGGCCTTCGTTATTAGGTTGTTGTTGACCAATAGTTTTCCATTAGTCACTAGTGTATGATAATGTTCCCATCTGATCGGTTCGATCAAGTCCCTACTAGTTTGGCTAGTTTAAATCATTCAAAATAAATTGCTTGTGAGATTCAACTTATAGATATTTTTCATGTTAAATAAACAAACAAAAAATACTAAATGAATGTAAAATGTATTTAGAATATTAAATTCTTGATATATATATATATATATAAGAAAAACATCGTTACTATTATCATATATTTTAATTCCACCATTAACCCATTGCTTCCATTTTTATATTTTGGTTTTTTAGGAGGCCCCAATAAGCATCACGGTCACGAAAGTGTGGGGCTAAATAAAGGTCTCCCATTTTTAGCAATGGGCCTATGGATCCAATGTGCACCTAAAGTTTTGGACTCAAGAAAGTACGGATTAGCATTTGATCCGCTCAACCCGTGTATTCAAGCAAGAGCCCAAAACAGAATGTACACCTAAATTTTAAGAAGGCGGGCTTATTATACGGTGTGTTTGTATTCGTTGTAAAAAAAATAAATTATTTTAATAATCAATTATATGTATAAATAATTATTATTTTATTTTCTTATAATAAAATTAGTTTTATATTTGGATGTAATTTCTGAAATTTTATTTTTATGATAATCTATTTTTTTGAGTTGTATAAAAAAATTGTTATATAGTAAATTAGGTAAAAATGTATTCATTTGATTATATAACTCAATGATAATTGTTTGTTAATTAATTGTACAGGAATGAAATGGGAAAAATATTTTTTATTTAAAATAATCTAATATTTTTTAAAATAAGTTTAAAAATTTGACTTTCTAAAAAATCGTTTTTCCTTATAAAAAGAGTTTTTGTGATTTAAGATGCATGCTACGTCATAAACAACGAAAATGACGACACGAATTGCCATAACAGTCGATTAACGATAAATATGCGCTCTGACTCTGATGTCGTATTAGATTCTATTCCAAAATCGATTGGTATTTAATGAAACTGCCAAACAAGTATATAGATTGCACCTTAGGAATTTTTTTTTGACAAGAAACAATCACTGCAATTCATTATAAATAAAAGAGTCAATACATGTTGGGGTATCATGAAAGAAATGAGAGCTAGCATATTGAATGGCCACCCTAGCTAAGGTGTTAGCAACCATGTTAGCTTGCCTCCTAGAAATCTCAACACTGAGAGTTTTGAAAAAAGAAGAAAAGAAAGCCTTGCAAGAAGAAATAATAGCTTCAAACTCAATTAAATCTTCACACCGGGAATTCATGTTGTCAACTACCAACTTGGAATCAAGCTCAAAAATAACAAACTGAAGGTTAAGCTCTCTCATCCAATTGATAGCAAAATATAATCCAGCTGCCTCTCCCATGGGAACATCAACAACCGGGCTAAACCACTGAGTTCTAGCTCCTAAGAACTAGCAAAGCTCATTCCTGAGACACATACCAACACCCACTTTATTACTAGCTTAGAAGAAAGAGGCGTCAATATTACACTTCACAAATCCAGAGGGGGGTTTCTTCCAGCTCAAGGATGCAGAATTCGAACTCCCAGTCGCTGGACAAGCTCGAAAGCACAACTCCCTAGCTTGCTTCCACTCGAGCAGTAAGGAGGAACCATGCATGGCAATGCAGTCAGCACTATCAACCCTACCCTCCCAGACTTTGGCATTTCTGCTCACCCAGATACTCCACATTGTCATTGCCCAAGAAGCTAACTCATTAGCAGAAAACAACGAGGGATCCAAGAAGAACAACTCTCTAAAACTATTCACCCCATTCAACACCCTAGAAATCTTCCCCCATAAGCCCACCTTCGACCACATAACAACACTACACTCGCATGAGAAAAAAATGTGCCAATTTTTCTCCATGTTACTTTCACACCACGGATAAAGAGAGGAACACTGCACTCCACGCCCCTACAAGTTCAGCCTGGTGGGAAGCACATCCCGCGCAGCCCTCCACAGGAAGTTCCTAACTTTCGGAGGAACTTTTAGATCCCACACAAAACGCCAATTACCAGGACTTTTGAGATGATCAACCTCCAGGACTTTATCCAAACATAGCCTATACACAGATTTCACTGTGAAAAACCCCTTCCTGTCAGGCCACCAATAAATATTATCATCATGCACTGCTGGAACTAAAGGAGTATTAAGCACTGAGGTTGCAGAATCGGGGCTCAAAATCGCCTTAACAAGGCCAGTATTCCACGCCTTACTCCCTACTTCCAAGAGATCGTAGACCCGAAGGGAAGGGTCTATGTTAACATTAGCATTTGGAACCAAGACAGATAAATCCCGAGTCCAAGCATCCTTCCACACATTTATTTTGTCTCCACCTCAGCCCTTCCTTCAACACCACCCTAACTTCACGCAAACTCCTCCAAACATAACTACGATTATAACCCATATTAGCTTCAAGAAAATTACAATGTGGAAAATATTTAGCTTTAAAGAACTTGGCCACAAGAGAGTCCGGATTAGACAAAATCCTCCAACATTGCTTGCCAAGAAGAGCAACATTGAAAACATAAAGATTCTTAAAGCCCATATCGCCATCATGTTTACGCATTACAAGTTTATACCAAGACAACCAATCAATACCCCTACCATTCCCTCCACCACTACCCCACCAAAAAGAATTCATGAGCTTTTGAATCTCATCCCCTAAAGAGGTAGGGATAAGGAAAATACTCATGAAGTAAGTGGGAATAGATTGCAAAACCGATTTGATCATCACCTCCTTCCCTGCCTTAGATAAGGATCTGCCGCCCCAAGAATTGATCTTTTTCCTAACTCGATCATTAATAAAATTAAATAAAGCTTTCTTACTCCTCCCAATCATCGAGGGAAGACCAAAATACTTGCTGATGAGTGTGATTTCACCTCATATTTCTTTATCATATTGCATGCATTTTCATGTAGTTTAGGGATTTTTAATTTGATTTTTGTTAGTTTTTACCTTGGAACGGGTAAAGTGGTTTTGTGGTGTTTATGTGCAGGAATTGAAGATTAAAATGTTCAGGATCAGTTATGATGGAGCTTGCATGAAAACGGAGCTTGAAATACAAGAAAAATGAGCCAAATAGAGCCCATCACGACCTAGCCGTGATAGCCATCACGGCCATGATCGAGCAAGGCTGAAAAGAAAAGAACGCAAAAGTCAGAACCTGTCACGGCCAGGCCGTGATGGCCATCACGGCCGTGACAGGCCAACCAATGCCAAGTTTTCCAAGACAGAATCTGTCACGGCCTGGCCATGACAGGCATCACGGTCATGACGCGTAATATCTGGAAATTTAATTGCTGATTTGATCTGATTTTGTAACAACTTTGAATTCAAGTTACCCTACATTATAAATAGGACTCTAAGGCTCGAAAATAGGGATCTCTGGGCTGCTACCTTAGGCAAAAATTAAGATTTCTCTTCTTCTCAATTTCTTCTTTTCTCTTAGGTTTTTTTATGCTTTTGTTAATCAAGCTTGCTATGAACAAGGCAATGCTTGAGTAGTCTTTTTGTTTCTAGGGATTGGGTTATGCCCAAGACTTGTTTTATGTTATGAATTGATGTTTTCCCTTTGTTAATTCCAATTTGCTTTCGATTTGATTCCTATTGCATGAATTACTTGTGAATTTGGTGCGCACTTATTTGCATGTCATAGATACTCTAAGGATGAACCTAGCAGTGAACTTAGGTATTAGATCTATAGGGATTGAACTTAGGACTTAAATCACGAGAGTTAGAAGCGGTCCTTCGAGGGTTCATTGAATTGTCACGAATCTTAATGGGTTCTATTTAAATACAATTACCACGAGAGTAGGGGTTGGTTTAAATGGGCACGGTTCTTGTATCACGAGAGGGAACATTAACTTATTTAGGATAAATTCACCTTCAAAGCAATTTTTGATTATTAACAAGCGAGGTAGTCAATTTAGTAGCATGAGCAGTCTTGTTGGTATCCCAGTTCTTGGAAATCTATTTTGATATTGAAAAATCCCAGATTAGATTTGATTGCGATTTTAATTGATTGTGTTTTTATATATTTGATTTGCTCGTTAATTCTTATTTTAAAAACCAAATCTTTTCCCTGTCTAGTTTAATTGATTTAATAATTAATTGTTATTTAAGATCACGGTCTCCGTGGTTCAATCTTTTTATTACTTTACGACGAAGCCGTTCACTTGCGGATTCATGCTATCAAGTTTTTGGCACCGTTGTCGGGGACTGTGCTTTCTTGAATTTCAATTCAATTTTTAAATTGATTTTTCTGGATATTTTTTTAATTTATTTCTTTTTCTTTTCTAGAGTATCTATCTCTCGTTGCAGGTATTTTTCTCTTTTATGCAAAGATCCCAAAGTCTTGGAAATCTTGTTGAAGTTGACCCCGAGATCAAAAGGACCTTTCATAGACGTGGGAGACTACAAAGACAAAGAGCGAGAGAAAGGTTGATTCCCATTCCCCTCATGACGAATCTACCGGATACCAAACCACTAAAGGAATACGCAGCCCCAAATGCTAGGGGTTTGCGAATTGGGGTTGCTAGGCCAGAAATTGAGGCGGAGAACTACACTATACCACCTCAGTTAATTGGCATGATTAGGCAACATCAATTTGGAGGATTACCCTCGGAGGACCCAACTGATCATGTGGAGACATTCTTGGAGTTCACCGATGCAATATGAATTCAAGGTGTCCCGATTGATGCTATTCGCTTGAGGTTATTCCCCTCCTCTTTGACTGGAAAGGCAAGAGCTTGGTTGAAGCAAGTGCCCGCTAATACTTTGTCAACTTGGGACCAACTGGAGCAGGCATTCTTGGAAAAATTCTTCCCTCCATCCAAGACTGTTTACCCACGAACTCAGATCACCGGCTTCTTCCAAAAGGACGGAGAATGCTTATCCGAAGCTTGGGATCGTTACAAAGGATTGCTGGAGTCTTGCCCACATCATGGGATCGAGAGGTGGTTGTTAGTGCATACCTTCTACAACAGATTGGATTACTCTTCGAAGGTGTCACTTGACTCCGCAGTTGGTGGAGCCTTTATGAATAGACCACTGACTGAAGCGTTCAATATCATTGAAAACGTAGCCACCAACTATCACCAATGGGGTTCGGAAAGAGGTATTAACCCAAAAAACTTTCGGGGGGTAAGTTTTAAATGAATAGTAATGATTTAATTATGTCTAAATTTGACTCACTGAATAAACGCTTTGATAAGCTTAAAAAGGCTAATGTGAGTTCAATAGGTGCTACTAATGTTGTTTGTGAGATTTGTGGAATGCAGGGACATGACATAATGGAGTGCCCACATGGTATTGCTCCTGGATCCAGTGCTTCGGGGAACAAGTGAACTCTTGTCACAACTTCTATGACACGAACCCGAAGTTACCAAACTACGCTCCCCAAAATCCTTGCAACCAAGTGAGGAAGAATAATCCTTATCTCTCCTACGGGAACTACAACAACATGTTGAACCACGAATTCCAGGAAGGCCAAGGTAATAGGAAACCTGCATCGGGGTATCCTCAGGTACAAAAGTCTAAACTTGAGTCTCTTTTGGAAAATTTTGTTGAAACTCAAACAAAGCAAAATGAAGAGTTTAAGCAACAAGGTAGGGCAGTCAATGAGGCAATAAAAGAGTTGACATCTAAGGTAGATAACTTAGCCATCCATAATAAGATGTTAGAAACTCATATTGCCCAACAAGCTAGTACATATTCTAGAACTAAGGGTACGTTTCCAGGACAACCCGAAGTTAATCCCAATGAGCACTGTAATACTATATACTCGAGGGATGATAAGCTTGGGGTAGCTGAAAAGGATATGGAATGTGAGGGGGACATGAGTGAACATGAAGAGATAGAGCCAAAGTATGTCCCTCCACCACCTTACCAACCCCCAATACCTTTCCCACAAAGGTTGGTCAAGAAAAAACAAGTAGAAAAAGAAACTAAGAGCTTAATTGAGGAGCATGATACCATGATAAAAACTAATATGCCTCCTAAACTAAAAGATCCTGGAAGTTTCTCTATTGCTTGCTAAATTGGAGAAGTGAAAATAGACCAAGCCTTATGTGACTTAGGGGCTAGTGCGAGTTTGATGCCACATACTATCTTTCAGAGGTTAGGAACCAAGGAATTGAGTCCATCCAAGTCCTCTTTACAATTACGGGTGACTCAACTAAAACTCCTCTAGGCATACTAGAGAATCTCCCCATAAAGGTAGGGAAATCTTTCATTCCCACTGATTTCATGGTGTTGGATATGAACGAGAATTCTAAATTCCCTATCATTCTTGGAAGGTCATTCTTTGCCACAGCTGGAGCAATAATAGATGTAAAAAATGGTAAGCTCTCCTTGAATGTAGAGAAAGGAAGGGTGGACTTTGATTTGACTAACTCATATAACAACCCTCCTTTTGAGAGTCATATGTGCAGGATTGAGATAATGCCTCCAAAGGTGAAGGAAGAGCTTAACATGGAAGCAACTCACAAACTTTGCATGACAAATGATGCACCAAATAATGATGAAATTGGAGTTGCTCAAAATGTGGAGTTAAAACTTCCGCCGGGAGGAAGTAAGGCCATGAAACTCAGTGAAAAGAGCAAAGCGAAAGCGCATGCGGTCATATGAACAAAATAGGCTCTTTGAAGGACTTCCTTGGAAGAGAGGTGTTCTTTCACTTCCAAGACCAACTGATCCCGGTTGATTGAAAGGAGTATGGTCAAGCTTAAGGCCGTAAATAAGCGCTTCTTGGGAGGCAACCCAAGCTTTCTTTCCCTTTTGAATTTGTTTTTTAATTTTGTTTTTGAATAATTTGAGAAGATTAAGAGAAGAAAGATCACAAATTGATGGTTTTGCCAAGTATTTTCAGGTTATGAAGGCATGAAGAGCAAAAAGGCATGGAAAAATGAAGTCAGAGGAAACCAGAATCTATCACGGCCTATCCATGACGAGGGTCACGGCCGTGATGCACCAGAAGCGATCACGCCCAGGCCGTGATAGCCATCACGGGCGTGATATGAAAAAACAGGAAGTCGGAATTGATCACGGCCCAGCCGTGATACCCATCACGAGCGTGATGCAAAGGAGCCCAACAGAACAGAATTAATCACGGCCTAGCCGTGATATATATCACGACCGTGACAAGGCCCAGTAACCAGCATCCGAATCGATCACAGCCTGGCCGTGATGAATGTCACAGTCGTGACGCTTCCTCCAACAACTCTATGACTGGCATCTGAGCCAACACACTCCACCACCTCGGTGAGTTGTTCCATTTTTCTCTTTCTCCGACTTGATTATTTACATTGGGGACAATGTAAGTTTTTAAGCTTGGGGTAGGGGTATTTTTGCATTTTTTTGCATTTTTGAATTTTTCATGTTGCATTCATATAGGCGTAGTTTTGCATAATCACATGATTAGATTGCCCCTTGCTTAGAGTATGCATCTAATTGTGAGAACTTTGTGCCAAATGAATTGAGACAGTGAATTTTTGAACCCAATTTTTGTATTCTTGTGATAGGCTAAAAATAAAAATGCTTGAGATGATCTTCTGATAGTTGATAATTAGCATGTGGTTCCTTAGATTTGTGTTTCTCATTGATTTTAAACTACTAAATGTGAGATTTTTGAGCCTAAAAGGGGAACTCACTAAATTTACCCCATTCTCTGTGATTGAGTGTTTTGTTCCTCTTGGATTGTATTCTCTAGAACTTGACTTGAGGCACTAGGTATTTTTCTGGCCTTCTGAGCTTTGACTGATTAAATGTTACCCCTTAGTTGCCCAATTTTGAGCCTAATAGAATAAAATGCTTTTCTTGGTACCTTGATTTATTTTGATGAATGGTGCTTGGTATGACACCTTTTAAAGTATTGTAAAAAGGGCAAAAAGGTGGTTAGAAAAATAAATTGTGGGATGAAAAAGTTAGAAAAATATTTCTTTTAAGTTGGAAATCTCCCCTTCTCCAAATTGAAAAAAATAAAATAAAAAAATAAACAAAAAAAATGGAGAAGGGGATGAGAAAAAGAAAGTGAGAAATAAAAAATAAAAATAAAAAAAAAAAGGAAGAAAGAAAGAAAGGTGGAAAAGTGAACTAAAACAAGGTATTTTAGAAGGTTATCATGCTTTGTTTAGCCTTCTTGAATTTTTCTTTTCTTGATTTCCCCACCTAACGATTAATCCCACGGCCCCATTAAAACCAAAATAAAATACCTCTTGATTCTTATGTGTTTTCATCAATAAAGTAGAAATTTGGTTAATAGTCAGGCTTATGGTAGAATACCTTTCTTGAGAAATTGAGTGAATTGTCATATACTCTTAAACACTAGTGAGGTGAGAAGAGTGCCCGAATTAGTGAGAGACATGAATCTAGAGAACATAAGCTTCTAATTGGACTTGAAATTGATTGTCTCTTGGTTACTTATTCGGATATGCCTGTTACTTGGATTTATTACTCGGGTTCTTGGTTCACTGTCCATGCTCTGATTGTTTATCTTTTCTGGCCTTTGTGATTGCTTGAGCACAAGCAAAATCTTAAGCTTGGGGTAGTTTGATGAGTGTGGTTTCACCTCATATTTCTTTATCATATTGCATGCATTTTCATGTAGTTTATGCATTTTTAATTTGATTTTTGTTAGTTTTTACCTTGGAACGGGTAAGGTGGTTTTGTGGTGTTTATGTACAGGAATTGAAGATTAAAATGTTCAGGATCAGTTATGATGGAACTTGCATGAAGACGGAGCGTGAAATACAAGAAAAATGAGCCAAACAGAGCCCATCACAGCCTAGCCGTGACAGCCATCACGACCATGATCGAGCAAGATTGAAAAGAAAAGAACGGAAAAGTCAAAACCTGTCACGGTCAAGCCGTGATGGCCATCACGACTGGGACAAGCCAACCAATGTCAAGTTTTTCAAGACAGAATCTGTCACGGCCTGGCCGTGATAGGCATCACGGCCGTGACGTGCAATATCTGGAAATTTAATTACTGATTTGATCTGATTTTGTAATAGCCTTGAATTCAAATTACCCTAAATTATAAATAGGACTCTAAGGCTCGAAAAGAGGGATCTCTGGGCTGCTACCTTAGGCAAAAATTAGGATTTCTCTTCTTCTCAATCTCTTCTTTTCTCTTAGGTTTTTTTATGCTTTTGTTAATAAAGCTTGCTATGAACATGGCAATGCTTGAGTAGTATTTTTGTTTCTAGGGATTGGGGCTATGCCCAAGACTTGTTTTATGTTATAAATTGATGTTTTCCCTTTGTTAATTCCAATTTGCTTTCGATTTGATTCCTATTGCATGAATTACTTGTGAATTTGGTGCGCACTTATTTACATGTCATAGATACTCTAAGGATGAACCTAGCGGTGAACTTAGGTATTGGATCTATAGGGATTGAACTTAGGACTTAAATCACGAGAGTTAGAAGCGATCATTCGAGGGTTCATTGAATTGTCACGAATCTTAATGGGTTCAATTTAAATAAAATTACCACGAGAGTAGGGGTTGGTTTAATTGGGCACGATACTTGTATCTCGAGAGGGAACATTAAATTATTTAGGATAAATTCACCTTCAAAGCAATTTTGATTATAAACAAGGGCGGTAGTTGATGAGTGTGATTACACCTCATATTTCATTGACATTTTGCATGCATTTTCATATAGCTTAGGCATATTTGATTTGATATTTGTTAGTTTTTACCTTGGAACGAGTAAGGCGGTTTTGTGGTGTTGTTGTGCAGGAATTAAGGATTAAAATGCTCAAGATTAACCATGATGGAGCTTGCAGGAAGATGGGGCTTGAAAAGTAAAGAAAATGAGCCAAACACAGCCCATCACGGCTTAGCCGTGACAGCCACCACGGCCATGATCGAGTAGAGCTAAAAAGAAAGAAGGCTAAAGTCAGAACTGGTCACGGCCTGGCCGTGATGTCCATCACGGCCCTGACATGCCAACTGAACCAGACCCTCACAGGCAGAACTGATCACGGCCTAGCCGTGATGGTGGTCACGGCCGTGATAGACCAACCAGTGAAGCAACCTCCAAGGTAGAATCCGTCATGGCCTGGCCGTGATGGCCATCACAGCCGTGACGCGTGATATATGGATCTTTAGAAATTGATTTGATCTGAAATTATGGTTGCTTGGGATTCAAGTTACCAGAGTCTATAAATAGAGCACTTAGGCTCGAAAATAGGGGACTGAGGAGGGACTTTTTGGGATGCTCCCTTAGGCAAAATTAGGATTTTCTCTCTTCTTCTTCTTCTTCTCTTCTCTTAGGTTTTCATTCATGTTTTTGTACGTTAGCTATGATAATGGCAATGCTTGAGTAGTAGTTTTATTTCTAGGGATTGGGGCTATGCCCAAGATCTCTTTTTATGTTATGAATTGATGTTTTCCCTTTATTAATTTTGATTTCTCTTTCGATTTGGTTTCTATCGCATGAATTACTTGTGAATCTGGTGCGCACTTATTTGCATGTCATAGATACTCTAAGGAGAAACATAGCGATGAACTTAAGTATTGGATCTATAGGAATCAGACTTAGGACTTAAATCACGAGAGTTATAAGCGGTCCTTCGAGGGTTCACGAATATTGTCACAGAACTTAAAGGGTTCAATTTAAATTCAATTACCACGAGAGTAGGGGTTGGTTTAATTGGGCACGGTTTTTGTAACCCGAGAGGGAGCATTATCTTATTTAGGATAAATTCGCCTTCAAAGCAATTTTGATAATTAACAAGGGGTAGTCATTTTGGTAACATGAACAATCTTGTTGGTAACCCAATTCCTACGAATATCTTTAGATTTGAAAAACCCCTAATTGATTTACTTTCCTGTTTTAATTGATTGCATTCTTAAATATATGATTTTCTAGTTAATTCGTATTTCAAAAATCAAATCTTTTCAAAATCCTTTTTTTGATATAGTCCAGTTTAATTGGTTTAATAATTAGTTGTTATTTGAGATCACGGTCTCTGTGGGGTCGATATTTTTATTACTTGACGACGAATCTGGTACACTTGACGGAAGTCCACACACCATCAAGTTTTTGGTGCCGTTGACGGGGACTGTGCTTTCTTGAATCTCAATTTAATTTTTAAATTGATTTTTCTGGACTTTTTTTTTAATTATTTCTTTTTTAAAATATATATAAATATATATATTTCTTTTTTTTTCATTTATCTCTTTTTCTTTCTAGAGTATCTATCTCTCTCTTATAGGTGTTTTTCTCTTTTATGCAAAGATCCCTAAGTCTTGGAAACCTTATTGAGGTTGACCCCGAAATCGAAAGGACCTTTCATAGATGTATGAGACTACAAAGAGAGAGGGAAAGGTTGATTCCCATTCCACTCATGGTGAATCTACCGTATACAAAACCACTGAAGGACTACGCAGCCCCAAATGCTAGGGGTTTGCGAACTGGGATTGCTAGGCCAGAGATCGAGGCGGAGAACTACACTATACCGCCTATGCTAATTAGCATGATTAGGCAACATCAATTCGGAGGATTGCCCTCGGAGGACTCGGTTGATCATGTGGAGACATTCTTGGAGTTCACAGATGCAAGTAGAATTCATGGCGCCCCGATTGATGCTATTCGCTTGAGGTTGTTCCCCTCCTCTCTGACTGGAAAGGCAAAAGCTTGGTTGAAGCAAGTGCCCGCTAATACCTTGTCGACTTGGGACCAACTGGAGCAGGCATTCTTGGAAAAATTCTTCCCTCCATCCAAGACGGCTTACCTACGAACTCAGATCACCGCCTTCTTCCAAAAGGACGGAGAATGCTTATCCGAAGCTTGGGATCGCTACAAAGGGTTGCTGGAATCTTGCCCACATCATGGACTCGAGAGGTGGCTGTTAGTGCATACCTTCTACAACGGATTGGATTACTCTTCGAAGGTGTCACTCGACTCCGCAGCTAGTGGAGCCTTTATGAATAGACCTCTGACTGAGGCATTCAATATCATTGAAAACGTAGCAACCAACTACCACCAATGGGGTTCAGAAAGAGGTAATAACCCGAAAAAGCTTTCGGGGGGTAAGTTTGAAATGAATAGCACTGAACTGATTATGTCTAAAATTGACTCACTAAATAAACTCTTTGATAAGCTTGAAAAGGCTAATATGAGTTCAATAGGTGCTACTAATGTTGTTTGTGAGATTTGTGGAATGTAGGGACATGACATAATGGAGTGCCCACATGGTATTGCTCATGGATCCGGTGCTTCGGGGGAACAAGTGAACTCTTGTCACAACTTCTATGACACGAACCCGAAGTTACCAAACTACGCTCCTCCAAATTCTTACAACCAAGGAAGGAAGAATAGCCCTTACCTCTCCTACGGGAACTACAACAACACGTTGAACCACGAATTCCAGGAAGGCCAAGGTAATAGGAAACCCGCATCGGGGTATCCTCGGGTACAAAAGTCTAAACTTGAGTCTCTTTTGGAAAATTTTATTGAAACTCAAACAAGGCAAAACGAAGAGTTTAGACAACAAGGTAGGGCAGTCAATGAGGAAATAAAAGAGTTAGCATCTAAGGTAGATAACTTAGCCATACATAATAAGATGTTAGAAACTCAGATTGCCCAACAAGCTAGTACATATACCAGAACTAAGGGTACACATTCCTAGGACAACCCGAAGTTAATCCCAATGAACACTGTAATGCTATATACTTAAGGGATGATAAGCTTGGGGTAGTTGAAAAGGATGTGAAATGTGAGGAGGACATGAGTGAACATGAAGAGATAGAGCCAAAGTATGTCCCTCCACTACCTTACCAACCCCCAATACCTTTCCCACAAAGGTTGGTCAAGAGAAAGCAAGTAGAAATAGAAACTAAGAGCTTAATTGAGGATCATAATGCCATGATAAAAACTAATATGCCTCCTAAACTAAAAGATCCGGGAAGTTTCTCTATTGCTTGCTCAATTGGAGAATTAAAAATAGACCAAGCCTTATGTGACTTAGGGGCTAGTGCGAGTTTGATGCCACATACTATCTTTGAGAGGTTAGGAACCAAGAAATTGAGTCCATCCGAATTCTCTTTACAATTTGCGGATGGCTCAAATAAAACTCCTCTAGGCATACTAGAGAATGTTCCTATAAAGGTATGGAAATTTTTAATTCCTACCGATTTTATGGTGTTGGATATGAACCGGAATTCTAAATTCCCTATCATTATAGGAAGGCCATTCTTGGTCACAGCTGGAGCAATAATAGACGTAAAAAATGGCAAGCTCTCTTTAAATGTAGAGGAAGGTAGGGTAGATTTTGATTTGACTAACTCATATAACAACCCTCCTTTTGAGAGTCATGTGTGCAGGATCGATATAATGCCTCCATAGGTGAAGGAAGAGCTTAACATGGAAGCAACTCCGAAGCTTTGCATGACAAATGATGCACCAAATGGTGATGAAGTTGGAATTGCTCATCATGTGGAGTTAAAACTTCCGCCGGGAGGAAGTAAGGCCATGAAACTCAGAGTGAAAAGAGCAAAGCGAAAGCGCAATTGGCCATATGAACAAAATAGGCTCTTTGAAGGACTTCCATGGAAGAGAGGTGTACTAGCACTTCCAAACCCAGTTGATCCCGGTTGATTAAAGGGAGTATGGTCAAGCTTAAGACCGTAAATAAGCGCTTCTTGGGAGGCAACCCGAGTTTCCTTTCCTTTTCAATTTGTTTTTGAATTTTGTTTTTGAATAATTGAGGAGATTAAGAGAAGAAAGATCACTAATTGATGGTTTTGCCAAGTATTTTCAAGTTATGAAAGCAGTAAGAGCAAAAAGGCAAGGACAAATAAAGTCAGAAGTCATCACGCCCAGGTCGTGACTGTGGTCCCGGCCGTGATCAGCTAACCACTAAAGATCAGAAAGGATCACAGCCCAGTCGTGATATCCATCACGGGCGTGATGAGAAGGACCCTGAAGATTAGAGTGTATCACGGCCTAGCCGTGATGGAACTCACGGCCATGACAGGCCAGCTCCTATAGACCAGAATTGATCACGGCCTAGCCATGATGAGCATCACGGCCGTGACACATTTTCCAGCATCTCTTTGACTGGGATGTGAGCCAGCACCCTCTACCACCTCGGTGAGTTGTTCCATTTTTCTCCTCCCTCCGACTTGATTATTTATATTGGGGACAATATAAGTTTTTAAGCTTGGGGTAGGGGTATTTTTGTAACTTTTTTTGCATTTTTGCATTTTTCATGTTGCATTCATATAGGCATAGTTCTGCATAATCACATGATTAGATTGCCCCTTGCTTAGATTATGCATCCAATTGTGAGAACTTTGTGCCAAATGAATTGAGACAGTGAATTTTTGAACCCAATTTTTGTATTCTTGTGATGGGCTAAAAATAAAAATGCTTGAGATGATCTTTTGATAGTTGATAATTAGCATGTGGTTCCTTGCATTTATGTTTCTCATTGATTTTAAACTACTAAATGTGAGATTTTTGAGCCTAAAAGGAGTACTCATTAAATCTACCCCATTCTTTGTGATTGAGGGTTTTATTCCTCTTGGATTGTATTCTCTAAAACTTGACTTGAAACCATTTTGAAACTTAAAAAAAAATTTGGAAACATTTTTGAAAATGACTGAGGCACTAGGTATTTTTCTGGCCTTCTGAGCTTTGATTGATTAAATGCTACCCCTTAGTTGCCCAATTTTGAGCCTAAAAGAATAAAATACTTTTCTTGGTACCTTGATTTGTTTTGATGAATGATGCTTGGTATGACACCTTCTAAAGTATTGCAAAAAGGGTAAAAAGATAGTTTGACAAATAAATTGTGGGATGAAAAAGTTAGAAAAATATTTCTCTTAAGCTGAAAATCTCCCCTTATCCAAATAAATAAAATAAAATAATCATAAAAAAATGGAGAAGGGGATGAGAAAAAGAAAGTGAGAAATAAAAAAAAATAAAAAAAATAAAAATAAAAAGGAAGAAAGAAAGAAGGGTAGAAAAGTGAACTAAGGCCCAAAAATGTATTTTAGAAGGTTGTCGTGCTTTGCATTGATTGACATTTTGTTTAGCCTTCTTGAATTTTCCTTTTCTTGATTTCCCCACCTAACAATTAATCTCATGGCCCCATTACAACCAAAATAAAAGACTTCTTTATTCTTATGTGTTTTCATTAATAAAGTAGAGATTTGATTAATAGTCAAGCTTATGGTAGAGTACCTTCCTTGAGAAGATTGAGCGAATTGTAATATACCCTTAAACACTTGAGTGAGGTGAGAAGAGTGCCCGAATTAGTGAAAGATATGAATTTAGAAAACCTAAGCTTCTAATTGGACTTGAAATTGATTGTCTCTTGGGTACTTATTTGAATATTCCTGTCACTTGGATTAGTTACTCGGGTTCTTGGTTCACTATCCATGCTCTGATTGTTTATATTTTCTGGCCTTAGTGATTGCTTGAGGACAAGCAAAATCTTAAGCTTGGGGTAGTTTGATGAGTGTGATTACACCTCATATTTCATTGACATTTTGCATGCATTTTCATATAGCTTAGGCATATTTAATTTGATATTTGTTAGTTTTTACCTTGGAACGGGTAAGACGGTTTTGTGGTGTTGTTGTGCAGGAATTAAGGATTAAAATGCTCAAGATTAACCATGATGGAGCTTGCATGAAGATAGGGCTTGAAAAGTGAAGAAAATGAGCCAAACAGAGCCCATCACGGCCTAGCCGTGACAGCCATCACGGCCATGATCGAGTAGAGCTAAAAAGAAAGAAGGCTAAAGTCAAAAATGGTCACGGCCTGGCCGTAATGTCCATCACGGCCGTTACATGCCAACTGAACCAGACCCTCACAGGCAGAACTGATCACGGCCTAGCCGTGATGGTGGTCACGGCCGTGACAGACCAACCAGTGAAGCAACCGCCAAGGCAGAATCCGTCACGACCTGGTCGTGATGGCCATCACGGCCGTGACGCATGATATATGGATCTTTAGAAACTAATTTGATATGAAATTATGGTTGCTTGGGATTCAAGTTACCCTAGTCTATAAATAGAGCACTTAGGCTCGAAAATAGGGGACTGAGGAGGGACTTTTTGGGCTGCTCCCTTAGGCAAAATTAGGATTTTCTCTCTTCTTCTTCTTCTCTTCTCTTAGGTTTTCATTCATGTTTTTGTTAGTCAAGCTTGCTATGATAATGGCAATGCTTGAGTAGTAGTTTTATTTCTAGGGACTGGGGCTATGCCCAAGATCTGTTTTTATGTTATGAATTGATGTTTCCCTTTGTTAATTTCGATTTCGCTTTCGATTTGGTTTCTATCGCATGAATTACTTGTGAATCTGGTGCGCACATATTTGCATGTCATAGATACTCTAAGGAGGAACCTAGCGGTGAACATAGGTATTGGATCTATAGGAATCAGACTTAGAACTTAAATCACGAGAGTTAGAAGCGGTCCTTCGAGGGTTCACGAATTGTTACAGAACTTAACGGGTTCAATTTAAATTCAATTACCACAAGAGTAGGGGTTGGTTTAATTGGGCACGGTTTTTGTAACCCGAGAGGGAATATTAACTTATTTAGGATAAATTCGCCTTCAAAGCAATTTTGATAATTAACAAGGGGTAGTCAATTTGGTAACATGAACAATCTTGTTAGTAACCCAATTCCTAGGAATCTCTTTAGATTTGAAAAAACCCCTAATTGATTTACTTTCCTGTTTTAATTGATTGCATTCTTAAATATCTGATTTTCTAGTTAATTCGTATTTCAAAAATCAAATCTTTTTAAAATCCCTTTTTTTATATAGTCCAGTTTAATTGGTTTAATAATTAGTTGTTATTTGAGATCACGGTCTTTGTGGGATCGATCTTTTTATTACCTGACAACGAATCTGGTACACTTGCCGGAAGTCCACACACCATCAGTAGTCAATTTAGTAGCATGAGCAGTCTTGTTGGTATCCCAGTTCCTGGAAATCTCTTTTGATATTGAAAAATCCCAGATTAGATTTGATTGCGATTTTAATTGATTGTGTTTTTAAATATTTGATTTGCTAGTTAATTCTTATTTTAAAAACCAAATCTTTTCCCTGTCTAGTTTAATTAATTTAATAATTAATTGTTATTTAAGATCACGGTCTCTGTGGTTCGATCTTTTTATTACTTGACGACGAAGCCGTTCACTTGCGGATTCACGCTATCACTTGCCCGTCCCCAAGCAAATATGGACACCCAAGTGAGATGCTATATGTAACATCCTAAAATTCTAACATAATTAATTTGAAAATAATAATAATAATAAATAATAATAATAATAATAATAATAATAATAATATTAAGTTATTAAAAAGTGTAGTGCAAATAAAATATAAATGGGAGATTTAGTGTAAAGAAGTGATGGTGTAAGGATTTATTGAAATTTACTAATTATTATTAAGAAAGCAGAAAAACGTTAAGCCCAGTGTGACATATATATATATATATATATGTGTGTGTGTGTGTGTGTGTGTGTGTGTGTGTGTGTGTGTGTGTGTGTGTGTGTTAAGCCCAAGCAGCCAAGTTTTGACTAAAGAAAATTTTAAAACAAAAAACGAAACCTAAAAACGTTGCCTGCTGCCATATATATATGTGTGTGTGTGTGTGTGTGTATTAAAACCTAAATGTTCATTAAGGAGTGTGCGCAGTACCTTGGCCGAATGAGAGGAGCGCCGCACAGTGTAACATTTTCCTTCCTTGCCAATACAATCGTAACAGCATAGATCCAAGAACGCCACCAAACGGCGAGGGACGAATGTTGCACTTGCAGCAGCCTTGGATTGTATGGCCAAGGCTATGCAAGGGCAGACGGAGACTCGCCGTCAACTGAAAGGGAATGGAGGCCAATCACTAATGAAGTGGTGGCAACCCAGAACCCTTAACACGTGGGGCTTTCCGAATTCAAAAAGAACAATCCGCCATCATTCTAAGGTAGCTTAGATCCGAAGGAGGCTGAATTTCTTCGACTCGTACAGGGGAAAAGTTACTCTATTGTTTGATTCAGGAGCAACTCATTCATTTATATCTTTAGATTGTGTGAAAAATCTATCTTTGTCTGTTTCTAAGTTGCCATATGATTTGAGTGTCGCTACTCCTGCAAATGATAAACCTGTTACCTCTATTGCTTGCTTGAGTTGTCCCTTGGTGTACCAAGGTGTACCTTATTTTGTTGATCTTATATGCTTGCCCGTGTCTGGGTTAGTCATTCTTGGTATGGATTGGTTGTCTGCAAATCATGCTGTCATAAATTGCTCTGATAAAACTATCTCCATTCCTATACAACCAATGTCTAATGACTTTCTCGTACCCAGTTCTATTGTTTCTGATGTTGCTTGTCATAAGTGCTTAGTTGAGGGAGCTCAAGGATATGTACTCTTATTCTCTGCTAAGATAGAGGCTGACAGTGATGTGACGGCTATACCTGTGGTGTGTGAGTTCCAGGATGTTTTCCCTAAGGATGTCACTAGTTTACCTCCGAATAGAGAAGTTGAGTTTAACATAGATCTAGTGCCAGGGAGTGAACCAGTATCGGTAGCGCCTTATAGAACGGCACCTTTAGAGTTGAGCGAGCTTAAGAAACAGTTAGAGGAGATGCTAGGGAAGGGGTTTATTAGGCCTAGTGTGTCACCCTGGGGAGCACCTGTCCTACTGGTGAAAAAGAAGGATGGGACCATGAGGCTATGAGTTGACTATAGGCAGCTGAACAAAGTGACCATCAGGAATAAATACCCTTTGCCTAGGATAGATGACCTCTTAGACTAGCTGAGGAGAGCGTCGGTGTTTTCTAAAATAGATCTAAGATCGGGATACCATCAAATTAGAGTCAAGAATGAGGACATTCCTAAGACCGCCTTTAGGACAAGGTATGGGCACTACGAGTATGTAGTGATGCCCTTTGGTGTGGCCAATGCTCCAGCCGTTTTCATGGACTACATGAATCAGATCTTTAGGCCGTTCTTGGATAGCTTTGAGGTGGTATTCATAGATGATATTTTGATATACTCGAGGACACCAGAGCATCATGAGGAGCATTTGAGGTTAGTGTTGCAGATTCTGAGGGAAGAACAACTGTATGCAAAGCCAGAAAAGTGTGAATTTTGGCTTGATGAGGTGAAGTTTTTTAGGACATACCATATCTAGGAGTGGTGTAGCGGTTGACTCTAGTAAGGTTGATGCAGTGCTTGGATGGGAGCAACCTAAGTCAGTGACGGAAGTGAGGAGTTTCCTAGGACTGGCAGGTTACTATAGGAAGTCCATAGAAGGGTGCTCTAGACTAGCTTTACCTCTCACCAAGTTGACTAGGAAAGGAAAATCTTTTGAGTGGGATAAGGAATGCAAAGAGAATTTTGAGGAGCTTGAGAGAAGATTGGTGTCATCACCGATCTTAACCATTCTAGATCCTTCAGTTAGTTTTGTGGTATATTGTGACGCTTCTGAGAATGGTTTAGGTTGTATGTTGATGCAGGAAGGTAGGGTAGTGACTTATGCATCTAGGCAGCTTAGGACGCATGAGGTGAATTACCCTACTCATGACTTTGAGTTAGCAGCAGTAGTCTTTGCTCTTAAGATTTGGAGGCACGATTTGTATGGTGCAAAGTTTGAGTTTTTTTAGTGATCATAAGGGCCTTAAGTATTTGTTTGACCAGAAGAATTGAATATGAGGCAAAGGAGGTGGATGGAATTCCTTAAGGACTATGATTTCGAGTTGAAGTACCATCCATGGAAGGCCAATGTGGTAGCTGATGCACTCAGTAGGAAAACCTTGCATGTGTCAAGTTTAATGGTCCAAGGGATGAATATGTTAGAGGAGTTCAGAGACATGAATCTAGATGTATCTCTTAGTCCTCTAAGCTTGAAGTTGAATAGACTGAAAATTTGCAGTGACCTTAGAGAAATGATTAGGCGAGAACAGCTTTAGACCAGGAGTTACAGTCTCTTTTAGATCAAGAGAATTATGTGTTGTCTACCGATGGTCTAGTGTTGTTTAAGAATAAAATCGTTGTTCCTAAGGATGGGAGCCTTAGAGAGAAAGTTTTAGAGGAAGCGCATAAGGGGAAGTTCACCATACATCCAGGGATAACTAAGATGTACCAATACCTTAAGAGGATGTATTGGTGGCCAGGAATGAAAAAGGATGCGGCTAGCTTCGTAGCTAGGTGTTTAGTGTGTCAAAAGGTTAAGATAAAACATCAGAAGCCTTCGTGGTTGTTGCAGTCCTTGGAGATTCCAGAATGGAAGTGGGAGAGAATTTCTATGGACTTTGTGATGGGGTTACCTAAGACACGTTTGGGCTTAGACGTCATTTGGGTGAGAGTGGATAGGTTGACCAAGTCTGCCCACTTCTTGCCAATTAAGGTAACCTATAGCTTAGACAAGTTGGCATACCTCTATATCAAGGAAATAGGCAAGCTTCATGAGATACCCACATCTATAGTGTCAGATAGAGACCCGAGGTTTACCTCTAGATTTTGGAGAGCTTTTCAGCAAACCTTTGGAACTAAGTTGAACCTTAGCACGGCCTATCATCCCCAAACGGATGGTCAGTCAGAGCGGACCATTCAGACCCTTGAGGACATGCTTAGGGCGTGTGTCCTGGATGAAGAGGGAGTTGGGATAGATTCATACCTCTCATTGAGTTTGCGTATAACAATAGTTATCACGCTAAGTATAGGCATGGCACCCTATGAGGTCCTATATGGGAGGAAGGGTAGGTCCCGTTTATGTTGGTGTGAGGTGGGTGAGAAGACCCTGCTAGGACTAGAGTTAGTCCAGGAGACCACAGAGAGGATTAAAGTCATTAGGGAAAGGATGCGCACTGCGCAGAGTAGGCAAAAGAGTTATGCCGACAAGAGAAGGAAGCCTTTAGAATTTCACACTAGTGCAGAAAAGGGATTCCACATCGGTTATCTTTGGCTTTACACATCGGTTTTAAAACTGATGTTGAAACGACCGATGTGGTTTATTGCCACTTTACACATCGGTTTTAAAACCGATGTTTATAATATTTTATACAGCGGTTAACAAATAACCGATGTGGAAAATTAATTTATCAATTGGTATCCTATTGGGAAATTTCACTTTACACATCGGTTTTATATAAAACCGATGTGGAAAGTGAAATTTCCACATCGGTTTTATTAAAACCGATGTGTAAAGTCTCATTTTTTTTCCTATTATTTACATTTCTATCATTCCTTCCCCCCTGTTTCAGTAATGCAGATCAATATATACCAGAATAACATATTGTAAATATTCTCAACACAACTAATATATATTGAATTTATTACGAACAATACATATATATATACGTTCAATTACATTCAGAGACAAAAAAAATAATTAGAAACCAAAAAGATACATGATATATTATAGATTTCATATCAAAATACATATAATATCAGTCAAAAGTAATAGCTAGTACATGATAAGTTTTTAAACTAACTACATATATACAAACTATGGTTGGTACACTTCAAGAAAGAAAGTTGCCCAACGCCTCTTTATGTTGTTGATGTCGGAATCATATAATGGAGTTGGATTGTTGAATATCTGCAAGTTTAATTGGACAAAAGATTATATCTTTTAAGTAATAAACTAACATAAACCATATAACGAATCTATACTATTACTTCTAATTGTGTCAATTAACATTTACATCGTGCCATCTTTCAGTGATCCTGGAGGAGATAATTTCCAACATCCACTGCATCACATAGTAGCCACATTCCCATGACCCACGTTGTATACGTGACTACGTACAAATGAAACCCAATTAGAATATGAGGAATTAAATAAAATAGAAATCAATTATTGTACCCACTGCATTTGATGCATTTGAACTAATAAATATCTTACGCTGGGAATAATCCATCTGATAGCCCGAGTACGCCTTTCACCACGCAACATGTGGGTTGCATTAATAGACCTATCATGACAAAAACATTAATTAAAGTATATCTAATAGATTTCAGATAATTAAAACAACTGCATTACTGATTATAAAGTATTTTAATGCTTATGTTTCGATGATCGTCTTGATTGATTCGCCGCTTATTTCCCAATGAGCGTAAGAAGACCACGACGTTCATTCTTGGGTACAAGAGCAACAGTTGCCAATGCAGGCTGTATTTGCGAATGCTTAGTGACTAAGTCATATATAGTTATACTTAAATAACCGGTACTTACTTATTGAGATAAGGCGAAAGATAGAATTGATGATCGTCTCGGGCAAGTATATCACGTATGGTAGTGACCGGGTCTTCTGATGCTAGGAGAACATCACCCTGAATGAACATGGGGTCAATGAACCCATAAAGGGCGAGGTTACCCTGATCGACTAACATACGATGCAAATACCTAATATATTGGAAAAACATGTTAATTATCATAGTATTTAAAAATTAATTACGTACTTAACTTATAAATAAAATGTACTTACGTGCACCATAACGATATGTGTGCAGAACTAGCCATTTCTTTATTGAGTACCATCTCCATAAGTTCCTTCTTTGGGATATACAGTTCATCACCAAGGCTGGCATCATGTTCCAACCTTACCAAGGCTGCGTCATTCTCCATGGTGACAACCTCAGTATAGCCGAACTTTAAAAACATCACCATGACCAGGTGCCCCTTTGTCGATCCCCTAAACAACATAGATATATATTAGTAATCACGGATAATTAAGTTATTTAATTCGTTATTAACTAAATGGTCAAATGAATACCTTGGCAGGAGCAGACATCTCTGGTCTTCCTAGATCCGACCTTTTAGGCACAATATCATTTCCAACATCCTATAACGAATAAAAATAAAGCATTATCTTTAAACAATAATAAATTATTTCAACTATGAATATAGAAAAAACACAACTAACCGAATACCTCAGATGCAACAAGAAAGCTGACCAGTCTTCTTGGCCAGAGGATGAAGTTACCGGGGGCATGACCCACTGTTTGAACCTCCTCAGTGGGCACAGGGACTCGAGCATCAGCATCTCGAATAATCTCAACAACGACCCTCAGCTGATCATCCGGTAATAAACGATGGTGTATGGTATTACCTAAGTTATTATGTGCCCTACCCAATGCCACTAAGCGGCGATGATGATCATCATCAACATACAGCTCACACCTATCAGGGTCGTCATCATCATCATCATCATCATCATCATCATCATCATCATCATCATCATCATCACCATCATCATCATTTTCAGGATGATGAGGAGGATCACATGAGCCCTTAGTGCTCACATGGACAGAGGGGTTGGACACCTACTGTCATTTGCCGACATAGAAGTCAATATTGCCATCCGGGCAAACCGCTCGGCCATCTCCTGTCCGGCTCGCCTGCAATCTCCTGTTTTAGTCGTGCTCTATCTGCTTCAACATCCCCGTGACATTGGTGTGAAGATGAACCATGGTATTGGCGAATGCCGACTCCCCATCCAACACCAATGACACGGCCCGGGTGGTCTGGTTTACCGATGGCAGCAGATAAGATATCATCGCGTCCTCTAGGAACAAAGGTTCCTTGGGTTAGCTGATCATCCAAGGCATCCTATCACATAAAATATCAGGTCACATTACAATTCGGTAACAATCTTAAAATGACAATTACAACAAACTATACTTACAATCTTCTCAGCTACTTGGCGGGCCTCCTCAGATGTATATTGTCCCGTTTTTCTTTGTCGGGCCCTCTTCCATTTACGATGGCGTGGGGGTGGAGGTGGATCAACAACCTCTGGACGATTTTCAGTATTAGGATCCGCCTGAGATGCTGCTTCCTGACGTGCTTTCTTTTCCTCTTCAACCATTTTCTGAACAAGCTTTTTATATCCCCCACGAGACATGACATGGGGGTAGACATTCTTGCTTTGGTTTTTCTGCCCCTTTTTCCTCTTCTCCTGTTATAAATAAAAGACAATTAAATTACATAAGTAAATAAAATTAATGCAATTACATAAATTTATAGACAAATCAAATAAGTTAACCTGAAAGCTGGGATCATGTCGGCTCTGAACAAAGCGATCCCACGTCGCCTTGTCAAGAAACGGATACACCTCAAGTGGGTTCTTTTTACTTTTTGGATTGAATACATAGTATCTGCCCAGGTCGACCTTAAAAGCCCTCCAACGCTCTCCAGCATACTTTAGCAAACGCTTCTTCATAGCGTACGTATCCGGTATGTCAAAGGTCAACTACATTAAGACCAAAAGAATCAACGAATTACTGTATGATATTATTAAGATAAAAATAAAGTAGATACAGACAAACACAGGACGTAGAAGTATAGATACCAGAATACTCTCCCATATCTGATCCTTCACGTCCGCCGGTACATCTCTCCACCTATCAATGAGTATATTAGGCCTGTTCCTAGCAAGGGTCGCCACAAAACTGTTAAACTGATCTGCCATTGGCCCAATAGGATTGAGGTTTTTATCAAAGTCTATTGTTATCCTTTGATTTGAACCACGGTTGGCAGTCAAATTCCTCATTCGTGTGGCATGTCTACCCTTTCTACCAGTAGACGGGGTCTCTGACCCGCTGCATGAAGGAGGGATATCCTCACGATCAGCCATGTATACCTGTTTAAACACAAAAAAAAAAAACATGTTAGTATGTCAGGATAAATATCAAACATAACTTATAAATATCGATCAACGTACATAAACATAACTTATAAATATCAACGTAAACATATAATATGCCAAACTTGATGGTAATATCAAACTAAACTTACTTTGTGGTCAATTAGTAAAGTTCTCCCATAACCCTTCTTGGTGATCATTACGAGTAGCATGTACATCATCCACTTCATTTTCCTCATTGAAATTAGGCACTCGTGTTGAGAAAGAAGGAGGATCAGAAATATCAAGAGTTGACTCGTGATTTCCCTCACTACCATTATACATGTTTTTTCCCTGGAGAACCACTGACCACCTTTTGTTAGAAGGATCACGGATATAAAACACTTGTTTTGCTTGGGATGCCATGATGAAAGGTTCTTCTTTATTACCTATCTTATTAAGGTCCACCAATTTGAATCCTAACTCATCGGTTTGCACACCATTGTTAATGTCGACCCACTGACATTTAAAAACAGGTACTCTAAACTTCGTGTAATCAACCTCCCATATCTCTTCAATGATTCCAAAGTATGAAACTGATGCCATAACAGGGTTTTTATCTTTCGAACTAGAGAAATGCATGGACTCAGCGACGACCATAACCCCACTGTTTTGCATAGTACTTTTGTCATCCTGGGACTTTGTATAGAAGGAAAACTTATTGATATCGTACCCACTCCAGCATATGACATCAAAGTTAGGCCCCTGTGCTAGCCATTTTAATGTATCAGAAGCAATACCATCCTTTGCAATTTTTTCTTTAAACCAGTTCAAGAAAGTCTTGTTATGCTTGTTCAAACACCATTTTTCATTCATTCTAAGGTAAGTTTCATTGATGATGCTTTTATGCTCACATAAGTATGGTTCAACCTCATCAGTGTTATTCAATATATACAAATGTACTTGAAGCACTTCCTCCCGATCCATGCTCTTAACAGTGATACCTCGTGTACCCTTACCATCATATCTTCCTTCGTGACGAGACTTCGGAAGCCCTACAGGTTCCGCTTCTGACATGTAGTCTGTACAAAACTCAATAGCTTCTTCTGCAACATACCTTTCAATAATATATGCTTCGGGACGGTGTGGATTTTTCATATATCCTTTCAAGATCTTCATGTATCGCTCAACCGGGTACATCCACCTTAAATAAACGGGGCCGCACAATCTAATCTCCCTCACTAGATGAACAATCAAATTAACCATGATGTTAAAAAATGAAGGTGGAAATACATCTCCAATTGGCACAAGACAATGGCTGCCTCATTTTCCAACTCATCCAAATTTTTAGTGTCAATGACCTTGCTACATATAGCATTGAAGAATAAGCATAACCTAGTAATGGCATGTCTGACTTTTTTAGGCAATATGTCACGAATGGCCACCGGTAGTAGTTGTTGCATCAAGACATGACAATCATGAGACTTTAAGCCAACTAATTTGATATCTTTCATTGAGACAATTCTTTTGATATTTGAATAGTAACCCTGTGGCACTTTGACTCCCCGTAGACATTCACAGAAACTTCTTTTCTCTTTTTTTGATAAAGTATGACATGCTGGGGGCAAATAAGTCTTCTTATCCCCCACTTTAAGTGGAGCTAACTGCTCTCGTATACCCATCGCAACTAGATCCAGACGAGCATTCACACCATCCTTTGTCTTGCCTTGAATGTTGAGAAGCGTTCCGATTAAACTGTCACACACATTTTTCTCTACATGCATCACATCAATACAATGTCTTACATCAAGCTTGCACCAGTATGGAAGATCAAAGAAGATCGACCTCTTCTTCCATATTTTCTTCTCGGTAGCCTTCTTCTGGGTCTTCCCATAGATAACATTAGTGTTGTTCACCCTTTCATAAACTTGCTCTCCAGTCAAGGCCACCGGAGCAATTTCATTCTCCGGAAGTCCATTGAAAGCTTTTCTCAATCTACGATAAGGATGATTACGTCAGAGAAATCTCCGATGCCCAAGGTAAGCCGTCTTCCTTCCATGTTGCAGTTGATGGTAACATGTGCCTTCTTCACATATTGGACATGCTTTATGCCCCTTAACACTATACCCACACAGGTTCCCGTATGCTGGAAAGTCATTGATGGTGCAAAATAACATGGCACGCAATCTGAATGTCTCACGGCAATACCCGTCGATCACATCAACGCCTTCATCCTACAACATTCTCAAGTCTTCAATCAAGGGACTCAGATAAACATCAATATCATTTCCTGGTTGTTTAGGACCCGAAATCATCATACTTAACATAATGTATTTGCGCTTCATGCACAACCAAGGAGACAGGTTGTAAATTACAAGGAGAACAGGCCATGAACTATGAATACTACTTAAGTTTCCATATGGATTCATTCGATCGGTAGCAAGTCCAAGCCTGAGGTTTCTGGGCTCATTGCCGAAATCCGGAAACAAACTATCAATTCTCTTCCATTGCAAAGAATCGGCTGGATGGCGAAGCTGTCCACCACACTTCCTCTCATCTGCATGCCATCTAATGTTCTTTGCGTCATTTACATTAGCAAACAATCGCTTGAACCGCGGAATCACGGGAAGATACCATAACACCTTCGCAGGAGGACCTTTGGTGACCACATCACAACTAGAATCATCATCCTTCACTTTGTAGAGTGATACCCCACACCTGGGGCACTCGTGCATCTCTTCAAACTCTTTCCTGTACAATATGAAATCATTGGGGCAAGCGTGTATTTTCTTATACTCCATACCCATCGGACACAATATCTTCTTCGCCTCATAGTTTCGAGATGGCAATGTGTTGCCTTCTGGAAGCATTTCTTTCAACAACTCAAGTAATTCAGTAAAGCTTTTATCGCTCCACCCATTTCTCGCCTTCACATTGAACAATCTTAACACCGCTGACAACCGTGTGAAATTAGTGCACCCCGGATACAAAGCCACTTGCGTATCACTGCACAAAGTATCATACACATGTGCGCGCCGAAAAGACTCTTGCCCAACATCACGGATCATGTCCTCTAGTCAATCGTTCATTTCCACGTCATCAACTTCCTCTCTATCCGACACCCTCGGCCTGTCTAACGATTCACCATGACATATCCCTGTTGTATAACTCTTGCAAATCCCCTCACAAATAAGATGATCACGTATCTCCTCAGCTTCTAGTCGTCTCTCATTCAAACAGTTAACACAAGGACAATAAAACCTTTCGTTACCACTATCAGGAGCATTTGTTTTTGCAAACTGTAGAAAATCTTCCACTCCATTCTCATACTCATCACTTGTCCGTCTAGCATTCATCCAACCGCGATCCATGACTAAACCAATACCTTCGTACTTAGTCCAACATATTCATCAACCACTTCTTATGACAGGGTATGGCCCTATCCCATTCGAGAAGAAACTTTTTCAACATTCGGTTAACAGTTAGTCCTTAACTCATGCTCATACTCGACAAAATTTCGGCAGCATTTCCCTGCGGTCTCCGACGTACACTACTTGAACGCGATGACATCCACCACGATAAAGTATGCACCCGGAGAACGAAAGGAAATGTATCAATCCGAACTTTCATCAAGTATATAACATTAGAATCAATGAATAACTATTTTAACTGAATTAAGAAAAAGTTTTTTCCCAAACTGTCCAACTTTGGACAATTCAAGATCCAACACAATGAGCGGTACATTAAGCACATACACGTACGCTCATTAGTATTGCATCTCAAACGGGAAACTAAGGCTTTACTAATTATTGTGGGCATATTCTCGAATCAAATAAATTTTCAAGAAAATACATTAAAACTCCAATGAAAGCTTTTCAGCCAAAACGTACCTTCTGAGAGACACGTCTAGTTGTTATTGTGCAAAGACAGCAAAGAAGTGAAGAAACCAGAGGCAGTAGCACTATGCAACGGAGTCAAAGACACTCCTCAAATCAAATCCGCAGTCCAGGAAAATAACACCTGTCAATTTCTTGTTCTGCAAATAGAGTAAGAAAGTTGGTCAGCGGCAATGATTGGTAGAAATGCTAAATGTTATAAATGCTTAAAAATGAGTCATAAAGGATATGTATGAAGGACTCCGTCAGTAATTCAGTATATAGGTCACTGGCCAAAAAGATCTAACTACTAGAAATTTTATTTAGACGAGCATTATACATTTTTTACACTTGACAAGAAGATGCATGCTGACAAGAAGTTACTCTGAAGTGATTCACATAAATAATACACAAAATCAAACAAATACTATTTACATGAAGAAGGCACTTATTGGTACTACACAAGTTGTATATCTGCCACAAAGAAATGTGCTTTTTAGAAAGAAGTTTGACAAAGAACATGTAAAGCTCGAGAAGTATTCAAATCAATGGCACACTCACATTTCAAATGTCATTTTGAAAAGAGACACAACCTGAAATTACAGAACAAAGAGACACAACCTTGCACTTTTAAGTTTAAAGTAAAAATCTGACAAAGGTGAAGGCCATGATACTGCCTTGACTTTCCCCTTGTTTCCCATTTTCCTCTGGTCATTTTTACCTTTGAACATTTCTTTAAAATAACAACGTCATATATTTTGTTTCACTTCAACCTAATGCACACTAACTCCTTAAGGACCTTTTCTACACCAAGGTTGATAAATTGCATTCCCCCACATCCCAAACAAATCAAGCTTGAATTAGTACAATAGCATAAGTCCTAAACATTCAAAACCCTTCCAACTCTTTTTTGTCATTCAAACCAGATTTAAGGACAACTAATTTTAACCTTTTAACAATTTTAATTAATCATCTTGAATACTACCTCTTTCAAAACAGTAAAACAGTCCACTAGTCAGTATGTGCTAGTCCATCAATATGCAGTATAAGTTCCAAAATCAGATTGGTGTTACCCAGGCCCAGCGAAGCAGAACAACAACAACAAATCAACGACAAATTTTAGAGTGACTTAGGAGCAATGACTCTAACCAAAGACAAGAAAACCAAAGCAGATAGATATGCCCAGCAAAGCAGAACATCAGCACAACATCAACAACAAATTATATTGAATTAGGAGCATTTACTCCATCCAAAGACAAGATAAAACAGTAAGAAATCAGTGCAAAGTTTAGAAATTTTTCAGTGCAAATAATAAATTATAATTACAATAACAATACCCAAACCAATGCTAACACCAATGGCCATCATCACCACTACCACCCAAGAAACCCAAACCCACATAGGAACAAGACCAGCGGCACCCCCACAAGCATAGAACACCATTCTATAGTTGTTATAGAAATAAGGACCAAAAAAAGCATCTAATGGCAACCCTACCGCGATTGAACAATGAGAAGCAAAGAGAGAAGAAAACATACCAGCGGAGGCAGCGGTAGGGTTGGAGACAAGGGATGAGTAACCGGTTTTACGAGTAATGCTAATATTAAACAATAGGATTTCAACCAAAGAAAAAAAGTAAACAAAAATACCTTTCACGCGGAGGGAGAAGCAGAAGCAGAAGTGGAGGCAGAAGCGGAGACAGGCCGGCGAGCTGGGAGGCCGCGCGTTAGCAGAGGAGATGAACTTCGAGCTGGGATTGCGTGAAGGAAGAAGCTGCGCGTTAGCAGAGGGAAGGAGTGTTTTCTGTTTTAGGATTCATAAGCTGAAGAATGGGATAGGGCGCGGAACAGAAGGAGGGAATGACAAAAATTAGGAATATTACACATCGGTTATGCGAAAAACCGATGTGGTTAATCATATTATACACATCGGTTATGGTAAAACCAATGTGGAAAAAGTAAACTTTTAAATTCTAAATTTTTTTTTATAATTTTATACATCGGTTACTAAAACCGATGTGTAAAAGTAAAATTTTAAATTCTATTTTTTTTTTATAATTTTATACATCGGTTAGATAGAAACTGATGTGTTTAATCACTATTTTACACATCGGTTCGTAAAGAACCGATGTTAAATGTTAAAAATTCTGACTTTAAATTTTTTTTATTTTAATTTTAAACATCAGTTAGAAATAACCGATGTGGAAATGTTTTACACATCGGTTAATCTCTAAACCGATGTGTAATACTTTGATTTTAATTTCAAAAATGCCACCGCCTTGTTTTACACATCGGTTTACAAGAAACCGATGTATAAACTCCGATGTGGAATCCCTTTTGTGCACTAGTGTCAGGAAGAGGAACATGTATTCTTGAGAGTCACTCCTAAGGCCGGGGTTGGGAGGTCGACGAAAGTCAAAAAGCTCAACCCTCGTTTCATGGGTCCGTTTCAAATCCTAAAAAGAGTCGGGTCTGTTGCTTACCAATTGGCTCTTCAGCCACAGTTGGCAAACCTTCACGATGTTTTCCATGTGTCGCAACTCAGAAAATATGTGTCTGATGAATCTCGCGTAATAGCTCCTGAGTCTGTACAATTGGAAGATAATTTGATCTATGAGCCAAAGCCTAGTCAAATCATGGACAAGAGCACTAAGACTCCGAGGAACAAGACAATTCCATTGGTGAAAGTGTTATGGGAAGGATTGACTCCTGAGGAAGCCAACTGGGAGATGGAGGAGGACATGATTCGTCAATACCCAGATTTTATTATCTAAGGTATGGTAACCTTTTGGTTTCAAATATGTCATATGTTAAAGTAAGTGTGTGTGTATGAGATGAATTTCGGGGACGAAATTCTTTAAGGAAGGGAGAAAATGTAACATCCTAAAATTCTAACATAATTAATTTGAAAAAAATAATAATAAATAAATAATAATAATAATAATAATATTAAGTTATTAAAAAGTGTAGTACAAATAAAATATAGATGAGAGATTTAGTGTAAAGAAGTGATGGTATAAGGATTTATTGAAATTTACTAATTATTATTAAGAAAGCAAAATTTTATATATATATATATATATATATATATATATATATATATATATATATATAAAAAGGGATACTTGGGCGTTAAGCCCAAGCAGGCAAGTTTTGGCTAAAGAAAATTTTAAAACAAAAAACGAAACCTAAAAACGTTGCCTGGCAAGCACAAATCCCTATCATACGTGATTTTTAGAGCACATTGGATGCCTTCGAGAGGTGAGTAAAAATAACTTTTTACTTACCCTTCCATGGTACAATTGATTTTAGAGTTTTATATGCAGATCAAACTATCATTTACAAAAATACAATTTAGAATTATTGATTCTTGATATGATGTTTTTTCTAATTTTATTGATGAATTGATTATAATAAACATATTTTCCTTGAATGTGTAAAGAATTATTATCAATGGTGATTTTGTATCTGTTATGTATTACGCTGGAAGTGTTCCCTTTTATTATTGGATGAAGGCTGATAAACTAAACTTTGTGCCAAAAGTGTCAAAACCAATTCTAAATAAAATTGAAAAGTCCTTGTCTATGTCTCGTTATGTCCAGTGGCGTGACAAGAAAATTGGAAATTAAGCTGACGCGTGAATTCAGCATGGCAAAAGCACTACTTTCCTCTAATTTGAATGTAATTAATATATATATATATATATATATATATATATATATATATATATATATATATATAATCATATTATAGTTCAATCCAGAATTTAATTACGTGATGTCATAGTGTTGGTTGGCATGATATAATACTATTAATATTGATGTCATGGAGTTTGATAAAATTTTGGTGGTCATCTGGGATGACATATTGTATAGTATATATGAGTTGGTTATCACCTTCCGGGAAGGGATGGCGGTTCTACATTCTATTCCGGGAATAGGATGGAGATATCACCATCTGGGATGGGATATCAGATGATTAAAATATTCACATCTGGGATGGAATATTATTAGATACCTCCATCTGGGATGGGGAAGACAGTGGGACGCCATTGCATGGATATGAGCTCATAGACCTTAGTGGATCTGGGATTCACACCGGTTCTGGGAACCAAAGAGTCAGGTTAAGTGATTCTGGGAATCACCGAGTCATGTTCGTGGTGTTGCATTGTGTAGAGTTTGCATGGTGAATGTGATTAAATGCAATGTGATGTGACCGTTGCTGAGTTTATGAGTTGTGCTTTAAATACTTGACATTAATTATATATATATATATTTATTATTTTGGAGGTTTATTTTATTCAATATTTTAAAAATTAGCGGGTACCATGAATATTTTTCCGGATTACCGCACCGGCTGAGAACAACACTATTTGCGAACCTTTTTATTAAATGATTTTTATTCACTGGGACTATATCTCATTAAAAGTGTTGTTTTCAGAGCACGAGTACGACGTCACTGAAACTAAAGAGGACTGAAGACTTAGCGGATTTTCTTAGTTATTATCCTTAGCTTGGTTAGTACTTTCTTAAATAAGGAGCCGTATGTGGCTAGACGTTTTTATTTATTTATTGTTAGGTTTATTAGTAGACACCCGTTCTTTTTAGGCTTTTGGTTTTTATTTGGATTTATGGATTTACTAATATATTATCACATTTGATACATTATTACTATTTTATTTATTATGAGACATTTTCCAGACTTATATAATTGTTAAAATTTTTATGATTAACATATTTTAATTAAATGTATTAAAGGATTTTTATACAATTTGTTTTGGGTTACTAATGTAACGAAGGGCGTTACACTATAAACTCCCGGGTATCCTCCACCACATTTCTACTATAAAAGATCTGATTTCTGAAAATTTATTTCTTGACCCGAAGCAGCCTCATAAACAGATAAAATATTCTTCATGGTAATGACTTCATTGTTTTTGGCCTTGAAGAAAAGGAAGCAGTCTTCAGTAAACAGAAGGTGAGAAATAATTGGTGCACCCCTACAAATTTTAACACCATGCAAGTCACCTCTCCCCTCAGCTTTATCTATAAGCACAGTAAGGCCTTCATAGCACAAAATAAAAAGATAAGGAGAAAGGGGATCTCCCTGCCGAAGACCTCTACCAGGACAAATAGGGCCCACTGGATCATGATTTACCAAAACAGAATAATTAACAGACTCCACACACATCACAATCCACTCCAACCACTTCTCAGCAAAACCTAACATCCTCATAACTGCCCTCAGATAATCCCAATCAACACGATCATAGGCCTTGCTCATATCAATCTTTAGAGCCACATCACCCACTTTGCCTTTTGTTTTACTCTTCGTATAATGAATAATTTCCACAGCCAATATTGCATTATCAAGAATAGAACGACCCGGCACAAAAGCAGATTGAGTAATAGAAACACATTTATCAAGAACCCGTTTCAATCTATTAGCTAGGACCTTGGCCAAGATTTTATAAACAACATTGCACAGAGAAATAAGGCGCCAGTCCTTCATAGTTACTGGAACATCAACCTTTGGGATAAGAGCAATATTTGTGTCATTGATAGAAGGCGGAAAGAAACCTCTATCTAACAAAAAACAACATGCATCATAAATCTCATCACCACAAAGATCCCAGGAATTGTTGAAAAAACCCGGGTTGAAACCATCATGACCCGGGACTTTATCAACATGCATTTGACCAAGAGCGGAAGAAAATTCCAAACTAGAAAAAGGACGAGTCAATACCTCATTATCTTCAGCAGTAATTCTCGGATTAAGAGCTTGCAAAACTGGATCATACACCCCCATCCTACGAGTTAACAAGCTCTCAAAATAGCTTCTGGTAATAATCTTCACCTGCTCAATATCTTCAGTCACAATAGGAATTGAGAAAGATGATATTGGACTTCTGACATATTATATTAAACCCAAAATAATTATTTTAAAAATAAATAAAATCTATTTTATACATATTAAATCTATACTAAGGTTTAGCTTAATTACACTCAACATCCTTTCTGTTTAAAAATTATACTAACTTCCCCAAAGATTTATGATGATTATGTTTATCTCCCTTGAAAAGATTAGTGATCTCATATAGTCATAAGTGGAAGTGAGTCTAGTTTTTTAAATAAGATGCTTAATATAATTGAGTTAAATTAACATCAAGAAAATTGGGTGTAATTTCCTCAATTAATTAATTTATAAAATAATAAAAGTTATATAGCTTGCTAAAACCTGTATAGGATGGTAGGGGTGTTCATACTTCGTAGAATAGTTTGAATCGGTTTTTAGCAAAATGTCACTCGATCCAAAAAAATAAAAAAGAGTTGTGGTTTAGTTTGGATTAGTTTGAAACAATTCAATCCAATTAGAAGCAATTTAGATTGGATTGGATAATTTGATTTCTACCGACACAATAAGTATAAAGTAGAGTCTAAAAACCCAATTTTAATTTTTGTTTTATCAAATCAATTAGGGGTGTTCATTAGCCGATCCAAACCGATTCAAACTATAAAAATCGAACCGAAAATCGGAAAAACCGATAACCGAAAAAACGTTTTTTTTTCCATTGGATTGGATCAGATTTTGGATCCCCTACTGAAATCAAATCCAATCCTATCAAAACCGATCTACTATATACATATACTATTATTTTTGAATTTATAGTATCACTCATACTTAAGCATTATTTTTCATACTTTTGCGTCTCTCACATTTTTTTTTGGTCATTGACCAGGAGTATACCCCGCCGGAAGCGGAGACTAATCTCCTGCGGGGAAATGAATGGCGCCTGAAGGGTGGGAAACCCCCTCCCAGCGGAAATTCGCTCCATACGCAAGAGCTGGGATTCGAACTCCAACCACTTGGTTAAGGAGCACAAGTCCACCACCACTTGTGCCAACCTCCGTTGTTGGAATCAGACATATGAGACTATTTAGAATAAATATTAATATCTTGAAGTTATATTTTGCTAAAAGTTTTAATGCATAACATATTTATACTTGATTGAGTAAACATGAAAAATAAGAAATCAATTAATTAAATTTGAAAAGTAATTAGCTACAATTTATTTAAAGTCGATTCAAGGGAAAAAAAATTAGGATAAGTGATAGTAGATATAGAGAATTAACATAAAATGATATTTAATATAAAAGAACGTGTTAAAAATATCAAAAATTATTTTTTCTCAAACTCTCAAATTAAAATTTTGTCAAGAATTCTTTAGAATTTTTCTCACTCGTCATCAAATCAAATAATGATTAATAAGGAACATATAGTTGTTGTCTTTCATAAAGGTTCTAATGTTCTAATATAAAGGGAGGTTAAATTAAGTATTGGGCACCCTAAACTAGCTCACTTAAATGAAAAATATTTTTTATCCACTATTAAATAAATAAAAAAGGACTTCCTTTTTAGGCTTAGGCTCCTCCTTGTAACCAAAAAAAAAAAAAAACACAAAGAAAAAGGACACTTGACAAAAGAAAAATATATATATAAGTATAACAAAAACCGAATTATCCAATCCAATCCAAACAGCATTTGATTGGATTGGATCAGATCGAATTTTTTTAAGGAAGCAAAACAATCCAATCCAAACTGCGTGTTGTTTTTATCATTGGATCGAATGATTTTTTAGCTCAAAACCGTTCCAATCCAATCTACGAATACCCCTGAAATAATAACAAAAATAAATAAATAAAGAGAGATATTAACTTTCTTGGCCTCAAAATTATAGAAATAATAATTCTTTCCCAAATTTGAGGGATCGAATCACATAAAGTACAATAATTGCATATATGTTTAGTATAAATAAAATTTATATCAAAGTGACAATTAAATAATAAAATCTATATTTTTTTACTTTAATTTTTTATTGAAATAAAGTGGGGTTTTGATTTGACACTAACTTAAATTTTCCCATCTTAAATACAATACATTGACTTATATAATAAAAAAAACTTACAATCTTTGTTTTTATTAGAATTAAAAAGCAAACATTTTGATTCATTGTAAAAAAAAAAAGACTTAATTATAATACCTGTCTTTTGGTGTTCTTGGCATTTTGGTGGCTTTGGTCTGACATAATAATAATAAAAAAAATAAAAATAAAGGTGGACTTGTTTTGTTGCTTTGGTTTTATCAACCTAAGAACTAGTTCCTAAAAGTCAAAGCAAGAGAGTACAAAAAGCAAGCAATAGTGGTTAGTATCGAATTATGGAGTTGAAGTTTGTTAAAAAACTTCAAATTAATTAAGTATTTGAAAATTGTTGTCCCAAGATTGTGAAAATATGATACTTAAGTATATATTATTATATTTTGGACCTAACTCAATCTCAAAAATTAACTCATATGATGATGATGTTGGGTAAAATCGCACATGCCAACGGAATTACTCACACGTCTAAGGATCTACGATGAGAACACACAAACACGCCACAAAGAAAGCAATAGAGAACACACAAGAATTAACGTGGTTCAGCATCTCTTGTCTACGTCCACAGTAACACCTCACCAAAGTGCATTCACTATCTCAAATATGATTACATGATTTGTAATCCTCCCCATCTTGTGTATCACCCTACAAACCCGAGTACCCCACTCAAGAGTTACAAGGAATGATAGTCACTCATTCATCTCACTATAAATGATCACCCACACTTGGGGATGCATCGACACTTCACAAGACTCCCTTTATATAGTGAAGGGGCATGACTTCCATTCATGAATGAGAGATAATGGATATTAATTACTTCCCACATTTTCAATATCATTAATATACACTCATTCCTCCAAAGATGAATATAGACTCCCCATGAGTCAAAACATTGAACTTCACTTCCTCTTGAATTGTGCCAATTTAATTTCCATCCACTTGAATTAATATTTGGAAATTTGAATTGATTTTTCCAACAAATCCTCCCTCAATTAAAATTTCCAAATTTCGACAACTTCTCATAATTTAATCTTCCATTCATTTTTTTTTACAACTGCTTGCCCTTCTCATGGTTTGGCCTCTTAGTCGTACTTGTATCGCCGTTGTCTATCATCCACAACGGAACATGTCGCCTTGCTTCAACATTGATAGGAAGACTTTCAACACAAGGGACCCCACACATGGATCCAACAACTGTCGCCTTCTCTTCAATAAGTATCCCAACCGAACCATCGGCTCTGATACCACTGTTGGGTAAAATCGTACACGCCAACAGAATTACTCACACGCCCAATGATCTACGATAAGAACACATAAACACGCCACAAAGAAAGCAATAGAGAACACACAAGAATTAACGTGGTTCGGCACCTCTTGCCCACGTCCACGGTAACACCTCAACAAAGTGTATTCACTATCTCAAATATGATTACATGATTTGTAACCCTCCCCATTTTGTGTATCACCCTACAAACCCGAGTACCACACTCAAGAGTTACAAGGAATGATAGTCATTCATTCATCTCACTATAAATGATCACCCACACTTTGGATGCTTCTACTCTTCACGTGATTACCCACACTTGGGGATGCCTCAATACTTCACAAGACTCCCTTTATATAGTGAAGGGACATGACTTCCATTCATGAATGAGAGATAATGGATATTAATTACTTCCCACATTTTCAATATCGTTAATATACACTCCTTCCTCCAAAGATGAATGTAGACTCCCCACATGAGTCAAAACATTGAACTTCACTTCCTCCTGAATTGTGTCAATTTAATTTCCATCCACTTGAATTAATATTTGAAAATTTGAATTGATTTTTCCAAAAGATGATTGCCCACTACTTATAGCTCTTATTAGATACTATCTTTAATCAATGTGGGACTTGGGTTTTTCTCAATACACCCCTCACGCCCAGCACTATTGGGCTTGGTGCGTGAATCACATGATGGGTGGTCCAACAATGAATCTAGGATAGCTCTGATACCATATTAAATTTTGGGTCTAACTCAATTCCAAAAGCTAGCTCATAGGATGAGAATTGCCTCCTACTTATAATTCTCATTAGATACTATTTCTAGTCAATGTGAGATATTATATTCTCATAGATATTATATTCCGATCCTACATTGATTAAATATTGTGATACATAGATCATTAAAAAAATTACTGTGATATATAATCCACCAAAAAAATATTGTGATATATATATCTATACATTAAATAACTGTGAACCCAAATTTACTGTTCAAAAACAGCTGTCATCATCTTGATTTGTTGGGATAATTTTCTTGTTTCTAATTTTATTATTTAAATTCTAGTCATTCGGTTGCTTAACCAGATCAATGGGTATTTAATGGGATTAGATTGGCAACACGACAGCATCATGACTATTTTTTTTCTTTTTTTTTTATTTTGAGACCCCTTATTTGAAAAAAGGACAACCTTGTCTAAAGCAGAGGTGCCGTGTTTTCGTTGTAGTACAGGGCAGTATATACCAATTCCCTTCTTCTCTCATAAGCTTTTGTTTTTCAAAAACCATATAATTCTGATAACACAATGCTGGTGGCTATTTTTGAATGTTGGAAAAACAGCTTCTGGAAGATAACGATGACGAAGATTTGATTGATACCAACCCCAGTCAACAACATTTATTGTTTCTTAGGATAGGTGTGTGGTTATTGATTTACCATATTGGTTTATTTTTTTAATATTTGTTTTGTGGAAAAATAGAGAGCTGCAAATAGTCTATTCCCTCGAAAAAAATTAGGTCATTCTCTCCCATCGTCTTCTTCATTTCCAAATGGTTTCTCCTTGCTTCCTTCATTTCCAAAGCGGAGATTCACTTGCTCAAGGTGTAAGACACCCATTCACTTGTCGGTTCCTGATCTTGCTGGCACCGCCCCTGAAGGTTCCCTGAACGTTACTGTTATGAGAAGTAGTGCCAATCATAATTCTTCACAAATTCAAAAATTGGAGGAAGTGATTGTGATCAGAGTCTTGAATTTGAGATATACCTTTTTTTTAAGTAAGGTGATATACCCTTTGAGCTGTTACTATTTTGGATCCAAATATGCCTTCCCAGCAAGCAAAAAGAGTTGGTAACACCCTTATCTGAAGCTTAATTACTGTAGGGATTTTTTTAATACTCCTCTTATAATCCATATTTCATATTGATACTAATTGTTTGTGTTAATTTTTCGCAGATTAATAAAACAAAAAGCATATGTGAATGTTTGATAGCTTCAAAGGGCATTGATATGAACTTTGAGGAAGCTTTTTACTTATTCCTTCTTGGACAGGTATATATTACGGTAATTTTAATCATCGGTGCTTCCTTCTTGAAGTATTTAGACATTGGTACTGTCTGAATGGGTATCTTTTTTATGACTTAAGGTATGGATTACTATTGTGCCTGCAAGGAAAAATATGATTTTGGCATAAAAATGAATGCAAAGAATACATATATTGCAAGATTAGAGTGATTAATAATATCATCATGGAAAGGGAAAAAGTTCCATCAAACTGATGTTGCACTTGAACCATAGCCGCAAAACATTACTAATTGTCATTTACTGCTCACTAACTTATCACTTCATTAATAGCCATCCTTGGCAAAGTCCTTGGTTGCTTTTATCTGACTCTCGCTTCCACTTTTATAATCACTATTATTGTTGACATGGTATACAATGGCAGAGGCAGACCCTTTTTTTTTTTGTTTTCTTTACTGTAAATATTGCCTTTGACATGGAAGCATGCTAGCAAAAGCAGATTCAAATTTCAATTATTTGTTCCATAATCCACTTTAAACCTTTAATGTCGATGCTTAGCATATGTCCCCCTTCCTCTGTTAATTGTTTTCTTGTTTGACAGTATGGTCCTTATATGCTCTGGTGTCATTATTATGTAGGAGGGATAAAAGGAATTGCAAAAGAGGATGCCATATACTAATTAAGGTTCCTTCTAATTGTTACCTGTGCACAAATTTCTATCTTTTACTTAGTTATCAATATCTGAAAATTTCAAAGGGTTATTTATAATTTTGCTGATTTTATTTATTTATTTACATCAAGGATATTATTGAAAATCGTCTGTCTAGAATCTAGATATGATTTTTTATTATGTGTTAACTTAAGGAAGCAATTTGGCTGAATTGAATTTTGTCCTTTGTGTAACTAATGTACTCAGTTCCTAATTTCTGTCGTTGTTCGTCTTTGATGGGTGAGTCACTTCTTACTCTATAGAATTGAGTTAAAGAATCAAGAAATTTAAACTAGCATCCCCTTCTTAATGCTCAATGTCTTTGTGTACAGGGTATAGATTATATTTTTAAGTAACAATTTTAGATGCTTTTGCTTGTCTTGAAACATTATTTTTTAAATATAGAAGGATTTAGAGGCTTGATACATTTAAGTTGTCCCTCATCCACAACGTGCACTGTTGTTCAATTTAGTTCCTATACGTAAAAAGTTATTATAAAAAATTATTAATTTGATTCCTATATATAATATCGATTTTCAATTTGATCCCACCGTTTTGCATTGCATTATTTATATATCATGGGAGACTCCTATATAGGCCTTAGGCATATGATGCAAGTATATTGGGTTTACCTATTCGTAGCAGGTAAACTGCTATCATTGCTTGCTTTGTAATTAGTTTTGTGTCTTATACCTAGCTCATGGGTGAAGTTCAGTTTTCAGTGTTCATTCTTTCTCAGGATGATATCATTATGTTAATGTTTTGACCAAAAGTACAACATAGCTTCTGTCACTATTTATATTATAATTATATAATATTTGGCCTTTACTTTTCGTTTACGTCATTATACTATAGCTTTGTCTAAAAGTATAATAAAACTGTATGATATGTTATAGGCTAGCTTAGTCTACACATGTAGCTTCCATCTCTTGATAAATAGACTAACTTGTGTGCTTTTTTAATAAACTGCTGTTTGTATAAATGGGTGTTCCATGCTAAAGGTTTGATCAAATAAATTATTGAATTTACTGCAATGCTTCTTTGCTATTAGGCGTCTGTGTTTATGTTGGAGGGGATCAAGAATATTAACTAACATCAATGCCATCTTATGATCAAACATGTATGTGGACTGAGTATCATTGATAGGATCACCATCACATTTATACAATATTTTGTCGGTATGTCTTCATATTTTTACATACTCTTATTTATTTGCACAAGTTTATTTGAAGTTGATGATCATTGTAGAACTACTTCATATGTCTTTTCTGGTTTAGTATTGATTTCACTCAATAGCATCTTAGTCTATGGTTAACTTTTTTCCTTATTTCTATTTGGTATTTGTCAAGATTCTCATGCCTTTTATTTCTCTCATTTATTGTTATCCTCTTATTGCAAACCGTGACATAACCAATGCAAATGTGATTTGGCAGCAGTTACCAAATACAAGATTCTATGTTTATTCCATGTATGGGACTATATTTCACTCTACTTCCTCAATGTATATTTGTCAATAGCAGTATTAATCAAAACATGGAATACAATATTACCATGTTTAGAGACTATTTATACTATCTGCATTTCAATGAAAAAGAATGTCAGTTAGATTTTTCTTTTATTTTAACACAGTCTCCTTTCTCTTTAATGTCACCAACTACATGTACTCCTTTTTTTTTCAACTTTCAAGTGACTCATGTATGCTATTAAAACATCATTTTGTGCTGACAAAAGCCCGTGTATGTTCATTTATTAGTATTGTCATTGTGGTTTATCACTGAATGATATTGTTGCTGTTAAACTGTCCAGTCCCTTTTCCAACATATTTTCTTTATATTGGATGCTTGATAACCACTTTCTTAATTCAACATGAGAAGAATAATTCAATTACATATGTTTTGTTCTAAGTTTTGATAAACTTTGCTGTGTTTAAAATTTATAGATATTGTCAGTGTGCATCAAATGATCATTTTCAAACAAACTTAAACATCCACATAAAAATAATTCACCATGAACATCAGCTGAAATTTTTAAGCTCCTATTAATAAAAAAACTCCTTCCTAAAACATGGGATAAACTCCTTTGTACATAGATGAAATCAGAGTTTCGGTTTAACTTCTTCATTACTATTTTATTCCCATAATTTTTTTATCATATATCCTTAAACATATTAGGAGTAGTGTTTTTAATTTTGTTATGGCAATTTTTTTTTCATCTATAAGTGTGTGCTGAATCATAATATTTATATATTTAGTCTATATTTAGTTATCACAATTATAATAATCGATGATGCTTTTAGATTCCCATTATGAGTAATCCTCAAACACAAGACATGAAGGATGGTGGCAGTTTAGATAAAGGATAATGGCAGTGGTTAGAGATAAGAAGTCAAAGCGTTTAAAGAAAAATATTGTTTTTTTCATGGTGTTTTTTAAAATATTGTTAATTAACTCAAAATATTGTTTTTTTCATAATGTTTTTTAAATTCGACATCAATTTAGTTAAATACTATTAATTCAATGACAAAACTCTGTAGATATTGTAATAAAAAAAACTTTGTAGATATTGATTGTTATATTAAATTCGGGTTTTGAAACTTATATTTTGAATTTTTATCCGATTTCTCATTATATCTTCATTTACATAGGATAGTTATGATATTAATAATCTTAGTATTTTTTTTCACTCAATAAAATATAACGTAAACATATTTCAAAAATAAAATAGTAATAACAATGAGCAATTGAGTTAAATATTATAACAATTTATTTTAAAATAAAATTTACCCGTGCGTAACGCACGGGTTACCTACGCTAGTATATATATATAAGGAAGTTTCTTATTCAATATGGAAGATGGATCAGCGTTGTCAACGGATGACAAAATGTCTTATTCATCTAGTCATATCCCTGTGCCAATATGGGGAAATGTTTTGATCATGCTATGAAGAAATGCAACACATACACGCATATAAATTAATTACAAGTGGTTGAATTGTCATTTTCAAATATATTACCGTATCAAGCTATTGGTTTCCTAATTACCACGTCCATCGATGTCAATGTACTCAACCTTCGTCTCAGTAGCAGGATAAGCAGTGCACGTAAGTTATCTCCACTTCTTTCACTGCCCAGAGTTTTTCCCTCTATATTTATGGTTCAAAATTTAAAATAGGTTAAAGTAATCTTTTGATCTCTATACGTGATATTGATTTTCAATTTGATTCCTATACGTAAAAAGTTATCAATTTGGTCCATACCGCTAATTGGTCCCTATATAAAAGGGACTAAATTGCAAATTATTATCACATATAGGGATCAAATTGAAAATAATTGTCACATGTAGGGACCAATTTCAATTTTTTTTATTGAATTGGTCCCTACATGTGACAATAATTTATAATTTGGTCCTCTTATATAAGGACCAATTAGCGGTAAAGACCAAATTGAAAACCAGTATCACGTATAGGGACCAAATTGATAACTTTTTACGTATAGGGACCAAATTGAAAATCGATCAGTGTCACGTATAGGGATCAAAAGATTACTTTAACCTTTAAAATAACTTGAATAAGCTCAAACACGCTAAGCCAGGAAAAAAAAAACAGCTTATTGGGATGGTTATGAGACCGGTTGTTATGGATTAATAAAAGAATGATGTTAACATTTGATAATTTACTGTTTATTTTTAAAGAAAAGAAAAAATTATTTTATGTTTGTTTATAATTATAAAAATCATTTTTTAAAAGTAGTTGGTGATTTTAAATGATTTTTTCAAAAGCTAATGAAAATAACTTTTCATTATAACCATTAAAATGTAATTATCTCAAATAAAAAATGACATTAGGCATACATGGATCTATTTGAGAAGTGACACTTTATGATCTGTGCCGGATCTTGAGAAAAAATATTGGGGGAGCCATCAGGGCCGGCCCAAAGGCCAAGTAGGTAAAATCCTTGCTTTAGGCCTCTCAAAAAAATAATTTTTTCTTCTTAAAAAAAGCCTAGTTTGTACTTTTTTTATATTATTATCTTTTTTATACTTTTGGTATATGAAGAAATAGAAGTTAGCTCATTTGGTATGAAAGGTTACCGTTGGTTGTGAGGTCTAGTGTTCAACTCCTCATTGTGTATAAAATAATTATTTTTATATGAGAAAATTTTGTAATTTTTCTAAAATGGTCTCGCTACAAAATTTGTTAAGTTAAAATTCATAATACCTGAAATCTTTACTAGTGTTTTCACATCTTGCAATGGTGTATATGCACACGAGAGAGTTTGAGAAGTTTGGAGTAGATGTGCCGAGGAGAAAAATCTATTTATAGTGAGTTTGGGTTACAATTCACTTCCATAGTAACTAATCACTTTTGGGTTCAAATGTATTGAGTTTATGAATCATAATAAAATTGTAGATGCACTTTTTAGTTTAATTTTGATATATTGACATTAAAAAAAAATTACATTGTTGACTAATCATATGCCACCTTGTGTATAACTTCTAAGGTAGTTATTACAAAAGTTAAAGATTTTTAATGATATGATAATTCATGTTTGGTTGACAGTATAAGCTAGAGCATTCAAATTAAATCATTTATTAACTCAAAAGATTATTTGTATTCTTAAAAATTTGGATTTAACTAGTATATATTGTCGGTATAATAATTTTTACATTATTAATCAGTCCTAAATTATCATATTATTTAAATGTTTAACTCTAATATCAACTAAGATGTTTTGTCAAAAAAAAAACTCTAATATGAACTACCTTAAAAATATCTTATATAATAAATTATAATTGATCGAAGGTATAATTTTACACTAATTGTACCCATCAATTAAACTCTAAAAACATATGCGATTCCCATCCGAAGATTTCTCTTTCAATGATTAAGTTCAAGGTCCACATTAGTTTATGTATTTATTCAAATATCTAATGGGTGGTCGTCCATCTAAGTTTTTCAATGATCTCAAAGAAAAAGATGCTAGAAATATATAATAAAAAAAGAAAGAAAAAGATGCTAGACCTGTCAAGTAAATCATATTAAGAGTTTAATTTTTATACACGATGGTTATGGAAGATTTTTATACTAACATTCAATAAAATTTTGACAAATCGATTTTATTATTATTTCTATCTTTTAGTCATTAAAACAAAAACAAATAAATATATATATCAAAATATTTGTATATGTTTGTATAAATTTTTTTACAGTGTATACTACTTTTTTTTTTGTAACAACAGTATATATTATTTTAATCCTTATATTAAATAGTTAATGTAACTTTGTTTTAAAAAAAAAAATAGTATAGTTATGTTATTAAATTTTTCTTATCTTTATCCATGATATCAATTAATTGAGTTTTATATTTGTAAAACAATTAAAATAATTTTTGCTCCCTTGAGTTTTAACCCAAGTTCATTATTCCCTTCTCCGCTCTCCGACTCCTCCTTGCCAGACCTCATATGAGCCTCGCTTTGGACAGAAAAAAAACAATTAAAAGAATTCTATAAAAAAAACAATTAAAAGAATTCTATAAAAAAAACAATTAAAAGAATTTTCGCATACATTTTATTAAAACGGGAAGAGTCATTTCATTGGTGATTCGAGTAAAAAGGCAAAATACATAGGTAATGTTTGGTTTAGGAAATACTTTATTTTTAATTAGATTACATTCTTAAAAATTTTGTTTTAAAAATATTACTTTCTCGTCCTCACATATGAAAATGAAAATTTTAACTTCCATTCACAAATTTTATTTTTAACATCTGTTATATCTGAGAATAACTTTATATTTCTAGTATCAAATATAGAAAACTTTTATTTCTTACCCCACTTTTTCGAAAATATTGAAATATACTACTCTGAATTCGATTATAAGCAAAAAAATACTTATATTTGGTAAACTCAAATATAAGCAAAATCCAATCAATTCAACTCCATTTAATGTCCGTGTTCCAAAAATACCATTGGTTAATTAATGCTCTTTTACTTTTTTAAGAACAATGCACACTTCCAAAAGTTAAATGTGGTAATTGTATAAGTAAGTATAGTTTAATAACTATAACTCACTTTTTACATAAATTAAAATAATTAAAAAAAATCAATTAACTTCTTTAATAATTTTTTTTTTTTAATAATCGAGTGCGGACGGAGTATGTGATATCAAAATCATAGTGTGAAAGAAGAAAACTACAGTGGCCCGGAGATGACTCACAAACCCCCTGTGCGCCCCTAATAAATTTTGAGTAGTTGTTTGTTATTTGACCCATCCATCCTAACCTCCTACGAAGTCAATACTACAATTATTATAACCATGCATCAATAATTGCGAGTGTTCAGTGTGTAGTGATAAATTATATGCTTGTAGTATTAGCCATTTATCTCCAACCAAACCATGCCATTTACCAATTCCAATTTGATGAATAACTGAATATTTCGCCGACCCCTCCCTCCCCAATTCTCACCAGGGTGGGTCCTAAGATTTTTTTGTGTGATGTACGAACTAAGAAAATGATGTTCTCATAATAATCATTTGAAAATTATCTTTCTTATATTTTTTACTACAAATTTTTTAATAATCCATTTATAATTAAGATTCTTTAAAAAAATCATTTTCAATGAAAATCAAAATAAGAGAAGGAGGAAATTAGGGAAAAGAAAGTCTAAATAATAGATAAATTAAGAATGTATTAAATTTTAAATTATAATAAATTAAAAAGATATTCTAATATATGTATTTATCATATTATTTTTTATTATTCTATTATAATTTTTTTGGAATAATTTTTTTATTAAAAAAATAATTATATAAATATTTTATTTTATATATATATATACTGTATAATAATATTTTACATACTATTTATCTGGTGCCTAAAAAATGAGCTCCTGGATCTTGCCTAGGGCCACCCATGATTCTCACTATTTATCTAAAGAACACGTGGACTACAATTAAAGTGAGTGAAGCAGGTGGCAGTTGAAGTTATTAAAGTGTATGATAATATTGGTGGTAAAGTTTCTATTCAAGCAACCGATTCTATTTCTATATAAATATGCTGCTAGGCTACTTTGAGATCATCATCATTTCATTCCAGCCTTGCTTTTCGTTCCTCTAATTCTCTACCACTATCATCCCCAAGCATTTGGTTGCAGTTTTGCTTCTCTAAATATGGAATATCCTCTCATGTTCATCTTTATTTTAATCAATGTAAGCTTCCACTTCCAAACAACTGAAGCATGCTAATTACATGATGCATGTTTGATTTACTATTGAGTAGTTACAAGCATAGATTTGAGTCAAAATATTTATATAATTTTTTTGAGATAAATGTAGTTTTGGATTTAAAGGTACGTTTGAAACAGTAAATCAAACAGAATCATACAGGGCATGTTTGTTTCATTGTTGCGTCGGGTGCAAATGACGTTCTGTCCTGCTGCGTTTAATGAACGCTCAAAATTTGAGCTTTGAAAAAACGCTCCTGTTGGTGCCTCGTAACGTGAGAAATCCAGTTTGTGTTTAGAAAAATCTAAACCAAACATGTTGATATTGTGGTTCCATTTTTACGTAAACTCTGAAAGCTTGATTAATTTCTTTTTCTACTTAAATATTTGGAATATATTCTCTGCTTTTTTTCCGAGAATTGGTGCTAACAGGTTGTGTGTTTAACTAATTATATTAATTTGCAGCTTGCTATGGTGGCAACCCATGCCGCCTTACCTCCTGAAGTTTACTGGAAGTCCGTGCTTCCCACTACGCCAATGCCAAAAGCCATCGGTGATATCCTTCACCCTGGTAAGTACAAGAATATTTGGATTTTTATGTTACTCGTTGACATATATAAAAAGTAAGTGGGTTGGGCTAAGGTGCATCTCTCAATTGCTGCACCACCCACTAACGTCATCCATGTGGCAAGTTTTAGGCCAATGAAATTGTCATATGGGTTTGTCAATATTTCAAACCCAATCATATATTTCGGTAGTTGAAAAGCCAAATGACATGTACAAATGATTGGTAGAGCTCTTGATATGTGGACGGTGTAATGGATGGTGCACCATGTGAGAGGTGCATCGTAGCCTTCACCATAAAAAGATCATGTTATCAGAAATAAATATGAGTTTTTGCTATTAACCAGTCTAAAGACATTAACGAATTTAAAGTAGGAAAATTTTAACGAAGATTTTGAAAATTTTCAATTCTTAATATATTGAATATTTATTTTTTTGTTAAAGTTTTTACTTTAATTTTTGTTAACAAATGTATCACTCTTGTGTTCACAATAAATATAAATATAGTTTAAGTTTGATATGTTATTAATATAAAGTTCTTTATATTGTCAATAATCACAAATACTCATATGATAAACAAATCACAAATATTTATATATACGACTTTTAAATACTTATGAAATGAAACAAATATTATTTTCAATGATATGTCAATTTATAATTGATTGACATTATAAAAAAAATTATTCTTTCGATGCACAAAAATTAAAGTCATAAAATATGGGTAAATAATTTTGAATTTCGTATGCACACATTATACAAATTTAGAATCTCGTTATTTTTACAACAAAATCAACACTAAAATGAGATAACAAATTCTCCTCAACTAAATTTGACAACTTTAATTAGATTACCTTACTCTCTTTAATACATACATTTAGAGATATGTTATTTATACTCCCACGAACGAAGGGAGGGGGAGGCCTATATAGGCCATGGCCTCCCCCATATTTTCATGTCCTTTTTGTTTTACATATAATTATGTATAGATTATTTTTCCAAATTTGTCCTACCGCGCTTTTAAGTATGCATTGGTGTGGGAGGTTCTATAATGGTCATATTGTCAATGTTCTAGTATAAATAATACCTAGGAGAAACTTTTTGAATGTTTTTTTATTTGAATACTTTATTAATAATTTTTTAGTTTCTTTATTTTATATCAATGTTTTTACAGGAAAAAAATAGGATGATAAGTTATTTCATATAATTTGAATAATTTATATTATATTAAAGTGTGAATTATATATCAAATTTGTTTTTATATGTTAGTTAAATTTTGTTTGTTTGTTATTTCATATAATGTATATTTAATTTTGATCTCCTCATATAAATTTCCTGGCTCCGCCCCTATGTACACCTAACTTGAACACCAACACCATATAAAACTACATATAACCCACATATTATCTATTATTTCTATCTAATCTATACTATTTTGTTATGGAAAATATGGTCTCAAATACAATATCTAGGTACGGTGTTTATTTGTGCTCATTCTTGATACATTTATTGTAAATACACAATAGTTCATTGCTCATACACACTCATATAATCCTTGCCGTACGTGCCCCGTATTCCTTCACTAAATTATGATATTTGAACACAAATTTTGAATAACGTATGTGACATCATATATGGTCATATTGTCAATGTTCTAGTATAAATAATACCTAGGAGAAACTTTTTGACTGTTTTTTTTATTTGAATACTTTACTAATAATTTTTTAGTTTCTTTATTTTATATCAATGTTTTTACAGGAAAAAATTAGGTTGATAAGTTATTTCATATAATTTGAATAATTTATATTATATTAAAGTGTAAATTATATATCAAATTTGTTTTTATATGTTAGTTAAATTTTGTTTGTTTGTTATTTCATATAATGTATATTTAATTTTGATCCCCTCGTATAAATTTCCTGGCTCCGCCCCTATGTACACCTAACTTGAACACCAACACCATATAAAACTATATATAACCCACATATTATCTATTATTTCTATCTAATTTATACTATTTTGTTATGGAAAATATGGTCTCAAACACAATATCTAGGTACGGTGTTTATTTGTGCTCATTCTTGATACATTTATTATAAATACACAATAGTTCACTGCTCATACACACTCATATAATCCTTACCGTACGTGCCCCGTATTCCTTCACTGAATTATGATATTTGAACACAAATTTTGGATACCGTATGTGACATTATATATGTTTATTTCCATCTCTCACTTATTTTTTATATTCTTTATATACACTTTTCTTAAAAAAACAAAAAAAACAAAAAACAAAGAGACACTGAATGTTGTCCCATTTTAATATAAAAATCATTCCTCAAATCATTAGCTATCTCAAAAAAAGTATATCCAGCAGCTTATAGTACTATCTTGAATTACGTATGACATAAGAAGGTATCTGATTAGGAACTGCAAAATCTAATTTGGTCTATGATGAAACAACAATGAGTTAGTTAATTTTGCAGATTGGATGGAAGAAAAAAGCACCAGCGTGGGTGTAGGGAAGGGTGGTGTAAATGTTGATGCAGGAAAAGGAAAGCCCGGAGGCACCACAGTGAATGTTGGGAAAGGAGGCGTAGATGTTCATGCAGCAAAAGGAAAGCCTGGAGGCACGGCCGTGAACGTCGGCAAAGGTGGCGTAAATGTCCATGCAGGAGGCCACAAGGGAAAACCACCAGTGTATGTTGGAGTTGGACATGGTCCCAATCCATTTAATTACCAGTATGCTGCCAAAGAGACCCAATTACATGATGACCCAAACGTGGCACTCTTCTTCTTAGAAAAAGACTTGCACCCTGCAACAAAATTGGACTTGCATTTCACTAAGAGCTCAAATGATGCCACATTCTTGACACGCCAAGTTGCAGATTCGATACCCTTTTCATCAAACAAGGTGGAAGATATATTTAATGTGTTTGATGTCAAACCCGGGTCAGAGGAGGCTGAGGTTATGAAGAAAACCATCAACGAGTGTGAAGATTCCGGGATCAGAGGTGAGGAAAAGTATTGTGCAACTTCACTTGAATCAATGGTTGACTTCACCACTTCAAAGCTGGGGAAAAATGTTGAGGCTGTTTCAACTGAAGTAAACAAAGAAACAAAGCTGCAAAAATATACCATAACCCCAGGCGTGAAGAAAATTTCAGGGGACAAAGCTGTTGTGTGCCACAAACAGAATTACCCATATGTTGTTTTCTATTGTCACAAAACTGAGACCACTAGAACTTACTCTGTGCCTTTGGAGGGTGCTGATGGGATTAGAGTTAAAGCTGTAGCAGTTTGCCACACAGATACATCAGAATGGAACCCAAAGCATTTGGCTTTTCAAGTGCTTAAAGTTAAGCCAGGAACTGTTCCGGTTTGCCACTTCCTTCCTGAGGATCATGTTGTCTGGGTTCCCAAGTAGATTTATTTGTGTGAAATCTCCTTTGCTCTTCCTTGAATAACCCCAGTTTCGGTAGCATTCATTACTCTGCTTTTGCTTCCTATGTATATTTTCCAATGATGCATTATTATGTATGTTTTGAGTACGAATATTGTATGATATAGTGTGGCTTCCTTTTTTCCTATGTAATAGCTTTGATTGTTACACAATATATGAAGATGATAGAATAAATTTATACTGTATAACTCATTTTTATCTCGTATTGATATTACATATAATAAGATAAAGTCTTCACCTTATTTTATTATATAATTATAGGATAAACTAACTAAGCCTCAACTGAGTTGATCTTTGTGTCAAAAAAAACCGAGTTGATCTGTTGAGACATGATATTATTATTTTGAATTAGGTTTGATAAATAAAAATATAATACTTCAATCCCAAATCAATTTTAGACGGGTGGTCTCATCCACAGGTGTCAAGAGTAATGTGAGTTGTGGTATTAAAATTCAAACATCAAACGAAAATCCGAAGGCTTTCAGCAAACAACCAATACGTCATCAAGCACTGAAACCGTCCGGAGAATTGGATTCCAGAAACTAACGATTTTGAAAAAAAAAAAATCAGTAGGAAGATTGTGCGTAGAAAGAAAATCAGTAGAAAGACCAGCAGGCTACAATGGAGCTTCTAATCTGAGATGTGTAACACCCCGATTTTTCTAATTTTTAATATTGGTATAAATATAAATAAACATTTATATTTTTATCTTAAACTTAGAAAATTATTTTGGGAAAACCAAATTCATATTCATATTATGCTTATTTTTATAAGTATACGGTGAAATTTTTAGTTGAAAATTCAGACGGAACCCGATCTGCGTTTTCACTGACAGTAAGATTTTACTGATCAGAAAACCTAATTTTGACCCGAGAAAAAATGAGTAGATTTTATATATTGTGAACACCTAATTTTGTCCGTGTATTTTCTCCTCTTATTATTATTATTTTTTTTATTTTAAAAAAAAGGAAAAGAAAATAATAAATAAAAATCTGCAGAAAAAAAGATATCCATTATTTGGCCCATCTCTTTTAGCCCAATCCACTTACATCATCCCATCTCAAACAAAAAGGGCTGACCATTTTTAAAAAAATATATATAAAATAAAAATAAAAATAAAACAAAAATAGGAAAGGGACAAAACAAGTGTGCAGAACCAAGAGGAAGAGGCCAAATTCCTTAATACATTTCAGAAGCTTAAATGGAATGAGACAGTGTTAGGCATTTTCAACAAAAATGATTTCAAAATTCAAGTATCAATAAGGTAAAAATGGGAAGAAGGAATGCTCTGCTACTTTCGAGAGAGTCAAACCTGAACCAAAGAGAAAAGTACTCAACATGAACAAGGAAATTTGCATCATCAAGGAAAGACACAACAAACAAAGAATCAGTAAAATTGGAAATGTTGAAAAGGACCCTGCATTGCAACCATGGCAGAGGACATTGGGTCCTGTTTTGGAGTCTTGCAACAGTAGAAAGTATATAAAGGGCACTGAAGAAACGGGGGAGGAGGGGGATACACCAAAAATTTTGTTGCCTATTTCCTCTCTATTTTCGATTTCAGCCTAGAAAAAAAAGAAACAATAACAAAACAGAAAAAAACAAAGCAAACCAGATTCACATTCACGTTCTTCTTCCACCTCCCTTTCCCTTCATGTCTTTCCTCTACTCTCTACACTTTCCTTGAGCCTTCATAGTTCCAGAAACAGCACCCATCTCCATCCTCTCTTCTCCCCCAATTTTCTTCTCTTTCTCTGATTCAACTTTCATCTCTCAAGTTCAAACACAAAACCCAATAAAACAAAGTCCCAAACCATTAGTAACAGCGAGTAGATCCGGGAGGCCACCACCGTTGCCTCTTGACCCGCCTCCCTCCGCTTCCGTCACATCCCCTGCCACCGTCCGTCTCCCTCGCCGCCCAGCCGCGACGCCTCACCGTACGCGTCTTCCACCACTGGGAGTTGCAGATCCGCGAGCTCCACCTCATTGTCCGCATCTTCTCCGTTGCGCAGCCACCTCCACTGTGTCAAGGCCCCTTCTTGTTTTTTTCTCCCTCTGCACGATTGAGGGTTGAGGGTAAAGAGGAGGCTTTTGCTCTTTCCCTTGTTCTTTTTCTTTTCTTATTTCTTCTGCCCTTTTATTGTTTGAATAGGCTATTGGGTCTTCATGATTTTTGGTCTCTGTTGGGTTTGATAGTTGTATGGCCCAAATTTGTTGTTAGTTGTTGTTATTATAAAATAAAAATAAAAATACCTTTTTAAAACAAAATATATATATATATATATATATATAAAATCTTTTTAAGTCACACAATAATCTACGATGTTGATGTATGATTTCTCATCCTCAAGTGTCGTATGAATTGTAAGGGTTCATCGTATAGCTCCGCTATCTTTAATCCTGTGCAAAGGTGAATTCTTTTTTGTATAAAATAATAAATGCTTTCATTTTACTCCTTTCTATCAAAATTTTATTCAAAAATAAAAAAATAAAAATCTCTTTTTAATTCACGCAACAATCTAAATCGAAAAATAATTGTGGGATTGCTTTGTGAGAGGTTTCACACTCAATTCCTTAGGTGCGAGATAACTCTGTGGACGTATTTGCCATGTTCTACCTCGTTTAGGAGTTTTTGACATAAAAAAATATTAAATAAATAAAAAGCGAAAATACATAAAAACCTTTTAAAAAAAATCATATCTTTATCAAAATTAAAATCAACCAACCAATCAAATCTTTTCTAAAGAACTACGTGGCTTTGAGTTTCCCATCGCACCCGGGAATACGTAGGAGCAAGATAAATCATCTTGTCGGGCCAAAACTAATTTTTTCCTTTTTTGTGTCCTTTTTATATTAAAATGATTAATCAAAATAATTAAACATTTTCCTTTTTTTAACAATAAAATTCAAAAAACGTAAAAATTAATAAAAATTTTAAAATATTAAAAATTAAAAATAATTCTTTCTTGTAAATATTGTTTGGGATAAAATAAATATTTAAAAGGTTATTAAAATGTTCTTTTGCACAATTAACATGAGGTACCGTTTTTTAAAACGGGCGATGTGGGGTGCTAACACCTTCCCTACTCGTAACCGACTCCCGGACTCATCTCTCTCTCCTTTTTTTTTTAAGACCAGTTTTCCTTTAAATAATTGGGTTTTCTAATATTTTCCCAATAAAAATTTTAGTGGCGACTCCTCTGTTTTTTATCGCTCTTTTTCGCGGCCCCCGGACGGGACGGTCGCGACAGCCGGCGAATCCACTGGGGACTTTTGAGAGTCAAGCCTATCATAGTTGGTTGTGCCATTTTTTTTCCTTATCTTTTTAACAGCTTTGAAAATATTTGTTTTACGCTTTTTTGTTTTATTTCCTTTTAATGCTTTCATAACTGCTTTTGTATATTCTTGCAACCTTAGGGTAGATAACTTTTGTTTTTGTGTTGTTTGTTCCTTTTGCAGGTTTGGGGTAGTTTTATTTTAGTAGGTTTTGGTGAAGGTTTATGTGCTCTCATCACACACATCACTATCACAACTTGCACACACTTTTGGCTCTATACCCGAGCTTGCTCGAAACTCAAGGATTAGGCGGTGTCTCGACATTGTCATTGAAGAGGTCTCGTACCTCCCTGATATTTGTTGATTCACCACTCAGGTTGTACCCGATATTATGGGATGGTCATATTGAGAGGGTTTATCCCTACTTGTGACTAGATTCATGAATCGGATCCTTATCTTTCGGGATAGGGACAATCTGGGAACCATGACTTTTAGAAGTCTAGACCCTACCTAATTTTCACTGATAGAGCAAACTTAGTAGCCAACCTGTTTAGAGTCATTACCTCAGGTTTGTCCAACCCTAAGTTTTACCCAATTTAGGACAAAGGGAGCATACTCTTTCTCTCTCTCCATTTTTTTCTGGCATCATAAACATAAATTGCCATGCACATACATATCTATTATGAAGTTTTCTAAAAAAGAAAAAGGGGGCGACACATCGTCGCTCCAAGCCCGAATGACATGTTCGAATATTATTGCACTTCTAATAAGCGGCCTGTCATAGTGAAGGTAGTGCATTAACAGCATACCCGACATGGGGTTCCCAACCCTACTGGGGTTCATGCAACATGAAGCATGTAGGGCATTTTTTTTTTCATGTGTTTCATTTCTAATTTTTTCTTTATTTGTGTTTCTTGACAGGAAGACCTTAGTATTAATCTTATAGCAAAGAATGGAAAGACCTAGAATCGGAAAGAGTACTAGCAATGCAAGCAGTTCCAAGAAGAGCATCAAGATCGACGTGACACTCAATGATGTTCAGAGCTTATGGGAAATCAATCAACAAATGTCAGAAAAGGCACGTTCGAACTTTAAGAACAAGTATGGGAGGATACTAGATCTATTACGTATTCCGGTGGATGCCCCCGCTCTAAGTGCATTCGCTCAGTATTGGAACTCAACTTTGAGATGTTTCGAATTGCCTGACCTAGATGTAACTCCCACCATCGAGGAGTATGCTTACATGCTGAGATTGCCTATCCAAAAGGAATCACGTGTCTATTTGTATTATGGACAATATGTGGCAGATGGGAAGATAGCAAGTCTGTTGGAACTTAAACCGGAACAATTGGATAAAGTGGAAAAAGGAAACACTACGGGCTTGAAGAGGCGATTCTTGGAAGGTTACCTTAGGGAGTTGGCTCAACAACAACGATGGGTTCTTTTTAATAGGTTGTTGGCTCTCCTCATCTACGGACTGGTGCTTTTTCCCTTTATTCCGGATGTGATTGATCGATCAGCCATGGACGTCTTCTACAGAGTTGAGGAATATGGGGTGAATTTAGTCCCTGCTATCCTAGCTGAGACTTTTCTCTCACTACAAGTTTGTCATCAGAATCAACAAGGAAAGTTGCGATGCTGTGCACCAATGTTATATGTTTGGATTATGACCCACTTGTATGCTGGAAACAAAATTGATAGAACGGATGACCCGTTGAAAGGATTCATTCGCATGCCGCTAAAGTCACGCAAACTATATGAATGGAAACAAGAGTTTGATCAGGTCGACTCACGTTCATTTAGATGGATGTGCCCATGGTACAATGGAGATTCAGTTATATTCGATTGTGGAGGTTTCTCGAATGTCCCATTGATGGGACCCAGGAGGATGTGTGTCATATTCACCAGCTCTAGTAATGTGCCAACTCGGTGGACACAAGATGAACCCCCAAAAGAGTCTTTGGGTGGAGCATATTTCCTATATCAAGAATGTGAAAGCATCAAGAGTCAGACAATGGCAATAAGGTCAGCATGGAACAATATTCACATAAAAGGGCGTGATGAGTTAGGAAGGCGGATCATAGCTCGAACAAAAAGATATGAAGCATGGAGAGAGGCAAGAAGGGGGTGTCCTTCAAAACCGGGACCCCCACCCAGTGCTGAAAACAATCCTCTTACAGAAGATCAAATGTTGCAAAAAATTGAAATTCTAAAAGCTCAGATGGGGGTTTTGGATGAAAAGAACCAAGTTGCAGAAGTAACTATCGCCAAGCTCCAAAGCCAGGTGCAAAAACTGAATTCACAGATCGAGAATTTGAGAAATGAATGTGCCGATTCCTACGAAGCCCCAAGTCGCATGAAAAGGGCAAGAATAGAAAAAGAAGCAGTGATCCAAGAGTTGCAAGCAAAGGTGGAGTGTCAAGAAAACACGCTAATCAGAATTCTGAAGAGAAAGAAGAGCTTGAGTGGGACGTAGGGATTCATGTCGAAACCATACAAATACTAAAGGAGAGAGTTGGATCTCTACAAGAATCCTTGGCCCAAATCGAACTTTACTCTGATCGAGGAAGGAACGAAGCTGCCAGATATCGTCAATTATTAGCAGAAGCTAATGAAAGGGAAAATTGGCTCAGGACCAAAATGCAAGAAAATGAAAGACGAGAAGCTCAACGTCACGCAGAATGGGTAAAGGGATGGAAATTGGTTGTACGGGATGTGATCTATGAAAATGAAGCATGGAGAAGAAAATATGAAGACATGATTGGTAGAATTCAATATCATACTTCCCAGTTGGTGGATCGATTTGAAGAAGTATCAATTCAGGTCTGCAAGAACCCTTTCCTCCAGATACCACCAGAGGTGACTGAGTTCTTTAAGCATTTTGGGAAGCTTGCAAAGGGACTCAGGAAAAAGAAGATGAAGCTCTTGGCATAGTACTTTGAGGTCCCCAAAGATGGGTTAGAAATATGAAAACTCTCGATGTATTGTTTTTCTAGTTGACCAAAGACTCATGTTTGTATTGCAATATCCATCCAATGAAATAGAAGTTTTCATCAAATTTTTGTGGATTGCTCTCTCTTTTTCCAGATGATATCTGTCGAGGAGTGAATTCTCCCTTAGATACTTCATCAACTATATTTTTACCCTAAAAATGATGTGTTTTCCGCGTAAAAATATGGGTATCATCAAACAATAACATTGCTAGTACAGATGTAGTCTATCGAGGAGTGAATTATCCCTTGGACTCGACATCAACTGCAGTCAAGCTAGAGGGAATTATACCACTAGATTTGATTGCAGGATGAGTATTCTTGCTATAAGTGTATGCGACGGTCTTCCTCTCAAAGACGGAGTTTAATTGGTTTATGCTCTTTCTTTTGATTTTATTCATTTATTCTTTCTTTTATTAAATAAAACAGTGTGGTTTTTGAACAATTGCTCCAAGACACCCTTATCGCACTCGATCACAGGCAAGAGCCATGGCGGATGAACTAGAAGAAGTTCAAGTGATGAGGGATGAAGTCAGTCAAATCAAGGATCAGATGGCTAAGATGATGGAGATCCTACAAGAAATGCAGAAGGAGAAGAACACAGAGGAGAACCCTCCAGCCTCGAACGAAGGACAGCCAGCCACACCTCCCATCCCGTCCGATTTTTTTTCAGATTCCTATTCAAGGTTTCAACCAACCAGGGGCCATGATGCCTCTCAACCAAACTCATTTTTCATTTGACCCGAACAATCCCCCATACGGTTTGCCTCGTGGGTTTGTACCACCAACAGCCCCCAATCCACAAGATGGTATTCAGAACTCCGAACACATCACTCAAGCACAAATCCCCACCAATACTGTCGAAACACCGCAAGCACAAAATGTCAACCCTACAGATGATAACACCCCGATAGTGACACCTTCTGTCAATCCAAGGCCCCCACAATACACCCTACATTATGGACCCCAGGGGGACTCAAATGATGCCAAACTTCGGTTCCTCCTCCATGCCATATTCATTTCCCCATAATATGTACGGAGAAGCTCCGGTGAATCAGTCTGGGGGGATTCCTTCCTAAAGAAAAGCTGGAAGTACCAGAGGAAAGATTGCGGGCCATTGAAGGGGTGAATAGTTATGGTCTTCGGGATGCCTCGGAACTCTGTCTGGTGCCAAATGTTGTAATTCCGCCGAAATTTAAGGTGCCTGATTTTGACAAATATCGGGGAACCACTTGTCCCAAGAACTATTTGACCATGTATGTTAGGAAGATGGCGTCACATGCCCAAGATGATAAACTCTTGATTCACTTCTTCCAAGATAGTTTGACTGGGGCAGCTTCAAATTGGTATACGCATCTCGAGCGGGCACACATCCGGTCCTTCAAGGATCTAGCAGATGCATTCCTGAAGCAGTACAAGTACAATGTTGACATGGCTCCCGATAGGAGGCAACTCCAAAATATGTCAAAAAGAGATGTAGAGACTTTCAAAGAATACGCGCAACGATGGAGGGAACTGGCTGCTCAGGTGGAGCCTCCCTTAGCCGAGAAAGAAATCGTAGCAATGTTCATTGATACACTCCAATCGCCTTTCTATGATAGGATGATTGGGAGTGTGTCATCAAATTTTTCTGACATGGTCATCATCGGCGAGAGAATTGAAAGTGGAATGAGGAATGGAAAGATCACCGAGACTTCAGTAGGGAACGGCCCAAAGAAAACCCCATTCGTGAAAAAGAAGGAGGGAGAGGCACATGCAGTAACCTTGGAACAGAAGAAACCGAACCAATGGAGACCAAACCAAACACCCGCCTTCCATGCCCAATACGCCCCATATTACCAACCACCTCCATATCACCAAGCCAACCAGACATACATCGCTGCAACCTCGCAATTTCCAAACCCTCAACAAATGGCTCCCTACCGGCCATCATACCCTTCTCAGCCTCAAACACACCCCACCATGCCACCTCAAATCGTCCACCAAGCACCCACCAAACAAGACCACCATACAACTCGGAAAGAAAGCCAGTACATTTCGACCCGATACCCATGACCTACACCGAGCTACTGCATCAGCTTATAAGCAAATCTGTGTTGACTCCAATCCCGATGAAACCATTGGGGCCTCCCTATCCGAAGTGGTTTGATCCAAATGATAAATGTGAGTACCATGCAGGGGCAGTAGGTCATTCCACCGAGAACTGCAGGGCTTTCAAATTTAAGGTACAAGACCTTATTGATGCTAAGTGGTTGAGCTTTCAAAAGGATGCTCCGAATGGGAGACAAGGTCCTATGACAAATCATGGGGGTTCGGGAGTCAATGCCATTGGGAGCTTTTTGGAACATACTCTCAAGAGTAAAGTGGCCGATGTTAGGACTCCTATGAGAGTTGTTTTCAGAGAGATGTGCAAATGTGGATTGATCAAAATCCCCGCCACGGAAGAAAAGGCTCTCGATGGAGATATAAGGTGTGACTTTGATGGGAGCATGGGGCATTCGATTGAAGACTGTTCGGAGTTTCGGCAAGTTGTGCAGCGGCTAATGGATATGAAGCTTATCTTAATTGGTTGTGAATCAAATGAGTATGCCATTAATATGGTTGCTGAATCTACAATTTCCCCAACCCCGGTTAAGATAACCCCTTTTACTGTTGTGGTTAATCCTCAACCAATTCCTGAGCAAGTCACTCCGAGACCAGTGGTGATATACTATACTGAGAAGAAACCTTTGCCGGTTCCAAATGGGCCAACACCAATCGTCATCCGAGTTCCAAGTCCTTTCCCTTACAAGGACACCAAAGCAGTACCATGGAAGTATAATATGCAGGTCCAACCCAATCCTTCCAACGGGACTCATGGTCACCAACATTTCAGGAATTGGTGGAATGACTAGGAGTGGTCGCATTTACACTCCAGAGGTATTGCGAAAGGGGGAAATAGAAAAGGAAGGAAAGGATCACAAAGGGAAAGAGAAGGTGGAAGAAATCCTAGATGACAAGGAAGCAGACGGGGGTGAGAATAAAAAGGGTGTATCTGATGAGGAGGTAGGTGAATTCTTGAAGTTCATCAAGCAGAGTGAATATAGGGTTGTGGATCAGTTAAATCGGACTCGCTCGGATATCTCTTTTGTCTCTATTGATGAACTCGAGCCACACGTAAGAGTATCTCGATGAAGGTGTTGAATCAAGCGCATGTCTCCCATGACATCACAGTTGATAAGCTCGATAACATTGTAGGTAACATAGTTGCTGATAATTATGTCACTTTCACCGATGATGAAATACCGGCTGAAGGTATGGGGCACAACAAGGCCTTGCACATTTCTGTGAAGTGCCGAGACCATGTCATGGCCAGGGTTCTCATTGATAATGGCTCTTCTTTGAATGTAATGCCAAAGTCAACACCGCGAAGTTGCCTTTCGATGGAACTCACATGAAGCCAAGCACAATGATTGTAAGAGCTTTCGACGGCACCAGAGGGAAGTCATGGGAGAAATTGAATTGCCCATTCAGATTGGCCCCTGCACCTTTGAAGTACTTTTCCAAGTAATGGATATCACACCAACATATAGTTGTCTCCTAGGACGACCATGGATCCATTCGTGCGAGTCGTACCTTTCCACATTGCACCGAAGGTGAAGTTCATTGTTGATCGTAAGCTGATAATTGTCTCTGGAGAGGAGGATCTGTTAGTAAGCAAGCCATCAACCACCCCTTATATTGAAGCTGCCGAGGAAGCTCTCGAGACCGCCTTCCAGTCACTTGAAATTGCCAATGCCACTTATGTCGGGGACGGTGGTCCACTCTTGAAACCTCAGTCATCTAAAGCGTCTGTTATGATGGCTAGGGTTATGCTCGAAGGAGGATACCGACCTGGAAGCGGTTTGGGGAAGAATAACCAAGGTGTCACTGACGTCCTCATGCTTACCGAGAACAAGGATATGTTTGGGTTGGGATATAAACCCACCAAGGCTGACAGGATGAGGGTTATAGAAGAGAAGAAAAGCAAGAGGTTGGCTCGGCTGGAAAATCGTGAATACGAGGCTGAAAAGGTTCCCATTTGTGACATTCGACAGAGCTTCCGAAGTGTAGGATTCGCATTCCTGGACCAAGCAGCGGCTGTTGAAGATGATTATCTCACCGATCATGGTGTCAATCTGGTGTATCCATGTCCTCCGGATACAGAGCTCAACAATTGGGAGGTCATCGAGTTCCCTGGGGCCGTAGAGTTTATTTCAAAGTAATTCTGTAATGCTTATCCTTTAGCTCTGCCCAAGGCTTTAGGGTTTTGTTGTAATGGGCTTACTTGTTTCCGTTTCAGTATGACTTATCAATAAATGCATGCATTCGATATCTTTGTATTCTTATCTTTTTTTACTTTCGCTTTTATTCATCGCTCCTAACCAATAAATACAGTTTCTCATCTTTATCCGTTATTCATTTATCTTTCCCTGATAACTACCAAAATGCAGATCTAAAAGTGACTCTCTTGAAAATGACAGTGTTAATAACTCAGCATACAATTTTGACTATCCTATTGATCATGCTGATGAGGTTGTTGATGATGATGGGGAAGTCCCTCCTGAATTATTGAGGTTGGTAGAGCAAGAAGCTAGGGAACTTCGACCCCATGAAGAGCCGAATGAACTAATCAATTTGGGAACCGATGATGATAAAAAAGAGGTCAAGATCGGCCTTTCCCTGAAAGAAAATGAGCGAAGTAGATTGATCAAGTTGTTGATGGATTATAAAGATGTTTTCGCATGGTCCTACCAAGACATGCCAGGGTTAGACCCTAGTGTAGCAGAACACAAACTGCCATTAAAGCCGGAGTGTCCTCCAGTAAAGCAAAAGCTACGAAGGATGAAAGCAGAAATGTCTCTAAAGATCAAGGAGGAGGTCAAGAAACAACTGGATGCAGGTTTCCTAGAAGTTGTGAAGTACCCTCAATGGGTTGCTAACATCGTTCCTGTTCCCAAGAAAGATGGAAAGGTTCGAATGTGTGTTGACTATCGAGATCCGAATGTAACTAGCCCAAAAGATGACTTTCCTCTGCCTCACATTGATGTTCTTGTAGACAATACTGCCCAACATGCATTATTCTCTTTCATGGATGGATTCTCTCGGGTATAATCGGATCAAGATGGCACCGAAGATATGGAGAAAACTACATTTGTTACTTTATGGGAACCTTTTGCTACAAGGTTATGCCCTTTGGCTTGAAAAATGCTGGCAGGCAACATATCGGGGGCTATGGTGGCTTTATTCCATGACATGATGCATAAGGAGATAGAAGTTTATGTAGATGACATGATCGCCAAGTCCGGATCCGAAGATGACCATGTTGATAATCTGCAGAAACTTTTTGAGCATTTAAGAAAGTTTAAGCTCCGATCGAATCCAGCCAAATGCACTTTTGGAGTGAAATCGTGCAAGCTTCGGGGGTTCATTGTTAGTCAAAGAGGAATAGAGGTTGATCCTGAAAAAGTGCGAGCAATCATCGATATGCCAAAGACCTTGAACAGAGAAAGAAGTTCGTGGGTTTTTAGGAAGATTGAACTACATTGCCCTTCATCTCCCAACTGACCGCGACGTGTGAACCAATCTTTAAATTGCTACGCAAAAATCAGGCAGTAACATGGAATGAAGATTGTCAAAAATCCTTCGAGAAGATCAAACAATACCTACAGGAGCCTCCTGTCTTGGTTCCCCCAGTTCCGGGAAGACCTCTTATCATGTATTTGACTGTGCTAGATGAATCAATGGGTTGTGTACTGGGGCAACACGATGAGTCAGGAAGGAAGGAACATGCCATCTATTATCTAAGCAAGAAGTTCACCAGTTGTGAAGCCAACTACTCATTGCTGGAACGCACTTGCTGTGCTTTAGCTTGGGCGGCCCGCCGTTTGAGGCATTACATGTTGTGTTACACTACCTGGTTGGTGTCCAAAATGGATCCGATCAAGTACATCTTTGATAAGCCTGCTCTGACTGGAAGAATTGCTCGCTGGCAAGTCCTTCTATCGGAATACGACATTGTCTATGTCACCCAAAAAGCAGTAAAAGGCAGTGCTCTCGCAGAATATCTAGCCAATCAGCCAGTGGAAGATTATGGATCGATGCAATGCGATTTCCCAGATGAAGATATAATGGCTTTGTTTGATCGCGAGCAATCACTAGGAAAAGAAAAGTGGACATTGTTATTTGATGGGGCTTCTAATGCATTGGGGCATGGAATCGGGGCAATACTAATCTCACCAGAAAATGGTTATTTCCCTGTCACTGCGAGGCTCTGCTTCGATTGTACAAACAATATAGCCGAATACGAAGCTTGTGCACTAGGGATTTTGGCAGCAATAGAGGCAAAGGCAAGGAGACTGGAGGTATATGGGGACTCTGCATTAGTCATCCACCAGCTAAGAGGGGAATGGGAAACCTGAGATGCCAAGTTAATCCCGTACCATGATTACATCAAAGGTTTGATCGAGCAGTTTGATGAAGTCACATTTCATCATATTCCCCGAGAAGATAACCAATTAGCTGACGCGCTGTCTACCTTGTCCTCAATGTTCAAAGTAAGTGACAAGAGGAACCTACCACTCATCAAAATGCAAAGTCATGATCATCCTGCATATTGTCAAGTCATAGAGGAAGAGTCTGATAAAAAACCGTGGTACCATGACATCAAATGTTTCATCCAAAGAAGGGAATACCCTCCGGGCGCTTCGGAAAATGACAAAAGAACTCTAAGAAGACTTGCAATGGGTTTCTATTTAGATGGAGATATTCTCTACAAAAGAAACCATGACATGGTGTTGTTGAGGTGCGTTGACGCAAAAGAAGCTAAACTGATAGTTGAGGAGGTACATGAAGGACCTTTTGGAACACACGCGAGCGGTTATGCAATGGCTAGGAAAATCTTGAGGACTGGCCAATATTGACTGACAATGGAGGCTGATTGCTTTAATTATGCGAAGAAGTGCCATAAGTGTCAAATATATGCTGATAAGGTTCATGCGCCGCCAGCTCCCTTGAATGTCATGTCGGCACCATGGCCATTCTCAATGTGGGGAATGGATGTGATCGGGCCAATCGAACCAAAAGCCTCAAATGGGCATCGCTTCATTCTTGTTGTCATTGATTATTTCACAAAATGGGTTGAGGCTGCATCGTATGCCAATGTGACCAGGAATGTCGTGATAAAATTCGTAAAAAAGGAATTAATTTGTCGTTATGGGTTGCCAAGCGAGATCATCACTGATAATGCGACTAACTTGAACAACAAGATGATGAAAGAGATGTGCGAAAACTTCAAGATAAAACATCACAATTCCTCCCCATATCGCCCAAAGATGAATGGGGCAGTTGAGGCCGCCAACAAAAATATCAAGAAGATTGTCCAGAAGATGGTGGTGACATATAAGGATTGGCACGAGATGTTACCTTTTGCTTTGCACGGCTACCGTACCTCCATTCGCACCTCGACAGGGGCAACTCCGTATTCTTTAGTTTATGGGATGGAAGCAGTACTCCCGATTGAAGTAGAGATCCCCTCATTAAGGGTACTGAGAGAAGCAGAACTGGAAGAAGCTGAGTGGGTTCAGGACCGACTCGACCAATTGAATCTCATTGAAGAAAAAAATTAGGGGCATTGTGTCCTGGTCAATTGTACCAGAAAAGGTTGATGAGAGCTTACGAGAAGAAGGTACGCCCGCGGTAGTTTCGGGAGGGTGATCTAGTGCTCAAAAAGATCCTACCGATCCAAAAGGATCATCGGGGAAAATGGACCCCGAACTACGAAGGACCTTACGTTGTGAAAAAGGCTTTCTCGGGTGGAGCTTTAATTCTCACAAGGATGGATGGGGAAGATCTTCCACTCCCTGTAAACTCAGATGCAGTCAAAAGGTATTATGCTTGAACGCACTTCCCAAGAAAAAAAGAGGTGAAAAATGAAAAAAGAAAAGCTCGCTAGGCTGAAAATATGAAAAGACAGTCTAGGCAAAAGTTAGAGCAACCCGCTAGGCTGAAAACCTGAAAAGGCGGTCTAGGAAAAAGTTAGGGTTCAAAATAATAATAATAATAATAATAATAATAAACAAGGGAAGTTTCGTCAAGCCGATGAACTGGGGCGATCAGTGGGCTAGATGCATGAAGATCGGGGCAGATAGCATTCTCAGATGTTGATTAGTAAGCAGTCGAGTTAGTATGAGGGATATTAACTCTAGTCATGGAAAGAGATGTCATTTGAGGAGATGTGTTTCCACTCCACGACCTTTCTGCAATTCCATACTCCATTGTAATACCTGCTTTGTATACCTTCTTAGTCCAAATATAATGACATTGACTCTCAATTCTTTTTTACCCTTATCTCTTTCTTAACTTTTGTCAATTGTGTGTGTGCATTCATTATGATAAGTATATACTGAGATGTGAAACATGTATTTGGTGTCTTCAAGAGCATTTAGAACTTCTTTGAAAATCTCCAAGGTTCGTAAAGAACAAGATGGCCTCCCGACAAAGGGCGCCGTGGTCTACTGACAGGAAGCATAGGGACAATCACTGCAGAGAAAGCGTACCCTTCCAAAAGCGCTTAGCCTTTGTTCTCCGCGAAGACAGGACACGTTTTAGTTCACCTCCGGGCTTGTCTGTGATCAATGCTTCAAGGGGTCAAGGGTGATAATAAGAAACACCTAAGCGATAATTAATTTTTTTTAACAAAATAAATAAATAAATAAATAAATAAATAGCAACGTGTTACAGGCTCTCCTTGTGTTGCATTGAAATCATTTGAGGTTTCCATCAGGCATATAGGACATTTCTGGCATCATGCATTGCAATGTTTTATCTCTTGTGAGTACAAAACCCAGTAAATTGCACAACTCCTCAAGATTTTAACCCTTTTGTCAAGCTTCGACGGGTACCGTACCCCGTAAGCTCTGCTCGTTTTCAAGCTTCAGCGGATACCCGACTCCGCATGCCTTTTACCTTTTCTTTTCAAGCTTCAGCGGACAATCGACTCCGTAAGCTTTCAACATTTCTTTCCAAGCTTCGGCGGATACTCGACTCCGCAAGTTTTTTTACCTTTTCTGTCAAGCTTCAGCGGACAACCGACTCTGCAAGCTTTCATCTTTTCTTCTCAAGCTTCAGTGGATAACCGACTCCGCAAGCTTTTTAATTCTTTTGCTTTCAAGCTTCAGCGGACAACCGACTCCGTAAGCTTTCAACGTTTCTTTCCAAGCTTCGGCGGATACTCGACTCCTCAAGTTTTTCTCATATTTGCTATCAAGCTTCATGGATAACCGACTCTCAAGATTTTTACCTTTTCTGTCAAGCTTCAGCGAACAACCGACTCCGCAAGCTTTCATCTTTTCTTCTCAAGCTTCGGTGGATAACCGACTCCGCAAGCTTTTTAATTCTTTTGCTTTCAAGCTTCAGCGGACAACCGACTCCGTAAGCTTTCAACATTTCTTTCCAAGCTTCGGCGGATACTCGACTCCGCAAGTTTTTCGCATTTTTGTTTTCAAGCTTCAGTGGATAACCGACTCCACAAGCTTTTTACCTTTTCTGTCAAGCTTCAGCGGACAACCGACCCTGCAAGCTTTCATCTTTTCTTCTCAAGCTTCAGTGGATAACCGACTCCTCAAGCTTTTTACCTTTTCTGTCAAGCTTCAGCGAACAACCGACTCCGCAAGCTTTCATCTTTTCTTCTCAAGCTTCAGTGGATAACCGACTCCGCAAGCTTTTTAATTATTTTGCTTTCAAGCTTCAGCGGACAACCGACTCCGTAAGCTTTCAACATTTCTTTCCAAGCTTCGGCGGATACTCGACTCTGCAAGTTTTTCGCATTTTTGTTTTCAAGCTTCAGTGGATAACCGACTCCACAAGCTTTTTACCTTTTCTGTCAAGCTTCAGCGGACAACCGACTTCGCAAGCTTTCATCTTTTCTTCTCAAGTTTCAGTGGATAACCGACTCCACAAGCTTTTTACTTTTTCTGTCAAGCTTCAGCGGACAACCGACTCCGCAAGCTTTCATCTTTTCTTTTCAAGTTTCAGTGGATAACCGACTCCGCGAGCTTTTTACCTTTTCTGTCAAGCTTCAGCGGACAACCGACTCCGCAAGCTTTCAACTTTTCTTCTCAAGCTTCAGTGGATAACCGACTCTGCAAGCTTTTAATCATTTTGTTTTCAAGCTTCAGCGGATACCCGACTTCGTAAGCTTTTTATCTTTTTGCTCGAGCTTCTGCGTGCAGTCCGTCCCGTAAGCTTTTAATTATGCATCTATTTACTTGTCAATGAACTCCGGCCTAAATTTGAGTTCATGTCTTTACTCGTTTCTTATAACGATAATAGGTTAACTGCGGTTACACCTGTTATCTAATAAGAAACAAGTAAAGAGGGGCAGCTGTGAACACCTAATTTTGTCCGGGTATTTTCTCCTCTTATTATTATTATTTTTTTTATTTTATTTTTTTTAAAAAAAGAAAAGAAAAATAATAAATAAAAATCTGCAGAAAAAAAAGTATCCATTATTTGGCCTATCTCTTTTAGCCCAATCCACTTAGATCATCCCATCTCAAACAAAAAGGGCTGACCTTTTTTTTAAAAAAATATATAAAATAAAAATAAAAATAAAACAAAAATAGGAAAGGGACAAAACAAGTGTGCAGAACCAAGAGGAAGAGGCCAAATTCCTTAATACATTTCAGAAGCTTAAATGGAATGATACAGTGTTAGGCATTTTCAACAAAAATGATTTCAAAATTCAAGTATCAATAAGGTAAAAATGGGAAGAAGGAATGCTCTGCTACTTTTGAGAGAGTCAAACCTGAACCAAATAGAAAAGTACTCAACATGAACAAGGAAATTTGCAGCATCAAGGAAAGACACAACAAACAAAGAATCAGCAAAATTGGAAATGTTGAAAAGGACCCTGCATTGCAACCATGGCAGAGGACATTGGGTCCTGTTTTGGAGTCTTGCAACAGTAGAAAGTATATAAAGGGCACTGAAGAAACGGGGGAGGAGGGGGATACACCAAAAATTTCGTTGCCTATTTCCTCTCTATTTTCGATTTCAGCCTAGAAAAAAAAGAAACAATAACAAAACAAAAAAAAACAAAGCAAACCAGATTCACATTCACGTTCTTCTTCCACCTCCCTTTCCCTTCATGTCTTTCCTCTACTCTCTACACTTTCCTTGAGCCTTCATAGTTCCAGAAACAGCACCCATCTCCATCCTCTCTTCTCCCCCAATTTTCTTCTCTTTCTCTGATTCAACTTTCATCTCTCAAGTTCAAACACAAAACCCAATAAAACAAAGTCCCAAACCATCAGTAACAGCGAGTAGATCCGGGAGGCCACCACCGTTGCCTCTTGACCCGCCTCCCTCCATCCCTGCCACCATCTGTCCCTGCCGTCCAGCCGCGCGACGCCTCACCGCACGCGTCTTCCACCACTGGGAGTTGCAGATCCGCGAGCTCCACCTCATTGTCCGCATCTTCTCCGTTGCGCAGCCACCTCCACTGTGTCAAGGTCCCTTCTTGTTTTTTTCTCCCTCTGCACGATTGAGGGTTGAGGGTAAAGTGGAGGCTTTTGTTCTTTCCCTTGTTCTTTTTCTTTTCTTATTTCTTCTGCCCTTTTATTGTTTGAATAGGCTATTGGGTCTTCATGATTTTTGGTCTCTGTTGGGTTTGATAGTTGTATGGCCCAAATTTGTTGTTAGTTGTTGTTATTATAAAATAAAAATAAAAATACCTTTTTAAAACAAAAAATATATATAAAAAAAAATCTTTTTAAGTCACGCAATAATCTACGATGTTGATGTATGATTTCTCATCCTCAAGTGTCGTATGAATTGTAAGGGTTCATCGTATAGCTCCGCTATCTTTAATCCTGTGCAAAGGTGAATTCTTTTTTGTATAAAATAATAAATGCTTTCAATTTACTCCTTTCTATCAAAATTTTATTCAAAAAAAAAAATAAAAATCTCTTTTTAATTCACGCGACAATCTAAATCGAAAAATAATTGTGGGATTGCTTTGTGAGAGGTTTCACACTCAATTCCTTAGGTGCGAGATAGCTCTGTGGACGTATTTGCCATGTTCTACCTCGTTTAGGAGTTTTTGACATAAAAAAATATTAAATAAATAAAAAACGAAAATACATAAAAACCTTTTAAAATAAAATAAAAAAAATCAAATCTTTATCAAAATTAAAATCAACCAACCAATCAAATATTTTCTAAAGAACTACGTGGCTTTGAGTTTCCCATCGCACCCGGGAATACGTAGGAGCAAGATAAATCATCTTGTCGGGCCAAAACTAATTTTTTCCTTTTTTGTGTCCTTTTTATATTAAAATGATTAATCAAAATAATTAAACTTTTTCCTTTTTTTAACAATAAAATTCAAAAAACGTAAAAATTAATAAAAATTTTAAAATATTAAAAATTAAAAATAATTCTTTCTTGTAAATATTGTTTGGGATAAAATAAATATTTAAAACGGGCGATGTGGGGTGCTAACACCTTCCCTACTCGTAACCGACTCCTGGACTCATCTCTCTCTCTTTTTTTTTTAAGACCAGTTTTCCTTTAAATAATTGGGCTTTCTAAGATTTTCCCAATAAAAATTTTAGTGGCGACTCCTCTGTTTTTTATCGCTCTTTTTCGCGGCCCCCAGACTGGACGGTCGCAACTATATCATTTCCAACGATATAGGTTATTTTGAAAATTTTCAAAATAAATAGGATAATATACTCGATTTGGACGTAAAACCTAAATCGAGTTACCGACGAAAGTCGAGAACGGACGTGCAGAGATAAAATCCGACATCAGATACTGAGATATCTTGCCACCTAGGGTGGTGAGTCATATGGATGACTCACCCATGTCATGATTACATTTAAACAAAAATCTAGATATTTCTTCGAAGTAATGTAAAGATCATTTTGCCCTTGGACCGTTTTACCCTTGAACTTTCATTGAAATGCCAAGTTTGTCCCAACAATTTGTGGACACAAATCAGACACATTACCAACCAATCCTCACCGCATGTTTGTCATGATGGTTTTGTGGGAAATTACCATTTTGTCCTTAAGTTGCCATTTTATCACAAAATTGTCATCGTGTAAGATTACTATTTTGTCCCTAAAAATTTATGCTTTGGACCCTTTTCCCCCCCGACACCCATGGACCAAACCCCATTTGTGAGCCCATTCCCTTGCTATTTAAACCATACTTCATCATCTTCATCAAGCTTTCCTCCATTTTTCTTAAAAACTCTAAGTTTTCATAGCCTTGTTTTGTGAAGCAACCAAGTGATTCTTAGCTCATTTTTCATTTCTAAGAGGTATAACATACTTCTCTCACTAAATAATCATCAAGTTATTCAATTATTTTTGTGTTTTGATGCCATGATCATTATTTTCAATTCTTAGATCTATAACTTTGAAAATTCATAGAAAATCATATAAAAATCCGATGATCATGAAACCAATTTCTATGATCTTAGTATCCTTTCTATATTCAAGATCCAAGAGTATGCATCAAACTAAAATTGCTTGCCATATGATCTTGACAAGGCCGAACCCAAGTTTTTGTGGGGGAAAGGACTTTGTTCATTTTTTTAAAAACTAGTCTTGCTTGATTCAATCTTATAGTTCATATATGTATTGAATCCATGATTGTTGAATCAAAATAAAACCTCTAAGCCATTATTTTCTTCATGGCCGAAATTATGTTCTTGAGGAGTTGAAAGATTTTGTTTAATTTTTCAACTTATGATAATTTATCTTAACTCTACACTACTCTAAGGTCATGGATCTATGAGAGTGTGAAATTTTGAGATCTCTAGCCTATATTTGGTGTCATGATCGAATTAGGGTTCTTGAAAGGTTGGAATATTCGATTTCAATCTTTATAAGTTAATTATTGATTTAGGGTTCTAAGTGATTAAGAATCCCTAATCCAAAAGCTTAGGAATTTTTAGCCCTAAAATCACACCAAGGCCAAAACCAACATATAGGAGAATATGTGTTATTGAGTTGTTTATTGTTGATTGGTTGTTGTATTTGTTGAAGGATAATCTAGTTTATCGGATACGCGTGTTACCGACACTTGGATTGCGACAAATTTTCGATCGGAGGAAAATCGTCTAGAGGTAAGGGGAGTACCTGAGGGATTTTTCCGGTAACTGTGTGTAATTTGTTTGTGGTCTGTATTCTTTATTAGGTGTATTTATTATTTTACGTAGTTAGCATTATTTGCTTTTAAATTATCTGATTTTAATAATTTACTTATTTGCATTAATGTCCTATAAAAATCTGTATTGATTTTTGTGCGTCAAAATCTATGAATCTAAATCTGGTGCATCGGTCTAGATTTTGTGATTTGCACATTTTTGACTTGGAGTCTGTTTGATTGGTTTGGACTTGGAGTCCTTTTTATTGGAATAATTGTTAAACTTAAATGTTTAAACATTGGTTTGGTCGTGAGCCTTTGAGCCTCGAGAAGGAAAGAATGAACACAAAGAACATGACGTGAACAAAACGTTTTACATGCATTTTTGGGCAGATGTGCCTCTACATAGGACTTGAATTCTTGATGGCAAGTATTCATGAAGTTTTCATCACTGTGCCTTGATGGACATATGACCACGAAAACCATATACTATGCATGGTATTCACCGTGCCTCGTTTTGGATAGTGTTATGATTAATTTGAAACCTGCCTTATTTGGCAACGATTAAAACCTGCCTTATCTAGCAACGATTAATTTCTGCCTTATCTGGCAACGAGAGTCTGATCAGCTCATATATTTGGTGTTTGAAGCTCCGGAGATTAGGTACAAAAGTTAGATGATGAATATTGAAGTGTCATAGTTTTTAAAAACAACGAAGATTGTCGGGTATAAAACCCTTTGATAAATAATCGTTTATTTTGAATATATATGTTAAATGATGTTTGTGTGTCGTGCATATAGTTATCGTTTTAAAATCCATATATTGGAACTCACCCTTGCATATACATATTCTTCTGGCTTTGTTGTTGTACCTTGGTATACGAGTGCAGATGTTGCAGAAGCATTCCTCAAGTCACTTGGAGACTTAAGTTCGGATTGCGGAAAGAGAGGTGTAATCATAGGGATGATCACGAGGTCTTATCAGTGAGTGTCTTGTAGAGCGACCAGCTTAGGATTTTCTGTGGGTGGTATGTTTTGAGAAAGTCTGTTTAGGTGTTTTGAAAACATTTATATGGATTGAAATTCTGTCGTGAATAACATGGTTTTTTTACTATTGTGATGTGCACGTTATGTTCGAATTATTCGGAAGAAATTTTTTACACCCGGATTCTCTGAATTAAAATAAATCAATTTTCGAAAACAACCAGCAAAATTTCCTTTTAATTTATTTCCGCACGGGTTCACATAGTAATACCCAGGGGGTGTTAGAAAGACTGGCAGGCTACGATCGAACTTCTGATATGAGATGCGGTGGTTCCGATAGGGTGCGCGGTGTCGCGATTCATGTAGTAGCAGCGGCGGACGACATTCATACGGTGCTGGGTCTGAGATCTGTGGCAGCACGACGAGGCTGTGTGTTTGGAGCTCGTGACAGCGCTGGACGAAACTTGGTGGCAGCGATGAGTGGGTCTGGTACGGTTTCTGGTAGGGGTCGCGTGTCCGATATTTCTGATGTGTCGTGTTGCTGGTGTGGGAGGCGCTATGTGGGAGGCAAGGCGTGGGGCGGCCCTGTGTGTGGAGGTGCTGTGAAGGAAGGGTGGGGGAGGAGCTGTGAAGGGGATTTAGGTTTTCCAGAAGTGTGATTCTGGTGAAGAAGGATTATAGGCTTAAGGGCATTTTTGGAAAAACAAAAGAAAAAAAAGGGAGCAAGGTGTGTCCAACAAAAATGACAGGTGTAGATAGCAAGGCCCGTTAAATTATGACTTTGAATCGCCTAATAATCTAATTATAAAACTTTAAGGAGTCGTTTTGTGGTCTATATAAGAAAGACTGATAGGATAAACCATCTCATCCTAATTTAATTTATGGTTTGGTGAGTTGATAAGATATGATAAACGTGTTCTATTGGCTTATCCTAATTCGATCCCTGTGAAACACAATCTGTTTCTTTGATAAAAAAATTCTTATAGGAGATTGGGTTAGAATAGAAGCAAGTAGGATGGTATAAAAAATATTTCCCTCCGCAAACCTAGCCTCGCGAAACTAGAATATCGGAGTTATTGCTACCATCACTGCAAAACAAGAAAATTAAACAAAATCAACCCCAACTCCCATCCTAAACCAAAATAGAACACCGCCATGAGAGAAACCTATAAAAAAAAATCCATCCTCCATCATCCAAGCACCCAACACAAAATATCTCCAAAACATAATTAATTTGAAAAAAACATAATATATATATATATATATAACCCTTCCGATAGAAAGGATAGCATACCATCATTGATTTAGGTTTTATTTGCAACCAAATCACTAAAACAAAACCTGCAACACAAACCACTTATCTCTCCAGCCACCACGCCCATTGATCGTTGTCCCCTTCCCCGTGAATCTAGACTCGTGTCATCTCCTTTGCACTAACACCCACACAGTAGAACACCATGCCCTTAAACATTAAGTTGTGCCATCAACCATTATACAAGAGTACATTGCCACGAGCCACTATCGTTGTCACATCACCATCCATCATCGGCCATCGCAAACCACAAGTTGTTGCCAATTGAGGTCGCTGTCGCGTCGCCTGAAATGTAGTTTTGTCTCTACTTCTCTATTCTTTTTCTCATCTTCTCAATCTTAGAATATTTTGACATATGCAATTTTTATAATTTAAAAATGGACTAATGTATAAAAAAGTTTAATATATATATATATATATACAAATTTGAAAAAATATATGTAATTATGACTTAATGATATTTGCCATTTGCATATCCTCTCGTTATTTTGTCCATCTCAAACATAAAATAGGATAACAAAATATTATGTGGTGGGTTATCTGTCATGCATCAAACATTGGATAGCATAAGAGCTTATCATACTCGTATCATATCCTTCATATCAAAAAAATACTCGTATAATAGCCTATCATATTCTTATTTAACTCTGGTATCCTATCCTGACAACTAGACGAGAGCTAAAAATTGATTAAATCAAATAAATGAGTATCCGGAACTTGATATTAAACATAATATGGGTAACCATAACATTTAAAAGATAAAACTCAGAATGGAAACAAGAAAATACCTTAAAAACTATATTGAAATCAAAACTTGACAACCGGATACAAAGCAAAACATTTTTGGTCACATCACACCTTAACGTGTCACGTGAGACACTTCATTGGATTTGACTGAAGCGCACTAATAGCAAGTACTAAATTAATTAACGGTTGTCAAATTAAGTTAGAGACAAAATTGCTATCACGAGTAACATGCCACCCAACAAACCCTTCTAGGTTCTCGCTTCTTTTATTATGCCTCGCTATATGGTGTGCTAACATGGATGCATTTCCTGCAATTATTTATTTCTATCTCTATCTACATGTATCTTTTGGTTTTTTTTTGTTGAACAAAGTAAATCAACTGGGAATATGAGAGAAGTAAATCCAATGATGATCGAGTGGCTGAATGTGTGGATGTGGGATTCCCTTGGTTACAAGGAATCCTGATCCGTGCTAACATACCTCATATGGATGACGATTGCCAGAATTTATGGTTTATTGGTCAAAATTCATGATTGCCGTTGTTGTACCCATTTAAGGCATATCGAGAAAGACTTTTATTTGTAAATATATGCATAATTTCTTTACTTCTAATTCAGATTTAAAAAATGCTAATAAGTACGAGACGATTTTCGTATCATGTGTATTGACATGTTCGCTCTCTATTTATGATTCTAAGGTTGCGTTTGATTTGCAAAAAGTATCAGGACATCACAGACGATAAGATGCAAAGACAGACAAAACCTTGAGTTACAGGACAATTCTTTGTCTTGTACATTGTTTGATGGATAATGGACAGCACAAACAAACTAATATTAAATTTACCGGAATACCCTTTATAATATATATTATTTAATATATAAATATACAATATATAATTTTGTATAATTATGTATAGAGAGAGGAGAGAGAAAGAGATAAAGAGGAGAGGGGAGAGAGAGCAAGGAGAGAGAGAGGAGTGAGGGGAGAGAGAGAGAGGAGAGAGATAGAAGAGAGAGGAGAGAGATGTTAGGACAATTTTGTCTTTTGTTAGCCTGTCCATGGGACAACTTTTTGTCTCATGGTTTGGTGTGGGACAAAATTTTGGGTTTTTGTCCTGTCCCTCACCCCGTTTTTGTCCTGTCCCCTAACCAATTTTCAGATCAAACAGGGGACAAAATTTTTTGTACTGTTCAGTCCCCTGAATTTTTGCAAATCAAACGCACCCTAACTTTCCATTCCCTTAAACATTAAGTTGTGCCATCAACCACCATACAAGAGTACATTGCCACGAGCCACTATCGTTGTCACATCACCATCCATCATCGGCCATCGCAAACCACAAGTTGTTGCCAATTGAGGCCGCTGTCACGTCGCCTGAAATGTAGTTTTGTCTCTACTTCTCTATTCTTTTTCTCATCTTCTCAATCTTAGAATATTTTGACATATGTAATTTTTATAATTAAAAAATGGACTAATGTATAAAAAAGTTATATATATATATATATAAATCCAAATTTGAAAAAATATATGTAATTATGACATAATGATATTTGCCATTTGCATATTCTCTCGTTATTTTGTCCATCTCAAACATAAAATAGGATAACAAAATATTACGTGGTGGGTAATCTGTCATGCATCAAACATTGGATAGCATAAGAGCTTATCATACTAGTATCATATCCTTCATATAAAAAAAATACTTGTATAATATCCTATCATATTCTTATTTAACTCTGGTATCCTATCCTGACAACTAGACGAGGGCTAAAAATTGATTAAATCAAATAAATGAGTATCCGAAACATGATATTAAACATAATATGGGTAACCATAACATTTAAAAGATAAAACTCGGAATGGAAACAAGAAAATACCTATACCTTAAAAACTATATTGAAATCAAAACTTGACAACTGGATACAAAGCAAAACGTTTTCGATCACATCACACCTTAACGTGTCATGTGAGACGCCTCATTGGATTTGACTAAAGCGCACTAATAGCAAGTACTAAATTAATTAACGGTTGTCAAATTACGTTAGAGACAAAATTGCTAACGAGTAACATGCCACCCAACAAACCCTTCTAGATTCTCGCTTCTTTTATTATGCCTCTCTATATGGTGTGCTAGCATGGATGCATATTTCCTGTAATTATTTATTTCTATCTCTATCTACATGTATCTTTTGGTTTTTTTTGTTGAACAAAGTAAATCAATTGGGAACCTGAGAGAAGTAAATCCAATGATGATAGAGTGACTGAATGTGTGGATGTGGGATTCCCTTGACTACAAGGAATCCTGATCCGTGCTAACATACCTCATATGGATGATGGTTGCCGGAATTTATGGTTGATTGGTCAAAATTCATGATTGCCGTTGTTGTACCCATTTAAGGCATATCGAGAAAGACTTTTATTTGTAAATATATGCATAATTTCTTTACCTCTAATTCAGATTTCAAAAATGTTAACAAGTACGTGACGATTTTCGTATCATGTGTATTGACATGTTCGCTCTCTATTTATGATTCTAACTTTCCATTCATTAACAAGCTGCCCTACACTTGATTGGTTAAAAACCAATTCGTTGAATTCGTACTTGGATGACATCGTACTAAATAGCATTACTGTTTAGATTTATACATTTGTAGTTGATGTTAATTTTTTTTTACCTGAGATAGTAAAATTTGACTATCAATATGTTTTGATCATATATTAATATTAATCATTAATATTAGAATAATCTATATATTCTCACGCTATCAAATCATTAATACGTTGTTTAATGTGTACATTTATGGTTAGTGATTAACTTGTTAATTATCAAATATAGGTGATTCATCATTAATTTTTATATCAATGATCGCATGAAAAAAAAATACTATGACAAGTGGTCGCGCTGTCGCCACGCGCCAAAAAGCGAGCGAATTACAAAAATGTAGTTTAGGGAGCGACAACTCGGATATCGTCTCACAAGGACTCTTTGGTTGTTGTTATTATTACAAAATCAGTTTTGGGGGGTTTGGGTATTTGAAACTAAATAAAGGAAACAAAACAGAAAACAGAGCAGTTTAAAAGATTATCCAATAGCTAAAGACGATTAATCCATCGTTTCTCGAATTCCCAACTATCACTCCGCTCATGTAATTCCAAGCCCTAAGCAGATTCTAATCCCCTTTCGGTTGTAGCAACAATTAACAAACGAAATTGCTACTACGGATATATGTTCCTATTCCCGAATTAAACAAACGGGGTTAAGCCCTCATGAACTGAACGAACATGAATGAACACACGCGAATTAAACAAACGCGATTAAGTATAGGAACATAACATCACCGAAATGAATCAACACAACACTATACACTCCTGAATTAAACAAACAGAAATGTATAATATGGTATTGAAAAAGGAAAAGCAATTAAAATAGGAATTACAAAACCTCAAGTGTAGTGAAATTCGATTACAGTAGACTAATCATAGAAAATTAGTTCTCCATGGAAAAACGAAACATAAAGAAAATATGTAAAAACTATGGAGAAGCAAAAGTCCCCTCTAATCTGCCAAGAACAGCCTTTTATAGTATTCAGAAACTGAGCCCACTCGCGAGGCGAACCCTCACTCACGAGGCGAATATCATGAAGAGTCTGCAACGTTTGGTCTTCTCGCGGGGCGAAGTACTCCTCGCGTGGCGAGGAATGGAAGAGTCATGGCTTCTGGTCTTCAATCTCGCGAGGCGAGGTGTTGTTCACGGGGCGAACCAGAGAGGATGACATTCTGCTGCTCAGGCTGGTTTCAGGTTCGCGTGGCGAGAAGACTCTCGCGGGGCGAACACCTCCAGGATTGAAATTTTCTCTATTTCTTTATTCCCTTGACTTCTAACTTAACCTGAAAACAATAAAATAGCCATAAGTGCTTTATTTGACTAAAAACTGGCTAAATTAACCTAAAACTACTTTAGAGACTCAAAACCTTGCTTGAGGACAATCTAATCTAATTTGGGTGAAAATGAGATATAATTAGCACAAAACCCTGGTTATACTAGCCATAAAACTAGATGAGCCAGAGGCTTATCAAAATACCCCAAACTTAAACTTTGCTTGTCCCCAAGCAAACTACAACTCAAAAATCAAAAAGACTCAAGACATGGCAAGCTTAAAAGATTCAATCAACCTTGCACAAATTTCAAGCAACACATCAACACAGTTTTCTTCAATGTTCCCCCCTTTCAAACAAAGCAATCCCCACATTCAATTATTCTGAACATTTGAGAATTTCATCATTCAAGCAATCATTAATCTAAGCAGGGGATCCAAGTTACACACAAAAGGGAGATCACCAAATTCAAACAACTGCCTTCCTCACAAGGGCATTTAGTGTTTCACTCAATCGCTCAGTTTTTGTCAGGCTAACAACATTTCACTCAATTGCACTTTTCAAGAACACTTCCCATAAATTTGATTTTTATCTCAAAATGGTTCCCACAGAAAACATGCATGCAACATCAAAAGGTCTTTTATGGGTTGTAATGGGGCCTGGCTAGGGGTAGGATATACAAGGGTACTAGGCTTAAGTCCCTAGGAACTAAGAGAGCATGAGCTTTTTACACTTTGATTTTCCACTCAAGTTCCTTTTTTCATTTTTCTTTATGCTTTGGGTGACTACAGTCATGTCTTCTAATGCTTTTATTTTTATCCTTTTTACACTTTTTTTTTCTTTTTTTCTTTTCTATTTTTCTTCTTTTCTTTTTTCTTTTTTTTTTTCTTGCCTCTGGCTCCAACCTTTTTATTTATTTATTTATTTATTTATTTATTTCAATCCCAAACAACACATTACACCTTGTAGCCACCCCAAACTTAGTTTCTTACAAACATTCTCTTGTCAAGATTCCATGCTCTCCTAATCCTAAGATCGGGTTAACATGGTTTTCCAGATTTTAGCTTATAACATAATGTTAACAAGAATTAACAGGCTAATTAGGCTCAAAGGGGCTAACTAGGGAACATGCATTAGGAATTGATTATTTTTAGGCTAAGTAGTTATTTACAAAGAAAATGCCTAAATCATTTGAAGCAAACACATAAACATGCAAACCATAAAGAGATTCAAGCAAATTCGGGAAAGTGCAACTTGAAAGTGATTTATCACAAATTAAAACATGTTGGAGGCTCAAAACCTCACCTGGACATTTTTGTAAATTGTTTGACAGAGATTCTATCCCTAGTGTGTGCTTCCTATCACCCCAAACTTATCATAAATCATGCCATCACAACAAAATCTCAAAGTTCAGTTTTCAATCACATGGGGATCACTTTTCAAAACCAAAATTTTTTCAACCTAGGGGGAATCATCATATAAATCATGCAAGCAATCTATGCAAAATCAATCAAAACCAATCAAGCTCACCTACCAAAGACTCACACAATTTATTCAAGAGCTAAAAGAAAAATAAGACAAAACATAAAACAAAACTACAATTAATTCCCTCCCCCACCCTTAAAACATACATTGTCCCCAATGAAACAACATGACTATAAATTCAGAGCGAGGGAAAGGAAAGGGTGCTCCCTGATCAAGTGGCAGTGTAGGTGGGACCGCCTGGATCCCATTGCTTGCATAAGGCCCTAGTGATGGACAAAGAGAGGGAGTTCATGCCATGGTCCCCTAACTTGCAGCCTTGATATGGAGGTGAGTATGTGGCAATTATGGTGATCTTGCCCAATTCAAATGGACTCATCACTCCTTCTTGGGTCCAAGATGATCTCTTTCTCAACAAAGTCCTCCCAATAAAATCGGGTTCAACCCCTTGAACTGGCCATGGTGCAAAATCCAGTCCTCTAGAAGTGGCGAGATAGGTAGGGAGGGTCTTCGGTCTTGCTTCATCTTCTCGCACGTTCTTCATTCATCGCTACCGATAAATCCATCACCTGCTATACATGCAGCAATCTCAAGACACACCACACAATGGTTAGTGTTAGTACAATCAGGGACATGAAGAAATATCATCAAAGCCGAAAATAAATGGAAAATTAGAAACAAGGTCCTCATGGGTGTCATCAATAATCTCAGGGAGCAACTCTATTTGGAAAACGGAGTGCTCTTCCAATGGATGTTTCACAGCATCAAAGATGTTAAACTTTGCAACAATATCACCAAACTCCATAGACATGGTCCCATCATCAACATCAATCTTAGTCTTAGCTGTCTTCATGAACGGTCTGCCCAGGATTATTGGTGATCTATTTGAATTTGTCTCTCCTGCCATGTCTAGGATGTAGAAGTCCGCAGGGAAGATCAACTCATCAATTTGTACCAGTACATCTTCTACCATTCCCATAGGGCGGGCACTGGTCCTGTTGGCCAACTGGATAGTGAGACTTGTATACTGCAATGGACCAAGATCAAGGTTATTGAAAATAGAGGTGGGCATGACATTTATGGAGGCTCCCAAATCCAACATGCAATTTTCAAATTTTATGTCCCCAATAGTGCATGGAATAGTAAAAGTGCCTGGATCCTTGCACTTCTGTGGTAGTGCTTGAGTGAGGGCTGAAACAGTGACTTTTTCTGGTGCAGGCTTAGACTGGATAAGAGCTGAAACATTTCTTCCCAAATTAACTCTCTCATTACTCTTCAACTTCCTCTTGTTGGTGCATAAATCCTTCAGAAATTTCGCATACTTGGGCACCTGCTTGATCACATCCAAAAGGGGAATATTCACAGCCACCTTTCTGAACACATCTAAAATCTACCTCTCCTTGTCTTCCCCACCAATCCTCTTATTTTTCTACAATCTCTGTGGGAAGGGGATTGGTGGTATGTACACTTTCTCAGCTTCAACAATAACAGAAGGCTCAGGAGTTACCTCAACAATTTCTTCATCTTTTCCAGAGGCTGCCTCAACAACTCTTCCAGATCTCAGAGAAATGGCACTCACATTAGGATTGGAGACATTGGGATTTGTCACTGTTTGTGCAGGTAGTTGACTTGATCTTTGAGCTTGCTGTATGTTATTTATGGATGTGGCAAGCTGTCCAACCTGTATCTCTAAATTTTGAATACTAGCATCCGTCACGGCTATGATTGACCAAACTCGTAGTTCCGCAAATTGTGAATGCTAGCATCTGCTATTCTTTGAAATCGCGCTCTGTGAGGCTCGGAACTGTGCATGGAATCGCCCAATTTGCTGCAAAGAATCGTAGATTTTATTCGGTCATTTGCTTGAACATGTCCTCTAGTGAAGGTCCGGAAGGTGCGAAGTGGTCACTTGAGGAGGATTCCGAGGTGCTTGCCATTGGTTGTTGTTGGGATGAGTTCCCATACTAGAAGGTTAGGATGATTCCTCCACTTGGGATGGTACCTATTTGTGGAGAGGTCCCGGGTGTTGTAGCCTGGGATTACATTGTTGACTTGAGTGTAAGGATGGACTGCATAAGCCTGAGACAAATCAGTGACTAACTCTTCCTTCTGAATGGGGCATGCATAATACTGGTGCTCAGGAGAGTTGAACAATCCACACAACCTTGAAGGCTGAACTCTATCAATTGCAAATTTCTCCACCAAAGAAGCGAGCATATCAATTCTATCATCAACGGCCTGGTTGGAAGTAGAACTATGAAACTCATGCACACATCTTGTCTCAACCGAATTTCTTCTGGTTGTAAACTCACTGGGAGTTCAGTGACATATTTTCAATTAATTGCTTGGCAAAAAGCTGAGTCTTATCAACAAGTGCTCCCCCACTAGCAAAGATCCAAAATGTTTCTATCCACTCGGTAGTAACCCTTCATAAAAATACTTTGGATAAGAAGTCGTTCGTAAAATGATCTTGAGGGCAACTAGATATCAACCGCTTGAATTGGCCCCAATATTCAGCCAATGACTCATTTCCTTGTCTGATGCCACATATTTCCTTCCTGATTGACGCAGCTCTGGAGGCAGGAAAATATCTCTCTAAGAAAACCTTCTTCAAATCGTTCCAGGTAGTAGTAGAGTTTGACTCAAGATATAACAGCCAGTCCCTTGCAGCTCCCTGCAGTGAGAACGGGAAAGCTTTCAGCTTGATGTTATCCTCAGTTACTCCCTCTGATCTCAAGGTTGTGGAGCAGACGACCTGGAATTCCTTCAAGTGCTTGTGTGGATCCTCACCTGCAAGACCACTAAACTTTGGCAACAAGTGAATGAAACCAAATTTTAATTCAAAAGGAGTATCAGCACCAGGATATGCAATACACAAGCCATTATAATTAACATCAGAGGCAGCAATCTGTCTTAATGTCCTTTGGTCACCCATGTTATCAAAAACAGTTTTAGAATTAGAATCACTACTAGTGCTAGCCCGAATTTCTCTACGGCGTGTGTGCAGTGTTCTTTCAATTTCAGGATCAAAATCACACAATTCAGGGCAAGTAGACCTAGTAGCCAGACCAATTCAAAACAAAAACAGAAAATAAAAGAAAAAAAAATGCGAAAAATAACAAACAAGAGTCCCCGGCAACGGCGTCAATTTTTGGTCGCGCTGTCGCCACGCGCCAAAAAGCGAGCGAATTACAAAAATGTAGTTTAGGGAGCGACAACTCGGATATCGTCTCACAAGGACTCTTTGGTTGTTGTTATTAACACAAAATCAGTTTTGGGGGGTTTGGGTATTTGAAACTAAATAAAGGAAACAAAACAGAAAACAGAGCAGTAAAACAGAGCAGTTTAAAAGATTATCCAATAGCTAAAGACGATTAATCTATTGTTCTCGAATTCCCAACTATCATCGGTTCATGTAATTCCAAGCCCTAAGCAGATTCTAATCCCCTTTCAGTTATAGCAACAATTAACGAACGAAATCGCTACTACGTATATATGTTCCTATTCCCGAATTAAACAAACGGGGTTAAGCCCTCATGAACTAAACGAACATGAATGAACACACGCGAATTAAACAAACGCGACTAAGTATAGGAACATAACATCACCGAAATGAATCAACACAACACTATACACTCCTGAATTAAACAAACAGAAATGTATAATATGGTATTGAAAAAGGAAAAGCAATTAAAATAGGAATTACAAAACCTCAAGTGTAGTGAAATTCGATTACAGTAGACTAATCATAGAAAATTAGTTCTCCATGGAAAAACGAAACATAAAGAAAATATGTAAAAACTATGGAGAAGCAAAAGTCCCCTCTAATCTGCCCAGAACAGCCTTTTATAGTATTCAGAAACTGAGCCCACTCGTGAGGCGAATATCATGAAGAGTCTGCAACGTTTGGTCTTCTCGTGGGGCGAAGTACTCCTCGCATGGCGAGGAATGGAAGAGTCATGGCTTCTGGTCTTCAGTCTCGCGAGGCGAGGTGTTGTTCATGGGCGAACCGCAGAGGATGACATTCTCGCACGCTCAGGCTGGTTTCAGGTTCGCGTGGTGAGAAGACTCTCACGGGGCGAACACTTCCAGGATTGGAATTTTCTCTGTTTCTTTATTCCCTTTACTTCTAACTTAACCTGAAAACAATAAAATAGCCATAAGTGCTTTATTTGACTAAAAACTGGCTAAATTAACCTAAAACTACTTTAGAGACTCAAAACATTGCTTGAGGACAATCTAATCTAATTTGGGTGAAAATGAGATATAATTAGCACAAAACCCTGGTTATACTAGCCATACAATTTTTGGTCGCGCTGTCGCGCACGCGCCAAAAAGCGAGCGGTTTGTAAAATATGTAGTTTAGGAAGCGACAACACGAGTATCGTCTCACAAGGACTCTTGGGTTGTTGTTAACAGAAAAAGTCAGAATTGGGGGGTTTGGGTTTGAAACTAAATTAAGGAAACAAAACAAAAACAATGCAAAAACAGGGGCAATAAAAACAAAGCGCTTAAAGGATTATCAAATAGCTAAAGCGATTAATCTATCGTTTCTCGATTTCCCAACTATCATCGGTTCATGTAAATTCCAAGCCCTAAGCAGATTCTAATCCCCTTTCGGTTGTAGCAACAATTAACAAACGAAATCGCTACTACGAGATATATGTTCCTATTCCCGAATTAAACAAACGGGGTTAAGCCCTCATGAACTAAACGAACATGAACGAACACACGCGAATTAAACAAACGCGATTCAATATAGGAACATAACATCACCGAAATAAATCAACACAACACTATACACTCCTGAATTAAACAAACAAAAATATATAGCATAGTATTGAAAAGGAAAAAGCAAATAAAACAGGAATTACAGAACCTCAAGTGTGATGGAACCCGATCACCGTAGATTGATCAAGGAGACTAGTTCTCCATTACAAACATAAACCTAAACCTACTTGTAGCCGCACTATGAAAAGAAAAGAAAAAGAGAAGAGAAGATGATCAGTTCTGCCCCAAACAGATATAAATACAGATTCTGGGTTGCGGTTGCTCGCGAGGCGAAACATGTTTCGCGAGGCGAATCTTATGAACAGTCGCTCTCTCGCGAGGCGAAACATTATTCGCGAGGCGAGCCAGAGAGGGTGACTGTTGCTGCTCGTGCTGGTCTTCAGGCTCGCGAGGCGATCAGCCTCTCGCGGGGCGAATCCTCCAGAATTTCATTTTTCCATTGTTTTCTTCATTCCCTTGGCTCTAAGTGCTTTATTCTAAACTGAAACAATAGGAAATAGCAGTGAATGCTTTATTTGACTCAAAACTAACTAAATTAGCCTAAAAATACTTTACAGACTCAAAATGTTGCTTGAGAACAATTTAATCTAATTTGGGCGAAAACGGGATATAATTGGCACAAAACCACGGTCATACTAGCCATAAAACTAGATGAATGTTATTTTTTCACAACAGATTTTGTAGAAATTGTCTATAAATGTGAGAATTGAGATTTCTTTAGACCCATTCTGACACCAAGTATAACTCATCACCGACCGACTCAGGAATGGTAGTGGGGCGGGGGGCAGGGATTACTCTTCTGTTTTTCGTCCCATTATATCCGCTTAGTCTCACCTTCTTGTTTCTAGTGCTATGGAAGGTGTTCAATACCCCTTTTATACACTCATTTTTTGATTTTAGAACCCTACCCAACAATACCACAAAAACATATGTAGGTTTATATATTTAAATGAAATTAGCAAAATAGGTTTATATATATGTAAAATGCGCGCGTGCACACTTATATAAGGATTTTTATTTTAATGTTTTTGGGGATGATAATCTCACGGGAAAAAATTATTGACAATTGGGTGACCACCCTGTCAATATTTTTGAATATTTTTAACAATTGAAATATATTTTTTAACGATTAAAAATTGGTGGTGTGAGTTTTTGAAGATTTATGGTTTGTTTCACAATGTCAATCCGCTAGTTTATATAACAAATAACTTATAGCAGGTGAAAAAGATAATTTGTTTGATAACTCGTTTTTAAACTAGCTTATAACGTTTCTTCCGGACACTAATTGAAATAGCGTTTTAGCTTATGACTTATCATTTTTTCTCCTATTTTTATCCCAATTATTTTAATAAAATTTCTCATTTATCCTCCGCTAACTAAAGCAGAAAATATTAATCTAATATTCTATAATCCCTAATTAAAAATTAACATTTTATTTTTTAAATGTTAAATAATTTTAAAAAAATTAAAGTATTAAAAATGATAATTATTTTAAAATGAATAACATATATAAATAGGATTTATATATAAAAAAAAAAAATATATATATATATATATATAAATATATATTTTTATGTGATTTTATATTTATTAGCTAGTTCAACCATTAATTTTATTAAATATTTTTAATTTAATTCACTAACTTATCCACCGTGACTAACTTTTCCACCGTCCGCTAATGTCACAAGAAGTAGTATAAATGAGTGTGTGGCCTCTAGCCGCGTTGGGTTTAAAACTCCATTTTATAAGCGCAGCAGTTAGATACGGTTCCAAGTGCCAACCTCGTGACTCTGTTCTCCTCCGCCCATTGTGCCTAGGGTTTGTCGGTGTTGCAATTCCGTCCCCTTTCCTCATCACGCTTACCGTCGCCGCCGATGCAAACTCGCTCCAGTTAAATGCCAATCCAACTTTCCAACACCATCGCAAACCTTCCTCACTCTTTCCAACACCACCGGAAGCTCGATAAATCTAAATATGGCAGAAGGAGAGAAAGGAGAGGAACTCGAATTCAAGTGGGGAATCAAGGGACGGCTTGGTGGTAAAAAGAAGGATGCGCAATTTTACGAATCGTTTACCTACGACGGTGTTGAGTACGCGCGTTACGACTCTGTGTATCTTTACAAGGAAGGTGAACCTGAACCTTTTATCGGAAAGCTCATAAAAATATGGGAAAATGCTGATAAGTCAAAGAAAGTGAAGATTCTGTGGTATTTCAGACCCTGCGAGATTCTGAACTTCTTGGATGGGATTGAGACACTTGAAAATGAGTTGTTCTTGGCATATGGTGAAGGCTTAGGGCTTGCAAATATCAATCCTTTGGTAATTGCGCCTTTATTTTATTTTATTTGTTCTAATTTATTAAACTATCAGTCTTTGCATCTTTTCAACTCTTGTGTGTGAGGTTTTATAGAATTAGGGCTATAATTCTAACTATGCTCTGTCTCTATGTGGCTGCAAAATCGTGCTTGTGTCAGATTGTAATCAGTGTTGTCAAATTGCCGTCATTGCGGATTCTGTGCTAGCTGCCATAGGTCGCAATGCCTATTATATCTGCCATGTTTCCGCCATAGGCTGTAACACGAATTTTTGGCTGGCTGCCTTAATCCGCTATTGATAACACTGATTGTAATGTGTAGTGTAAATCGTTGTAAGTGTCTTATTCATACTAAGTATTGGAATTGGTGGCAGCTTAATATCGCCGCGCCACTAGTTTTGCAGTGACACCATTGGTACACTCCTGTTGTTGGTGTTTCATATAGTGCGTCGAAGTTTGAATGACTGTTATGAAACATATTGGTACTGTACGGTATTGATAACTATGTTGGAAAATAAGGGTTTTACTTTTTTATGATTTTCATTTTCCTACTTTTGATTTGGGGTTTTGGGAGGGGGGTACTCAAAACAAAGTAAGGTTTTATCGAACCAGGGTTGTACTATGTTCTCTGGATGCTGGAAAATTTCATGGTCAAATATTAGTTTTTTCCCCTCTACACTGTTTGTTTAGTGGAGTTTTTTTTTTTGGTGGTGATATGATATTGAACTATTGATATTAGTTACTGTTGTTTGGTGGGATTTGATACAATCATTCTGGTTCCTTGTTTTAAACATAATGCTGCTGGGCAGCTACAATGTTGTGGTTGTGGTAGTTCCTAGTGTGAAGTGTGAATCATTTTTTTGATGGAATAAGAAAACTTAATAAGGTATAAGAGAAGAGTACAATGAAAGAGGATAAGATATTATCATAATAGCTGAAGTGTGAATCGTTGTAAGTGACCTGTTCATACTGAAGTACTGGTTGCAGTTGTTGCTAGAGATGAATTTTGTGATTGGAAAATATAGGTTATGTTTTTTATGATTTATAGTTATTTCCTTTATTTTGAATTGAGGTGAGGGCTCGAATCTAATTCTTAAATACTTGATTATTTGTGTGCTTGTGCCTGTTTTCTATTTAGGGATAAATTCTGCGTCTTACGTAAGTTTTCATTGTTATAATTTTATTGGAACTAGCTTTTGCTTTTAGTAACGAAATCTTCATTTAAGCACTGCTATGGATTTCATTTTGAGTTTTTATCTGACTAGTAAAATCTACCTTCAATCAAGCTGTCTATGTATTTGTTTAATTTGTACTTAACATCAGGAAGCTATTGCTGGGAAGTGCAATGTTGTTTGCATTTCTAAGGACAGCAGGAATCCTCAAGTATCAGATGAAGAACTTCAAAGCGCAGAATTTGTATTCTATCGTTTCTTTGATGTTGGGAAGCGCAAAATATTGGATAAGATAGATGATGATAAGATTGCTGAAACCGAAGGTACTTAATGTTATTGATTTAAAAGTTATTCTCTAAATTCCTCCAAGTTTTAACATGGAGTTACACTTACTCCCACTGTGTTAGGGATTTCTCACATACTCCTGTATGGAATTGTTCAGTACACTTATACTTTGATAGCTTATATAAATCATAGATTTGTAAGAAAAATAGAAGATTACCTTGTCACAGCATCTGCCATGGTCTTTCATAATTGAAAGTGAAGTTATTATTTTTTATTATTGAATGTAATTTGAGAGAAATTTAGAGAAATCTTCAGATTTCGAGAAACATGAAAATTCGACCTCTTTTAAATTCATGTTGAATTTTTCCGTTGTATAATGTGGACTTTTAGTAATGTAGGCCTGTATTCTTTTTAAAAAATATTTAAACCTTCAAATTATCTAGAATCTTTTTTATTGTTTAATGAGAATGCTTCTGTTGTTTTTATCATTAAAAAAGAATGTTTCTGTTGTCCATGCATTGAAAAGTTTCATAATAGTATGTAATAATTCTTCCTAGTTTTAAATTGTTGAGTATCTTATGGAATTATTTCTCTAATTGTTGCAGTTAAATATATTTTTAACAATTTATATAGTCAAAAGACCGATGGTGTTGTGAAACTTGATTTAGACAAGAAAGAAGTTAGTGGGAACGTCATGGCGAGTAATGAAGTGGTGGCTCTTTCTAGTCAAAAAAATAGTCAGCCAATACTTGAAAAGAAGGACGACAAGTGTTTTGGCATATTAGTTAGAGAAAATGCTGATTCTAAGCCTTTGTTGGGAGAAAAACCTGTCGCTAGTGTTGGTGTAAAGGAAGCAAGTAAATCCGGGGACAAGATCGTGCCACAAGCTGAAATCAAAGAAAATGGGGCTTCTAAGGTTTCTTTGGTTAAGCAAAAATCATCTTCTAAACTATCATATGGTTCTAGTGATGGTAAAACGGGGGAAATAACTAAGACGAGTGATAAACGGGGAAATATCTCTAATGAGAAGAAGACGACCGTGTTGAGGTCTAAGGTTGATTCGAAAAAGGGTGAATGCAAGGTTGTCGGGGGTAACAAGGGATTGTCGGAGGACAAGGCTTTGGTGAAAGAAAAGCGTGGTGATTCTATTAAAATTTCTAGCGAGAAGTTGAAGAGTAACTTGCAAAATCGAAGGCTTGTTTCCAATGATGATGATGAGAAGAAAATGCCTCCCCCTCCATCGAAGGATAAGCTTCAACAGGCAAAGGATGTTTGTGATGTAGAGGAAGTCCCTTCAAAGAAGTTAAAGCTTGATACGAAGCCAACAAAACTCTCGAGTGACAAGTTGCACAAAGAATCTTCTATGGTTTCTCCAGATATGGAACAAAAGTTAGATCACCGTGCGATGGAAGTTACTAGACGACCTGACGCTGTAAGTTGCATTGCAAGGACTCTCACTTTGTCTTGATAGTTCTTGTTCTTTTGACTCTCCTTACACCTTAATACTTCAACAAATATCCAAATAAACAAGATAGAGCTGTCAAAATAGGTTCAACCTATAAGGTTGGCCTTTGGCCTAAACATGCTTTTAAAGCTCGACTCAAACAATGATCTCGTCGGTCTAGTATTTTACCTCAACTAGGCTCAATTGGATTGTTCCAAGTTTAAATTTGATCCACTTTAACGGTTGAGCTAGCTTAGCCGATACGAGCATGGGGTTTGCTTGTTGTTCAGGGTTTGATCTTCCTATATCCCATTCCATTTACCTCCTTAGGTCTTAATTAGTGCTTTCCTTGAATCCAAAAAAGAAAAACAAAAGATGCATTGCAAGAGCCTTTGCACTATCAATAAGCAAGAAAGTGCAATATCATTGGACTTATTAACGTCTTTCACTCTCCCATAAATTTCTTGCCTTTTTAATGGGTGTCTTATATTTCACATATAGAAAAATTGTATGAAAAGGCCATGGTTGAATTTCTCACCGTTGATTTTATGTGGTTATAAACTTATTCGTTGTAAAACTTTCATAATGATAGCATGTCACAATTTATTTGATTGTTTTTATGGGATGGGTGTGGAGTCGGTTTGCCACGGTATTAACATGTCTACTATGTTATATATATTTAATATTTAATTACAATCGAGTTGCGGTGATTTGTGGATTTTATGGCTGTTAATTAATGTATGAGCATTAAAAATTATGTGTGAAGGATTTTGATGTAAATGGTTTGTTTATAGACTTGATTTATGATAGGATATTGTGGTATCGTTTGATCCTTGTAGCTGACCCCACCTGGTTTGTAAAGGCTTGATTGTTATTTCTGTAAAAATTATTTTTCTTTGTGAACATTGCATCTATGTAGTCAATAGCGGTGCTATAGATACTTTAAACATGAGAGTGGCCCCTTCTCCCATGCAGTGTCACAAGCCATATAGCGGAGCAGAGCGCCCCTTGGACGTGATGCTACACCCCGTAGCGGTTGTCACAATCGTGAATTGTGAGCAAATAGCGGCCAAATAGTGGTCACGACTTGAAGGTTGTGAGAGAACCCCATTTTGCCCTCACAAAATAGACGTTCCCTACTTTTTTTGGATTTTTTTTGTCATTTCACCGTACCTCTACCCTAAATCAATGTTTTTGGGCTCTCGTCTCCTCACTCTTTGTACGTTCTCTTACTTGCTCCAAATCCAACCTCTTCCTTCATTGTCCACTGTGTGATTTTCTTCGATTAAAATTGTCTTCCTCTGCTCTATTTTTCTTGCAATTTTTTCTTCTGCTACAACTGAAACTGCAACTACATCTGATTTAACTCTCCACTGTAACTGCAACTACAACTAACACTCTGAACCACTACTCTCGAAAATGGCATACCTCCTAGACATTCAACCATGGCAACTTAGTGTGGAACGTCTCGTCGACCGCTATTTTAGGCCAGTGGTGAGAATTGAGAAGGAAAGAGGGAGGAGAGGCAGAGGGGAAAGTGAAATGAAAGAGATGGGGAGGAAAAGGCTCTGAAATAGAACAAAAAAAAAATAACACAAGGGAGAAAAGAGTGGGAGGAAGAGTCAGTAAAAGAAAAAAGGTAACAGAGATATTTTAGTGGGTATAAGTGAGGGTAAACAAGTCATTTTCATGAATAGAAATAGGGCAAAATAGAGAATTGGTGAGTTAAAGAGAGGGTATAATAGGAAGACCAGATTAAAGAATGAGCAAAACTTAAACAAAAACCCTAGATCTGTAATGCCAGCCGCAGAAAAGGAACGACCAGTTGCAGGAGAGGAAGATCTGTCGTGGGTATAGGGAGACCCAGGCGTGGAACATTCGCGTTGACGGTTGGGTGTGACCGTAAGAGGCTCGGCGGAGGATTCTGTCGGCCCATGAAGTAATAGCAGCTTTGGAGCACCGCTACTCCCCACAATCCCGCGTTTTTTCATCGCTTTAGCGGCCGCAGCAACCACTACATAAAAACACTCCGCTCCACCGCCTATGTAGCGGCTGCCTTCCACTCCTCCCTCACCATCGCGATTGCGCGGTGAACGCATGCTATTGACTACCATGCTTTCACTAGGGTTTCATTCTTCTTCCTAGACGATCTTGAGTTTGGCGGTTTTAGTGGTCGCAAGAGTTTGACTAGCCTTCGTGCACCATGTTGTATTCTTTGAACTTGTCTCCAACCTCTTCTCCACCCTTGCATTCTTCGAGAGGCCTATCTCTCCCTTTCCACAACTCATTAATCAATTTCCTACCTTCCTTTACATCCTCTACTTCTATTTATAGAAGGCTAACTCACTAATTAACTCTAACTGCTTTACAAACAATAGCTAACTAGGCCCATTATTATTCCTGTCCAAATTAGGGCCCATATCTAACATAGTAACAATGAATTTTGATTATTAATGATGAATGTCTTTAAATTTGTGCATTTTTTTTCTATTTTCGAGCATTTATACGTGTATGGTATAACTTGTATTGTTTCTCTAAACTTCGATGTAGCGCCCATTCCCGCTATAGTGTTTTTGGGGTTGACCGCAACGCTCTGCTATTCGGGATTTGATTACATAGTTGTTGCATATGTGAATTTATTTTGATAATTTTAAGGTACAAGATTTTATCCAATTTATGGTTGGAAAGTTGCTGTAATTTGTAATTTTTTTTTTGGTCAATTAGAAGTTTATAGTTATCTTGTTGACAATGGTTGGGCATGCTAGTAAGCAAGCTGCACACTTAGGGGAGGACAAAAGCTCAAATGCCAGTGAAGGCAATTGTTAGGTGGCCCTTGTAATTGTGATAGTGCCCAAGACGTTAGTCTCGTGGCATTACTTATTGGATTTGTCAGAGACCAAAAATAATATTCTAATTATGTTATTGTTTATAGATATATAATTTAATGTGTATGTGTTTGTGTATTTTTCTTCTATTAAATTTGTGTAAACACATAAACCTCTGTGTGATGTCCTAATTTGGCCAACATAAAAGCCAAGCCTAGGTTGGGACAACCCACTTGACAACTCTTAAACAAAACTTGCAACTAGAGATAAAACTGAGGTAGCATCAATTGTAGAAAAGATGGTATAATCTCGTCTTAGATGGTTTGAGCACATGTAGCCCAATTGCTAGAGATAGAGGAAGACTAAGAAAAATTGTAGGTGAAGCCATTAAGAAGGATTTAGATGTAAATGGTTTGACATCATTTATGGATAGGACACTGATGTATTTTGATTCATGTAGCCGGCTCCACCTAGTGAGAAAAAGCTTGTTTTTTGTTGTATGTTTCCACTTGTATCTTCTCATTTGTCTACGATCTCTAAACCATTGTACCTGTCATTCATTAAATGGAAAATAATCAAGGTTTTAGTATGATGAGTATCAAGCAGAAACTATAGTGATATGGCTCTGGAAAAGGAAACAGTGTTGAAGGATTGTGAACTTACAGAACAGAAAGAAGGAAAAAATGGCCACAATTGGAAACTACGCTTTCGAGAGGCTTAGTTCTCTCCCAAGGTTCTTCCAATTCCAATTCCAGCCTGCCTCATGCTCTGCATCCAAACCTCCTATATAGCCTCACCTTACGCATGACTACCGCCTAGCCGGGCGGAGTTAGTTACAATACTTCTCTCTTAGAAATGATTCAATGCTTCAAGCCCTTTTTTAGCCACTTGGTAGACCTCCATTTCCCCTCTCATACACCTTATTCTGCATGGGGCCTAATGTCCGCATCAATACCCTCCCCTCGAAACTCACCTTGTCCTCAAGGTGAAAGTTAGGAAACCGCTCCGCACATCAGCCATTGTTTCCCGGGAATTTTCACACTTGGGAGCCCTTGCCATTGTACAAGGATCTCTTGCCCAAGAGAAGGGGATCCTCTCACAGCCTAAGATCTTCTCTCGGTTGTACCCGCAACTCCCATTCTTCCGAGACACAAGGTGGGAGTGTTGCCGCACCACCGTATCCGATGCTACTTGTCTTCTTCAAAGAGTGAAGAATGAAAAACCGGTGCACCCTCGCTATCTTCTCGGTAAGAGCGACTTGTATGCCACGGCTCCTATTCTTTCAATGATCTCATATGGGCCATAGAACCTTGGGCTTAGTTTACGGTTTAGTCTCCTTGCCAGTGTTTCTTAGTTTGTAGGGCTGAATTTTTAAATAGACCTTATCCCCTACTTGATATTCAACATCCCTCCTATGTTTATCGGCTTGTCAGTTTCATGCGATTTTGGGCTTGCACTAGCTGTTTTTTTAAGCTCTTCCAAGAACTCATTCCGTTCTGTAGTCAACCTGTCCACCTCCTCTACCACTGTGTTCCCAGTGTCACCTCTAACTACCATTGGAGGGTCTCTACCATACAAGGCCTTGAAAGGGGTCATTTTTGTTGCTGAATGGTAGTTGGTATTATACCAAAACTTTGCCCAACTGAGCCATTTATGCCACTGTTTGGGCCTGACTCCTGTCATGCACCTCAAGTATGTTTCCAAGCACCTGTTTACCACTTCACTTTGACCATCTGATTGAGGATGGTATGCTGAACTGAATCTCAATTTAGTTCCAGCTAACTTGAATAATTCTGTCCAAAAAGAGCTGATGAAGATCCTATCCCTATCGGACACAATGGAGGTTGGAAATCCATGAAGTTTTACCACTTCTTTGAGAAACACCTCAGCCACTTCCTTGGCAATAAAAGGATGAGCCATGGCAATGAAATGGGCATATTTGGTAAATCTATCCACCACCACAAATATGGTATCCATCCCTCCTGATTTAGGCAAGCCTCCAATGAAGTCCATAGAGATGTCAGACCATTGCTGAGTTGGAATAGGCAATGGTTGCAACAAACCTGCAGGTGACAGTGCTTCATATTTGTTTCTCTGGCAAACTTCACAAGCTTGTACATAGTGCTGAATTTCCTGCCTCATTCCTTCCCAAAAGAATAGCCCGGACACTCTTTTGAAGGTTCTAAAGTATCCCGAGTGGCCTCCCCAAGCTAAATCATGAAATTCTTTCAGAATCAGGGGAATTTTAGGAGAGTTCTTAGGGATGACCAACCTTCCTTTGTAGTACAATCTCCCTTTGTTAAGCTTATACCCCTTGCGTGTGCTGCCATCAGTCATTAGTTCCTGCACCACCTTCTTTAACTTCTCATCTTGAGCAATCTCCTCCTCTAAATCATCCCACTCAAAAATCGCACAGGTAGAGATAGCCGCAAACCGGCTTCCTCGAGAGAGCATCTGCAGACCTTGTTCTCACTCCCAGTGTTTATATTTTATTTCAAAATCAAACCCAAGGAGCTTAGATACCCACCTCTGCTGTTCCTCACCCATCAATCGTTGGTCGCCTAAAACCGGAGACTCTTTCTCGGTCTGTGTGGATCTCAAAACGCCTCCCTAGCAAGTAGTGCCTCCATTTCTGCACCGCCAAAGACTACGCCATGAGTTCTCTTTCATACACCGATTTCTTCCGTGCTCTATCCGAAAGAGTTTGGCTCATATAGGCAACCTGGCTTTCCTTCCTCGCATCAAGACAGCTCCAATTCCCTTTCCCGAGGCATCGGGCCTCAACCACAAAAGCTTTCCCAAAATCCAAGATCGCTAACACTGGAACCGAAACCATGGCTTGCTTCAATTGTTCAAAGGCAGCCTGGGCTTCTTCATTCCACTGAACCGATCTTTCTTAAGTTGCTTGAGTTAATGGCCAAGCTATTTTCCCATAACCCCGCACAAACTTTCTATAATAACCTGTTAAACCAAGGAATCCCCTCACTTTTTAACATCTTTAGGTAAGGGCCAGTCAAGCATATCTTGAATTTTTTTTGGGTCTGCAGACACGCCCTGCCCCGAGATGATATGCCCTAAATATTCCAACTTTTCTTGGCCAAAAGAACATTTCTTTTTGTTGACCACCAATGCATTCTCCTTCAGCAGTTGCAGCACTTTCCCGAGGTGGTCCCTGTGGCTTAACTCATCCTTGCTATATACTAGAATGTTATCAAAGAAGACTAGAGTGAATTTTCTCAGAAAAGGCTTTAGTATTTCGTTCATGAGGGCTTGAAATGGGGAAGGGGCGTTAGTCAAACCAAAAGGCATGACTAGAAATTCATAGTGCCCTTCATGGGTTCTAAAGGCTGTTTTGGGAATATCAGAGTCTTTCATGCGTATTTGGTGGTACCCTCGATTTGGGATCCAGCTTAGAAAAGACCCTTGCACCTCCTAACTCATAAAATAGTTAATATATGATTGGTATTTGGAATTTATCAGGGATGGTTAGTTTGTTTAAGGCCCTATAATCTACGCAGAACCTCCACCCCCATCTTTTTTTTTCACTAATATCACCGGGCTGCTGTAGGGGCTAGTACTAGGCCTGATGACTCCGGCATACAACATCTCTCTCACTATCTTTTCAATCTCATTTTTCTGATAATAAGGGTACCTGTAGGGTCGGCTGTTAGGTATTGAGGCTCCTTCCTTGAGTGTGATTGCGTGATCTTGTTCTCTGTGTGGAGGTAGCTCTTGAGGCGCTTGGAATACCTCTTCATACTTCTTGAGCACCTCATTCAATTCCCTGGACAGCACTGTCTGTACTTTTGTTGGCTGAGCAGCAGGGTCCTCATACGCTACAAAATACCCCTCTCCTTCATCTTGCAAGGCCTTAAACATAGCCTTCCAAGAGGCTTGTGCTTTGCATAAGGAAGGGTCACCCCTTAGCTCCTTCTTTTCTCCCCTTTTCCCCCATCTCAGCACCAAATTCCTGAAGTTAGCTTCTATGTTCCCCAAGCTAGTAAGCCAATCCATTCCCAATACTACATCCGTTCCTCCTAGCTCCATTAGAAATAAGTGTTGCTGGATTTCAATCCCTTGGATGCTCAACTCCACATTTTTGCAAATTCCCTTGTTCCTGACTTGGGCCCCAGTCCCTACCTCAACCACAAACTCAGGGGTCTCAGTTACTTCCGGTTTACCATCCGTAGTCTGTCTTCTTGGATATGAAATTACTAGTAGCCCCACAATCAATTAGTATTAACACCTCCTGCTCCTTCGCTTGGCCCCACACCTTAAATGACCTGTTGGAAGTCACCCTTCCTTCACTGTTTAACGACAATTGTAAGGTTTGAGCCTCCAAGATCACGAGTTCGTCCTCCTTCCCGGATATGGGTTCCTCCTCTTCATTCTCGATCCTTCCACCAACAAGAATTGGTAGTGTTTCGGTTTGCATACGTGCTCGGGCCCCCATTTGTCTCCACATTTGAAACATAGCCCTTTTCTGGCTCCTTTCCCTCAACTCGTTACGGGCTGAGTTTTCCTCCTCCATACACCCTCTTCACTTGCCCACCTCCTTCGAATTCGGGGTCTCCACAGTTCTTTTTTTTTGAGGCTCAACCCCATGAGCAATGGTTTTGCCTTTGAAGAAGTCCCTTGACATTGAAGCCCCACTCCCTCTCTTTCGCGCCACCCTTTCTTCTCATCCGTCCACGCCCCCCTCTCCTTAGTGCAGTTTTTTTCTTCCAAAGAAGAGAGCTCATCCCATCAGATCTCCTAGAGATTCTGAGGCATGCAACTTGAGTTCTGCCTGAATCTCCTCCTTTAAGCCATTGAGGAAAACTCCCTCAAGCATCACTCTCTCCGCGCCTTTCAATGGAGCTGTCACTAACTCAAAACGATCCCTATACTCCATCACGGTTCCGGTTTGCTTCACGTTCAGCAGAGGCCCAAACGGGTTCTGAGCTAGCCCCGGTTGGAACCTTCTCAAGATCGCCTCCTTGAAATCCTCCCAATTAGGGTGCGAAGCTTGCTCCTCCCACCATTGATACCAGTTCAGCGCTCGATCCTCCAAGGCGATTACCACCGCATCAAGCTTCTCTCCCTCCTGCACTCTGTTCATCTTGAAGTACCTTTCTATCTTCATAATCCACCCATAAGCCTCGTCCCCATTGAACACTGGTATTTCTAGCTTTCTTCCACTTCGATCATACGATGGGACTCGGCTAGCAGAGCTGAAACGCGAACTCGATCGAGATCCGCTTGATTGGCTTTTCGCGCTTCCATCGTCCTCCTCACTCTCCGGGGTCCTTCGTCGTCGAGTTCGTCCCCGATGGTGCCGCTCCCTTCTTCGGAGGAGTCTCCTCATCTCAGCCATTCCACGAGCGAGCTCGCCCATCCCTGTCTGCAGATTCTCGACCCCACGCTCCAAATTGTCCACTCGGTTGTCCATCCCCAATCGCGTGTTAACCATTAGCTCCAGGAAAGTGAGCTTTGATACCAATTGATGAGTATCAAGCAGAAACTATAGTGATATGGCTCTGGAAAAGGAAACAGTGTTGAAGGATTGTGACTGAAAGAAGGAAAAAATGGCCACAATTGGAAACTAAGCTTTCGAGAGGCTTAGTTCTCTCCCAAGGTTCTTCCAATTCCAATTCCAGCCTGCCTCATGCTCTGCATCCAAACCTCCTATATAGCCTCACCTTACGCATGACTATTGCCTAGGCGGCGTAGTTAGTTACAATACTTCTCTCTTAGAAATGATTCGATTGCTTCAAGCCCTTTTTAGCCACTTGGTAGACCTCCATTTCCCCCTCTCATACACCTTATTCTGTGTGGGCCTAATGTCCGCATCATAGTACAAGTACATGTGTCTAGAACAATGTATAAGTTTTAAAGCTAACTAGAGCATAGTAGGTGTCTAGCTGCATGCTCTTTTATCATTACATAATCTAATACATTACTACATTTTCTAACATTTCCCCCTCACACTCGGCGTTGCTGGTTTTATTTGGTTAGTCTCCTCAAGAATTTGATGAGCTTGCTCAACACCCGAGCCCATGGTGTCTGTGCAACCCCTTAAACCCGATTTGATTTTAAGCAGCCTTAAGTAAATCAAGTTTCACCCTGATTAATTGTCATAACTTTTGATCTAGTGCTAAACGTTTTATCCAACGAGTGGAATTCAAGGTGAGGTTAAGCCCGATGTGATTTTAAGCAGCCTTAAGTAAATCAAGTTATTCAAGGTGAGGTTAAGCCCGATGTGATTTTAAGCAGCCTTAAGTAAATCAAGTTTCACCCTGATTAATTGTCATAACTTTTGGTCTAGTGCTAAACACTTTATCCAACGAGTGGAATTCAAGGTGAGGTTATGAGCTTCACTCCTCCGGTGACACTAGAGGGAGATTGCTGGCGTTTTTTGGTTAGCGTCTCCCTTGGATTTGATGGGCTTAACATCTCATTCTGAAATCCGTAATGGGTGCAGCCCCTGATACCAGATGTCGTTCTGAGAAGCCTTAAGAAAATAATGTTGTGTCATGGCCAACAACTATTGCTTTTTGGCCTAGTGGGTGGGTGATTGGGTATAGTAGAGTATACTATTCAAACACCTTGACTTCGTTTAGACTTCTTCTTTATTGACATAGAGGTTTTTGAAGCAAATATCGTTTGCATCCAAATGGGTTGAACACCAAATCTCCAAACAGGGCTATTCATAGGAGTCCTTGGAAATTCACTTCCCAAGGATATCCCCTATTAGGGCTCTTGTATCTTTGACTTTGGTTGATGGTGATCATATCAATTTCTGGAAGATACTTGGCTGGGAAACTATGAAGCATCGACACTTCTGGCTAGCACATATAGGCAGTTCTGGGACTCAAAATTGGAGAGAGGGGTGTCACACTTGTCGGGTTGGAAGCCAAGACTAAAGGAGAGTGAGCTAATTTTCAAACCATGCCCTGGGAGTTTGTTTCAGGCCATATATAGCCTTGTTTAGCTTGCATCTCAGGTTCTTATTGACATGTTAAAACTTAGGGTGCTGTAATGCTGTGTCATGTACACTTCTTGAAGAAACCTGTTTAGGATGACATTTTTTACACGCAGTTGCTGAAAAGGCCAAATGGCCAATGATGGGTAAAGGCTATCGTTAGAATAACACTGCAGGTGACAGGCTATTGTGAGAATAACCCTGAAATGGTGAACAACTGAAGAATTACACAAGGTTAGTGAAAAGTGAAAAACATGCTAGGGTTTGAGAGGTCTTTGGGCTGAAATTGTTTTAGGCAACCCATAAATGCAAGAAGCTGTCAGAATTGTCGATCCCGCTGATTTTACTAGTTTCCCTGACTACCGCACCGCGCCAGTCAGCATGTGAGTTCTGGCTTGCTGTAGGTTGCAAAACTCATAGGATTGTGTGATATTACGAGGTAATCACGATTTTGACAACAAAGGTGTCAGACTCGGAAGGGGTGTCTCAATTATTAGACATGTGTGATGTGTCAAACCACTCAAAGTTGGAAATGGCTTTTGCGCATCACATGCTTCTATCTTCCTCCTATGTTAAAAATTTTCAGATATTTTTGTTTGCAATCCTCAACCTCTTCTTCATCCAAAAAGAAAAATCCTCGAGCTATTCTGTTTCTTTTTTTAGTTAACATCAGGAAGGGTTAAGGCTCCCTTTAAGTTCTAACCTTTTTATGTCTTGTAGTTCATAATATAATTAGAACTATTGTTTTGTTCAGTGCCATACAACTTCATATTCGACCACTGCAATTGTCGTCAGTACTTTGGCATGGAACATGTTGCATAGGATGTTTGGTACTTTGAAGTTGCCTTGGACATGCCATTTACACATGCTTTGCACACGTGTTGTTGCTTTTATCTGACTTTTAAATAGGATAAAGGAGGGTAGATTAGATGGAGATTGTTATTAGATTGCAAGTAACACATGAATTCGAGTTACTTATTCTGATGTACTATGTTGCGCGATAAAATTTTCCATCAGTGTTCCAATATGATTCCTGTTTAATGTTAATTATAGTTGGGGATCTTCCTGTATTTCCGTATCCGAATTCATAGATTTTATAAACTGTGGTTTACTCATTTTAATTCTGGATGATTCAGTTCACCTTGATGCATGTTTGTTGTTCTTGACATCCATTCAAGCGATTTAGTGTTTCTTACACAATCTTTTTCGCTTGGTGACAGGATAGAAGCAGGTGGTTTAAGGGACTTGTAAGTTCTTTTTTCTCTCTGTCACCCTTTAGCAGATCTCGTTTTAATTGAATTTGCTTGTTGGCTGTAATGAATTTCTTATCTGTCATTGATGTTGCCATTTTCTGTAATGTAAAGCAAGGCTGACCTATGTATCGATGATTATATTTTATATCTTCAGCCTTGGGAAGAAAGAATGAAGACTGCTTATCAGCATGGGACACTTGTGCTACTTGAAAACTTGGATCCATCTTTAACTTCACCAGAGGTAGAGGTAATAATCATTCCAAATTTCTGGAATCTGATAGATTACTCAGAGAATTAGAACAGCTTCCCTAAATGGACCGATATGCCATTAGTGTGTTTAATCCTGCCTTGGTGTGGTTAATTCTTGCCATTAGCGTGGGTTAGTTCTTGTAATTTTTTGCTGTATTTGGTTTGGAATAAATGATGATTTATTTGCATTTGTATGCGATTTAATTGTTAATTTTTAGGCTTTTGAGTCTATGTGATTTCATGGTTTTATGGTGGATTTTTCTTTTTACTACTATCCTTCGAAATATTTTTCTATTGTGATTCATTTCAAGACTAGGTTTTGAGTAGTTTTGTTTGTTTGTGATAATCACTGATAGTATAACCATTTTTATACTTTGCCCGTCATATAAATTTGTGTAGAATCATAGCTTATATAGGCTGTTGTGTTTATGATGTGCTGTCAACTATTATTTTCGTCCATTTGTTTTTAATATGGTCTCTCTCTCTCTCCCTCTCTCTCTCTCATATGCTTTACTTGTTCTGTATCACAGGATATTATTTGGCATGGCTTTGAAGAAAGTTGCACTGCAAAGGTGATCCAGAGAACTGCATTTTCTAGCCCTCTTTCTGGTTAGAACTGCTCTTTGTTCATCTTTTCCATAAGCTAATTGAGAATGCGTACACATTCCCCTCCTTCCAGCTCCAGGGATCACAAGTTATGGATGTTTCATGGACAATATTTTTTCAACTTGCCTCATACAGCTTGCAGTAAATGATAATTTATTTATTATGTAGGGCAAGCTTTTGTTATATTCAAAAAAAGGGATTCAGCAGAGTTGGTTGTTAAAAAACTAGATGAAGGTTGTCTCTTCATGTCAAATGGACGGTACGTGCTTAGCTCCAACTACATGATAATTGCACTGTCAAGTTGCATAATTCCTAATATGATTTAATCGTATCCAAGATAAATTTGCAAGACATGGTATATTTACATTCTAAATATTCTGTATTGAGTATATCTTTTCCTTGTTATGGACTCTCAGTTTAGGGGGAGATTGTTGGGAATTGAAATGAGTGCAATGTGGGTGTGAGTAAATAAGTCTCACATAGGAAGGACCCACGAACCTTGATATCTGAAGTTTTTGGATTGAGACGTGGCATCGAGCCCGCTGGTGTGGTTTTCTCGGTATGTCCATTGAAATATATCTCCTAGGTGTTTTGGGCTCCCCGCAGACCGAACTTATACGAGTTGTATCAGAGGCCATATTTGGGTTGGTTGGGGTGGGTATTTGAGAAACGGTGGGTTATAAATGACGGTATGGGCAGGTAGCCTGATTAGATGATGGGACATGGCTCGGTAAGTGGTGAAAGATGGTAAAACATGTGATGCAGCTCTTGGAATAATGATCCAGGTGACCAGTGGAGAGTGGTAACACTGGTCAAGACATTGCTTGGTCTAGTGAAGAGTGGTAATACGTTGGAGATACACGGCTCTTGGAAAAGTGGGCATGGTGTGCTTGAGAAAAAGGCAGATTAGATGATGGGACGTAGCTCGGTGAGTGGTGAAGGGTGGTAGCACATATGACGCTGCTGTTGGAAAAATGATCCAGGTGACCAGCAGTAGTGCACTGGTGAAGACATTGCCTGGTCTAGTGAAGAGTGGTAATACGTTGGAGATACATAGCTCTTGGAAAAGTGGGCATGGTGCGCTCGAGAAAAAGGCTGTGGATCATTATATTCTTGGCAAAAAAGACTTGCACTTTAGGGGGTTATTGTTGGCAGTTTAAGTATTAGTCAAAAAGTAGGTGTGAGTGAAGAAGTCTCAAAGTAGCTGGGAATGGACAACTTGAGGACCATATATAGATGGAAGGACCCATGAGCCTAATGTTTTAAGATTTGAGGTCAAAGAGTGGAGTAAAACCACACTGGTGGGTTCCCCCATTTTGTCCATTGAAGTAAATCTCCCTAGTGTTTTAGGTTCTTTTCGACCTCAAACATCAAAAGATTGTGAATTGTTAGGGTTTAGATTGAGAAGGCAGAATGACGATTGACAATAGAAAACTGAATATGATGTGATAAATAACAGAACGTATTGCAAATGCACACTACTAAATAGGTTAAGTACCAGTACTACTAATAAGACTCTACCTATATCTTCTAACACTCCCCCTAAGCTTAAGCTTACTAAAGCTTGTTACAAGTAGCAAACCTTTAAACTGAAAATACAGAGTACCACCAACATCTAAAACTCAGCAAATAACTAAGGAAGCCGGTGCTCCCTGAATAACAAAGCCTCGGCATTCTCTTGGCATATTTCTCCTTTCTTCTCCTCAGCAACATCCCGAGCAAGGCTTATTCTTGACTCTTCACCTTTTCCCTCAGTGGCATCTCAAACTGGTCTTCAAAACACTGAGGCTGGTATTATACCACTCAACAATAACCTCCAACCAGGTATCTAATAGATTGAGTCGGTTATCATACCACCAGTAACACAATTGAGGGTCCTTTACTGAAATTACAGTCCGTTGATAGCAAAACAAAGATCCTGGTTCAACGATTCCAAATTACTGAAATCACAAAATTACTTTAAAACTTCAAAGAGAACTAAACATAGGTAGATCAGTAACAACACTAGTCAAACACATTCAGAACAACAAGCCACCCAAATGCAGTCAGTGATGACAACCTAGCCTCACAATTCCTCTTCATCTGGGATGTTGACCCATATCAGTGAGCCAGTAGTAGGAATTGTGTACCAAATTCAAAGGAAAGACAACACCTAGACTATTCAGAATGCTCCAAAATCACATTCAGAAATGCCAAATGTACCTGCATTCTGTGCTTATGCTACCACCAACATGAGAAGAAGGGAAGCAGAAGTTCATTCAAATTCTCCAAAAGGTGAATGTAGAGTAGATCAATCGGTTTATGTACTAACGAGGATCTTCATTCTGGAGCTCTTTTTCTATTATTTCTTTCTGGCATATCTTTATTAGCGGGCTGATCACACCTACAATCGAAATGAAATGTAATGCTATTGTTGTGGTTGCATGAGGAAATGTAATGCCATTGAGAACTAGCTGGGGTCCCCTCCAATCAAGACAAAACCCATGTGACAAGATAAACAGAATTTGAGAAGAGGCACATAACAGAGAACCCATGTCAAACAAGGTAACAGCTAAGCCTTTGACCCAAAATAATCTCTTATCATGCAACACAGTTGGTCACAGAAATTTGGTGGTCAATAAACCTAGAGAATCCAGAAACATGACTAAAAACAGAGTATGAAACATAAAACAAGATTCTAAAGAAGCTCAGTGTAACTCTGGCCATTTGTCACCATAATTGCTGGCATGCACCACTGACCAGTCCTAGCCTTATCCCGCCAAGGCAGTTCTGGCCACCCACTGGATGTTTTCTCGTCACCAGTTGACCACAGCTGTCCTGCACCTGCTAGTGACAACTGCTTGGTCACATGAAAAACTGGAAGACATCCATTAGAGAGTGTGCCTTGTTCTCGAAAAACGACTGCAGGTCACAACCAGATACATTCTGTGACTTGCTAAGGAAGCTGAAAATTTCATTGGCCAAAACAGCTACTACCAGAGATGATAAAATGCATAGAGGGGACCCCAAACGATTATGAATTTTAGAGAATTGATGACTTAGAAAAAAAAAAGATAAGGAATATACACACAAGTTCCATCAACTCATCATAGATGAAAAGAGAGATCCTCCTCAAGGTGGATGGTATAGCTTTGATACCATGTTAAAACTTTGGTCTTTTAGAGAGAAAAGTGAATGACGGATGATAATAGAAAATTGAATATGATTTGACTGACAAGAGAATGTGTTACTAAGAAAATTGAATATGATTTGACTGATAAGAGAATGTGTTACTAAAAACAAACGAGTAGCATCAAAACAACCTCCTATAAACAAACGAGTGGCACAAAAACCGCAATATCTTCACCCATCCTAAAAAGAAAGTGGTCGAATACTCGGTCTAGTAGGGATGTACAGCAATGTATGCCACCATTGACCCCTTCATGTGCCAGATAGGCTGAAATCAATGAAGGAAAGCAACTTTCTTTGCCAGTCATCCCAGATTAAAACCGTGCCTCTGTGAAGCACCTGTAGATGGAGAGCATTCCGACTCCTCAAATTAGGACTCCCCGACATTTTCAAGATTCAATCTATCCAATCAACACCAGTAATTTACTACAGATTTGCAGACATCACACTGCTCTCTGATGTGACGCATGGTCCGTGTGCAAGTCTAGCTTAGAAACAGGGCGATACTTATTTCTGCATTGCAAGGCTGATCCCAAGGTTGTTAAGATTGCTATGTTCCTTGTAAGATTGCACGGTCTTGAGCTCTTTTGTGGGTGCAATCGGTGAAATAAGTGGAGTAACATTTTTCTGAAATAACCCAAGCCAGCCCAAACCAAATTGACCTCTTTCTCTCATTCTACCTCACCTAAACATCCTGTTCAATCTCATTCTTTCACCCCAAACCCTAGTTTGACAGACTATGCTTGGTTCAAATTGTGTTTTGTTTGATTGGGGTCCTAGCTTGGTTCAACCTGGTTGATACCGGTTGTGGTCAATGGTTGTGACCAACAATTGGGGCTGAACTCTTCTCTTCAATCTGTTTATGTTTTGATCTGGGTGAATGTTTATTCTCCCCTTCTATTGTATGTAGGATCCTTAAATATAATTTAGTTATGTTTACTAATGTATTCTATTGGTTAGACATCTTAATTAGTTACCTCTTTGTTAGCCTAAATGTTTGTAATTTTGCTTGTAATTGTTATCTCTTTTTACATGTTTTACTGAGAGACTATTACATTTGATGGTAGCCCACTTGTTGCAAGCATTGGACGCCCTTGCTTTCCCGGAAAGAAGCCAGTATTTTATGGTCATCATGTTGTCGATCAACTTAGAACGCATATGCAACGTGAGATGGTATGCTATCTATATTTCTTGTTCATATTCTGTTAGGATCCAATTGCAATTAGACTTGAGCCCCACATCGAAAGAATGAGATTTTGGTGTGGGATTGAATGGCCTTGGGCTCTAAAATCATAATGACTAGCTTTTGTGGTGTGGTTTTCCCAAGGTTCATATCAGTTGGTATTAGAGATTTCAACCATGTCTCTCGGTTGGAAATGAGCGGTGCCGGTGATGACACTGATGACACCGGCATTGCACTGCTCGCTCTGGACTAGTCAAAGGACTAGTGCACAGCCAACCCAGGGTAGTCAACAGCGCGCGTTCGCGGTGTTGCGAGGCAGAGCAGCCGGCAGCCGCTACATCGGCGGCGGAACAGAGTGTTTTTCTGTAGCGGCGGAAACAGAAAAACGCGGTATTGCGGGGAAAAGCGACGCTCCAAAGCCGCTATTGCTTCATGGACCGACAGAAGCCTCCGACGAGCCTCTTTCGGCCATACCCCACCGCCGACGCCACTATTACACAGTTGGGTCTTCCTCTCCCACGACAGATCTTCTTCTCCCGAGCGGCTGCCTGTTCCTCTTCTGCGACCGGCACAATTCTACCCTCCTTTAACTCAGATATTCTGTTGTACACTCCTTTAACTCACAATTCTCTGTTTTACCCTCTTTTTATTTATCCAAATGACTTGTTTACCCTCACTTATACCCACTAAAATATCTCTTTTACCCTTACGTATCATTCTTTTTGTTCAGTTACAGAGCCTCTTCTTCCCAATTCTCTTCTCCATCCCACTTTCATTCCTCTTTTTCCTCTGCCTCATCGCCCTCTTTCCTTCTCAGCCCTCCCCTTTTGCCTAAAATAGTGTTTTTGGGATCAGCCGCTACTCTATGCTATCCGGGATTGATAACTCTGAGCCAACCCATGTGGGGGCTGTGGGACTTGGTGGGATGTTAGGATTCAGTTGCAAGGTATGAGACAGAGTCCCCACATTGGAAGTACGGTGTTCTTGTGTTTGGTTTATGTGGCCTTGAGCTCTCCGACCACAACGGCTAGGTTTTATGGTGTGGTTCTCCCAATGTTCCTACCATATTCTTGCCTAAAGTTTTGAAATGTTGGTTAAATAGATAGTTTATTTTCATTTATTTGCCTATTTGATTTTGTTTGTGCAGAAAGATGCTGTGTCTACTTCACATTGTTCTCAGTCCAATAATATTGAATATGATATGGCCATGGAATGGTGGTTACTTCAAGAAAGAGCACAGAAAGTATGGAGAGGATTGTTTCAGGTATATAATTTCTGGGTAATGTGCCAGATAGACATCATTTGCAATTCTGTTTTTTTTTTTATTTATTGTACACTGATCTTTGATTATAATCATTGTATTCCTTTAGCAACATGGCGAGGAATTCAGTAAAGTCAAAGAAAAGCTGAAGTCTAAATGATCTACAGTTGCCCTATACCCTTGCTTTTTTGTCGGTATGTTCTTTCTCAAAGAAAGTTTTCCTTGCATCTTCTGATTCTGTAGTTTTACCGAGCTTGAAGAGTTTACTAGGCTTGATTCTTTATATCTTCTCTGTTTCTGTTCATGCAGCGTGGTTACAAAGGATGAGGTCACTTTGAGCAGTAAACAAAATTTTTGGCTTTTGCTTTTGATTTTTGGTTATTATAGTTAATGAAATCAAAGGTTTTCTGTTTCTGTGGTACGTATGCATCTGCTACAAATATCAGCATTCTATTTTCGGCCCGAATCATTTTTTTTGTTTGTTCTCTCTTTTCAATTTTCAACTCATATTATTCGGTCAGCCGGGTCTTTATCAGTTACTGGCACATTTTTTTTTCAATCTTTTGTATGTAATATATATATAATATATCTGATATCTGATATGCTGGCTTTAAGTGGGTTTTGAAACTAAAATCTGTTTTCGATCGTTATTTGCAGAAAGTGGGGGTGACGACTATGTTCATTGTGGCGGTGCCTTGAGTCTGGCATTGTTTTTTGGGTTCACCAGTTGTAAATAATATTACCCGGGGTTTCGGAGTTGAGAATGAACGTTTGTTCCATACGTCTACAACTCCTGAGCAAGCTGTTGAACATTTTATTGCCAACTACAAGTTGATTGTTGTTAGTGTACTATCTACGTGGTTACTGTGTAAGTTCAGCAATATATGCTAAATTTGACTTTGCTTCCTCATGAGCAATTTAAATCCTTTTAACCTAGGTTCTTAATGGTCTTCCTAACTAACGATTGAAGAGTGTTGAAAGGGTAAAAAATTTTACAATCATACCAATTAAATCCATATGATGGGAAAATATTATGTATTTCAAGAAACATCACCTATTCTAGCCATGACATTGGGAAGCTAGAGGTGGTCCCCTGCCCCGTCATCAAGAATATATGTAGTCTCAAAGTCGGTGATAAGGTTTTTTTTTTATATCAAACAAATAAAATGATATATTAAATAATATCAAATAGGAGTACAGTCATTCCAACCCATATAGAAAAAGATATAAAAGGCGGCACTAAGGCCATCTACATCGGTGATGTTTTTGGGGTGCTTAGAAATTAAGCACTGATGCTTGAAATGCATGAACTGATGGGGAGGGTGTTTGTTAAGCACCTTCAATTTGGAGGGTGCTTCTACAAGCACCCGTTGCTTGCCTGATGGGGTCTGACATTTCCTTTTTTTTTTTTTTAAGTTACAACATAATTGTTCAATTGTTGTGGGAAATGCTAGGAAGTGGGGTTATTGGTAGAGTTCATTTAAGAAATTTTTAAAAGTTGCTTGGATGTAGAGATGAGATGCTTAAATTATAAAAAGTAAAAATAAGTGATGTGTAATGGTGAGACCCAATTAAGAATTCTAGGTATCGGGTTGTTGATGCTCTAAGGTATAAGTTATAAATTCATTTTAATAATAGAAAAAGGGATCGGATTTTCAACATCTATAGTTATTTCTTTCTTTTTCAAGAGCTCTTATGCTATTTGGTACAATGGTGGGGCATCAAGGCATGGTTGATTTCTTGTAGGCTATACAAGTTCTTTTTTACTAATTTATTCCCATTCCCAGTGACTCACATGTTTTACTGAATCATTTTTTGGTGGATCTAAAATAAATGAAAAATTAGTCAAAATTGATTTTTATACAATTATTTTCTGGATACACTTTTACAAAAAAAAAAAAATTATTCAATTGACATGTAGTGTTAGTGTACGAAAAATTTGTCTTGTCAATCTATAGTAAATTATCATATTATTAAAAGTATTTGACCTTTATCCTAATTATTTTAAGTTATTTTTGTCATTATTTGTGATTGGTTGAAAGTGTAAATTTTTTTATATCAAACAATGTATATTTTAAATTCTTGTTTTCGCAAGATATTATAAAAGATTTATGGTACTAAGCATAAATGTTGTTTGAAATATTTTATTTTTTAGCTGGATCTATTTTCAAAGAAAGTGCCAATGGAAATTGATTTTTATTCAAGCATTCTGTTGAATGTAATTATGAATTTAATTTAATAGAAAAGTAACCGTTCTTAAAGGTTCAATTCAGGAACTTGAGCGAGAAATTATGTGATGATCCAAAGTGTTGTACATTAAATTTGTGGTACCAATTTAGCAGCGTTAGCCCTACATTTTTTTATGGCTTTCTCATTGTTATATGAGTAATGATTTTTGTACATCAAAATGGGACATCATTTGTTGTCTCCTTATTTTTTGGGTGTATTTTTGAGAAGCGTGTATACAAAGAAGATAAAAAGTAAGAGATAAATATATACTAGGGGTGTTCATCAACCGATCCAAACCGATTCCAACCGCAAAAATCGAAAAACCGAAAACCGAAAAAAACCGAAAACTGAAAAAACCGCAATTTTTTATTGGATTGGATCGGATTTTGGATCCTATAGTGAAATCCAATTCAATCCAATCCAAACCGATCTATTATATACATATACTATTCTTTTTGAAATTATAGTATTACTCATACATAAACATTATTCTTCATACTTTTATGTCCCTCATTTTTTTTAATATTTTTGTTGGAATGACATATATAAGACTATTTAGAATAAATATTAATGTCTTGAAGTTATATTTTACTAAAAGTTTTGATGCATAGCATATATATATTTGATTGAGTAATCATAAAAAATAGGAAAACAATTAAGTAAATTTGAAAAATAATTAGCTACAATTTATTTATAGCCGATTCAAGGGAAAAAAAAGGATAAGTGGGAGTAGATATAGAGAATTAATATAAAAGAAGTGTTAAAAAATATCAATAATTTTTTTCTTCTCAAACTCCCAAATTAAAACAAAGATTATCTTCTACCACTATTAAATAAGTAGAAAGGACACTTGACATTAGAAAAAAAAATAAAGTATGACAAAAACCGAATTATCCAATCTAATCCAAACCGCATTTGATTGGATTGGATCGGATCGGATTTTTTTAAGGAAGCAAACCGATCCAATCCAAACCGCACGATGTTTTCATCATTGGATCGGATGACTTTTTAGCTCAAAACCGATCCAATCCAATCCGCGAACACCCCTAATATATACTGCATCACATACATTGTCAAAAAATTGTGTTCAAATATTATAACTCTTGTTATATATGCTACGTTGAGTCGGCTATGGTAGATACAATACATTATTTTTGTATCAGTTTTAATATGAAATAAGATATGGATTTAATTGGTATATACTGACAGCATAAAGTTTTTTTTATACTGTCAATCAATTAGAAATTGACACACCATTATAAATATTTGAATCTTATCTTAACCACCCTAAAAGTCATTAATTTTATGATTTCTGATTGGTTGTCAGTATAAAAATCTTTACACTGATCATGCATAGAAATTAAACTCATAAGATATACAGTGCATAGAAATTAAACTCATAATATATACATGCTTTTCATTCTACTTTATTTTTTTTCTATTAAATATGAGTAAAAATTGTGTGCTAAAATCAGTTTTATTGATTATAATATATAACACCTCATTCTCCTTTTATTAAAAAGTATAGTAACATTATCAATGAAATGCCATAACCCTATTATTATAAAAAAAAATAAAAAAGGTATAGTAACGTTGCCTAAAAAAAAATAGTAACGTAAAAATATTTGTCTTTCGAGTAAACCTCTGGTTTTATCTTTCAGAGAACTAATTTTGTGCTCCTGTAGTTTTGATTTTAAGTTTTTAACACTTATAAAATGTATTTTTATACTTTCTATCTTTTTTCTTTTATATAATTGAACATCAAGTCGAAGGTTAAATTTAATTTGAATGTATTGGCATTGTAATTTTACATCATCAATAAATTATGTTTTATCACTTGCATGATTTTTGAAGTAATTATTATAAAAATTAAATATTTTTTAATTATATGACAACATGATTGGATGTTAGTGTAAGAAATCTTTGTCTTAATAATGTATTAAAATTATATCTATTTTTTTATGATGCAAATTTTTTTTTGAAGCAATTTTATGATGCAATATATACATCAAAGAAGATAAAAGTAAAACCATTTACAAATCACATAAATTACATGGTAATACTCTAATAAAAAGTAGCCATCGAGCTCCGGCTTATTACTTATTATTTTCTATAAGATGTAACCTTTTTCTTTGTTCATAAAAATGCAATTTATTTATTATTGTGCTCAATTCTTATGGTTAGAGTCAAGCATTTTTAATATAAATAATATTTTTTCTTCACAAATCCTTAATCATAATTCTCTTTTACATATATTTTGTCTAATTTAAAGCGCTGTTAGGAAAAAAAAAAAAAAAGAACATATGTATGTCGGGATTTATATTATCTCGGACGACCCCAGTCCCAAAAGTTCAAATCAGAGGTATTATAGTTTAAAAATCGTATATAATCAATAATAAGTAGGTCAAAAATGTAACTAATCCTAATCCTAATCCTAATCCTAATTAATATTGATAGGAATCAATACGACCTCGGTGGACCTCACTCCTATATTTGCATTAGCCTTCCGTGTTGTTGTGCTAGTTGGGTTGCATTGCATAATTCATATATAGCCTCCAAAACCTTTCCTTAATGGGATGAGAGATGAAACGAGCCTCAAACAAATAAATAAATATGACCGTTAATTTAAAATTGGTTTGATGGGGACTAAACACAAGCGAGTACATTTGCATTTCTCAGTCGCAGCGCGTGAAAGAATCTCTGATCTCTGTTCTTTGCGCCATCTGACTCTGCACTCAACACTCTCTGCTATCACTATGTGCTCTGTGCTGTTTGCTGTACTCCCTTGTCACCATTCCCTCTCCCCATTCCTCCAAACTTAGCTTTTTCACTCTTCTCTTCAACCACACCAACTTCCTCTTTTTACATCTCTACCCTCACAATATTTTCTTCATTTCGATTCGACGCCGTTTTGCTTCACACCTTCTTCATGAGTGGCCCAAGTTCCATTTTCGCCTTCAACTAACAACAAGCTCTGATTTTTTTACCCAAAACAGAAACCCTTTTGTGAAATGGGTTGTGCACAGTCGAGGATAGACAACGAAGAATCTGTGGCTCGATGTAAGGAGCGTAAGAACATTATGAAGGAAGCGGTGGTTGCTCGCAACGCCTTCGCCGCCGGCCATTCCGGCTACTCCATGGCTCTCAAGAACACCGGCGCCGCCCTCAACGACTACGGCCACGGCGAGACCTACCTCGACCTCGACATCAACAACCAGCCGCCGAAGCCTCTCGACACCGCCTCCAGCCCCCCGCCGCCGCCTCCGCCGCCCATGGAGGACAACCTCCCTCCCCCTCCGCCGCCCCCGAGCTTCTCCCCGAACCCCCTCAAGCGCGCCGCCACCATGCCGCCGGCCACCGCCATGCAGCACCGCCATGACACCGACCCGGTCGCCATTGCCGAAGAGGAGGAGGAGGAAGAAGAGGAACAAGGTTTGAAAGTTGATGAACGCAATGACGGTAAAGGTTTATTGAAAAAGGGTCCCGGAGCCGTTGGATCTCGAGGTGCAGAGCCTCCTTCTATGCCGGAATTAAAGGCGGTGCCGCCGCCGATGCCGGAATCGAAAGCGGCTTGGGACTATTTCTTCATGGTGGAGAACATGCCAGGACCTTGCTTGAGTGGGGAAGATGCGAATGAAGAAGGTGATGGTGATGGTGATGGTGATGGTGATGGCGTGGAGAATGGGGTGGTTGTTGATGAGGTTGAACCTAAGACCCCAGAGAAGGTGAAGGAAAATGTTGAGGTGAATCTTCAACATGTGGAGATAACACCTGATTCACACATTCAACATTCAAAGACAGCACCAGCTGAGTTTAGGAGAGCAATGAATGGGGTTCCTAAAGTTACTCTCTTGCAGATTCTCAATGTCCTTGATGATCATTTCTTGAAATCCTCTGAGAGTGCACATGAAGTTACCAAGTTGCTTGAGGCTACTAGGTTGCATTATCATTCCAATTTTGCTGACAATAGGGGTAATTTTTTTCTTCTTTTTCCTCTCAATTTTATACAATATAGTTGTAAGTTGATGTTGTTGTAGCTAATTTGTAGTGACATGATTGATGAGCCAGGTCACATTGATCATTCTGCTAGAGTTATGCGTGTGATTACATGGAATAGGTCCTTCAGAGGTGTATCCAATGGTGATGGTGCTAAAGATGATTTTGATTCAGAAGAATATGAAACTCATGCCACTATTTTGGATAAGTTGTTAGCCTGGGAAAAGAAACTTTATGAAGAGGTGAAGGTAGGAGTCATTTTCCATTTTTCACATTTTTACTTTCATTGATCATGACGGGTCTGTCAGTTTTCAAATGTTAATAATAAACACCTGAAGAGCAATTTTTTCTTTTCTTCTTATATGTATGTATCTTGTTGATCTAGACTTCTCTGAATAACATCAATTGTTTAGAGGCGAATTCATGCTATTAACATGAAACCGTTAATAAATGTTACCTCATTGAACTTCACTCCTTTTCAACAGCAAGGTGAGCTTATGAAGTTTGAATATCAAAGAAAAGTTGCAATTCTAAACAAGCAGAAGAAACGGGGTGCCAGTGTTGAATCCTTGGAAAAAACCAAAGCAGCTGTAAGTCATTTACATACACGATATATTGTTGACATGCAGTCAATGGATTCAACAGTTTCAGAAGTGAACCATATCCGCGATGCACAGTTGTATCCAAAACTTGTTGCTCTTGTTAATGAGTAAGTATTGCAAATTAGAAATTAAAGAAATATAGCGGTGTTGATATTGCCTCATTTTATTATCTATTTCTATGGTATTTGACATCTTAGTGGTAGTGATAAAGAGCTAAGCATGAATGAAGAGTCCTGGAAGAATGCATTATAGCAATCAGGTGCTATTAAGGTTGTGAGGTTATTGAGAAGTGAATTAATGTGAACTTCTTGCTCGTTGGCCTAAATTAGTTTTAAATGTGAAACCTTAAAACAAAATCTAATCCAGCATCTCAGTAGTTTTAAAATATTTTACCAGAAACCACAACATCCTGACCTTATAAAACTGCAGTTTAGTATTTCGAATTTTGATTGGCGCAGGTCATTTAAACTCAGGATACTACTGACTACTACTACAACCAAAATGTTGAATGTGTGCTATGATTGTTATATCTTGCTATTGTGTTCACTGTGTTCTAGATTTTTTCTGTAAAAGGAGTGTTAGGGAGCAAACAGTAGTGTAAAATAGTTATTTGCACAATGCATGTATCTTAATCATGAACCTACTTGATCTCTCTTCAGGATGGCCAATATGTGGGAGAATATGTCCTTACATCATGATAGCCAGCTGAAAATAGTTACAGACCTCAAATCTCTTGATATTTCTCAAGCTCCTAAGGAAACCACCAAGCATCATTACGAGCGCACCATGCAACTTTGGAATGTTGTCCAAGAATGGCATTCACAATTTGAGAAGCTTGTGACTCACCAGAAGCAATACATCCAAGCTCTCAATAGCTGGTTAAAGTTAAATCTCATTCCTATTGAAAGCAACCTGAAAGAGAAAATCTCATCACCACCAAAAGCCCAGAATCCACCAATCCAAGCACTCCTCCACGCGTGGCACGATTATGTTGACAAGCTTCCTGATGAACTTGCAAAATCTGCTATTTCCTCCTTTGCTGCTGTGATAAAGACAATCATACTTCATCAAGAGGAAGAGATGAAGCTAAAGGAGAAATGTGAGGAAACTAGAAAGGAATACTTGAGGAAAAACCAAGCATTTGAGGAATGGTACCAGAAGTATTTACTAAGGAGGGGTCCTGATGAAGCAGATCATGAAAGAGGGGAGGAAGTAAACACAAACAATCCTGTCATGGAGAAGCAGGTTGCTGTTGAGAGCTTGAAGAAGAGATTAGAAGAGGAAGTTGAATCTCACCAAAAAATGTGTGTTCAGGTGCGAGAGAAGTCGCTACAGAGTCTCAAAACTCGCTTGCCGGAGCTCTTCCGCGCATTGTCAGACTATGCACATGCCTGTGCTGATGCTTATGAGAAACTGAAGTCAATCACACAGTCAAGAGGTGGTGCAGCTTCTTGACAATGTAAAAGCTTTTGTCCTCTTGAGAAATATATGTAATTGGAACCTAAGTTCTGTTCTGCTGTCATCCTCACACAAGAAGGTATATTCTAGCTTGACATGCAGATTTATCAATCTTGTGTGAAAATTTTGCCATGGTTTTTAAGCTCTAACCATTCCTTAATGATGGAAGCATATTGGTTAAGTTTGTTTGATGTGCCTTAAAGGAAGTTAAGGTAGTTGCCCCTTGAAATAGTGCTTTATTGGCAACTTAACTTTATTAAACTTTATAAAAGTCATTAAGTCCCAAATACAAAATATTATCGACTTTCACCTAATTGTGTGATATGACTCACTATGTTATTGACGTTTATCTAAATCACAAAGTGCATATGGTCAGAGAAGTCTGTACATTATTCTTTGATTTGTATGAAGTAATGATGGAAACGTAATCTCAAGTTCAGCTGCCGTAGTTGGTTTTGCAATATTTACTGTGGCAGAATAACTAAAAGAAAAATGGTTGTTGAAGGTCTCTTTACACATTCATATCCCTTATCTTCTTATCTCGGTTTGTATAAAATAAAGAAGACTATAGTCAAATGTTGAAAGTTGTGGAGGTGAGTTGTTGATATAAACAAGGATTTTGCTGATTAATGTACATGGCACTGATTTAAAAATCTAAAAAAATACAATTATTTATTAAAAAATTAAATATACCATTTTCAATGTATTAAAAAAATTAATAAGACTTTACTTTTTAAATTTTTTTAATTAATACTCTAAGAATGGATAGTATTTGAGACAATGCATGCACAAGTACCTCTGTATCAATCCGGATTCTCTCCGGCAGCAACTGCACGGTGCAGCATTTGTTTTTTTTTTTTTCTTTCCATTACCACATGCAGTAAGTTAAGAAAAATTTAAAGACACACTGTAATTGCAAAGCCATTGTATTCTCTCTCCACACATCACAGTCTGTTGATTTTGGTCGGAGGGGCGCTGGACGGGGTTTCCGTTGGAGAGAATCTGGATTGCCTTTGTATAACTCTTGCAAGTAGATATAAATCACTTGTCTCGAATTGATGTTTCATTCCCTGTTTCACGTATTCAGATAATTTCATATCATTTAAAAAGTATATGTTTATAATTAAACATAATGATTAATTTTTTAAATGATAAAATCTAATTGGATGAGATAGAAAATAAGACATCATTTCTAGACTCGTGATTTCTATTGGTGATTTCTATTAATTAGTATCCTAAAGACACTGATTAAGGAATAAAAAAAATAAACTTTTGTTTCTGTTGTTTATTTTATAGAAAAAGGTAAGATTTTGTTGAAAAAACAAGTATATGACTTGTCAAATATTAAACATACACTTGTCAATAAAAGTTTTCTTTTTTTGATTTTTTAACTAGTATCTAAATATTTTTCATATAATTAAGCTGACATTCCAAAAGGTGCGAGTGAACGGAGGGACAGAGTGGGCGCAGCCAGCAAACGATGACTCTTTCGGCGGTATTGCTTTGACACTTAAACCACCCTTTTTAAATCTAAATAAATGGTTATTTACATGGGTCTGTTATAGAATTCAAAAGTGCTTAATAAATTAAGTTTTGGACACGTGCTTGCTGTCATGTGCTTGGTCATCCGGGCTTAATTTCTCTCAACAACCCATTAGTATATTTGTAATACGTTAAAGAATACCACATTTCAAACAAGGGTTGTATTATGATATACCACTCACATTTTATATCACTCATTATATCATTCATTTGATAAATTTTGGATCAATCAAATTACCACACAGGTTGGTCAAAATTTCAAACTTTCTAGTTGTATTATATTGTAATCAAACTATATGAATACAGTATATTGTAGTATAATATATGTGCTTTTTGTATTTGCAAATTTAACTTATATTAAAATAATATTTTTTATTAAAAACGGATTATATTGCAAAATATTATTGACAACGAACATTATTTTAATTTATATTAAAATATTATTTTGCAATATAATCAGTTTTTTTAATCAAAAAACATTATTTTAATATGGGTTAAATTTGTGAATACAAAGAGTACATATACTATACTACAATATATTGTATTAATATATTTGACTACAGTAGAAATACAACTAGAAAGTTTGAAATTTTGATCAAACCCATATGACAATTTGATTGGTCCAAAATTTACCACATATGAGTAGTATAGTAGGTGGTGCAAAATATGTGTGGTGCACCTTAACCCAACCCTGGAAACAAAGGGACTTAGCTTCAAAAACCATGTACTTGGTCATTGGAAATATCACTCCTTTATTTTATTTTATTTTGAAACAAAGGAAATATCACTCTTAAAAGGCCCAAAGGGGGTATTGAACAATATATAACTATATATCCTTGTAGCATGTGACATGCTTGATATCCATATAGAAAGTGTCACCTAAAAATTGCCTTGCCCATATATATATATATAGCTTTAGGTGTGGAGGAAAACAAGGTACTAAGCAAATGGATATCAAGAAGCATTGGTTCAGTTCAAGAAGTCAAAGAACTCAAAACATCATGTTAGGTCGGAGCTACACAAGACCTCATCACTCTAAGAGCTATTCACCAATCAGCTATGATGGCACAAAAACAGTGTGGCAGATGCTTTGGAGAAAGCTGAAAAGAGACAAGAAGAATAAGAAGAAAGTATTCAGTTCTCCTGATAATAGCGTGGATGGAGGTGTTTATGATCAAGAAACATACTCAATGAATTTTGATCATGGAACTGGATGGATGGAGCCAGACAATCTCCCTCGCTCCTTCTCAGCTCGGTTTGCTGATCCATCTAGGATCTTACCTCCTAAACATTTATTGGGTTGATGGTAATTTTTTTTTATAGGTCAATATTAGTATGTTAATTGTTATGTTAGTTTTTTCTATTTTGTCGGGGATTTAGTTCTTCAACTCTTTATACTTCCCAGACCAGTTGGGTTACCCCAGGATGGTAAAAAAAATGTTTAAAACGTGTGTTTTTCTCTTCTTGGTTCCATGTCCATTTGTATAATTTTGTTGCACATGATTAGCTAAAATGCTCATCTCTATCTCCCCGACTCTTTCTGTATTTGTTGATCACATACTTTTCTTTTGCTTTTGAGTTTTGACGCTATTTTTTTTGGATAAAAATAATCTGGATGTGTGCAACTTAATTATGATATACACACTTACATATATCACCTTTACTATAGTTTCAAAGTCTAAACAGTGGATCGAATTGCACTGAGACCCTTAATTTCTTCCGTTTTGAACTGAGTAGTATTGAATTGGCATGGATCCTCTTGTTTTTTTTTTTTTTTTAAAACAACTTATGCTATGGTGTTGTGAATTTGATTTGAAATATGGTTTCCTTGTGTTTGTTCATTCCCGCGATTCAATGTTTTGTTTTTGTTTTTGACTTCATCGTAAATATGAAAGGAACACAGCAGCAACTATAATAAATAAATAAAACTTGAATGTTTCAAACTTTTGTACCTCATTAACTCTTGAGACTCATATTTTAATAATTTAGCTAGTGTAAGACGTTGATAAATTCAAATCAAGAGAATTTGCAAGGTTTAGCCTCTAAAGTAAGCTCGTGTAAAATGGAAATGCATTCAGTTCACTTTAGGATACACACGTACTTACGTTTTCACTTTAAAAGTTCAATTTTTTAGCAGATCTATCCTATTATTTTTCTTTAATTTATATTTTATTATTCTTAAACTTCTATACACGGTATCACATGGTGGCTTGGATAAGAAAAGTTGAAGTCTAATTTAACACCCTAGAATTTGCCTAATCATACATCATCTTTTGTATGTGTTTGACATTTTTCCTGAAGATGGCATAAACCCTTTTTTTCGGTTTTCTCGGTGGTGGGTTCAAAGAATTTGCTATCCACGTATGATTACTCCATACACTTCAAAAAATAAATATTACTTAAATTCAAAAAAGATGATCACATATATAAGGACTAAGTTGCGTAACATAGATAAATTCAAAGTAATATAAACTTTTATTCATATCTCCTTGATTTTGGGTAAGTTGCGGAATATAAATTATATCGAATGTGTACAAAACTCCCACAATATACTCCATCGGAATTCTCATTCCTTTTTCTCTCTACCACTCTCCCATATAAGGTTTTTTATGAGCATCCCCTCGGAATTTAAAAAAAAAAAAAAAAAACTTAGTATAATTCTATGACAAGAGGCTTTTTGTGGCTGCATTAGCTGCTCCTCTTCTTTCCATTTGTGAAGGTGAAGCCCTTGCTCTCTTGCAGGTTCTCCTATGGCTACAACAACTCAACCTTAGCTCTGTGCTCGTTGAAATGGATTGCAAAAAGGTGGTTGGTTGGTAGTGCTCCCCGGTAGACTTAAATGAGTATGGCGTCACTATCTCTAAGTGTGAGGATTTGTTAACTTATTGCTCAAACTTAGTTAAGCTTATTCAGAGAGAAGTAACTTCATCTTTAACTAGTTACCATTTCTTTTAATTGTTCCTACTTGTATTACTGAGATATTATTGATCTTGAAATGAAGTAAGTTTTTTCTTGTTAAAAAAAAAACCTTAAGAGAATAGTGGGCATTCAGCTTTAATCAAGATATATTTTATTAATTTATGACAAATGTTAACCAGTACTGTAAAAGTATTGATTAAGAAATCAAATATAGAAATTTTGTATTAAAAACTAATGCGTTCAACACTTAGATAATTGTAAAATTATGATTTTCTATAAAAAAAAATTATTTAATGATTTTTTAACTAATATCATTAGGATACTGATTAATAAAATCATTAATTTATTATACAATTCAAAAGGGTCATCATGTGGATGACATATTATTCAATGAATTCTTAGACACCATGCCAACTCTCTTCAATGATAACGGCAATTAGAGAAAATCACTTCATTTGATTATGTCATAAATAATAATTAAAGTGGTCATAGTTGAATATGAATCGACTGGGAACGGATCCTTCTGGTGGAAATTTTCTGTAGTGGGATCCTGACTCTTTAAAAATAAAGGGTGGAGGGATTTTCAATAATGAAAAATAAATAAATAAGAAAACGTTGTTTAAGGATGGGGATTTTAGAACCGAAGAAAATTGGAGAAAAAAATGGAGAGAATCCATTCCCAAACCGAGTGCCACTGCTATGGACAAACTATTGCATCTTTCTAGAGTATAATAAATACTTGTTTAAAAAGTAATTAATTTTAAATACATTTACATAAATTTGTAGTTTAAATTTTAAAATTAGTGATGAAAATCCTTCTTAAAATATATATTTAATAGAATTCTATAACATCACTTTCTCCTTCTTTTCTTTTTTTTTTTGGGTTACATCATCACTTTCTCCTATAGTCCTATTACCACTACTTGATTACAGAAAAAAAATAGTTGGAATTGGTACTTTTCGTTCTCTATTTAGATGAAATTGGTAATTTGCAACTTGAGTGGCCTTACCAAAAACATCATGATCTGTTCTTAATTAACTCCTATGGTTAAAAGATATTGTGAGTGACTGGGTGAGAATCATAATTTCCATTATATGCTTTCAATTTCAGTAGATCGCACCTTCCGTTTCCGTATCATGTTGCCACATACTGCTAAACATTAGCCGAAAGTTTTTTCTTTCTGTTTTTGATAAACATTAGCCGAAAGGTTTTGAAACTTGGTGGGGTGTGCAACACGTGAACTAGATCATGATCATTACTTTTCAAATTAAGCATTATAATTAGTGAGCTAAAAGCACTTCTACATAGCTATTTGAGGTTTTTGAGCACCAAAAGTAGAAAATACATTTCCGATGAAACAAAATTCAAATGTTTTAACTCGAATTGCGCAGCTTGACCAGAAGCTTTGCAGTAAGAAAGTTTTAACTCCCGACAATGGAGTGTATGTTTGGTTTCACGTCTTTATAATTGATTATACTCTCCGTCAAAGGTGAATTTTTGTAAAGATGAGATGTTTGGTTAATGTCATGTTAAATTGATTTTCCCTCCAGAAGCGATTATGAGTAGAAGCTACAAAAAATAGCTTTTGAGTTGAATTGAAAATTTTACACTAAGATTTACATCAAACTTGTTTTCAAAATAAAAACATTCAAACATAAATCACTTTACTTCAAACTCAATTCTAATCAAATCAATTTCACAAAATTAATTATATTCAAAATCACTTTTGTTCCGTCCAAATATATCGGATATGAGATACTCGGCTGAACGAGGATTAGTGGGGTGTTTTTGGATTGTGCTTGACAGAATGTGGATTCTGCTCCTACGTATCCAAAAGGGAATCAAAGCAAACGTAGTTCTGAATGAGGGGTAAGCCCCCTATTTATATTGATCTCTCAGGATCAAGCTCCGAAATAAGCGGAGGAATATTTGGATCAGATCGCGATCATGGGAGAGATATCCGGAGCCTGATTATCCGGAGTGACATTATGGCTAGCGAGATATTCGGCCCAGTTAGCTGCGGATGGATAGCTTGGGGCCGAGGTACCTTCGTGCGTGGCCTGTCATGGAAAGGGGCCGAGTAGTTATCCTCGGGTGTCAGGTGTGCTGACATGTCCTCGGCTTCGGAGGAGTTTGGGCCAAGGCCCATTCGTGGGGGTAAGCTCGGTTGGTCCAGTGTATAGACGAGTTCTCGGTCTTACATTCTCGGCCAGTACACAAGCCCCCCGAGCTCCGAGCTTGAATAAGCGAAGGAGCTGATACGTACGAAACCGAGCTTATTTTTCGGCTATGCAGTTATCCACATTCTCAGCTGTCGTTTCAATCAAGTCTTCTCTCTCTGTCAGAGGAAGCAATCAATCCCCTATTACTTCTTCGGCACGCCATAGACAAGAAACCCTAGAGTTCCGCGCCCATTTAATGGGAGAAAAATCAAAAGTCGCGTCGGGACAATCAAAAGTCGCGCCCTTTTTGGGCCCGATGGACAATGGGCTTCCAATCGCAGGCTATAAATATCTCCTCTGGCGCCAACTCCCTCCTACTTTGCTTACCCTTCTTTGCCATTCACCCTCGTCTTCCAAGTTTCTGCCATTATCTCTCTTCTTGTCATCCTCCAGGTGATAGTGTGATTTTACATGATATTTTTTGTACACTTTTGCATGCATTTTGCATATAGATTAGGCATTCTTTATTTGATTTTAGTTAGATTTTCCCTTGGAACGGGTGAGGCGGTGTTGTGGTGTTGTTTTGCAGGAATTCATGATTAAATGCCCAAGGTTTGGCCATGATGAAGATTGGATGATTTAGAGCCTTAAAAGTGAAGAAAATGACCCAAACAGATCCCATCACGGCCTAGCCGTGATGCCCATCACGGCCATGATCGAGCAAAACTGAAAAGGCAGAAAGGCTGAAGTCAGAGTCTGTCACGGCCTAGCCGTGATATACATCACGGCCGTGACCCAAAACCACCACAAGTCAGAATCCATCACGGCTTGGCCGTGATGGAGATCACAGGCGTGAACAGAGGGCTCGCGACGCGAGCAAAGTCTCGCCTCGCGAGATACTAAAAGTCGCCAAAGCTGCCAGAGACAGAATCCGTCACGGCCTGGCCGTGATGGCCTTCATGGCCGTGACGCGCAGCAGGTCTATTTAAAGAAACGCAGCAGACAGAACTAAGGGAGTTTTTGGAGCAGAGAAAAGGAGGCAGCCCAGAGAAACCCTAGGGGACGATTCTTGGTGACTGTGGTGGCTGGGTTCATCCTTCCATGGAGTGTTTCCCTTCTTCCATCTTAGTATCTTTCCTTTTCCCTTCTCCTTTGATGATGTGTAACTAAACTCCCATTGTTGGGGTTAGGGTAGCCATTTCTGATTTCTCATGTATATGACTTGATATTGCAATATGGTTTTTACTTCATTATTGAGTGATTGATTCTCTGTGCTTAATGCTTGTTGTGGCTAGCACCCCCATGACTTGATATGTGTTTTGGTATGCAATGGGGACGTTCGTATCATAACCGGAATTGAGATTAATCACCTAATAAGCCTTGTATCTAGGAATGGAACTAGGTTTATTAGCAATCGTGTAATCCCTAATCATAATGCAAATTCATTAATCTAGGCCACCTAAGGAATTAGGGTCTATTAGTGGATTTAGGCTCTTGCCATCCGAGGGATTGGGGTTTGAGTAATTTAATGGATTGATTGTCATAATTGAAGTAGAAACTGTTTGTGGCTCCTTTCATTGCATGAGAATGAAGTTTGGTGAACCTAATCCCAACATCTTTTATCATATTTAAAACCCATCTTTTATTGCCTTCCAAGTGTTTGAGAAAAGTACAAAAAGAGTTTGTTTTTCTTATGTTGTTAGTTCTAGCTTTTGTTAGTTTAGAACTCTCTTCAATCCAAGAATCCGCTTAGATAGTAATTGGTTTGGTAAGTGTTAGTACTTGTAGCAGTCCCCGTGGATACGATAAACCGGTCTTACCACCGTATTACTTGCACGACTGGGTATACTTGCCCAGATTCGTCAACAAGTTTTTGGCGCCGTTGCCGGGGACTGCGTCTCAATATTAGCATATCCATTTCAGTTACTACTTTAGGCAAAAATTTTCTGTATAATCTGTTTTCTGCAGTAATTTTCTGTTCTATTTGCTGTCATTTTTTTTTCTTTTTCTGTTTTGTTTTTGCTGTCAATTTTCTAGTGTGTTTTTGCTGTCAATTTTTTTTAGTGTGTTTGCTGTTGTGTGCTAACCTTTACTACTAACAATCTTGTTTGCTAGACTGTTTTTGTATGCGAGGCACTATTCCAAAATGACCAACTCCTATACGATCCAGAAATTGAAAGAACAGCTAGGAAGAATAGGAGGCAAGCAAGACAGCAGAATTTGTTAGAGCAACAAGGAGAAGACCAAGAGACTTCCATATCTCAAGTTTGTCAAGAAGAACTCAGAATGGCAGGGAATGGTGAAGATACTCCTCCACCACCACGGAGGACACTTGGTGACTACTCCAATACAAATTTCAACAGGCATGTCACGAGTATAGTGCGACCTCCGGTGAACTGCAATAATTTTGAAATAAAGCCAAATCTCATCAACATGGTTTCACAAAATCAGTTTGCTGGGTTGGATAAGGAAGATCCTAACAGTCATATTTCCACTTTCCTGGAGTTGTACGACACAGTGAAGATAAATGGTGCCTCTGATGATGCAATTCGCCTGTGGTTGTTCCCTTTTTCTTTAATAGATAGAGCCAAGTCTTGGCTCCAATCACAACCAACGGGGAGCTTCACTACATGGGACAACTTAGAGGCAAAATTCTTGGCAAGGTTCTTCCCCACCTCAAGATTTGTAAAGGCAAGGGGTGACATTATAAGCTTTGCGCAACAAGAAGGCGAGACTCTTCATGATGCTTGGGAAAGGTTCAAGGAATTGCTTCGGAGATGCCCAAACCATGGTTTTGATAATCTTACTCAGATGCAAACATTCTGTAATGGATTGAGGCCATCAACCAGGTACATGTTGGATGCCTCAGCTGGAGGTTCAATGAATACAAAGACAGCAGAGGAAGCCCTGACTTTGATAGAAGCAATGGCCTCTAATGATTATTTGATGCATCATGATCGGGGTCCCACACAAAGAAGGGGAGTGTTGGAGCTAGATTCACAAACTGCATTGTTGGCTCAGAACAAGATCATGACACAACAATTGGAGTCTCTTACCAAACAACTAGCTCAACTCCCACAACAACTCCAATCTGTTCAAGGGACAACCATGCCACACCAACAGGTACTGAGATGTGATTTCTGTGGAGGTGATCATGAGAATGGAAGATGTGAGGCACCACCTAGTTCCCATGAAGAAGCCAATTATATGGGGAACTATGGGCGACAAGGCAACAACCAAGGGTGGAGGAATCAACCAAATTTTGGTTGGAATCAAGATGCCGGGCAAACAAGCAAACCTCCTCCTACACAACCGCTTCAAGATCGGGTTTCTATTCTAGAAAACACACTTTATCAGTTCATGCAGTTGTCCATGACGAACCAGAAAAATACCGATGCTTCTCTAAAGAATTTGGAGGTTCAAGTTGGCCAAATTGCAAAGCACCTAGCCGAGCAAACTAGCAGCGGTTTTTCTGGTAACACTCAACCTAATCCGAAGGAGCATTGCAATGCTATTGTGCTGAGGAGTGGAAAAAGTATTGAGAATGTGGCCGGTGAACCTTTGGTGAAGAATCAGAATGTTGATGGGAAAACAGAATTGAGTGCAGAAGAAAAAGAAGAAAACGGTCAAGATGTTATAGTTGAGAAAGAAGAAAAGGGCAGTGCACAAGACAAGAGGGAGAAGCTAGTAGATGAGAATTCAATTTTGAGGAAGACTAAAAGTCAGCTTTTGAAAGATTGGGACAAGCCTCAAGTGATTCCCTCTTATGTGAAGTTGCCATACCCTCATTTGACCAAGAAAAAGGAGAAAGATGAACAGTTTGCCAAGTTTCTTGATATCTTCAAGAGGTTGCAGATCAATATCCCTTTTGCTGAAGCACTTGAGCAGATGCCCCATTATGCAAAATTTATGAAAGAACTGCTCACAAAGAAAAGAAAGATTAAAGAAGGCGAAACTGTTGCCTTAACTGAGGAATGCAGTGCAATACTACAAAGGAAGCTACCTCCGAAGCTGAAAGATCCTGGGAGTTTTACAATCCCTTGCACTATTGGGAATGTGTCTATCAGGAAGGCCTTATGTGACTTGGGAGCAAGTGTCAACTTGATGCCGCTTTCCATGTTGAACAAGCTCGGAGGAGGAGAGGTGAAACCCACAAGGATGGCATTGCAGTTAGCTGACAGATCAATCAAGCATCCTTATGGTATTTTGGAAGATGTTCTTGTAAAGGTGGATAAGTTTATCTTTCCAAATGGACTTTGTGGTTTTAGACATGGTGGAGGATGTTGAAGTTCCGCTCATACTGGGAGACCTTTTCTAGCCACTCGGGCGAGCTTTGATAGATGTAGAAAAAGGCCACTAAAATTCAGAGTGCAAGAAGAAGAAGTCAATTTCAAGGTATTGGAAGTTATGCATCGTCCGAGCAATCAAGAGAGGAGTGTTTCCGCATGGATATGGTGGATACAATGGGGTGAAGAAGTTGTTGCACATCAACACCACCCCTCTACTCCGGAGAAGAAGGAAAAGCCCAACATGAAAGCAAATCTGAAGCTATGCAAGACGAATGAGGTATCGCTTGGTGATGAAGTTGGATCTCGCTCATCTTGTGAAAACAGAATTTCCACCGAGAAGGAGTAAGAAAAAGGGCAAGAGGCCCGAGTGAAAAAGGCAAAGCGAAGCACAATTGTTGGCCTTCAAAGCAAAATCAGCTCTTTACAGGAGTTTCATGGAAGAAAAGTGCTCTTGCAATTCTATGTCCAGCAGACCCCGGTTAATTAAAAGAAGTTGTCTACACGTCAAGCTAGTGACGTTAAAGAAGCGCTTCTTGGGAGGCAACCCAAGTTTCTTAAATCTTCTTTTTAGTTGTTTTCATTTTCTTAATAGTTTTGTTTTTGCTTTAACCTCTTGAATAATTTGAGAAGCTCAAGAGGAAAAATAATAAATTGAGAATTGACAAGTGCTTTCAGGGTAGGAAGGAAGGAAGGGAGAGCAAGGAGACAAGGAGAAGAGCAAAAAGGGCAGAGAAAAAGCAAAGTCAGCACCAGCTACCGCCTCTGTAAGCCGTTCCAATTTTTTATTTTATTTTGTTTTATTTTTTTTTTCCCTTTCTCCAACTTGATTGTTTACATTGGGGACAATGTAAATTCTTAAGCTTGGGGTAGGGGTATTTTTGCATTTGTTCATGTTGCATTCATATAGTTTTGCATGATAGTTTTGCATGATCCCACAATTAGATTGCCCTTGCTTAGATTTTGTATCCAATTGTGAGAACTAAGTGCCAATTAATTTGTGATAGTGAATTGTTGAACCCAATTTGTTATTCTTGTGATATGGCTGCAAATGAAAATGTTGAGATAATCTTGGATAGTTGATAATTAGCATATGGTTCTATAGATTTGTGTTTTTCATTGATTCTGAACTAAAATGTGAGATTTTAAGCCAAAGGGGTACTCACAAAATTTTACCCCATTCTTTGTGTAGAGTGCATTCCTCTTGGTTTGTTTTCTCTAGAACTTGACTTGAAACCATTTTGAAGCTTAAAATTTTTTTTTGAAAACATTTTTGAAAATGATTGAGGCAATATGTATTTTTCTGGCCTTCTGAGCTTTGAATGATGAAATGCTACCCCTTAGTTGCCCAATTTTGAGCCTGAAAGAATAAAAATGCTTTTCTTGGTACCCTGAAATGTTTTGATAAATATGTTTGCTAAGGGACCTTCTAAAGTATAACAAAAGGGTGAAAAAGGTAGTTGGAAGTTTGGGAAAAGAATCAGAAAAAATAATTCTCTTGATTTGAAAATTCTTCCCTTCTCCAAATAAAAGAAAAAGAAAAGAAAAAAAAAAGAAGAAAAAAAATAGATAGAGAAGGGGATGACAAAAAGAAATGAGAAATAAAAAGAAAAAGAAAGAAAAGAAAGGTGGAAAAATAAATCGAAAACACAAGAAGGTATTTTAGAAGGTCATGTTTGCAATGCTTGATGTTTGTGTAGCCTTTTGAAATGTCCTTTTATTGATTTCCCCACCTAACGATTAATCCCATGGCCACGTTACAACCAAGTGAAAGACCTCTTGATTCTTGATTGTTTTCATTAATAAAGTAGAGATTTGGTTGATAGTCAAGCCTATGGTAGGATTCATTCCTTGAGGAAAATTGAGTGAAATGTCTTACCCCCTAAACACTTGAGTGAGGTAAAAAGAGAGCCAAGCAAATAAACAAGCTTGGGGTGAGCTTCAAAAGAGAAAGGGTGCCCAAATCAGTGAGAACCTGAGTCTAAGGAACCTAAGCCTCTAATTGGACTTGAATTGATTGTCTCTTACTGACTTGTTTGAATTGCCTATTGCTTGGATTATATGCTCGGGTTCTTGGTTCACTATCAATGTTCTGTTTATTCTTCTGGCCTTAGTGATTGCTTGAGGACAAGCAATTGAATAAGCTTGGGGTGATTTGATAGTGTGATTTTACATGATATTTTTTGTACACTTTTGCATGCATTTTGCATATAGATTAGGCATTCTATATTTGATTTTAGTTAGATTTTCCCTTGGAACGGGTGAAGCGGTGTTGTGGTGTTGTTTTGCAGGAATTCATGATTAAATGCCCAAGGTTTGGCCATGATGAAGATTGGATGATTTAGAGCCTTAAAAGTGAAGAAAATGACCCAAACAGAGCCCATCACGGCCATGATCGAGCAAAACTGAAAAGGCAGAAAGGCTGAAGTCAGAGTCTGTCACGGCCTAGCCGTGATGTACATCACGGCCGTGACCCAAAACCACCACAAGTCAGAATCCATCACGGCTTGGCCGTGATGGAGATCACAGGCGTGAACAGAGGGCTCGCGACGCGAGCAAAGTCTCGCCTCGCGAGATACTAAAAGTCGCCAAAACTGCCAGAGACAGAATCCGTCACGGCCTGGCCGTGATGGCCATCACGGCCGTGACGCGCAGCAGGTCTATTTAAAGAAACGCAGCAGACAGAACAAAGGGAGTTTTTTGGAGCAGAGAAAAGGAGGCAGCCCAGAGAAACCCTAGGGGACGATTCTTGGTGACTGTGGTGGCTGGGTTCATCCTTCCATGGAGTGTTTCCCTTCTTCCATCTTAGTATCTTTCCTTTTCCCTTCTCCTTTGATGATGTGTAACTAAACTCCCATTGTTGGGGTTAGGGTAGCCATTTCTGATTTCTCATGTATATGACTTGATATTGCAATATGGTTTTTACTTCATTATTGAGTGATTGATTCTCTGTGCTTAATGCTTGTTGTGGCTAGCACCCCCATGACTTGATATGTGTTTTGGTATGCAATGGGGACGTTCGTATCATAACCGGAATTGAGATTAATCACCTAATAAGCCTTGTATCTAGGAATGGAACTAGGTTTATTAGCAATCGTGTAATCCCTAATCATAATGCAAATTCATTAATCTAGGCCACCTAAGGAATTAGGGTCTATTAGTGGATTTAGGCTCTTGCCATCCGAAGGATCGGGGTTTGAGTAATTTAATGGATTGATTGTCATAATTGAAGTAGAAACTGTTTGTGGCTCCTTTCATTGCATGAGAATGAAGTTTGGTGAACCTAATCCCGACATCTTTTATCATATTTAAAACCCATCTTTTATTGCCTTCCAAGTGTTTGAGAAAAGTACAAAAAGAGTTTGTTTTTCTTATGTTGTTAGTTCTAGCTTTTGTTAGTTTAGAACTCTCTTCAATCCAAGAATCCGCTTAGATAATAATTGGTTTGGTAAGTGTTAGTACTTGTAGCAGTCCCCGTGGATACGATAAACCGGTCTTACCACCGTATTACTTGCACGACTGGGTATACTTGCCCAGATTCGTCAACACCAGGTACGCTCCGTCTCTTCCTTTCCTTCGTGATTCTAAGCTCTATTTCTGATTTCCAGATATGAGTTCATCTGTGTCTTCTGAGTCGAATACTTCGCCTCTGGTTGAGCGTGAAGTTTCCCCAATTGGGGGATCCCTTTCTGTTTCTTCTGTTCCTTCACGGAACCGGCGGCGTCGGGAGGCGGAACCGTCCTCCTCCGGGTCATCTTCGACTGACTCAGATTCTTCCGAGTCTGATTCTCCTAGGTCTGGTTCTCCCCCTCCCAGAGTGTCCAAACCCGCCGCTCGCAAACAACGCCCTAGGGTTCCAAAAGACCCTATTCCCGATATTACCCTTCCTGGGTATACCTGGGTTAAAGGGGAGGTTGGAACCTTTTTTTCTGACTACCAAACTCCCGATTCAATTGTTCAACTCCGGTCCCATATAAATATCTCGGCCTCCGGAGACGAGTCCGAGTTTATTTGTTCTCCGTGCTCGGGCACCGAGTGTGTCTTTCTAAGGGCTCGTCCTTCCGAGCCCCCCTTTACGTATATGTATAAAACACTTTTTGAGAAACTGCATGTGTCTCTTCCTTTTACAGTTTGAGTGCGACGTTCTGAGAACCATGAACGTCGCCCCTACTCAGCTTCACCCTAACAGCTGGGCTTTTATGAAAGCCTTTCAGATTCTATGTAAATACATAAGGATAGAGCCCACCACTCCAAAATTTTTGTACTTTTATCAAACCCGATTTGGCGAGAAAAAGGGATGGGTATCCCTTAGTGGGTTGAACCGAAGAGGTCTTCTTAGTTTATACGCATCGTCGTATAAAGACTTCAAGGTTGGCTTCTTCCGAGTTCGCCCTTCGAGTTCTCATACCTCCCACTTTTTTGACGAGAATAAATATGCCAAGTTTCCTTTATACTGGCAATCCTCTCCCACAAAATTCGTCGGTTTCGAGTATCATTCCCTGCCGGCCGAGGATAGGCGGGATATAGATGTACTAGAAAATCTTCCTCGGCCCCTCCATTGTGCACGCCTTCTGAAACTCCCCTTCTCCTCCACCCCAAGGTCCGACCTTAAAAGTAAGTGCTCGGCTTTTTAGTTTCTTAAGTATTTTCTGCATGTGTTGTTATACTAATAACTCTTTCTTTTTGACAGTCATCATGGGAAAATTCGACTTTTCAAAGCTTGTCAAGGCTGGTGTTGGTAAAGAGGGTCAGGGTCCCTCTTCAACCGAGAAGAAGCAGAAAAGACCTCCTCCCATCAAGGCTTCTGCAAAGGGGCTTCGTCATCCGCCCCTCAAAAAGGAAGAGGCGGAGGCTGAAATGGTCGCCGAAGATTCTCCCCTTCCTGGCCCAAGCTCCCCTCGCCCTACTACTCAGGGGACGCAAATCGCGGGGCGAGAACAGCCACCTTCTGCCCCTCTCGAGCCAAAATGGTACAACACTACCCTGAAAGCAGGGACTTCATCTCTCTGGGGTGAAGACTTCAACCCCTCCTCCTCTTTCGACTCGAGCCTCTTAAAAGCCGTTGATCTTCGGTTTATCAAGCAGCAGGGGGCCCGATCTAGCATGGAGGCCCTCTCGGTGTATCTTGCCTTCGCTGCGCAGCTTTGGCTCGTTTAGCCAGAGCCGAGAGGTGACGGAGACCGAGAGGAAGTCTCAACAATTGGAGTCTGAGTTTGCTTCTATTGAGAGGTTGAAGGGGGATCTTTCCCGGATTTCCTCCGAGAACGAACGCTTAACTACCACCATTGCTGACATTAATACTCGGAACTCCGAGCTGGATTCTCGGGCAAAATCGGCCGAGGCAGGCAGAGTTCGGGTTGAAGAAGACAAGGCTCGTGCCGAGGAAAAGCTCAAAGAGGCTCAGGCTGAGATTGATCGGCTCAAGGCTGCCTTGGAGGCTGAGATCCAGGCTAAGATGCTGCTCGAGGAGGACGTAAAGGAGGCCACCAGCTGCATTGTCATCGAGCACCGGAAAGGTTTTGACAAAGCCATTGCCCAAGCTGAGGTTCTAGTTCCCGGCATCAACCTTTCGGGGGCCGATGTGAACATGGAGGTGGTGAATGGGGAACTTGTTCCCATTATTCCCGAGGGGGAGGAAGAGGTGGACGTGGTGGGGGACTCTCCCGAAGGTCACATAGCGGCCGAGGAAAGCAATAGGGGGGAGTAGCTGTTGTAGTTTTTTGTCCATCCTTTGTACTGGGCTCATGCCCTTGTAACCTGACATTACTGAATGAATATCATTATCATTTTGCTGATTCTTTGTTGTGTTTGGCTTGTTGATCAAATCTTCGGCTAAGGCCAAAACACTCTACCGTCCACAATGGACGGTGGTTGTTGCACGAGAAGCACGTGTTTTACATTTTGCGTTGTCATGCATTAAATGCTTTGGAAACCGTAATGGGTTCATGCAATCACTGCCTTTTGCTTAGTTTCGAGGTTTGTTTTCCCAACAAACTTTCACGCATGCTACTTCCTTCCTTGCTTATAAATAGGGTCCTTCTGCTGCCTCATTTGTTCATCCCTCATCCTTTTCCATCAGCCAAGTTCGTTTCTTACTTCTCTTCCACCCGAGTAGTTCTATGCTAGCGTCAGGGGTTTACGTTCCCCTCTCCCAGTTAACATCCTTTTTTGGGTTTCACATCCGCCAAAAAGGATGTAAGTGGGAGACGGGATCCAGAATTCCTTGATCCTTCAAGAAGGATGTTAACTGGGAGAATAATAATCTTCGGGAGTCGAGAAAGGGGTAGAGGTCGTCTACTCCCTGAGTTGGCCGAGCACCTCATCATCCAGCTTTCTCAGGGGGAAGTGACTACAGCCTCCCTTAAGAGAAAGTGGTGGCGCTTGATTAGGGGTATTGGGGGCCGTCCGGAGTTGCTCCTGCTCTGACTGGGGGGACTACTGTCCCGCCGAGCGGCCCTTATTTTCAATTTCGGCTTTCGACTTCATAGTAGTGCTCGGTCCCTTGAATGTACTTTTCTAAGAGTCAAACTCGGCTTTATTTTTGCGCATTGTACTTGGTTTCCTTGAATGTACTTTTCTAGAATCAAACTCGGCTTTATTTTTGCCTTGCGCATTGTACTCGGTTTCCTTAATAAAATAATGGCTCGTACTCGGCCTTTCCGAATTTTGTTCTTTGCTCATATTCGGCTTTACTAATTTCGCGGCTTAAATTCAACGTCTATAACTTAATAATAACTCGGATTCGGCTAGTAAGATCGTGCTTGACCTTTATACTTAACTTTATGGCTCGTACTCGGCCACCAGGCTCAAACTTGGCCTTGAGAATGAAATTGGCTCGGACTCGGCCATTGGCTCGTACTCGGCCACCAGGCTCAAACTTGACCTTTAGAATATAACCGGCTCGAACTCGGCCGTTAGGCTCAAACTTGGCCTTTAGAATGAAATTGGCTCGGACTCGGCCATTGGCTCGTACTCGGCCACCAGGCTCAAACTTGGCCTTTAGAAGATAACCGGCTCGAACTCTGCCGTTGGCTCGTACTCGGCCACCAGGCTCAAACTTGGCCTTTAGAAGATAACCGGCTCGGACTCGGCCGTTGGCTCGTACTCGGCCACCAGGCTCAAACTTGGCCTTTAGAAGATAACCGGCTCGAACTTGGCCGTTGGCTCGTACTCGGCCACCAGGCTCAAACTTGGCCTTTAGAAGATAACCGGCTCGAACTCGGCCGTTGGCTCGTACTCGGCCACCAGGCTCAAACTTGGCCTTTAGAAGATAACCGGCTCGAACTCGACCGTTGGCTCGTACTCGGCCACCAGGCTCAAACTTGGTCTTTAGAATGTAACCGGCTCGAACTCGGCCGTTGGCTCGTACTCGGCCACCAGGCTCAAACTTGGCCTTTAGAATGTAATTGGCTCGTACTCGGCCACCAGGCTCAAACTTGGCCTTTAGAATGTAATTGGCTCGAACTCGGCCATTGGCTCGTACTCGGCCACCAGGCTCAAACTTGGCCTTTAGAATGTAATTGGCTCGAACTCGGCCCCTGGCTCGTACTCGACCACCAGAATAAGATGCCTGCAAAATAAATACTTCGGTAAAACAAGAGAAAATAAAACCATATTCATAATAAATTTTGTTTTTTATTGAATGGAGTCCGCGGTGTGCCTCGTTAAAACCTCCCCGGTCAAAACCCATTTTGGGAAAAAATACCGAGGTAGGAAAAAGAGTACAGCACCCGACTATATACATCAGCTGTAATAAAACTTTAAATGAGAAGCATTCCAAGTCCTCGGGATAGGATTTCCTGACAATTCTTCTAACCTATATGCCCCGTTCCCCAGGTTTTCAGCTACTCGGAATGGCCCTCCCCAGTTTGCCGTTAACTTGCCTTCCGTGCGGTCCTTCCTCGCTTCCCCTTTTATTCTCAGCACTAAGTCTCCGCGCAGAAAACTCCTTGGCCTCACTCTTGAATTATACCTTCTAGTGGCTCTCTGTTTGCAGGCTTCTTCTCTGATTCTGGCTTCCTCCCTAACTTCTTCTACCAAGTCAAGTTCGATCCTCATATTGCTCTCATTGTCGTTCGGCTCGTGTTGCACACGTCGGAGAGACGGTTCACCAACCTCTACTGGGATCATGGCGTCGGTTCCGTACGTCAGCCTGAAGGGTGTTTCTTGAGTGGTAGACTACGTTTGCTTTGATTCCCTTTTGGATACGTAGGAGCAGAATCCACATTCTGTCAAGCACAATCCAAAAACACCCCACTAATCCTCGTTCAGCCGAGTATCTCATATCCGAGATATTTGGACGGAACATTTGGCGCCGTCTGTGGGAAGGGGCCGAGTAGTTATCCTCGGGTGTCAGGTGTGCTGACATGTCCTCGGCTTCGGAGGAGTTTGGGCCAAGGCCCATTCGTGGGGGTAAGCTCGATTGGTCCAGTGTATAGACGAGTTCTCGGTCTTACATTCTCGGCCAGTACAACTTTTATCATACACTCTTCCAAACACACAAGAAGTAGTTTAGTATTTTATTTTGAGTAAAACATCAATTTTAATCCTTAAAATTGATACTATTAATCAATTTGGTCTGTAACATTACGAAAAAATAAATTTAATCCGTAAATTTGACAAACGTTGATCAATTTAATCACTGCCATTAGTATACGTCAATTTTATCTAACAGAAAGTTTTACATGGCATTTTAGTGTGAAGTTGGTTACAAAAAATGTAAGGGCATTGGCTACAAATAATGTTATATAGCTTTGGCTACAAATCTCTCATTCATTTTTCAAAAGTGTTGTCTTTTTATTTTTTATTTTGGATAAAAAGTGTTGTCTTTATCGGTGCAAGAAGCTATAGACATGGGCATTTGTTTCATACCGCTTGTCCGGATTTAATTTCAAAGGAGTTTCTAAAGTTTTTTTTTTCCATTCTGAGTTTTATTTGTTAAATGTTATGTGATCATTACTCATTTGTGAGTTTCTATAGCTACTCTTTCATGAGATTCTAGGAATTTGATCCTTTTGTTGATGATATCTTTGTTTATAATTTATCGGACATATGATTTTTTTTAGATGGATAGTTGTAATTAAAGTGTGCATTTTATGTTGGAATATTTTATTCCAATATCATAATGTGGGCAAATATCTTTAGTTTATTATATTAGCTATTTATCAATTAGGAACCTTAAATGATATGTGATCAAATTAAGAGATAAGGCCAATCAGATTTCTGATTTGATAATTGATTATCATTAATTATCTGGTATGGGCGTAATATGAGTGAATGTCATTGATAACCAATTTTGGAATAATGGGAACACGTTGGTAATGGCTACAATCTCAAGAGGGGGGGTGAATTGAGATATTAAAAACTTTTTCAATAATTTAAAGCAAAACAGAGTTTTCTTAAAGAAAATTGGTTTTCACTCAATTTTAATTCCCAAGAATCAGGTTATATGTAACAAGTAATGATGTTAAGAAGAATTATAAGAAGTAACAACAAGTTTAACACAGATTGTAGATCAAAGATTGAAGTTAACAAGCATTCTTAAAACGCATTCACAACACATAAGTGCATATAACAAGTATATGGAGTTTAGGGATGAGAAGAACACCCAAACCGACTTATCATTGTTCAGCTACCTCCTCTAGTAAGCCTACATCTAGTCCCACACCTCTGTGGTTTTCTCCACTATAAACAGAAATTACAATTTCCAATTACAACATTCACAAGGATAACCTCATTGCTCAAGAACACACCAAAAAAGCACACTTGCTTTTCTATGCCCAAGGATCCCTTCTATCCTTGTTCAATCCTAAGAGATACCCTCTTTTAATCACACTAATTCACAGAAAGAATTGAGTAGAAGAAAGACTCTAAAAGTCTGATTATACAAATTGGAGTTCTAAGAAATATCACACTTTTCTCTCAAAGATGAAGCACTTTTGGAAGCTTTGAATCTTTCGTATTTTCACTTTCAGAATGTGTAAGGTCATTAAAATGTATTCCTTTGATCCCTCTTTATATAGAAAACAAGTTATAGTCGTTGGGATTAATTAAAACAGATTTGGATCTGATTTAACAAAATCTGTTTTCTTGATTCTCGTTCTTGAAATAAGATTCTGATTGTTCTTATAGAATTCGCGTCCACCTTGAAAATAACCGTTTCCATCTAGCCATTAAAATTTTACATTCGGATGGGCTAGTAGACGAGCTCCATTTAGTAGATGAGCTCCATATGATAGACGAGCTCCATATGATAGACAAGCTCCGTATGCTACTTTAGAAGACGAGCGCTTTTTGTTACTTTAGTAGACGCGCGCTTCTGTTACTTTAGTAGACGCGCGCTTCTGTTACTTTAGTAGACGAGTGCTTCTGTCACTTTCGTAGACGAGCACTTTTGTCACTTTATTGGACGTCTGCTTGCTTTACTTCATTGGACGTCTGCTTGTTTCACTTCATTGGACGTCTGCTTGTTTCACTTCATTGTTGGACGAGCGCTTATATTATTCCACTGCTGGACGAGCGCTTATCTTGATGATTCCTTGATCTTCTTAAATTTAAGTGCTTCACCTTAGAAATCAAATGTGCTATTTTTACAATAGCATCTCAAGTATGAGATCTCCATTGCTTGATGCTTTAGTCCTTGTCCATTGCTTTGTGTCCCTGGTCTTCCATCCTTTAATCCTTGATTTATCTTTTTCATGAGTGATCTTGCATACAACTTAACACATAATAAGTACATAGTCAAAATCAAAAATCTTATGCAAAATACACTTTGTTTGTCATACATCAAATCTTGTGCAGCTGTTCAGTAAGCATGGTTCTTGAGTCATTTTCATCCCCCCCTGTCTCATTGATATCTATCAAAAATCAAGTGTTATCATATCATTAGCATGAAAAAGTCATCTTGCATTTATTATTAGTTCAAGTATGTCTTTTCAATGCAGTTCATACTTAGGTGTCAGAGAAAAAAAAGTATACAACAATTGCAAGACATAATTATTGGTTGTATGGTTCGTCTTTCTCCCCCTTTGTCATTATCAAAAAGAAACTATGGAGAATATTGAAATCAAACTGAAAAACAGTCTTGCATTCATTGATAATAAATCATTACAGAGCATATGCAATACATCAAAACAACCAAAACACTGAAATCAAAAAATAGGATTTACAGACATCTAAGGACACTTAGTCTAAACTGAGACTAGATAAAAGCATCTTGCCCATGTCCTTCATAATTTTCAGCATCTTGTGCTGCCTCGCTTGCCATATTGACTATATTATCAAAAATAACATCTGATATCAATTGTTTTGAGGATCAATTATGCCAAGTTCCCTTCTTATAAAGAAGAAACTCTCCTTATTTAGTGGTTTGGTGAATATATCAGCTAATTGCTTGGTTGTATCTATATGTTCAATCACAACATCACCACTTTGAATATGATCCCTGATAAAATGATGCCTAATTTCAATATGCTTGGTTCTTGAATGCATAATGGGGTTCTTTGTTAGATTAATTGCACTAGTGTTATCACACTTTATTGGTACATGATCTAGATGAACACCATAGTCAATTAGTTGTTGTTTCATCCATAGGATTTGAGCACAACAACTCTCAGTTGCAACATATTCTGCTTCAGCTGTGGATAAGGCCACACTAGTTTGCTTTTTACTAAACCAAGATACTAGGGAATTTCCTAATAAATGGCATGTTCCACTTGTGCTCTTCCTATCTAACTCGCATCCATCAAAGTCAGAGTCAGAATATCATATTAATATGCAAGTGGATCCCTTGGGATACCACAACCCCATTTCTTTTGTTCCTAAAAGATACTTCATGATTATTTTAACTGCAATAAGATGTGATTCTTTAGGATTAGATTGATACCTTGCACACATACACACACTAAACATTATATATGGCCTACTTGCAGTGAGATAAAGTAAGGATCCGATAATACATCTATAGATTTACCATGTTCATCTTTGTCCAAGTAGCAGGCTGGACTCATTGGTGTTGCCATTTCCTTTGCACTTTCGATTCCAAACTTCTTTAATAGTTCCTTGCAATACTTTGTTTGGCTTATCAAGGTTCCATCTTGGTATTGTTTAATTTGAAGTCCAAGAAAGAAGGTAAGCTCTCCCATCACATACATTTCAAATTCATTTTGCATTAGTTTACCAAATTCCTTGCATAAAGACTCATTAGTAGCACCAAAAATAATATCATTAACATATATTTGTACAAGTAAGATATTGTGTGCTTTTGTTTTAGTAAAAAGTGTCGTATCAACTTTTCCTCTTTTAAAGCCTTTCTCTATGAGAAAATTGCTTAACCTCTCATACCAAGCTCTAGGAGCTTGCTTGAGTCCATAGAGGGCTTTAGTGAGTTTATAGACATGATTTGGGAACTCACTATCAACAAAGCAAGGGGGTTGGCTTACATACACTTCCTCTTGTATTATTCCATTTAAAAAGGTACTTTTCACATCCATTTGGTACAGTTTAAAGTTCATCATACATGCATAGGCTAATAGCATTCTTATGGCTTCTAATCTAGCTATGGGAGCATATGTTTCATCATAATCAATTCCTTCTTCTTGATTATATCCCTTAGCTACTAGTCTAGCCTTGTTTCTTACTATTATTTCATTCTCATCCATTTTGTTTCTAAACACCCATTTAGTTCCAATTATTTGGTTACTTTTAGGTTTTGGAACTAAATCCCAAACTTTGTTCCTTTTAAATTGATTTAACTCCTCTTGCATTGCAATCATCCAATGTTCATCATTAATAGCATCATCAACACATTTTAGTTCTATTTGAGATACAAACGCCATGGTATTGCAAATATTCCTTAAAAAGTTTCTAGTGGTTACCCCTTTTGTGATCTCACCAATGATATTGTCTAGTGGATGATTCTTTGAAACTTGCCACTCCTTAGGAAGATTTTCTTGTTGGATTTCTGCTTGAGGTTCTTTATTGCTCCCTTCATCTTCCTTTTCCTTGTTGATGTCTTTTCCTTCATCAGATTTCACTTCATCTTCATGAGTTTCTGTATCATAAAAAATGTCCTTTCCCAACCTTTTAGGGTTAGACTCATCAAATGTTATGTGAACAGATTCTTCCATTGATAAAGTAAGCTTATTAAACACTTTATATGCTTTGCTAGTTAATGAATAACCTAGGAAAATACTCTCATCAGCTTTGGGATCAAATTTCCCAAGATTATCCTTGTCATTATTTAGCACAAAACACTTACAACCAAAGACACGAAAATGAGAAATGTTAGGTTTTATTCCCTTATAAAGTTCATATGGAGTTTTCTTCAAAATTGGCCTTATTAGGACTCTATTTAAAACATAACATGCAGTACTCACAGTATCAGCCCAAAAATACTTTGGTAAATTAGAGTCACTTAACATGGTTCTAGCAATTTCTTCAAGTGACGTATTTTTTCTCTCAACTACTCCATTTTGTTGTGGAGTTCTAGGTGTAGAAAAATTATGTTTTACACCATGTTCATCACAAAAGTTATCAAACTCCTCATTTTGGAATTCTCCTCCATGGTCACTCCTAATTGAAACAATTTTCACGTCTTTCTCATTTTGAACAACCTTAGTCATTTTCTTAAAAGTTTTAAAAGCTTCATTATTTTGTGCTAAAAAATAGGTCCAAGTAAATATAGATAAGTCATCAACAATTACAAGAGCATAAAGATTTCCACCAAAACTTTTTGTCCTAGAAGGTCCAAAAAGGTCCATGTGCAACAATTGTAAGGGTCTACTAGTTGAAACAATATTTTTAGCCTTAAATGAGGTTTTCACTTGTTTACCCTTTTGGCATGCATCACATAAGCCCTCTTTAACACACTTCTTATTTGGTAAACCAATTACAAGTTCTTTGGAAATCAATTTATTCAAGTGATCCATATGAATGTGAGTTATTCTCCTATGCCAAAGCCAATTTTCATCTTCTTTGGAAATTAAGCAACATGCATCATTGGAAGTTAAATTGTCTAAGTCTAGCATATAGATGTTATTGATTCTATTTCCAATCAATTTTGTGTTATTATCATGAATAGATTCAATCATACACAAACTTGAGTTAAAGTTTACCTTGTAGCCTTTATCACATAATTGGCTTATACTTAGTAGTTTGTGTTTGAGCCCTTCTATATAGAGAACATCCTCAATCTTGATTGCTGGACTTTTTCCTATTGTTCCAACACCAAGAATTCTTCCTTTGTTGTTGTCTCCATAGGTGACATTTCCACCTTCTTTGGAAGTGAAAGATGTAAATTTTGTGATGTCTCCGGTCATGTGTTTGGAGCAGCCACTATCTAAAAACCAGCTTGAGCTTTTGGCCTTCAAACACACCTACAAAACAGAATTTTTTTTATACTTTTCCTTTAGGTACCCAAATCCAGTTGGGTCCTTTGGTGTTAGTAGCAACATAAGTTCTTTTTGGAACCCAAATTTGTTTAAGGCCAACATGTATGTTCTTTCTAAGTCTACAAGTAGCAGCTGTATGACCTTTCTTTAAACAATAATAACATTTCACAAAAGGACTAGTTGAAGAACTGGGTGCAACAAAAAGCTTCTTGAAAGATTTTTCATATACCATTGGCTTATATCCAATTCCAGCTTTATCATAAACACCCTTTTGTTGTCCTAATATGGCATTCAAGTTATCTCTACCCAAACTAAACTTAGATAGAGTTGTATTCAGTTTTTCAACTTCCTTTTCTAGTGTAGTGCATTTGGTGCAAATTGAACTAGATGCAAGTAATTGTGAATTTTTAGCTTCTAGTTCTTTAAGATTTATTTGTAAAGATGCATAATCACTACATTGTTTTGCGATGATCTTCCTAGAAGATATAAGTTGTTTACCAATTTTAAAATATTCTTCATACAATTCATCAAAAGCATCTTGTAACTCATCATAGGTAGGAGAAGAATCATTTACCTCGGTTTCACTATCACTTTGTTAATTTGCCATGAGACATAGGTTGGCTTCTTCATTTTCAGATTCACTACTAGTGGAATCCATATTATTTTCTTCCCAAGCTATGTATGCTCTTCTAGGCTTTCTTCCTTTCTTCTCTTTGTTGTCATTCTTCTCATACTTTTCTTTCTTTTGTAGCTTTGGATATTCATTTTTGTAGTGTCCAAGCTTTCCACATTCAAAGCATTTGATTGTTGAGGAAGAGCTTTCACCTTTCTTCGTGTTCTTTTTGGTAGGAAAACTGAGTTGCTTCTTGTTTCTATTCTTTTTGATGAATCTTCTAAATTTCCTCACAAGCAATCCCATGTCTTCTTCTTCGAATTCTTCACTTTCATCAAGGTGTTCATCTTCATCACTTTCTATTGATTCTTTGGAGATATGAGCCTTGAGTGAGAGTCCTTTCTTCCTTTTCTCCTTATCTTCATGACTTTTCAATCTATTGAGTTCTAATTCGTGTTATTTCAACTTGCCAAATAAAGTAGCAATCTGCATGGTGTCTAGATCCTTTGCTTCAGTAATTGCAGTAATTTTTGGCTGTCATTCACGACTCAAACATCTCATTATCTTGTTAATATTTTTCTCATATGTGATTGTATGTTCGAGTCCTTCTAGCTGGTTCACAATGTGTGTAAACCTCTTTTGCAGTTCATCTATCTCCTCACCATTCTTCATGTGAAAGAGTTCATATTCATGGACTAGTGCATTCATTCTTGCTCTTTTCACATCGTTGGTTCCTTTAGGAGTGAGTTGAAGAGTATCCCACATTTGCTTTGCCGTTTTGCAATTGGAGACCCTGAAAAACTCATCATAATTCAAAGCAGCTGTTATAATATTTTTTGCCTTAGCATTATAACCAACTCTTCTTTTATCATCATCATTCCAATCATCTTTTGGTTTAGTTTGTTTATTTCCCTTAGCATCAAGAATAAATGGAACATAGGGACCATTTTCAACAGCATCTAATACATCTAAACCAACAACCTCAAGAAAGATAAGCATTCTCTCTTTCCAATACATGTATTGGGAGCCACTAATGGCAGGGGGTCTAGTGAGTGAAGCCCCATCACCCAGGATATCATTTCTAGCCATCTCTTGAAGCTATTAAGCTTTGTAACAAGAGTTTTAGCTCTGATGCCACTTGTTGGTAATGGCTACAATCTCAAGAGGGGGGGGGGGGGGTGAATTGAGATATTGAAAACTTTTTCAACAATTTAAAGCAAAACAGAGTTTTCTTAAAGAAAATTGGTTTTCACTTAATTTTAATTCCCAAGAATCAGGTTATGTAACAAGTAATAATGTTAAGAAGAATTATAAGAAGTAACAACAAGTTTAACACAGATTATAGATCAAAGATTCAAGTTAACAAGCATTCTTAAAACTCATTCACAACACATAAGTGCATATAACAAGTATATGGAGTTTAGAGATGAGAAGAACACGCAAATCGATTTATCATGGTTCAGCTACCTCCTCTGGTAAGCCTACATCGAGTCCCACACCTCTATGGTTTTCTCCACTATAACCAGAAATTACAATATCCAATTACAACATTCACAAGGATAACCTCCTTGCTCAAGAACACACCAAAAAAGTACACTTGCTTTTCTATATCCAAGGATCCCTTCTATCCTTGTTCAATCCTAAGAGATACCCTCTCTTAATCACACTAATTCACAGAAAAAATTGAGTAGAAGAAAGACTCTAAAAGTATGATTATACAAATTGAAGTTCTAAGAAATATCACACTTTTCTCTCAAAGATGAAACACTTTTGGAAGCTTTGAATCTTTCGTATTTTCACTTTCAGAATGTGTAAGGTCATTAAAAAGTGCTCCTTTGATCCCTCTTTATATAGAAAATAAGTTATAGTCGTTAGGATCAATTAAAACAGATTTGGATCTGATTTAACAAAATCTGTTTTCTTGATTCTCGTTCTTGAAATAAGATTCTAATTGTTCTTGTAGAATTCGCGTCCATCTTGAAAATAACAATTTCCATCTAGCCATTAAGATTTTTCATTCGGATGGGCTAGTAGACGAGCTCCATTTAGTAGACGAGCTCCATATGGTAGATGAGCTCCATATGATAGACGAGCTCCATATGCCACTTTAGTAGACGAGCACTTCTTGTTATTTTAGTAGACGCGCGCTTCTGTTACTTTAGTAGACGAGTGCTTCTGTCACTTTACTAGACGAGCACTTTTTTCACTTCATTGAACGTCTGCTTGCTTTACTTCATTGGACGTCTGCTTGTTTCACTTCATTGGACGTCTGCTTGTTTCACTTCATTGTTGGACGAGCGCTTATATTATTCCACTGTTGGACGGGTGCTTATATTATTCCACTGTTGGACGAGCGCTTATCTTGATGATTCCTTGATCTTCTTAAATTTAAATGCTTCACCTAAGAAATCAAATGGGCTATTTTTACAATAGCATCTCAAGTATGAGATCTCCATTGATTGATGCTTTAGTCCCTGTCCATTGCTTTGTGTCCTTGGTCTTCCATCCTTCAATCCTTGATTTATCTTTTTCATGAGTGATTTTGCATACAACTTAACACAGAATAAGTACATAGTCAAAATCAAAAATCTTATGCAAAATACACTTTGTTTGTCATACATCAAAACATGAATGAGGGCTTAGTCTTACAGAACCCTAATTGGTCATCACCCTATATATAGGCTATGGTCCCCAATACACCGGACACAACACATACCGTCTCTTTTCCCCATCTAAAGAGCGACTAAGGTATAAGGAGTCCTGGTTGAGGAAGAACACAAGCCAACGGGTGTTCATTACCTGTCTCTCTCTTTCTCCCCTCTTCTCTGTTTTTTTTTCCAGGTTACCGTACATTGATCCTTAGCAATGGATCCAGGTATTCCTATAATCTTTGATAAGCCAACATGTTGTAGATCCTAAAATTATTGAGATATGGTTGTTCTTGATAATATGAGATGCATGCTTACACGTTTATTATGTTTCCGCAATTAAGTTCTATGATATCATGCCTTGTATGTGATTTATTGAGTTTAAATCTAATAAGTGGTATCAGAGCGGGTCTTCATGTTTGGTTTGTTGGGATTGTTTCTGCATGGGGTTATCCATGTTTGGGTTTAGGTTCTCTCATTCCCTATTTGCATGAACCCTAGAATTTTAATTTGAGGGTTTTCTGTTTGACTCAGTGCAATAACATGTTATATTTTGGAATTATGAAAGAATAAAGGGATTTGGATTTAACGTGAATGTTGAATTGCTTTGGTGGCTTCTTGTAAGAAGTTGAATTTGTGTCTCTGATCAGGATGCTATCTTGGTTAATTATTAGAAAGATTTCCTTTATGTATGACACTATGACGCATATAGAATTGTTATGGTTAAGAATTGCTTCCTGCATTTTTTTTCTTTAGATGAAAAGAATTAATAATGGATGGCATTTGCTGTGCGTGAAGCTGTATTGATATATTTACATATTTGTGGTTTTGATTTGATTTTCTATTGATGGAATTTCAATAGCTTTTAAGTTTTAATATGGGTTTTCAAAACCATAAATAAAATGTCTTCTACCTACACATCGAATAAGCTGCTGCATGTGAAACCTTTCATATTATAAATCTGTGTAATTGAAGTGAAATTGGTGGAAGTTGGATAAAAGGATCCTGAAAGTTGCGAAAGTTTTGAAAGGCTCACATAGTGAAATCTTCAATATTGATAATGATACTTGCCTGACATGAATTCAATTTTACATTTGTGTATATATATAAATGGACATATGCTTCTTTACGGTGGCTTTCTTTATTTTTCTTCATGACCTTTTTTGCCTTTTATACATAAAATATTCAGAAATAATTATATATGTATGTATAATTGGATCCAGATTTGCATCCCATGTAGGTTCACGTAAGAGGCATTCAGCCTCTGTTTTTTTATATTTATATATTTTATATAAGTGATAAAGTGAATCTTTATAGTAGATTAAGGAAGGTCCCTTAAAGTCAAAAGATGAATTTGACCGAAATTATCCTTGATTAGTTATCGTAAGATAAAAGATAAGCTCTAGATAACAAAAGATAATAATTCTGGCGAGTTCCATCTTGCAATAAGGGCTGCCTAATGGTCTTGTGACTGTTAAGCAGCAAGATAAGCATACATTTGTCCCTACATTTGTAGGCAATGTAAGTTCAAGACCTTCCCATTTAATTTTATTAAATTGTCTGGTAATTTTGGTTGAGTTGGTTGAAACAACATGTTACCGAAGTAACCTCTGTTGCGTAAATTTGATATAATTGAATTTACAAAAGATGTAGTATGGAATTATTCATGCGAGTTGTTGTCGGCACGAAGGAAGACACAACTTGGCTGGGTAATTACATGCCTGTGATGGTAAATATGTGGTGATTGTAAAGTTTTTTTTTTCCATGTGGATAATGGGACGCCCGAAGGTAACCACTATTTGACAGGACTTATCACCAATGTTTGATCATTGCGTTGAGAGTACCACTAACATTTAATTCTTACAATCCGAAGATTGGGAAATGATGGTGCACTTGGTATCTTGTTTGAGCCTTATTTAATTTACATATAAAGATTATTGAGCATGTCTTTATGGTTATTTATTGACATGCCTACTGATGTTATTGTATGCTTGTTATTCTCTTCTTATAGTTACTGCTGCTACCGCTCCCAACTTCGCTGCTCAGATTAGCACCATCCCTATGCTAAATGGAATGAACTACAAATCTTCGAAGGAGTCCGTGGAGATTGTTCTTGGATGCACGGACTTAGACTTAGCACTCAGGGTGGAGCACCCAGTTGCCACTACTGAGAACCCAAATGAAGCAAAGATTGAGAAATGGGACCGATCCAATCGTATGTGCTTAATGATTATTAAGAGATCCATACTGAAGTATTTAGGGGCTCAATTGCTGAGAGCGAAAGTGCCAAGAAGTTCCTAGAGGCAATAGAGCAATTCTTTGCAAAGAATGATAAGGTTGAGACGAGTGGTGCTTTGTCTAAGCTCATCTCAATGAAGTATAAAGTTAATGGGAATATTAGGGAGTACATTATGGAGATGTCCAATCTCACGTCAAAACTCAAGGCACTAAAGTTAGATCTTCATGAGGATTTGCTCGTGCACTTGGTTTTGATCTCCCTTCCTACACATTTTGGGCAATTCAAGGTGAGCTATAATACTCAAAAGGACAAATGGTCCTTGAATGAGCTTATATCCCACGGTGTGCAAGAGGAAGAGAGGCTGCAGAGGGATAGGACAGAGAGTGCTCACTTGGCCACTAGCTCTCAAAAGAAAAGGAAGAAAACCACGGGAAATTCTTCTCAAAAGAAGAAGGCAAAGGAACCACCAAAGGAAGTCTCCTGTTTCTTCTGCAAGAAGACAGAACATATGAAGAAGGACTATTCCAAGTACGCCGCCTGGCGTGAAAAGAAGGGTAATTCTCTCACTTTTGTTTGTTCTGAAATTAATTTAGTTTTGGTACCCAAGGACACTTGGTGGGTAGATTTTGGTGCTACTACTCACATTAGTATGTCCATGCAGGGTTGCCTGTGGAGCCGTCCACCAAGTGACGCTGAAAGATTCATCTATGTGGGCGACGGAAACAAAGCTGCAGTTGAAGCTATGGGGACTTTTAGATTATTATTAAAGACTGGTTTTCATTTGGATTTGATTGAGACATATGTTGCACCATCTATTAGACGTAATTTAGTTTTTATTTCTGTTTTGGACAAATCTGGTTATTCTTGTTCATTTGGAAATAATAAAGTTAGTCTCTCTTATGATTCAAATGTTGTTGGTTATGAATCTTTAATTGATAATCTTTATATGCTTGATATTGAGCGTTCCTATAACGAGATGCTGCAAATAAAATCACGTGGTACAAAACGTAAATTAAATGAGAATTCCGTCACTTTATGGCATAAGCGATTAGGTCATATCTCTAAATAGAGAATTCAGAGGCTTGTGTCAGAGGAAATTCTTGGACCCTTAGATTTGTCGGACTTTCAAGTCTGCATCTAGTGTATTAAGGGTAAACAAACAAACAAACAAAAGGAATTTTAATGTCGGTAGAGTTAAGGACGTCTTAGAACTAATTCATACGGATATCTGTGGTCATTTCCCTATGGGTTCTTGGAATGGACAAAGATACTTTATTATGTTCATTGACGATTACTCAAGATACAACTGTTTGTATTTAATTCATGAGAAGTCTCAGTCCCTAGACGTGTTCAAATCTTTCAAAGCTGAAGTTGAGCTTAAGCTTGGAAAGAAAATCAAGGTTGTCAAATCTGACCGCGGTGGTGAATACTATGCTCGGTATGATGGATCATGGGAACAACATCTAGGGCCAATTGCGCTTTTCCTAAATGAGTGTGGAATTGTTCGGCAATACACCATGCCGGGTAAACCCAGCATGAACGGAGTTGCAGAACGACGAAACCGAACTCTTAAGGATATGGTGAGAAGCATGATTAGTCATTCTTCTTTGCCAGAGTCGCTTTGGGGAGAAGCTTTAAAGACTGCGGTTTATGTTCTTAACAGGGTACCAAGTAAAGTAGTCACTAAAACCCCTTATGAGCTATGGACTGGGAAAAAGTCCAGCATAAAGCATATGCATGTTTGGGGGATGTCCAGCAGAAGCAAGGCCTTATAGGCCGCATGAAGGTAAGCTGGACTCAAAGACTATTAGTTGCTACTTTGTAGGGTACGCTGAACGCTCTCGCGGGTACAATTTTTACAACCCCACTGCTAAAACATTTTTTGAAACGGGAAATACAAGATTTCTTGAGGAAGCCGAGTTTGGAGGATAAGGAAACATAAGGAGTGTTGTCTTTGATAAAGAAACTGTTTCTAACAATGATGAGGTCTTTGTACCTGTCATTGCTCCAGAAACAAATTCGGAAATAATTAATGATGTTATTCCTAACATCACTCAAGAACAAGACAATACCGAGTTTCTTCCTCAACAACCTTTAGTTCAAACTCAACAGCCTCACGAAGCGCCATTAATGAGATCCATTAGAGAGAGGAGAAGTGCAATTTCAGACGAATATGTTGTATTTCTTCAGGAACATGAGGATGGCATTGGTTTGACTAAGGAAGATCCAATCAACTTGAGTCAAGCTATGCAGAGTCCTAACTCTCTTAAGTGGGTTGATGCCATGAAGGATGAGATAAAATCGATGGCTGACAATGATGTTTGGGATCTCGTCAAATTACCTGAATGAAAGAAACCCATAGGTTGTAAATGGATATTTAAAACCAAAAGGGATTCATACGGTAATATTGAGAGATATAAAGCTTGTCTTATCGCCAAAGGGTTTACTCAAAAGGAAGGTATTGACTATAAAGATACTTTCTCTCCAGTTTCTTTGAAAGACTCTCTTAGGATTATGATGGCACTAGTAGCTCATTTTGACTTAGAGCTGCATCAGATGGATGTAAAGACTACGTTTCTAAATGGAGACATTAAAGAGACGATTTATATGGTGCAACCAGAAAATTTTGTGTCTGGAGACCCAAAATTTATGATGTACAAACTTAAGAAATCCATCTATGGCCTTAAACAGGCTTCCCGTCAATGGTATTACAAATTTCATCATGTTATTACCTCCTATGGTTTTGAGGCTAATATAGTTGATGATTGCGTATATCAAAAGTTCAGTGGGATTAAATATATTTTTCTGGTGTTATATGTTGATGATATCCTGTTAGCAAGCAATGATATAGGCTTATTGCACGAAACCAAGAAATTTCTCGCAAAAAATTTCTAGATGAAATATCATGGGGACGCCTCCTTTGTATTAGGAATCCAAATACTTAGAGATCGCTCTCGAGGTATTTTGGGATTATCACAAAGGAGCTATATCGATACAGTCTTGGATAGATTATGCATGAAAGATAGTAAACCAGGAGATACACCCGTTGCTAAGGGAGACAAGTTTTGTCTCAAACAGTGCCCCGTTACGGACACAACACATACCGCATCTTCTCCCCATCTGAAGAGCAACTAAGGCATAAGGAGTCCAGGTTGAGGAAGAACCACAAGCCAACGAGTGTTCATTACCCGTCTCTCTCTTTCTCCCCCCTTCTCTATTTTTTATTTTTATTTTTCAGGCTACCATACATTGATCCTTAGCAATGGATCCAGGTATTCCTATAATCTTTGATAAGCCAACATCTTGTAGATCCTAAAATTATTGAGATATGGTTGTTCTTGATAATATGAGATGCATGCTTATATGTTTATTATGTTTCCGCAATTAAGTTCTATGATAGCATACCTTGTATGTGATTTATTGAGTTTAAATCTAACATTTTATACTTATGACAATGGTACTCTTTTTATAAATAGTCTAAAGGGAAATATTAGTTACTTTGCCATAAAAGTTCTTTATATTTAGCTACTTCTTCATGGATACACTTGTAAGATCATTCAAGCATTAATGACAAAATGTTCATTTCGTAATTTCAACATATATTTAGTTCATTACACAATCCAAAGTCATATTTCAAAATTGTACAAACAATGAACCTTAACAACTCTAAAAACTAAATAAAATAAATAAATAAGTAACCAAAATGTAAAGTCAATCATAATGACTATTGAGTAACCACAAATACTCGGGGTAAAGGAAACAATAAAAGAACGTTCAAAAGATAAAATTCGGAATAAAAACAACAAAGTGCCTTAGTAGAAGCTAGATGAAATCACTAGCTTGGGCCACCAATATTCATGTAGACCTTTATTCTATTAAGGTTTTCTTCTTTTTTTATAAATCAAAATGTATTAGATTAGAGTACAAGGGATACTCAAACCCATTACTTTGATGAGTAACCAAATGAAAAGTCAAAGGAAAAGAAGCTAAAAAATTCCAGGTATATGTAACAGCCAATACAACATCCACCCTAGAGACAAAGTTTTTATAGGATATGCTCTAAAAACATATCCAAACAAAATGTAAAAACTGAGTCCCAAACTTGTGTAGAAATCGCAATGGCAAAATCCTTTCCCCTATGTTGCATAATGCAGAAAAGCTTCCTTGTTTGGGAGTTTGAGAGGGAAGGGAGGGGAAGACTTTGAGGAGGAAGAGAGGGGAAAATGATGGGGGAAGAAAAGATACTCCTCGTGTTGCATGGAGTTTATTTTTTAACAAAAGAATGAAAACCCTCAAATTTAGGAAATTAAAAAAAATGAACTAGAATATGATTTTTGAGGGTTATCCTCTCTTCGCTTTCTCTTTTCCCCCTCCCTTATTTCTCAAACTCTTCCCCCCAGCTCACATCTGGTCCTTATTTGGCAATTTGGGTTTTGAAATTGTGTTCCTAGAGATGGCAACTCTCTTGTGGCCCTCCGTATGACCAATAATACCTCTCTAAAGCATCAGGTATATGATTTCTTAATTTCGGACATAAAGCTATTGCTGTTACACAATGGCATATAGATATAGTTCTCTCACGCATCTTGCGAAGGCAACAACATATTAAATGGCCACTGGTTAGGTTGGGATCTTCGTCATTCAATCATCTAAGTACGATGGAACATCATTTTGCAACTCTTTATAAGATCTTGCTTGATGATGCTAGAAACTTATTGTTTCCCCATTTTAGGAAAAAATAAAACTTCATTGCAGGTAGTCGTTGATACTTTTTTAAATAAGATTGTGAGATTTTATTAATAGCTTATAATAATTATTAAGATTTCTACTTATATTTTAAATAATTTTTATAGTTGTCATATTTTCATAAAACCAACAAATTCTTGAGAAACTACCAAGAATATAACTAGTTTTTATTTTATTTTATTTGTCTTTAAATAGAAATAGTCATTGTTGGATAAGTTGGTAGCCTAATCAAGCTAACCCAATATCAAGGCCCAAACTCCTTAACATGAGTCGCACATATGACGGGTTATATCGGGTTAGCTGTGACTTGTAACTTAAATGAAAATTATGACATGTTAGCAACGCAACCACATGCAAGTGTTTGAAATTTGCCCCAATTCCATTAGCATAGGCAATTACTCAAGGGAAGCCCTTCAAGGTGATGCTATGTAGACTATAGACCAAGGTAACCATTGGAGCCTGGTGCAATTTTAGGTGCCACCACTACTTCTGTGATGACAAAGTAACCATTGATTTCAAGTCACGGAATAATCCAAGAGCATCTTTATCTTAACACCAGCACCCTTTTTTTTTTGTTTTTTGAGTTAATTCTTAAATGGACCTTATCATTATATATCACTCATATTTATTTTATATTTCACCAACATATTTTTTTTTTATTTAAAAGTTTGAAAGTGGCCCACATTATAGAATAAAAATGGTGCTTGTAGATGTACCTCATCTATTTAAGCACCTCATTTTAATTTGTCTTCTATGGTAGGTGTTTATTAAGCACCCGTGCTTAATAGGTAAGCATCTCTTTTCTTTTCTTTTTTTAGCATTGCAGATGGCCTAAGGATCTTTACGTAATCATTTTAGAGACAAATTCACTTTAGAAGAGATAAATACTAATAATTAAAGTGCTTGTGAGTGTTGGGATGAATGAAAATATAGACAACAGCAGCATATATATTTCAAGAATTAATGATAGACTTGACAAAGTATGTATAGAAATTGAAGAATGATGATATCTGATGTCTCATTCTTCTCACTTCTCAAAGGGGTACTCAGAGAAAAATGCTAAAAGTTTTTACATGGGTGCTCCTTTCCAGCTGCACCCACGCATGACATCTGTTGGTTTTGATTCTTGATTTCAACCCCAGCCACAAGAAAATACGCAGTGTGTCTGAAAAAACAGAGTATATTGTGAAAGTTTATCGTCAGTAACGATTTAATTTCCATAAAGTGGTTTTTTCTTAGGGGAGAAAATTAATAAACCTGAAAAAGTTCATCATCTTGTTCTTGGAGTCATCATCTATATCTGAAGTAGTGTCCAATGCTTGTTGCATGTGATGCAACCACCTCTCTGCAGATTGATGCGTCACAGGAAATGGACTATGTCGAGCGATTAGAGCAGGATGCCCTGCCATGTATAAAGAAAGGATCAAAGGTTTAAACCTTCAAGCTGGTTGGTTGTTATTTACTCAACGAAAATACCTCAATATTCACTAACACATATGTAGTGTACTTTTATTGGATGTCCAACCCACATGTAATTAGATAAAGCAAAGAAGCAATGAAAATGAATTCGACAAAATAAAATTAAGGGATCTGACCTCTTCTGTGAGAATAGAGAGGAGGACCTCCCATTCTTTGGACAAGGAACTCGTACTGGTTTTGGATTGCGTTTTCTTTCTCAGAGTTGGCAAATATTGAACGAAACCATTCTTCCTCATCATCATACACCCTTGAGCATGCACAACCACACAAACCAAAATACTCAAGTTATCATGAAATCGCGTTTACAATCGAATCTTACATACACACAGGGCATACAACAAAAAACTAGATGAGATGAATGTTGCTTACCTGTTGTAGAAATTGGTGGAGAGGTTAATAAAGGTTTGAAGGCCGAGCTTGTCAAACAAATTGGTGTCTTTGTCGATGGCGAATGCATCAGATGTCTGAACCCCGCTCCATTCAGAGGCCTTCTCTTGCAGACTCTGCATCATCTCTCTCTCTCTCTCTTTAAGTCTCAAGGGTGCTCAGTGCTGACACTCCTATATATAAAGAGAGCTCGTGAATTCCACACGGTCTTGGTGAAAAGCAGAGAGTATCTATAACACGCAGATGACATCATTGGACGAATGATTTTTGTAGGACACCATTTGATTTGATGATCTTTTGTTTTTGTTGTTGTTTTTTTAAAAATATATATATAAAGAAGATATAAAATAAATGAGAGAAAAAGACAAACATGTACAATATTAGATAGGGTATCTAAAATTTGATAACTCATGATCTTTTTAACAAAAAGGTGGATGAATAACAAAAACGGTGGGCGCTGCAAGAGTTTCTATTATCACCTTTTAATGATTATTTTTATGGGTCTTATTAAAGAATAAAAAAAAGGCACATCGCAGTGGAAGTGGGCTACGTAAGGAATTTTGTTTGCAAGTTTAGTAGTTCCAATGCTGGATTGATTGCATGTTACTTAATCAGTTAAAATTGCCATACTAGCAATGAATATAAAAATGAGAAGCCGTGGCTGGCTAAGTTGATGAAGTGTTGCGTGCGTGCTGCGGTGGTTAGTGTGGGAAAGGGCCGTCCATAGATGAGACGGAAAAGGGATTTCTGACATGTCATGGTCAGTCCATAGTAAAAGTCATTTTCCATAGTAAATTTATTACGAATTATGTCCCTCGCAAATTACCCTCGATGTAGTGTTTTCCCCTCTGTATTTTGTTTTGTTCTTTTTGTTTTTCATGATATTTGACTCACGTGAAGCTTACGGTACACCACTCGTCAAAGTAATACATCCAAGTGGCCAATTTTAGACTATTCAAATTGCTACTTTAGGCTATTGACTTTTCTATTTAATTTTGGGGGTCAAATAATCAATAACATATATCAAATTAAAGAATGATGATTGGTCCGTATAGGTGTGGTATACCACGGTACTCTTTTGATGGGTGGTTTATGATCTTGACCTTTGGCTCATCAATTTGTCATATCATTAAGCCCTCCAGCTCATTGTATGTTTCCATTTAATGACAGTAAAAAAAATTTGAAACTGTTTCACCGTGAAAATCAGTTTAAAGTAGTTATGATTAATTTTTAGTGCAGGACAAGTGAACAACAGCTACCGTACCTAGGATACTCATACTGTAGCTAAATTTTATCCTTCTTCAAAACAGACAACATGACTCTTCCTATTAGATTTGGATGATCCATGGACATTTGAGTCGTGGAGCCTATGTGCTGCCGTTGAACCAAGTGCTCGATCAGGATTGTGATCTTGAAGGCTGGTATTTAACAGTTTTGTTTGGAGCCAAGCAGCATTGCATCAAAGCCATTTGAATAGTCTATCTTAATTAATTTAATTTTGTTCTCATAAAATATATTGATAAATGAGAATAAAATAAGTATTACTATTTCTTGATTAAAACATAATCTAGTGATTTTTCAATAAAAAAGAATAACATATGTATAAAAAAAATTATCATGCTTTATTTATGATCAATTTAATTATTAATAAGACAAGTTTTATACTATTGATGTAAATATGTTGTGTAAGGTTAATTATTTCATGAAGATAGAATTAATGATGACAAAAGAATATTGGGGATCATTGCCATATAAATATAACTGATATAATATGTAAGTATTTAACCTATATATTTAGCTATTTTACCGTTTCGATGCTTGGCCTTGTGTATTTTTTTAATAATGATATTTGCAATATTATTGTCTTACATCATTCTTACAACAATTTTAAAATATAACAAGTAATATTTCAATTTAATGTCCAAATAACGGATGATGATATGTTGTCCTATTTTAATGTACTAAACGTTCACACCAATCATATCTTCTCATATAAGTTGAAATTTCTTATAATTTAAAAAAATTAAAATATATGAGAAAATATGATCGGTAGAGATTGAATATGATATACTAAAATGAGATTTTCAAATAAGTAATCTTTTTCTGGGGTCTGTCTGTCATGGGCCCTGTACGTGCAGTGTAATATTCGGTGTTCGCTGTGTGGCTCATGGAGTATTTGTGGTACGAGAGAAATGCGTTGAAAATATTTACTCCCAACTCAAGTTAGAATATAAGAACATCACTAGTGCAGAAAAGGGATTCTACATCGGAGTTTACACATCGGTTTAGTATAAACCGATGTGTAAAACGAGGCGGTGGCATTTTTGAAATTAAAACGAAAGTATTTCACATCGGTTTAGAGAATAACCCTTTGTGTAAAACTTTTCCACATCGGTTATTTATAACCGATGTGTAAAATTAAAATAAAAAAAATTAAAACTCGGAATTTTTAACATTCAACATCGGTTCTTTTTGAACCGATGTGTAAAATGGTGAGTAACCACATCGATTTTTAAATAACCGATGTATAAAATTATAAAGAAAAAAAAATAGAAATTTAGATTTTACTTTTACACATCGGTTTTTATTAACCGATGTATAAAATTTAAAAGAAAAAAATCAGAATTTAAATGTTTCATGTTTACACATCGGTTTTGTCATAACCGATGTGTATAAGATGTTTAACACATCGGTTTTCCTCATAACCGATGTGTAATAGTCCCAATTTTTCTATTTCCCTCCGTGTGTTTTGCGCCCTCATTCTTCGATTTAAACGCACTCCTAAAACACAACACTCCCTCCCTCTCGCTAACGCGCGTTGTCACCGCTTTTCCATCTCTCTCACTTTGCACTCACATCCGCGAGCTACCCTCAGGTATGCGTCTCTCTCTCTCATTCTCATTCTCTCTCTGCATTTCCTTCTTCTCATTCTCTCTCTCTGCATTTCCTTCTTCTCATTCTCTCTCTTTCTTTCTCTTTCTCTCTCTCGCTCCCTTCTTCACGTCCTTTTTCCCTTTTCAATCGTAGACAAAGAAGACCACTCACGATCGCGAGCCTTCATTTTCTCGCTTCGTAAGAGAACCACCGAGAACGATCATCCGCGGCTACCCTCGTTTGCGTGAAGAGCGCCATTTTTGCTCGTCCCTCGGTATATATTTGTTTCTTGTTTAGAAAAGTTATGAACTTTGACTCGAAATGGTTGGATAATATACTTGCATGTGTTGTTCTGTTGCTCCAAGACTGGATTTTTCCAGTGGTGGTATCACCCGTCACACGGCCGTCTTTTGCACACCACGGCTAGGCCGTGACGGATTCTCGCTCTGGAGGTTGCTTCACTCGGTTGTTCATCACGGCCGTGACCACCATCACGGCAAGGCCGTGATCGAGTCCGCCTGTGAGGTCCGGTTCGATTGACATGTCACGGCGTGATGGCCATCACGGCCAGGCCGTGATAGGTTCTCGCCTTGGAGGTTGCTTCACTGGGTTTGATGCACGGCGGCGACCACCATCACGGCTGGCCGTGATCGATTCGCCTGTGAGGGTCTGGTTCGATTGGCATGTCACGGCCGTGATGGCCGTGATAGGTTCTCGCCTTGGAGGTTGCTTCACTGGTTGGTCTGCTGTCACGGCGTGACCACCATCACGGCTAGGCCGTGATCGGTTCCGCCTGTGAGGGTCCAGGCATACCGACATGTCACGGCCGTGATGGGCATCACGGGATGGCCGTGACCAATTCTGACTTTTCCATTCTTTCTTTTAAGCTATACTCGATCACGGCCGTGATGGCTTTCAAGGCTAGGCCGTGAAGGGCTCTGTTTGGCTAATTTTATTCACTTTTCAAGCCCCATCTTCATGCAAGCTACATAAATAGTAAAGCCTTAGTTTCCCGTTTGAGATGCAATACTAATGAGCGTACGTGTACGTGCTTAATGTACCGCTCATTGTGTTGGATCTTGAATTGTCCAAAGTTGGACAGTTTGGGAAAAAACTTTTTCTTAATTCAGTTAAAATAGTTATTCATTGGTTCTAATGTTATATACTTGATGAAAGTACGGATTGATACATTTCCTTTCGTTCTCCGGGTGCATACTTTATCGTGGTGGATGTCATCGCGTTCAAGTATTGTACGTCGGAGACCGCGAGAAATGCTGCCAAAATTTTGTCGAGTATGAGCATGAGAGTTAAGGACTAACTGTTAACCGAATGTTGGAAAAGTTTCTTCTCGAATGGGATAGGGCCATACCCTGTCATAAGAAGTGGTTGATGAATATGTTGGACTAAGTACGAAGGTATTGGTTTAGTCATGGATCGCGGTTGGATGAATGCTAGACGGACAAGTGATGAGTATGAGAATGGAGTGGAAGATTTTCTACAGGTTTGCAAAAACAAATGCTCCCGATTGTGGTAACGGAAGGTTTTATTGTCCTTGTGTTAACTGTTTGAATGAGAGACGACTAGAAGGCGAGGAGATACGTGATCATCTTATTTGTGAGGGGATTTGCAAGAGTTATACAACATGGATATGCCATGGTGAATCGTTAGACAGGCCGAGGGTGTCGGATAGAGAGGAAGTTGATGACGTGGAAATGGACGATGGACTAGAGGACATGATCCGTGATGTTGGGCATGAGTCTTTTCGGCGCGCACATGTGTATGATACTTTGTGCAGTGATGCGCAAGTGGCTTTGTATCCGGGGTGCACTAATTTCACACGGTTGTCAGCGGTGTTAAGATTGTTCAATGTGAAGGCGAGAAATGGGTGGAGCGATAAAAGCTTTACCGAATTGCTTGAGTTGTTGAAAGAAATGCTTCCAGAAGGCAACACATTGCCATCTCGAAACTATGAGGCGAAGAAGATATTGTGTCCGATGGGTATGGAGTATAAGAAAATACATGCTTGCCCCAATGATTGCATATTGTACAGGAAAGAGTTTGAAGAGATGCACGAGTGCCCCAGGTGTGGGGTATCACGCTACAAAGTGAAGGATGGTGATTCTAGTTGTGATGTGGTCACCAAAGGTCCTCCTGCGAAGGTGTTATGGTATCTTCCCGTGATTCCGCAGTTCAAGCGATTGTTTGCTAATGTCAATGACGCAAAGAACATTAGATGGCATGCAGATGAGAGGAAGTGTGATGGACAGCTTCGCCATCCGGCCGATTCTTTGCAATGGAAGAGAATTGATAGTTTGTTTCCGGATTTCGGCAATGAGCCCAGAAACCTCAGGCTTGGACTTGCTACCGATGGAATGAATCCATATGGAAACTTAAGTAGTATTCATTGTTCATGGCTTGTTCTCCTTGTAATTTACAACCTGTCTCCTTGGTTGTGCATGAAGCGCAAATACATTATGTTAAATATGATGATTTCGGGTCCTAAACAGCCAGGAAATGATATTGATGTTTATCTGAGTCCCTTGATTGAAGACTTGAGAATGATGTGGGATGAAGGCGTTGATGTGATCGACGGGTATTGCCGTGAGACATTCAGATTGCGTGCCATGTTATTTTGCACCATCAATGACTTTCCAAAGATACGAGAACCTCGTGTGGGTATAGTGTTAAGGGGCATAAAGCATGTCCAATATGTGAAGAAGGCACATGTTACCATCAACTGCAACATGGAAGGAAGACGGTCTACCATGGGCATCGGAGATTTCTCCGACGTAATCATCCTTATCGTAGATTGAGGAAAGCTTTCAATGGACTTCCGGAGAATGAAATTGCTCCGGTGGCCTTGACTGGAGAGCAAGTTTATGAAAGGGTGAACAACACTAATGTTATCTATGGGAAGACCCGAAAAGAAGGCTACAGAGAGAAGAAAATATGGAAGAAGAGGTCGATCTTCTTTGATCTTCCATACTTGGTGCAAGCTTGATGTAAGACATTGTATTGATGTGATGCATGTAGAGAAAAATGTGTGTGACAGTTTAATCGGACGCTTCTCAACATTCAAGGCAAGACAAAGGATGGTGTGAATGCTCGTCTGGATCTAGTTGCGATGGGTATACGAGAGTAGTTAGCTCCACTTAAAGTGGGGGATAAGAAGACTTATTTGCCCCCAAAGATGTCATACTTTATCAAAAAAAGAGAAAAGAAGTTTCGTGAATGTCTACGGGGAGTCAAAGTGCCACAGGGTTACTCTTCAAATATCGAAGACTTGTCTCAATGAAAGATCTCAAATTAGTTGGCTTAAAGTCTCATGATTGTCATGTCTTGATGCAACAACTACTACTAGTGGCCATTCGTGACATATTGCCTAAAAAAGTCAGACATGCCATTACTAGGTTATGCTTATTCTTCAATGCTATATGTAGCAAGGTCATTGACACTAAAAATTTGGATGAGTTGGAAAATGAGGCAGCCATTGTATTGTGCCAATTGGAGATGTATTTTCCACCTTCATTTTTTGACATCATAGTTCATTTGATTGTTCATCTAGTGAGGGAGATTAGATTGTGCGGTCCCGTTTATTTAATGTGGATGTCACCGGTTGAGCGATACATGAAGATCCTGACAGGATATATGAAAAATCCACACCGTCCCGAAGCATCTATTGTTCAAAGGTATGTTGCGAGAAGAAGCTATTGAGTTTTGTACAGACTACATGTCGGAAGCGGAACTCGTAGGGCTTCCAAGTCTCGATCACGAAGGAAGATATGATGGTAAGGGTACACGAGGTATCACTTGTTAAGAGCATGGATCGGGAGGAAGTGCTTCAAGCACATTTGTATATATTGAATAACACCGATGAGGTTGAACCATACTTATGTGAGCATAAAAGCATTATCAATGAAACTTACCCTAGAATGAATGAAAAATGGTGTTTCAACAAGCATAACAAGACTTTCTTGAACTGGTTTAAAGAAAAAATTGCAAAGGATGGTACTGCTTCTGCTACATTAAAATGGCTAGCACAGGGGCCTAACTTTGATGTCATATGCTGGAGTGGGTACGATATCAATAAGTTTTCCTTCTATACAAAGTCCCGGGATGACAAAAGTACTATGCAAAACAAGTGGGGTTATGGTCGTCCGCCGAGTCCATGCATTTCTCTAGTTCGAAAGATAAAAACCCTGTTATGGCATCGGTTTCATACTTTGGAATCATTGAAGAGATATGGGAGGTTGATTACACGAAGTTTAGAGTACCTGTTTTTAAATGTCGGTGGGTCGACAAGAATAACAATGGTGTGCAAACCGATGAGTTAGGATTCAAATTGGTGGACCTTAGTAAGGTAGGTAATAAAGAGGAACCTTTCATCATGGCATCCCAAGCAAAACAAGTGTTTTATATCCGTGATCCTTCTAACAAAAAGGTGGTCGAGTGGTTCTCCAGGGAAAAAACATGTATAACGGTAGTGACGGAAATCACGATTCAACTCTTGATATTTCTGATACTCCTTCTTTCTCAACACGAGTGCCTAATTTCAATGAGGAAAATGAAGTGGATGATGTACATGCTACTCGTAATGATCACCAAGAAGGGTTATGGGAGAACTTTACTAATTGACCACAAAGTAAGTTTAGTTTGATATTACCATCAAGTTTGGCATATTATGTGTTTACGTTGATATTTATAAGTTATGTTTATGTACGTTGATCGATATTTATAAGTTATGTTTGATATTTATCCTGACATACTAACAAGTTTTTTTATTGTTTTGTGTTTAAACAGGTATACATGGCTGATCATGAGGATACACCTCCTTCATGCAATGGGTCGAGACCCCGCTCTACCGGTAGAAAGGGGTAGACGTGCCACACGGATGAGGCATTTGACTGCCAACCGTGGGTCAAATCAGAGGATAAGAGTAGATTTTGATGATAACCTCAAACCTATTGGGCCAATGGAAGATCAGTTTACCAGTTTTGTGGCGAATCTTGCTAGGAACAGGCCTAGTATACTCATTGATAGGTGGAGAGATGTACCGGCGGACGTGAAGGAGCAGATATGGGAGAGTATTCTGGTATCTATACTTCTACGTCCTGTGTTTGTCTGTATCTACTTTATTTTTATCTTAATAATATCATACAGTAATTCGTTGATTCTTTTGGTCTTAATGTAGTTGACATTTGACATACCGGATACATACGCTATGAAGAAGCGTTTTTGAAGTATCTTTGGAGATCGTTGGAGGGGTTTTAAGGCCGACCTGGGCAGATACTATATATTCGGTCCAAAAAGTAAAAAGAACCCACTTGAGGTGTATCCGTTTCTTGACAAGGCGATGTGGGATCGCTTTGTTCAGAGCCGACGTGATCCCAGCTTTCAGGTTAACTTATTTGATTTGTCTCTAAATTTATGTAATTGCATTAATTTCATTTACTTATGTAATTTAATTGTCTTTTATTTATAACAGGAGAAGAGGAAAAAGGGGCAGGAAAACCAAAGCAAGAATGTCTACCCCCATGTCATGTCTCGTGGGGGATATAAAAAGCTTGTTAAGAAAATGGTTGAAGAGGAAAAGAAAGCACGTCAAGAGGCAAGCATCTCAGGCGGATCCTAATGCTGAAAATCTTCCAGAGGTTGTTGATCCACCTTTACCCCCACGCCATCGTTCATGGAAGAGGGGCCGACAAAGAAAAACGGGACAATATACATCCGAGGAGGCCCGCCAAGTAGCTGAGAGGATTGTAAGTATAGTTTGTTGTAATTGTCATTTTAAGATTGTTACCGAATTGTAATGTGACCTGATATTTTTATGTGATAGGATGCCTTGGATGATCAGCTAACCCAAGGAACCTTTGTTCCTAGAGGACGCAATGATATCTTATCTACTCGCCATCGGTAAACCGGACCACCCGGCCGTGTCATTGGTGTTGGATGGGGAGTCGGCATTCGCCAATACCATGGTTCATCTTCACACCAATGCCATAGGGATTCGGTTGCGAGATAGAGCACAACTAAAACAGGAGATTGCAGCTGAGCTTCGACGGAGATGGCCGATCGGTTTGCCCAAGCAGAGATGGCAATATTTACTTCTTTGTCCCAAAGATGACAGCGGTGTCCAACCCTCTCGTCCAACCCTCTCGTCCATGTGAGCACTAAGGGCTCATGTGATCCTCCTCATCATCCCGAAAATGAAAATGATGATGATGTCGCTGCTGATGATGATGATGATGATGATGATGATGATGATGATGATGACGACCGGGATAGGTGTGAGAGCTGTATGTTGATGATCATCATCATCATCGCCGCTAGTGGCATTGGGTAGGGCATATAATAAGTTAGGTAATACCATACACCATCGGTTATTACCGGATGATCATCCGAGGGTGTCTGTTGAGATTATTCGAGATGCTAATGCTCGAGTCCCCGTGCCCACCGAGGAGGTTCAAACAAAGGGTCGTGCCCCTAGAACTTCTCATCCTCCGGCCAAGAAGACCGGGTCGACTTTCTTGTTGCATCCGAGGTATTCGGTTAGTTGTGTTTTTCTATATTCATAGTTGAAATATATTTATTATTGTTTAAAGATAATGCTTTATTTGTATTTGTTATAGGATGTTGGAAATGATATTGTGCCTAAAAGGTCGAATCTAGTAATACCAGAGATGTCTGCTCCCCGTCAAGGTATTCATTTGACCATTTAGATCATAACGAATTAAATAACTTAATTATCCGTGATTACTAATATATATCTATGTTGTTTAGGGGATCGACAAAGGGGCACCTGGCCATGGTGATGTTTTCAAAGATCTTGCTATACAAAGTTGTCACCATGGAGGATGATGCAGCATTGGTAACGTTGGAACATGATGCCACCCTGTGAATCAGATATACCAAAGAAAGAACTTATGGAGATGGCACTCAATAAAGAAATGGCCAGTTCTGCACAAATATCGTTTTGGTGCACGTAAGTACATTTTATTTATAAGTTAAGTACGTAATTAATTTTTAAATACAATGATAATTAACATGTTTTTCCAAAATATTAGGTAACTGCATCGTATGTTAGTCGATCGGGGTAACCTCGCCCTTTATGGGTTCATTGACCCCATGTTCATTCAGGGTGATGTTCTCGTAGCATCGGAAGACCCTGGTCACTACCATACGTGATATACTTGCCCGAGACGATCATCAATTCTATCTTGCGCCTTATCTCAATAAGTAAGTACCGGTTATTAATTTAAGTATAACTATATATGACTTACAATCACTAATTGTTCCGCAAATACAGCAAGCATTGGCAATCGTTGCTCTTGTACCCAAGAATGAACGTCGTGGTCTTCTTCGCTCATTGGGACATAAGCCGCGAATGAATCAAGACGATCATCGAAACGTAAGCGTTAAAATACTTTATAATCAGTAATGCAGTTGTTTTAATTATCTCAAATCTATTATATATACTTTAATTAATGTTTTTGTCATGATAGGTCTATTAATGCATCCCACATGCAGCGTGGTGAAAGGCGTGCTCGGGCTATCGGATGGATTATTCCCAGCGTAAGATATTTATTAGTTCAAATGCATCAAATGCAGTGGGTACAATAATTGATTTCTATTTTATTTAATTCCTCATATTCTAATTGGGTTTCATTTGTACGTAGTCACGTATACAACGTGGGTCATGGGAATGTGGCTACTATGTGATGCAATGGATGTTGGAAATTATCTCCTCCGGGATCACCGAAAGATGGAGTGAGGTAAATGTTAATTGACACAATTAGAAGTAATAGTATAGATTCGTTATATGTTTTATGTTAGTTTATTACTTAAAAGTAATAATCTTTTGTCAAATTAAACTTGCAGATATTCAACAATCCATCTCCATTGTCTGGTTCTGACATCAAAATAATAAAGAGGCGTTGGGCAACTTTCTTTCTTGAAGTGTACCACCCATAGTTTGTAAATATGTAGTTAGTTTAAAAACTTATCATATACTAGCTATAGTGTACGTACCTTTGACTGATGATATGTATTAGTGCTCGTGTCCGGTTCAATTTTTCTTCTCTCGTGTTTTGATGTAGCTTTGATAAAGTGTTGTTTTCATTCATAAGAAAATTGAATGAAGTATGTTTTGCTTTTGAATGATTGTGTCAAAACTGGTTTGGTGTTCTCGTTGTTGTTTCTTGTTTGATCAGTGGTACTCTTTGGTTTATTTATTGATCTGCATTAGTGAAAAAGGAATGATTGAAATGTAAATAACAGATTAAAAAAAAAAGAGATTTTACACATCGGTTCTCAGTAACCGATGTGTATATTTAACTTTCTACATCGGTTTTACATAAAACCGATGTGTAAATTTAACTTTACACATCGGTTCTTTAGAAAACCGATGTAGAAGGTCAATTTTACACATCGGTTTTAGGCAAAACCGATGTAGAAAGTTAAATTTACAACTGCTTATCAATTGCTAAATTAATTTTACACATCGGTTAGTATTAAACCGATGTTTAAAATATACTTTACACATCGGTTTTAAAATCGATGTGTAAAGTGGCAATAAACCACATCGGTCGTTTCCACATCAGTTTCAAAACCGATGTGGAAAGCCAAAAATAACCGATGTGGAATCCCCTTTGTGCACTAGTGCATCTTAAATGCATGTTGCTATACTAGGTTATTAGATTTTATCATTGGAGTTGTATATATGGTTGCTTAAAATTAAGCAAAGTCCTTATATAAGCAAACTTTTCTTGGATTGCTTATCTATTAAAAAATATTATTTATAAAAGGATTGTTTATTGTATGTAGTATTGAAGTGAAAAATGAGTTGCTTAAAAAATAAAAAAGAATAAAAAATTAGGTTACTTATTATATGTAGCATAAGAATGAAAAATGGATGAGTTGCTTCGATGCGATTTGATATTGTAGGGTCCACAATAAGGTCCACTTAAGTAATCAAAATGGGTTGCTTACCATTTAACATCCGAGATAATCTATAAAAAAAACTTATAAATCGAAATTGAAATAATATTTTTTAATGTCAGTGTTTAAAAAGTATTAAAAGTGATGAATTTCAAAGTTTGGGCATATAAAAAGTCCCTGATCTAATTGATGTAGAAAAATTGTACACATTTGTGTTGCTATATAACATACAACATTCAGCAGAAAAGGAAGGGAAAAAAATAGAAGTTAGCAAGATGATTATTGGTGAAACGCTGTACCTAACATTCAAGCGTTAAGCAAAACACAGGGAAGGGCAGATTCAAATACCTAACAAATCAGAAGGCAGAGAATAGGACTAGCATATTTCCAATTCCCTTCATATTCAGGCGATCTTGCATTAATAGCAATCAACAAACCACCGGGACTGTTCTCATGACATCTTTATTGCGGCTTCAATAATTCACACTATTGTCTGTTGCATAAGTGAGACCACCGGTGGTGCTTGTTTTTCTCATTCATTTTCCACTTAGAATGTATTTCTAAAAGAAAAACCTTCTTAAAGTATGAAGATTTACAAAAAAAAAATAGGATATCATATCGTGTCTCTTTGTGTTTTTTATGTATTCTTGAAATGTGTGTATACAAGAAGATAAAAATTAAGTAAGAGATAGATATAAACATGTACAATATCATATACGGTGTCTAAATTTTGTGTTCAAATAACATAGCTGTAAAAATAAAAAGGTGAATTCTTCCATACCCCTTAAAATTGGGGCTAGTTTTACCCTACATATGTGGTCCAATGAAATGCTGCCAACTAGGTACAGCTCATTTAAAATAGTCCACTCCTCAAAACCTTGGTCAAACCAATTTAAGGGTATCTCTGCAAAACTAATAATCACTAATATGTGATTTTCCAGTTATATCCTTCATTCAGTCTCATCTTTGCAAAATCAATTACTTAAAGTAAAATCATCCTACTCCACCTTCAGCCTAAAACCTAAACGCACTGTTACCTTGTCCACCGTAAACAATATTGTTGATGGATCTGTGATCGCAAACATACTGAACGACATGAGAAACATAAAATGAGAAACATGAAATAAATATCAAGGAGAATTGATTCAAATCAAGCTTAACAATCATATATATTTCTCCAGCCATCAACAAGCAGTGTAATTATCAAGCAAATATTAATGGTTTAGACAATATATCAAACAGGATGATGGATGAGAAACTTTCACTAAGTGGAATATTATTATAACCTCTCTCTAAATACAAGAAGAGAACATAACACTCATTCTTGTAATATAGGAGAATACATAAGCTTACAGGAGAAACAATGTTTTCTCTCTATGGATTTTTCTCTCTGAAGATGGAATGAATAATACAAAGAACTTACCTCTATTTATCAGGGTTTTGAAAACCGGACCGGACCGGCCAGTCCGACCGGTCCGACCGGGAACCGGGACCATGACCGGTCCGGTCAGTAGGAAAAACCGGTCATACATTGAACCGGTGCAAAAACCGGAAAACCGGTTCAAAACCGGTAAAACCGGTCATAACCGGTAGTGAACCGGCCTGAACCGGTTTTCTTAAAAAAAAAGAAAAAAATTAGTATAAAAGGATTTTGGGTTGGTTTTCCCTATGAAGATGATTTTAACATATATCTTTATATTTTTTTAGTTTAATTTCAAAATAATAAAAATTGTGCTTAATAATTTTAGTTGTTATGTTGTTTTTTTGTTTAATATTGTTATAAATATTATATTAAAAATTAAAATAATATGATTTAATTATAACCGGTTCAATCACGGTTCAACCTCGGTTGGACCATTGAACCTCGAACCGCTGCCTTCACCGGTTCGATGACTGGTCCGGTTTTGTAAACCTTGCTATTTATACATGTCTTGTTACTATTCTATTTGTTGGTTTAAGAGAAACGTATTCTCTTTCATAGACTTCCTATGGCAACTATTTCACCACCTTTTTATTTAGTAAAAGCTTTGTGGTATTGACCCTTTCAAACAAACAAATGTGACTTTACATTCTCACAATCTCCCACTTAAAGTCACTTTTGTGAGCTTTATATCATGCCAACTTCTTATTGCTCACATTTGTAAAGGCCATGGGAGGATTGACTCCATGTACACTTGTCAGCATTGATTGACTTCTTCATAACATCTGCTAGGTTGTCTTTGGTGTGATTTTTTTGCATATCCACACTCCCTTCCTCTACCACTTCTCGAACAAAGTGATATTGAACACCTATGTGCTTTGTCCTAGAATAAAAGGCTGGATTCCTTGCAATGTGCAAGGCACTCTGACTGTCACAATACACAACAATTTGTTGTTGTTTATGCCCGAGTTCTTCCATTAACCTTTGTATCCAAATAGCTTCCTTGCAAGCTTCCGTAGCTGCCATATATTCAACTTCTGTAGTAGGTACACTAGTGCAGAAAAGGGATTCCACATCGGTTATTTTTGGCTTCTCACATCGGTTTTCAAACTGATGTTGAAATGACCGATGTGGTTTATTGTCACTTTTCACATCGGTTTTAAAACCGATGTTAATAGTATATTTTTAACAGCGGTTTTGTCTCTAACCGATGTGGAAAATTAATTTGTCAATTGGTAACCTATTGGAAATTTCACTTTCCACATCGGTTTTGCTAAAACCGATGTGAAAATTTCACTTTCCGCATCGGTTTTAAGGAGAACCGGTGTGTAAAGTGAAATTTCCAAACCGATGTGGAAAGTGAAATTTTCACATCGGTTTTGGAAAAACCGATGTGTAAAGTCTCATTTTTTTTATTCTGTTATTTACATTTCTATCATTCATTTCCCCTGTTTCAGTAATGCAGATCAATACCAGAATAACATACTGTAAATATTCTCAACACAATCACTTTTGTACGACAAAAACACAACTAATATATACTGAATTTATTACGAACAATACATATGTACGTTCAATTACATTCAGACAACAAAGATAATTAGAAACCAAAAAGCTACATGATATATTATAGATTTCATATCAAAATACATATGATCAGTCAAAAGTACACCATAGCTAGTACATGATAAGTTTTTAAACTAACTACATATATACAAACTATGGTTGGTACACTTCAAGAAAGAAAGTTGCCCAACGCCTCTTTATGTTGATGATGTCGGAATCAAATCATGAAGTTGGATTGTTGAATACCTGCAAGTTTAATTGGACAAAATATTATATCTTTTAAGTAATAAACTAACATAAAACATATAACGAATCTATAACTATTACTTCTAATTGTGTCAATTAACATTTACCTCGTGCCATCTTTCAGTGATCCTGGAGGAGATAATTTCCAACATCCACTGCATCACATAGTAGCCACATTCCCATGATTCACGTTGTATACGTGACTACGTACAAATGAAACCCAATTAGAATATGAGGAATTAAATAGAAATCAATAATTATACTCACTGGATTTGATGCATTTGAACTAATAAATATCTTACGCTAGGAATAATCCATTTGATAGCCCGAGTACACCTTTTACCACGCAACATGTGGTTTGCATTAATAGACCTATCATGACAAAAACATCAATTAAAGTATATCTACTAGATTTCAGATAATTAAAACAACTGCATTACTGATTATAAAGTATTTTAATGCTTACGTTTCGATGATTGTCTTCAGTTCAGTCGCCGTCTTATTTCCCAATGAGCAGAAGAAGACCACGACGTTCATCCTAGGGTACAAGATCAACAGTTGCCAATGCTGGCTGTATTTGCGGAACAGTTAGTGACTAAGTCATATATAGTTATACTTAAATAACCAGTACTTACTTATTGAGATAAGGCGCAAGGTAGATTTGATGATCGTCTCGGTAAAGTAGATCACGTATGGTGGTGACCGGGTCTTCTGATGCTAGGAGAACATCACCCTGAATGAACATGGGGTCAATGAACCCATAAAGGGCGAGGTTACCCTGATCAACTAACATACGATGCAGATACCTAATATATTGGAAAAACATGTTAATTATCATAGTATTTAAAAATTAATTACTTAACTTATAAATAAAATGTACTTACGTGCACCATAACGATATGTGTGCAGAACTAGCCATTTCTTTATTGAGTACCATCTCCATAAGTTCCTTCTTTGAGATATACAGTTCATCACCTGGACTGGCATCTTCCAACCTTACCAAGGCTGCGTCATTCTCCATGGTGACAACCTGTATAGCCAGAACTTTAAAAACATCACCATGACCAGGTGCCCCTTTGTCGATCCCCTAAACAACATAGATATATATTAGTAATCACGGATAATTAAGTTATTTAATTCGTAATTAACTAAATGGTCAAATGAATACCTTGGCAGGAGCAGACATCTCTGGTCTTCCTGGATCCAACCTTTTAGGCACAATATCATTTCCAACATCCTATAACGAATAAAAATAAAGCATTATCTTTAAACAATAATAAATTATTTCAACTATGAATATAGTAAAACATATCTAACTGAATACCTCAGATGCAACAAGAAAGCTGACCAGTCTTCTTGGTCAGAGGATGAAGTTACCGGGGGCCTGACCCACTGTTTGAACCTCCTCAGTGGGCACAGGGACTCGAGCATCAGCATCTCGAATAATCTCAACAACGCCCATCAGTTGATCATCCGGTAATAAACGATGGTGTATGGTATTACCTAAGTTATTATGTGCCAACCCCAATGCCACTAAGCGGCGATCATGATGATCATCAACATACAGGTCACACCTATCAGGGTCGTCATCATCATCATCATCATCATCATCATCATCATCACCACCATCATCATCATTTTCAGGCTGACGAAGATGATCACATGAGCCCTTAGTGCTCACATGGACAGAGGGTTGGACAGAGGGTTGGACACCGACTGTCATCTGCTGGGACATAGAAGTCAATATTGTCATCTGCTGGGCAAACTGCTCAGCCATCTCCTGTCGAAGCTCAGCTGCAATCTTCTGTTTTAGCCGTGCTCTATCTGCATCAACATACCTGTGGCATTGGTATGAAGATGAACCATGGTATTGGCGAATGCCGACGCCCCATCCAACACCAATGACACGGCCCGGGTGGTCTGGACCGATGGCAGCAGCTAAGATATCATCGCGTCCTCTAGGAACAAAGGTTCCTTGGGTTACCTGCTTGTCCAAGGCATCCTATCACATAAAATATCAGGTCACATTACAATTCGGTAACAATCTTAAAATGACAATTACAATTCAAACTATACTTACAATCTTCTCAGCTACTTGGCGGGCCTCCTCAGATGTATATTGTCCCGTTTTTCTTTGTCGGGCCCTCTTCCATTTACGATGGCGTGGGGGTGGAGGTGGATCGACAACCTCTGGACGATTTTCAGCATTAGGATCCGCCTGAGATGCTGCTTCCTGACGTGCTTTCTTTTCCTCTTCAACCATTATCTGACCAAGCTTTTTATATCCCCCACGAGACATGACATGGGGGTAGACATTCTTGCTTTGGTTTTTATGCCCCTTTTTCCTCTTCTCCGGTTATAAATAGAAGACAATTAAATTACATAAGTAAATAAAATTAATGAAATTACATAAATTTAGAGACCAATCAAATAAGTTAACCTGAAAGCTGGGATCATGTCGGCTCTGAACAAAGCGATCCCACGTCACCTAGTCAAGAAACGGGTACACCTCAAGTGGGTTCTTTTTACTTTTTGGATTGAATACATAGTATCTGCCCAGGTCTGCCTTACAACCCCTCCAACGCTCACCAGCATACTTTAGCAAACGCTTCTTCATAACGTACGTATCTGGTATGTCAAAGGTTAGCTACATTAAGACCAAAAGAATCAACGAATTACTGTATGATATTATTAAGATAAAAATAAAATAGATACAGACAAACACATGACGTAAAAGTATAGATACCAGAATACTCTCCCATATCTGATCCTTCACGTCCGCCGGTACATCTTTCCAAATATCAATGAGTATACTAGGCCTACTCCTAGCAAGGCTCGCCACAAAACTGTTAAACTGCTCTGCCATTGGCCCAATAGGATTGCGGTTATTATCAAAGTCTATTCTTATCCTTTGATTTGAACCACGGTTGGCAGTCAAATTCCTCATTCGTGTGGCACGTCTACCCTTTCTACCGATGAGAGCGGGGTCTCCGACCCGCTGCATGAAGGAGGGATATCCTCACGATCAGCCATGTATACCTGTTTAAACAAAAAAAAACTTGTTAGTATGTCAGGATAAATATCAAACATAACTTATAAATATCGATCAACGTACGTAAACATAACTTATAAATATCAACGTAAACATATAATATGCCTTTAAACATAACTCAAACAAAACTTACTTTGTGGTTAATTAGTAAAGTTCTCCCATAACCCTTCTTGGTGATCATTACGAGTAGCATGTACATCATCCACTTCATTTTCCTCATTGAAATTAGGTACCCGTGTTGAGAAAGAAGGAGTATCAGAAATATCAAGAGTTGAATCGTGATTTCCCTCACTACCATTATACATGTTTTTTCCCTGGAGAACCACTGACCACCTTTTGTTAGAAGGATCACGGATATAAAACACTTGTTTTGCTTGGGATGCCATGATGAAAGGCTCCTCTTTATTACCTACCTTATTAAGGTCCACCAATTTGAATCCTAACTCATCGGTTTGCACACCATTGTTACTGTCGACCCACTGACATTTAAAAACAGGTACTCTAAACTTCGTGTAATCAACCTCCCATATCTCTTCAATGATTCCAAAGTATGAAACGGTTGCCATAACAGGGTTTTTATCTTTCGAACTAGAGAAATGCATGGACTCAGCGACGACCATAACCCCACTATTTTGCATAGTACTTTTGTCATCCTGGGACTTTGTATAGAAGGAAAACTTATTGATATCGTACCCACTCCAGCATATGACATCAAAGTTAGGCCCCTGTGCTAGCCATTTTAATGTATCAGAAGCAATACCATCCTTTGCAATTTTTTCTTTAAACCAGTTCAAGAAAGTCTTGTTATGCTAATTCAAACACCATTTTTCATTCATTTTAGGGTAAGTTTCATTGATGATGCTTTTATGCTCACATAAGTATGGTTCAACCTCATCAGTATTATTCAATATATACAAATGTGCTTGAAGCACTTCTTCCCGATCCAGGCTCTTAACAGTGATACCTCGTGTACCCTTACCATCATATCTTCCCTCGTGACGAGTTCCGCTTCTGACATGCAGTCTGTACAAAACTCAATAGCTTCTTCTGCAACATACCTTTCAACAATAGATGCTTGGGGACGGTGTGGATTTTTCATATATCCTTTCAAGATCTTCATGTATCGCTCAACCGGATACATCCACCTTAAATAAACGGGACTGCACAATCTAATCTCCCTCACTAGATGAACAATCAAATGAACCATGATGTTAAAAAATGAAGGTGGAAAATACATCTCCAATTGGCACAATATAATGGCTGCCTCATTTTCCAAATCATCCAACTTTTTAGTGTCAATGACCTTGCTACATATAGCATTGAAGAATAAGCATAACCTAGTAATGGCATGTCTGACTTTTTTATGCAATATGTCACGAATGGCCACCGGTAGTAGTTGTTGCATCAAGACATGACAATCATGAGACTTTAAGCCAACTAATTTGAGATCTTTCATTGAGACAAGTCTTTTGATATTTGAAGAGTAACCCTGTGGCACTTTGACTCCCCGTAGACATTCACAGAAACTTCTTTTCTCTTTTTTTGATAAAGTATGACATGCTGGGGGCAAATAAGTCTTCTTATCCCCCACTTTAAGTGGAACTAACTGCTCTCGTATACCCATCGCAACTAGATCCAGACGAGCATTCACACCATCCTTTGTCTTACCTTGAATGTTGAGAAGCGTTCCGATTAAACTGTCACACACATTTTTCTCCACATGCATCACATCAATACAATGTCTTACATCAAGCTTGCACCAGTATGGAAGATCAAAGAAGATTGACCTCTTCTTCCATATTTTATTCTCGGTAGCCTTCTTATGGGTCTTCCCATAGATAACATTTCTGTTGTTCACCTTTTCATAAACTTGCTCTCCAGTCAAGGCCACCGGAGCAATTTCATTCTCCGGAAGTCCATTGAAAGCTTTTCTCAATCTACGATAAGGATGATTACGTCGGAGAAATCTCCAATGCCCAAGGTAAACCGTCTTCCTTCCATGTTGCAGTTGATGGTAACATGTGCCTTCTTCACATATTGGACATGCTTTATGCCCCTTAACACTATACCCACACAGGTTCCCGTATGCTGGAAAGTCATTGATGGTGCAAAATAACATGGCACACAATCTGAATGTCTCACGGCAATACCCGTCGATCACATCAACGCCTTCATCCCACAACATTCTCAAGTCTTCAATCAAGGGACTCATAAACATCAATATCATTTCCTGGCTGTTTAGGACCCGAAATCATCATACTTAACATAATGTATTTGCGCTTCATGCACAACCAAGGAGACAGGTTGTAAATTACCAGGAGAACGGGCCATGAACTATGAATACTACTTAAGTTTCCATATGGATTCATTCCATCGGTAGCAAGTCCAAGCCTGAGGTTTCTGGGCTTATTGCCGAAATTTGGAAACAAACAATCAATTCTCTTCCATTGCAAAGAATCGGCCGGATGCCGAAGCTGTCCATCACACTTCCTCTCATCTGCATGCCATCTAATGTTCTTTGCGTCATTTACATTAGCAAACAATCGCTTGAACCGCGGAATCACGGGAAGATAACATAACACCTTCGCAGGAGGACCTTTGGTAACCACATCACAACTAGAATCACCATCCTTCACTTTGTAGCGTGATACCCCACACCTGGGGCACTCGTGCATCTCTTCAAACTCTTTCCTGTACAATATGCAATCATTGGGGCAAGCATGTATTTTCTTATACTCCATACCCATCGGACACAATATCTTCTTCGCCTTATAGTTTTGAGATGGCAATGTGTTGCCTTCTGGAAGCATGTCTTTCAACAACTCAAGCAATTCGGTAAAGCTTTTATCGCTCCACCCATTTCTCGCCTTCACAATGAACAATCTTAACACCGCTGACAACCATGTGAAATTAGTGCACCCCGGATACAAAGCCACTTCCGCATCACTGCACAAAGTATCATACACATGTGCGCGCCGAAAAGACTCTTGCCCAACATCACGGATCATGTCCTCTAATCCATCGTCCATTTCCACGTCATCAACTTCCTCTCTATCCGACACCCTCGGCCTGTCTAACGATTCACCATGACATATCCATGTTGTATAACTCTTGCAAATCCCCTCACAAATAAGAGGATCACGTATCTCCTCAGATTCTAGTCGTCTCTCATTCAAATAGTTAACACAAGGACAATAAAACCTTCCGTTACCACTATTAGGAGCATTTGTTTTTGCAAACTGTAGAAAATCTTCCACTCCATTCTTATACTCATCACTTGTCCGTCTAGCATTCATCCAACCGCGATCCATGACTAAACCAATAACTTCGTACTTAGTCCAACATATTCATCAACCACTTCTTATGACAGGGTATGGCCCTATCCCATTCGAGAAGAAACTTTTTCAACATTCGGTTACAGTTAGTCTTTAACTCTCATGTTTATACTCGACAAAATTTCGGCAGCATTTCCCTTCGGTCTCCGACGTACACTACTTGAACGCGATGACATCCACCACGATAAAGTATGCACCCGGAGAACGAAAGGAAATGTATCAATCCGAACTTTCATCAAGTATATAACATTAGAATCAATGAATAACTATTTTAACTGAATTAAGAAAAAGTTTTTTCCCAAACTGTCCAACTTTGGACAATTCAAGATCCAACACAATGAGCGGTACATTAAGCACATACACGTGTGCTCGTTAGTATTGCATCTCAAACGGGAAACTAAGGCTTTACTAATTATGTAGCTTGCATGAAGATGGGGATTGAAAAGTGAAGAAAATTAGCCAAACAGAGTCCATCACGGCCGTGATCGAGTAGAGCTTAAAAGAAAAATTGGAAAAATCAGAACTGGTCACGGCCAGCCCGTGATGCCCATCACGGCCGTGACATGTCAGCTGAACCAGACCCTCACAGGCAGAACTGATCACGGCCTAGCCGTGATGGTGGTCACGGCCGTGACAGACCAACCAGTGAATCAACCTCCAAGGCAGAACCTGTCACGGTCTGGCCGTGATGACCGTCACGGTCGTGACATTCCAACTGAACCAGACCCTCACAGGCAGAACTAATCACGACCTAGCCGTGATAGTGGTCACGGCCATGACAGACCAACCAATGAAGCAACCTCTAAGGCAGAACCTGTCACGGCCTGGCCGTGATGGCCATCACGGTCGTGACATGCCAACTGAAATCCGTCACGGCCTAGCCGTGACAGGCAGCACGGCCGTGACGGGAGATACCACCACCGGAAAAATCCAGTCTTGGAGCAACAGAACAACACATGCAAGTATATTATCCAACCATTTGGAGTCAAAGTTCATAACTTTTCTAAACAAGAAGCGAATAAATGACTAATCTTGCAAATGGGACTATTTATAACAGGGAAAATGCACCTGTTTTTTTTTGGAAGAATGAAGATCTTGAAGGTTTCTTTGTGCACCTGTGATGAGCCTGAAAACCAGTAATAGGGAAAATGAGGAGTGGTTTCATGTGCCATTCTCAGGCAATGCAACTCCTCCACTGTGAAATTTCCATAACCCTCCTTTCACATAATGCTCGAAAAGTAGTAACCCTAAAGGAAGAGAGAGAGAGAGAGAGAGAGAGAGAGAGAGACGCATATATACCTGAGGGAGGAGGAGGGACCAGCAAAAATGGCGCTCTTCACGCAAATGAGGGTAGCTCGCGGATGGCCGTTCTCAGTGGTTCTTAGTGGTTCTCTTCCAAAGCAGAAAATGAAGGCTCGCAGTGGTCTTCTTCTTTGTATACGATTAGGGATTTGCAAGAAGTTAGGGGGAAAGGGAAATCGTTATAGCTGTGAGAGGGAGAGCTTACCCGAGAGAGAGAGAGAGGTCGAAGAGAGCTCCCTCGATGGTCCTCCGGTGGTAGCCGAAAGAGGTGGTTCTCTTTGCAATGTGACTTAGAGATGGAGAAGCAGTGACAAAGGAATGAAAAACAAATGGAATGGAAGACGGCGCGAAGAGTAGGAGGGAATGAAAATAGAAACTTAGGTTATTACACATCGGTTTAAAAAAATCGATGTGGTTAGTGATTTTTCAAATCGGTTTCCTTATAAAAGATGTAGAAACTTACAATTTATTTTAAAATTTCATTTTTTTTTTAATTTACTACATCGGTTATTGAAAACCGATGTGTAATATTACGGCTGATTAAAAAAAAATTATAATTTGTTTCCCTTTTCCACATCGGTTATTCAAAACCGATGTCTAATCTTATGTCTAATAATTTTTTTTTTTGGTTTCACTTTTCCACATCGATTTTTTTAAAACCGATGTTAAATATTTTTATCACATCGGTTTATGCAATAACCGATGTTAAAATATTTCAATTTAATTTCAAAAATGCCACCGCCTCCTATTTCACATCGGTTTTGTTAAAACCAACGTTAAAAAACTGATGTTAAATATATATTTTGTACTAGTGGTAGAGCTACGACAATCTGTAATTTGGATAACCAGATTACTGCTCCTCCTGCAAGTGTGAACACATAGCCAGTAGTAGATTTTATTTTGTCAAGATCACCTGCAAAATCTGCACCAACATAACCCCTGACAACGAATTCTGATCCTCCAAAACATAATGCGACACCCGAGGGTCCTTTAATACATCTCAGGATCCTCTTAACAGCATCCCAATGCTCTTTACCAGGATCTGCCATAAATCGACTAACCGCTCCCACTTCTTGCGCAATATCTGGTCTTGTACATATCGTGGCATACGTAAGGCTTCCCACCACTAATGCATACGGTACTCGAGACATTTCCATCCTCTCTGCTTCACTGCTGGGACTCATACCTGAGGATAATTTATAATTGACAGGAAGTGGGGTAGATATTGGCTTACAATCTTGCATGTTGAAGCACCGCAAGACCTTCTTTAGATAATTCTTTTGAGAAAGTCAAATCTTCCTATCTTTTTTGTCACGGTGAATTTGCATCCCTAAAACCTTGTTTGCTGGTCCCAAGTCCTTCATATCGAACTCCCTAGCCAATTGTGCCTTCAATTCTTGGACTAGATCTTTGTTGGGGCCTACCACCAACATGTCATCCACATACAACAGTAAAATAATAAAGTCATTATTACCAAACCTCTTGTAGTACGTACAATGGTCTGCACTCAACCTATTGTATCCAAGGCTAATAATGAAGGAATCATATCTCTTGTACAACATCTCGGCGCCTGCTTTAAACTGTACAGAGATTTGGTCAACCTACAAACCAAGTTTTCTTTTCCTTGTTCTTCAAAGCCTTCTGGTTGGAGCATATATATTTCTTCTTCAAGCTCTCCATGAAGAAAAGCAGTTTTACATCTAACTATTCAAGATGTAAATCAAATGCAGCACACATAGCCAGAACTACTCTGATAGTAGTGAGTCTAACAACTGGAGAGAATATCTCATTGAAATCAATACCTTCTTTCTGAGCATATCCTTTGACCACCAGTCTTGCACGATACCGTTCTACTTGATAATTACCATCTCGTTTGATCTTGTATACCCATTTGTTCCTGATGGCTTTTCGACCCTTTGGAAGTTCAATAAGTTCCCATGTTTGGTTTCTATGTAAGGCTTCCATTTCTTCATGCATTGCTGCCATCCACAGAGAAGCATCTGAGCTGCTTACAGCCTCCTGAAAGGTTGATGGCTCCCCTTCTTCTGTTAGAAGACAATATGCATCATGGCTTATCATTACATAGTCTGAGTGCCATGATGGTGTTCTAATCTGACGTGATGATCGTCGAACTTCTATATTATCGACCTCATCTGGTACTCGTCCCTCTTGCATTGTTTCTGCTTCAGAAGAATCCTCTTCTTTAGATTTTCTTTCTATCTCATTTGCAGTAGTTTCTTTGGTAGTGCTGTCATTTTTCTACTCGCTTTACGGTTCATTTTCTGCAAAGAATACATCCCTGCTAACAACAACCTTGCGGGCAGTGGGATCCCACAGGTGAACCCCTTAACATTGTCAGCATACCCCAAGAATATACATTTCCTGGATTTTGGATCCAGCTTTGTTCTTTCTTGGAGTTGTGCATCACGTACACAGGACATCCAAACACATGCAGAGTAGAAAAATTAGCTGGTTTTCCTTTCCACATCTCCATTGGCGTCTTCAAACCAATCGTCGTTGATGGCGATCGATTTATCACATAACAAGCGGTTTTGACTGCTTCTGCCCAAAAATATTTGGCCACTCCCGTTGTTCTTAACATGGCTCTTGTTCTCTCTAGGAGAGTTCTATTCATCCACTCTGCTACACCATTCTACTGAGGTGTATGTGCAACTGTGAATTGTCTTACAACACCTTCTTGTTTGCAAAATGCTAGAAAGTTGCCATCTTCATATTCTCCTCCATTGTCTGTCCTTAAGCATTTTATTCTTTTACCAGTTTCAAGCTCCACTTGTGCCTTGAATTCCTTGAACACCGGAAACACATCCAACTTCTTCTTGATTGGGTACACCCATAATCTTATGGAATAATCATCAATGAATGACACAAAATATTTTGCTCCTCCCATAGATATTTCTGGTGATTCCCACACATCAGAATGGATCAAGTCCAATATGTGTTTGCTTTTAGTATTTGCTCTAGCAAACATCAATCTATGCTGCTTACTTATCACACAATGCTCACGGAAGGGTAAATTTACCGTCTTGAGTCCAGGCAGGAGATTTCGTTCCACAAGGACTTTCAAGTCACGTTCTGACATATGGCCTAGTTTGCGATGCCACATCATTGCTGTTTCTTCTTGGCTCGCTGTTGCAACAAATGCATCTGCTTCTTGTAACGTATCTCCCAAAAGCATGTATAGATTGCTTGTGATCTTCTCTGCTTTCATTACTACAAGATTTCCTTTCACTACTTTTAAGATCTCACCTTCAACATGGACCTTACACCCGAGGTCATCCAATTTCCCAGTGGACAACAAGTTCTTCTTCAATCCCATTACATGTCATGCCCTTTGTATTTTGCAAACAGTACCATCACGCATCTTTAATCTGACAGCACCGACTCTAGCAATTTCTAAGGCATGATCATTTCCCATGAACACAGATCCTTCTGAGATAGGCTCATAAGTGCAAAACCAATCGCGATGTGGAGTCGTGTGCCATGTCGCTCCTGAATCCATTATCCAAACATCATTTAGTTGTTTTCCGCCTTTAGAATTGGTTGCTGCTTCGCTATATAATATTTCTCCTTCATCTGAGGTACTTGCAACACATCCTTGAGAGGCTGTTACTTCGTAATTCTTTTCTCCACTCTTCTTATTATGCCAACACTCCTTCTTCAAGTGCCCTCTCATGCCACAATTGTAACATTTGAGATTCTTCCTTCTTCGAGATTTTGATCTACCATGATTTTGACTCCCACTGGAGCCACATTCTGTTGATCTGCATCTCGTCATCGTTAATGCCTCTACTTGCTTCGAACTTTCTGATCTTTCTTCCTTATTCATGCGCCTCGATTCTTCTTCAAGAATAGCACCGGCAACATCATCAAAGTGAAGAGAGTCAACAACATTGTTATTTTTGATGTTGATGATGAGTTGATCATACGAATCTGATAAACTCTGAAGTAGAAGTTCTGCACGTTCATTTTCTACTATTATGAAATTTGATGATGTGAGCTGAGCAAATAACATATTTAGAGTGTTGATGTGATTCGTCACCGACGTGGACTCACTCATTCGAAAACTGTAAAGCTTCCTCTATAAGAATATTCTGGTGTGAAGAGACTTGACCTCGTACAGTTTAATAAGAGTATCCCATATCTACTTTTCAGTCTTCTTTTCTGCAATACTTGACAATACCGAGTCTGCCATTGCTAGGTGCAAATTGGCAACAGCATTATCACCGATCTCTTTTCATTTTTGATCGGTGATATCTGAGGGTCTGTCGTCAATTGCGTCTAGGAAATTATCCTTCCTCATAACCTCCCTTATCTTCAATTTCCATAGGGAGAAATTACTCTCATTGAATTTCTCAATCTAAAATTTTACTGCCATGGTTTTACACCAAATATCTATATATATATATATATATATATATTTCAAATGAAACGGCTTACATAATTTCAGTGTGAATAGTACCATATACGTGAACAGTATTGTATGTATTATAGCACATTGGAACAAATCCAGTATACGTTAAGAATCACTGTAAAAGTATACAACTACGCGTGTGAATAGTAACTGTGAACAATAACTGCTGCGGAGTAGTGGTCGAACCAATGGCTCTGATACCACTGTTAGGTACCAGAGTAAAGTAATAATATTACGTAACTAAAATAAAGATGAGAAACTTTCACTAAATGGAATATTATTATAACCTCTCTCTAAATACAAGAAGAGAACATAACACTCATTCTTGTAATATAGGAGAATACATAACCTTACAGGAGAGACAATGTTTTCTCTCTGTGGATTTCTCTCTCTGAAGATGGGATGAATAATACAAAGAACTTACTTCTATTTATACATGTCTTGTTACTATTCTATTTTTTGGTTTAAGAGAAACGTATTCTCTTTCATAGACTTCCTACGACAACTATTTCACCACCTTTTTATTTAGTAAGAGCTTTGTGGTATTGACCCTTTCAAACAAACAAATGTGAGTTTACATTCTCACAGGACAACACTTGGTGACCCTTATCAATCCAAATAAGTTCAATACATATAAAAAAAAAGGGGAATTCTTTCATACCCCCCTAAAATTGGGGCTAGTTTTACTCTACATATGTGGTCCAATGAAATGCTGCCAACTAGGAACTGCTCATTTAAAATAGTCCAGCTCCTCAAAACCTTGGTCAAACCAATTTAAGGGTATATCTACAAAACTAATAATCACTAATATGTGATTTTCCAATTATATCCTTCATCCAGTCCCATCTTTGCAAAATCAATCACTTAAAGTAAAATCATCCTACTCCACCTTTAGCCTAAAACCTAAATGCATTGTTACCTTGTCCACCGTAAACAATATTGTTGATGGATCTGTGATCGCAAACATACTGAACAGCATGAGAAACATGAAATAAATATCAAGGGGAATTGATTCAAATCAAGCTTAACAATCATATGTATTTCTCCAGCCATCAACAGCAGTTTAATTGTCAAGCAAATGTTAATGGTTTAGACAATATATCAAACAGGATGAAGGACAATACTTGGTGACCCTTATCAATCCAAATAAGTTCAATACATATAAAAAAAATGTTACTGTAATTTGCCAATGCCAAATCCTTTCCTAATCAGCAGTACACTCTTCCTTTGGGCATGATTTCTTCACTCCAAACTCGAACCACAGAGTAAGAATCTCGAACGATCTCCACCTCGACCCCACTTGCTGTGATGCTTTCAATCCAAAACTGAAAAAGGATTCAGCGCAATTCAATGAATGGCTGAAAGTGAATGGCAATGGCAACACAGTCCCTTTCCTCTGTGTCTGTTTTTTATATGCACAACACCCTCAGTAACAAAACCCTTTATTTCTGTGTTTTTCGTTTCTGTTTCTCTCAGTAACAGACCCACACCCTGTCCACCCTCACCACATTCCCAGCAAACATCTCTTCCCTCAAACTTACTCCAACCCTCACCACATTTCCAGCGAACATCGTCCGACCCTCGACGTCTCCCTTTCCCTCATCTCCTTTGCCCTCCTTGCCGCCGCTACCACCTTCACCTACCACAGCCGTCGTCTCAGGCAAACCTTTACCACCATCGCCGATGACGACAAGACTTCGAGATCAGACAACCTTTGGTTATTCCCGCCGAACACCGCAACCTCCGACGCCAACAACAACAACCAAAAGCCGAGGCCCGATCAGTTCCTCTGCATCGAAACAGTGACAAGTTCAGGTGCTGATTCATGCAGCAGCAGTAATGGCAGCACCGGTTATCAGATATTTGGGTTGGATCAAGCCTCCAACCCAAGCCGGAACACTGCTGCTTGTGGGATCGCATACATTATCGAAGACTAAGCTGGAAGGGAACACCGTCGAAGATGACGGTGGACGAAACCGCCGTTTAACACGGGGGGAAGGTAGGGCCGTCGACAAAAACGAGGGGATGGTGAACTTTTGTTGAGTAGTGCATTTAGGTTTTAGGTCGAAGGTGGTGATTGATTTTGCAAAGATGGGACTGAATGAAGGACATAACTGGAAAATCATATATCAGTTATTATTAGTTTTGCAGATATACCCTTAGACTAGTTTGACCAAGGCTTTGAGGTGCTGGACTATTTTAAATGAGTTGGATCTAGTTGAGAACACTTCATTGGATCCCATGTGTTGGGTAAAATTGGCCCCAATTTTAAGGGGATATGGAAGAATTCACCAAAGAATAATGTGGAAAGGAAAGAGGAGCGTATAGCATCATTAGCATGGACATATAAATATTAAAAAGGGGGAAAGTCATTAGTCGAGGTATATATCCGGTTATTAAGTAAAGGAAATGGGGCCTTCGGGTAAGGGAGGAAGCAAGAGTTCATACTGTCCTAAGTCCTTACATTCAAATTGGATTCCGTCTTTCCATCCTGCTTCTCCAGCGATATGATAGAAAAGTGGTGTAAATATCATCATTATTGTAAACGTATATACTAGCAGTCTCCCAACCATAATGTACGTAAGCCATGTTACTGTTACACCACAAAAAATAAGTTCCAAAGTACTATATTTCATACAAAAGTTAAATAAGTGATCATTGGATTATAGGTATAAGATTATATAATTGTATTCCCGAAACATACCATTATTTTTTTGAAAGCCAAAAAGTATATTGATATAAAGGGTATAAGGGATACTCATACACATATACAAATAGGACCAATGTAATTAGAATACTAGAATCGAATTGAAACTAACATTTGTATTACATTTGCCTAAATAACAGCCCCAAGCAAACCAAAAATAGGCCACACGACAGGCCGGATGTAGCGAAATTACTTCCCAAATGACTTTAAGGCTTAGTTTGTAAGTTTTGTTTTGAAGGGGAAGTAAGGGAAATAGATAGTTTGTGAGAATATTTTCCTTGCTTGTGAGTTTAGAAATTTAGAGGGGAATGTTTTGAAGATTTTAGAAAAAACCCCAACCCCTCTGAAACCCATTTTTTTGGTTTGCTCCAATTTGGAGTTTTTTTGGGGGAAAATAATTAAATTATTAATTTACTCTCATAATCTTTACTAATTTGCATTAATATTTTTTTTTGAAATGTGTATTAACATTATTTAAAAAATATTACTTATGTTAATTTTCTAAAATAAGGATAAGATTGTAAAAATATGTTATAAACCCCCCATTTACTTTTCCTTTCCCTCGTACAATATGCACTCACAAACAAGTAAAGGAATGAATAATACTCTTCTTTTCCTCCCCTCTCCTTCTCATTCTTCTTTGATCCCCTCTCTTTCCTTCCCCTTCAAACTTACAAACAAAACTTAAAGTGAATTGCCCCACCAAGCCAAGCCAAGCCAAAGGACAAGCTGGCCTTGCCAGCGCAACCAACACACCAGAAAGCAAGCCCTGAAAAAGAACTGAACCCAGCAACACACACTTGCAGCAGAATTGGTATGACTCCAGCAACACAACCAGAACATTAACTGAAAAGTTAACAACTACAGCCAGCATTACCTTCACAGCGAAAAAACAGCTACACCAAAGCAAAAAGACTGAACCACAGTTAAGGAGACTTAGCTGATACTTGCAAATATTCTGCTATAAGTGCTGCACATACCATTAAAAATGAGCCCCAACAAAAGCCATGCCCATGTTCAGCTTATTGGCACAACTTGCTTTCTGATTTTACTGGGATCGCTTCCCTGAAATTTGTAGGTTTGGTGATATTCCTCCAATTATATCGAGATACTTGTTTAGCTATAAGTTCAACCTTGATCGTGGTCCAAATTAATAACCGTGCATAATAAATTTACACACAATATTATATATGCCTTCGTATAACCGGGTTACTGTAGCTACCTGTATGCTAACTAAAGGCAAACATTCACTAGACGAGGTAATATGGTTGACTCTCTAAACTGGGTTAAGGTCCTTTTTCCTTAGCCATTCTCATTAATGTTTGGTCTTGCAAGTTGCAACATTAATGCACGATAGCATAATTAATCAGACAACCCTCCATAATGTTTTAATTTCACCACCCATGCTTTGATGATTTATATCACAACCCAACACAGTGAACACACCCTTAATTAATTAGTTGGCTGGTTTGAACATTTGTGATATGTACACCTCATTTGGAAATGTAAATTGTCTGGAAGAAGAACGTAATGATAAAGCACATGCAAGCTTACACCACACTAAAATAATTCAATTTTATTCATAAAAATTAGTAGTCAGAGAGACATTACAGGTTCATAAAAAGCTATGTTTTTCATGCATAATACTAACAAGAACACCTATAAAGCATATAACGTTTGATAAAACTTAGAAGAGTGGCAACCATTGTAGCTTAACAAAATATTATAGGCATTGACAATCTTTCTAACAGAAACGAAAGTAAAATAATATGAATATAACTCTTAAAACACCTTCTTTATCAACATTCATACTGCCTAATGGCCGCCACCAGCTCCAAATCCAGCACCACCGCCAGCTCCAAAGCCACCACCAGCTCCAAAACCGCCACCTCCACCAAATCCACCACCACCACCCCCACCTATTCCACCTCCAGCGCCACCACCGGCACCACCACCACCGCCTATTCCACCTCCAATGCCGCCGCCTTTTCCAAACCCACCGCCAGCTCCAAACCCTCCTCCAGCACCTGCACCACCTCCAGCACCGCCACCGCCACCAAACCCACCACCACCACCTGCACCACCGCCTAAACCTCCACCAGCGCCTGCACCACCGCCTACACCTCCACCAGCACCTGCACCACCACCTCCGCCAATTCCACCCCCTCCTCCTGCACCACCACCAAATCCACCACCACCTCCTGCCCCTCCGCCAATGCCACCACCAACACCATGACCAAGCCCACCACCTGCACCACCACCTCCTCCTAGACCACCACCACCACCTGCTCCTCCGCCAATGCCACCACCAATACCATGACCAAGCCCACCACCTGCACCACCACCAACACCATGACCAAATCCACCACCTGCACCGCCACCAAGTCCACCTCCACCTCCTAGACCGCCTCCTGCTCCTCCTCCAATGCCATTACCTAACCCACCTCCATGACCAAGCCCACCACCTGCTCCTCCGCCAATGCCATGACCAAGCCCGCCGCCACCACCCAGTCCACCTCCACCTCCCAGACCACCACCAGCTCCCCCACCGATTCCACCCCCAACCCCATGACCTAACCCAACTCCATGACCAAGCCCACCACCTGCACCACCCCCAATACCTCCACCTCCACCAAAGCCGCCACCACCCCCTAGGCCACCTCCTCCTCCTAAACCTCCACCGAAGCCACCCCCTCCGCCAATGCTACCACCTCCAAACTTTCTAAACCCTTTCTTGAAAACGCCACGCGGCCCTAACAAATGTGGCGGATGAATCAGAAGCTTGTCATCCTTAACTACTTTGCTAACGTCCGCTACTACTACAAACGAACCAGTAGCAAGTAGAATAATGCAGAATGCAAACACTACCACACTGCCATTTGAAACAACTGTACTCATTGTGAGATCTCAGAAAGCTGCAGAAAAAGAGAAAGAAGAAGAAAGTGCTGAGTTGGTATTGGTGCAATGAAAGGAGTGTGATTATATATACTGAAAAGAGTAGAAATTATTCAACTGCCACCCTTCAAAGGAGTAAATGATTCTCAGCTCTCATTTAATTCTCCACCTGTCCTCCTCTCCTTCACAGTCAGTCACACTATTGGAACCAAGTCACTGTTTCCGGATTTGACCACTGAGGTGGTGGTTTTCATTTTCCTTATCAGACCATAGTTAATTTTCAGTTATGACTTAGTTCCTTCCTTGTGGTCAATTGTGTTCATTTTTTCTTTTCTTTTTAAAATAGTGTCTGAGTTGGCCATTGCACAATAGTATCAAATTATCAATCTTCTTGTGCATTGGGGCTCAGTGAGCTTCTGTGACCTTTATTAATGACTCGATCTGAACCACATTAATGCTCCAACCAAACAGCGCGTCCTCTCAATTAGTGGATATATATATCTGTGTATGTGTATGGAACTCGCTCTCTGTCAGACAAACACATGATCTATAGCAACATGTAGAAAATGAGTGTAAATTTGCATTATTATGATTATGATATCGTGTTGTTCACAACAGATTGTACTATACACTCGTGTAAGCAAATCAGTAAATTTTTTCTACATGCCCCGGTTGTTACGTACGTTGTAATTGTAAAAGAGCAGGCTTAAGAAAAGACGCTTCCAGGTACCAAAATTTGGAATATCATTGATCATTAATTCTTCATGCTATTTAATTCTTCATGCTATTCTCTTTAATCTTCACTTCTTACCACTCAGCTCATTTATAGCTAGCTTACATACGAAATCAACCAATAACTTTGATATAAAGTAAAGTAGCCAATGCTTCTGATAGCAATCACCGGGCATCGTAACACTGATATCAGTTCTGCATGGGAATTGGGATGCAGCTGAGGAAGAATGGAAGATACACATGTAGCAAAGGACTTAAGCCATTGTATCAACTCATCCGGATAAAATTAAATTTATTCACATGAGACCTTGAACTAGGAGTAGTTGTTGTGCGTGCATATAAATAAAATTTAAGAAAAAGTTTTTTTTTTTAATACGCTTTTTTTTCCCACTAGTGTGATGTACTCGCTCATTGTCAAATTAGCTAAAAACATGTATTAATAGGTTAATAAACTTATAGCATGATTAAAAATTGATGACTTGCTCAAAACTCATTAACCAATCAATATTAATTAATTTTTTAGCATATCATTAGCCGGTGTAACAATTTTCAGGATTTTATTGTGCCGAAATATCAAATTTGATAAAACTGTTGACATGGCTTAAAATTAGGATTGAAGAAAAAATGAGATAGGACGAGGATATAAGCAATGAAGAGGTAATGATCTAGTGATATAATGGACTTTTTGATCAAACTGGGTTCCTTTTAGAAACTATTTATCAGTTTAGGGTTATTCTGAAACTATTTATTAATGTGGGGTCGTTTTGGACACGTGGCATATTTTATTTTTTTTCAATATGACAGGTCAAAGGTGTCACCATAGATGGTGCCTAGCCTTTAAAAAAAAAAAGACAAAAGGGAAGGCGTCACTGCAAATGGCGCCTTCTCCTGCAGTGACACCTTCTCCTGCAGTGTATAACCAAAAATTGGACGCCTGCAATTTTAAAGGAACAACGTTATAATTTTAAAGGAACAACACAACAAAAAAAATTATACTATAAATATAAAAAATAATGATAATATTAATAATAAAATATTTATTTAAAATAACAACACGCAACAAAATTACAAAAGGTTATGTATGAAAAGATCTCCGTCATCTTTATGAGTTATACGTTACATTTATTATCAAATTCTTATCAGACAGATTAGGTATGTACTTGGGTGTTGAAAACAGAAGTGAAGAACTGCTATGCGCCTATCCCTATGGCCTATGGGTATGGCTATTTTTCTATTTAATATTTTGCTTTTCTTTCTATCTTTGTGAATGATCTGTATGGTCATCCGGAGCCACCTGCCCAGCAGAATGGTTGATGAGACGAAGTATGGACAAGGAAGTGCTGCAATATACTTTACGCTAAACTAATAGTATATCATCTAGCCATCTAGGGGATATAAATAATTTTTAAATAATCAATCAGAAATTAAAAATTAATTTTATATAAAATCATAAACCTAAAATGTAAAATATTAAGAGTAGAATGAATTTTAAAAACAAGCCAATTAGGATGAAAAATGAAATTAAGTAATGAAAAAGAAAAGTCATTCATAAAATAAATGACTAAATTGAAAAATATCAAAATGTAGATATATAAACTAAATTTTTATATACTAATGAACTGATTTTTTATATAATAAGCCACGTGAAAAGAAATTATTTTAATTTTTTTTTAAAAAACTACGTATACTAGAATCTAATCCCTCGAGGTACTGTGAGATCCATTTAAGGATTTAAGGGGTCGACATCTCCTAAAAGATATTCTTCCATACACATTCTTCCATACACACGAGCCAGTAATCGAACCCTTGACTACGTATTAAAGGATCCAATTATCTACTAATTGTCACATCATATTGGTAACAAAAAAAATATTATTTTAAAATGTTTATATCTGTGTTTTTCAATAGTATTAAAATTGTATAAAAAATTGAAATAAGATGATCTATAAATCTATTCGGTATTCCCAATATGAGCAGTACCACTGAGGTGGGTGGCTTCTTTGCATAGACTGTGCTGTGTCTAATGTCTATTGCTGCTGTTCCTTCTGTTACCGCTGCTAATGCTGATGCCAAGTGTGGTATATATATTTTAAAATATATAATATCAATTTTTTTTTATTGTCTTTTATTATTTTAAATAGACACTTTATCATTAATGTCATCGTTACTCCTTATACTTATAGTATAATTTTTTTTGTTGCGTTGTTCCTTTAAAATTGCAGGTGACTTTCTTTTAATTCTTATAAGGTAAATTTTTTTTACTACTGTAATAATTGATGAATATTTATTGGTGTAAATTGTTATTGCTATTATTTTTTTATGCCTACTGTGATATTATTAGCTACTCATTATTACGGGATTTTTTTTATTGTCTCTTGTTGTTTTAAATAGATACTTTATCATTAATGTCATCGTTACTCGCTATACTTATAGTATAATTTTTTTTGGAGCGTTGTTCCTTTAAAATTGTAGCGTTGTTCCTTTAAAATTGCAGGCGTCCAATTTTTGGTTTGGGGCCCCAGGCAGTGCCACGTGATACACTGCAGGGGAAGGCGCCATTTGCAGTGGCGCCTTCCCTTTTGTCTTTTTTTTTTTTTAAAAGGCTAGGCACCATCTGCAGTGGTGCCTTTGACCTGTCAGATTGAAAAAAAATAAAATATGTCACGTGTCCAAAACGACCCCCCATTGGTAAATAGTTTCAGAATGACCCTAAACTGGTAAATAGTTTCTAAAAGGAACCCAGTTTGGTCAAAAAGCCGATATAATAAAGTGCAATATTTAATAAAAGGGAATGTTAATCGGCATCCTATGGATAATGATTAAAAAGTCAAAAGTAGTAATATTTTATTAAAAAACATTGGTTTAGAATTCCGATCAAAGTAAGTCTTTATTGAAAAAATAAATCTAACTTTTCTCAAAATTTTGAATATACTATTTTCCAATGAAAATATTCATTATTTTAATATTCCTTAACCAATATTTTAAAGAGTCTAATTAGCATTCTTCTAGAATGATGCTTTATTTTTTTACTATTAGGAAAATGCTAATCAGTGCCATTGGTTAGGAATGTCAGAAATAAAAGGTTTGTATTGGAAATTGGTATATTCAATACTTTGAAAATTCAAAAGCTCCACTTTTCAATAAAATTTTTCTAACTTTGCATTCTTTAACCAATGACCTTAGCGCACTAGTTAGAAGACCCTTTTTATGTTTTATTTTGTACGTTTTACACCAGCTTTAGGCAATGTTTAAGAGGATCACAAAGAAGTAATTAAAATGAAAAGGAATGGAATAATAAAATGTAACAAATGTGTGGAGTGGAATGGTAAGGAAAAGTCAAATGTGTAACAACCTATTTTTCTTAAGTGATTTTCTTTAAAGCTTGTTTGGTTGTTTAAGTTGGTTTTGTTAAGTTAAGTTGTTGACTAAGGGCTAGGTGAGATTTTAGCTTAAAAGTCCCTTTCTGGCAAATGAGCACGACCATGCTCATTAGCCAGCACGCCCGTGCTTAATGTCAGAAGCGTGTTTCTGATTTTAAGTTGAACACGCCCGTGCTCAACAGTGAGCACGTCCGTGCTCAATGTGCGGACCGCGTCTCACTGACGCTAAGTCCAGCACGACCGTACTCAGGAGGAGCACAACCGAGCTTCCTGCACTGTCTATATATTTTGGCACAGAAACCGAGGGTTGCGTTTTTAAGCCTATATGTTTTGGCCGCTAACCCTATTACATCTAACACTATTTCGTTCCCTATTTCCATCGAACTCCTTCAGTTTCTTGAGTATTGGAAACCTTTGGGAAGCCCTGTTTCATATGTGCTTGATATATAGAGGTAAAGTCTTTCCCTTTCGTGTTTCCTTTTCTTGTTTAGAATTGGAAACTGATAGTTTGTGTTTACGTTGTTCCAAGGCTTGGATTCATTGTGAGCCGCTCGAAGGGAATGAACCAGTTGCTGTTAGGACCATTGTTAGAGCTACCTTCAATCCAGGTATGGGGAGAAGGGTAGTGTTTACATTAGGCACTGGGCGTAGTGTGAGGTAAAGGGGTTCCCATAACCCCGGTATTGTCAGTTTGTATGCCTATATGATGTTTATATACTTCATATGTTTATGTGATAATATGCTCTAGTTGTGTTGATGTTTATGTTGTATGCTTCATACTCATGTTCATATATGTCCTTGATGTTTATGATGGTTACCTTATGAGTGTGATGATATGATGACTATTGTTGTATATACGATGTTGATTGGTTGATGTTGATGATGAGCTTTCGATCCTAAAATATGCTGTTAAGATGACCTAGGATTAATGGATTAAAAACCCTAAAAATTGGCTAAGAACTCGGTATCAGTTTCTGCCCAGAACAGTACTATTGTGCATTAAGCACGGCCGTGCTGAACAGGGAGCACGCCCGTGCTCCAAGTTTGAATTCTGGAAAATGGTCGTGCATTAAGCACGACCGTGCAGCAGAGGAGCACGACCGTGCCTAAAAGGAAGCACGGTCGTGCTTCACTTATGTGACCAGCACGGTCGTGCAGGGGACAAGCACGCCAGTGCTCCCCCATCAGACAGAGATGTAATTAAAGGTTTAAGTAGGGGCTTTTAACCCCAATTTTCCCCAATAACGTTATGATAATATAGCTAATCAATGACGAAGACTTGATAACTTAATTGAAGATTAATTAAGATGATTAAGATAATAAGATGGTTAAGTCGGTAACCGTTGGGTTACCGCACATTGTTGAAGTCTTGGGCGCTTATTGGCCCAAGCATGTTGATGTTGAAGTCTTGAGTGCTTATTGGCCCAAGCACGTTGAGTTGATGTTGAAGTCTTGGGAGCTTTTTGGCCCAAGCAAAGGAGGTGGTTGTTGTTTGTTGTTGTTTGCCATACATAGAGAATTGGAGTTGATGGTTGAGGGGGAGGTTCGACATAGGGGAGATTGCCCGAGAGTACGGTGATCTAGCCATCCATGGTAGGTCACCCGATGGTTTGGTGACCGCATCCCCTCGTGATGAGGCATCCACGGTTTGATGCGTTGGCTATCCATGGGGTTCACCCAAGGTTTGGTGAACTGCCGGTGTTGGTGCTTTTATGACCAATACAGATATGTAACTCCGAAGTCGTTCGTCCTGAGTTAGTTGGATCCACATGCATTGTTGGAGTAGCGGAGTAGTGTTGCATTGCACTGCATAGCATACTTGTTATGACGATGTTGATGATGACTGATGTTATGATGTTTACATGTTGATGTATGCTATATGATGGTATGTTTGTTTGTTTACCTTGCTTCCTATCTTCTTTCCGAATATGTTTACATGATTCTTACTCCCCTCTTTCTTCTTGTTTGTTTGGCCTGATTGACTTATTGCAGAGGATGGCGAGCAGCTCGGAGAGGAGTGACTCTGAGGAGCCACCACTCATAGTTAGGGCTTTTACCTTTTGTCTAGTTAGTTTTGTTCAGTTGTATTCCGAGGATATTTTTAGGAACGATTGTACCGGCTCTGAATTGTGACATCGGGGTTGGTTTGTTTATGTTTTAGGTTTATCATTGTTTTATCTTGGTTTTATATTTTTCGCGTTTTTATGAACTCGTTCATGCAGGACTTTTCTACCCATGGACAAAGGTTTTAATTTATCCAATGAATGCATGTTTTTATTTTATTTATATCTATCTTTTTAAGCTCCATAACATGCGGGCTAGAAGGGTGTCACATTTAGTGGTATCAGAGCAGGTCTGTCCTATCAGGCCGTGGTATGAGTCTGTTGTGAGTCTGTTGTGTGCTCAAGTTTGAATTGTCTATACTTGTTATAGACAATGAAGCTTTAAGTTAGTTGCATGTAGCTTTTACCCGCTTAAGTTTCTGCATCTAAGAGTTGCGTTGGACGTGTACATGAACTCATGGCAGGTAGAGGACGCAATGATTAAGCAATTACGAACGCGTTGGCACTTCTTGCCAATGCTATCGGACAGGTCAACCATAACAACAACAATGGTGGGCCAGCTGAGTTCCTGGGACTGGATAAGTTCCAGAGGAACAACCCTCCGTCGTTCAAGGGAGCGTATGATCCGGAAGGGGCGTTGCTATGGTTGAGGGAGACTGAGAAGATCTACCGAGTGATGGATTGCAACGATCAGTAGAAGCTCATCTTTGCTACCTTCATGCTTACTGAGGATGCTGAGCATTGGTGGGAAAACTACAAGCAGAGGATGTAGGCTGAGGGCACATCGGTTACATGGGTTGAGTTCAAGTAGTGGTTTCTGGATTCCGGCAGACATCAAGCACAAGAAGGAGATGGAATTCTTGGCTTTGGGGCAGGGATCTATGTCAGTTAGTGAATATGATGCCAAGTTTGAGGAGCTGGCAAGGTATTACACTCCGTACCAGCATACTGCAGATGAGCGTTGCAAGTGCGTTAAGTTCGAGGTTGGACTTAACCTCGAGATCAAGCAAGTGATCAGCTACTAGGAGATCAGAGTCTTCCCAGTTCTGGTCAACAAGTGCAGGATTTATGAGGATGCTAGTCAGTTCAAGGTTGCCAGTTCCAGAGGATTGGATAGTCCGAGCAGCAAGAGGACTGATCAGAGAGACAAAGGTAAACAACGTTATGCTCCAACCGACAAGGACTTCAAGCAGAGTGGCAAGAAGCAACAGTTTCAGCAGGATAGGTTTAGGGGCGGGTTCTTTAATTCCTTTAGACCCGTGAGGTTTGGCAAGTGCGGCGCACCGGATCACTTTTCTTCTTAGTGCAAGGAATCAGCTGTGATTTGCTTCAGGTGTGGCAAGTCGGGTCACATCACTCGTGAGTGTGAAGGAGCCAAGGCAGAGCCTCCCAGTGCTTGCAAGAGTCAGAAGTCTCAGGTCAACCGACTGAAGACCAATGGGAGAGTCTTTACTCTTAGTGGAGCTGAAGCCTCCGAGTCCGATGACTTGATTCAAGGTACATGTTTTATTAATGGAACTCAATTGACTATATTGTATGATTCAGGTGCTACTCACTCGTTTATATCGCATACTAGGGTCAAGAGTCTTAAGTTGTCTATTACCTTTCTTGAGTTTGATTTACTTGTGTCTACACCCACAAATAAACCTGTTTCCACTTCTTATGCATGCAAGAACTGTCGTATTGTTATTGATGGTAAAACTTTTGTTGCTGATCTTGTATGTTTACCCCTGAAAGACCTTGATATCATTCTTGGCATGGACTGGTTATCTTCCAACCACGTCCTTCGAAACTGTTTTGATAAAACCCTGATTTTTGGAACTCCAATGGAGTCTAAGAATCCGAACCTTCTCTCTGCCAGCCAAGCTCAAGTTTCGATGAAAGAAGAAGCCCAAGTGTACATGATGATAGCTTCTCTGGAAGTAGAGAGCAGCCCTTCTGTTGTCGCTAGCTTGCCTGTTGTGCGGGACTTTCCTGAAGTGTTCCCGGGGGATGTTTATAACTTACCCCCAAAGAGAGATGTTGAGTTCACCATAGACTTAGTGCCTGGCACCGGACCAATCTCTATAGCACCCTATAGAATGTCTCCTCTAGAGCTAGCTAAGTAAAAGGAATAGTTGGAGGACCTGATGAAGAAATAGTTCATTAGGCCGAGTGTGTCTCCGTGGGAAGCACCTGTGTTGTTGGTGAAGAAGAAGGATGGTAGTATGAGGTTGTGTGTCGACTATCGGCAGCTCAACAAGGTGACCATAAAGAATCGGTATCCCCTCCCTAGGATTGATGATCTCACGGACCAGTTGATGGGCACTTGCGTCTTTTCTAAGATATATTTGAGGTCAGGGTACCATCAGATTCGGGTTAAGTCTGAGGACATCCCGAAGACAGCATTCAGAACGCGATATGGTCACTATGAATACTTGGTTATGCCCTTTGGTGTGACCAATGCTCCTGTGGTCTTCATGGACTACATGAACAAGACCTTTCACCGTTACTTGGATAGGTTTGTGGTGGTGTTCATAGATGACATCTTAGTGTACTCCAAGAGCAGGGAGGAACATGAGGAACACCTGAGGGTTGTCTTGCAGACCATTAAGGAAAATCAGTTGTACGCTAAGTTGTCTAAGTGTGAGTTCTGGCTAGAGGAAGTCAGCTTCTTAGGACATGTCATCTCTAAGGGTGGCATAGCAGTGGACCCAGCTAAGGTAGAGACGGTGCTCCAGTGGGAAGCGCCGAAGTCTGTAACCGATATTAGGAGTTTCTTGGGGTTAGTCGGGTATTACCGAAGGTTTATAGAAGGTTTCTCTAAAATAGCTTTACCCTTAACCCATCTCACCAAGAAGGGACAGTTGTTTGTGTGGGACTCTAAGTGTGAAGAGAGTTTCCAAACCCTTAAGGATAGGTTGACATCAGGACCAGTGTTAGTTTTTCCAGATCCTAGTGAACCCTTCGTAGTTTACTGCAATGCTTCTAAGCAAGGATTAGGTGGTGTGTTGATGCAAAATGGTAAAATAGTTGCTTATGCTTCTAGGCAGTTAAAGACTCATGATAAGAACTACCCTACCAATGACCTAGAGCTAGGAGCTGTGGTATTTGCTTTAAAGATCTGGAGGCATTACCTTCATGGAGCGAGGTTTGAGGTCTTCAGTGATCATAAGAGTTTGAGGTATCTCTTTGATCAAAAGGAGTTGAATATGAGGCAGCGTAGTTGGATGAAGTTCTTAAAGGATTATGACTTCGAGCTGACCTATCACCCAGGAAAGGCCAATATGGTGGCTGATGGACTCCGGCAAGTGTACCGGATCGAAGCAAGTAATAATTAAAACGGCAAGTAAATTACCGTGTATCGAACTCAGGGATTGAGAAACCAAGTACCACTTCACAAATTAAACAACTATTTTTAGATTGAGAAATATGTTTGAAAATATTTCAAGAAAATAAAAGAAACAATATAAGAAATAAAATATTTTTCGGGTTTTTAAATATGAAAAGAGATTTCCAGGAATTGGGTTACCAACAAGATCGCTCATGCTACTAAATTGACTATCCCTCTTGTTAATTATCGAAATTTGCTTTGAAGGCGAATTTATCCTAAATAAGTTAATGCTCCCTCTTGGGTTACAAGAACCGTGCCCAATTAAACTAACCCATACTCTCATGGTAATTGAATTTAAATTGAACCATTTAAGTTTTGTGACAATTCGTGAACCCTCGAAGGTCCGCTTCTAACTCTCGTGATTTAAGTCCTAAGTTTGATTCCTATAGATCCGATACCTAAGTTCACCGCTAAGTTTGTCCTTAGAGTATCTATGACATGCAAATAAGTGCGCACCAAATTCACAAGTAATTCATGCAATAGGAATTAAATCAAAAAGCAAATTGAAACTAACAAATGGAAAACATCAATTCATAACATAAAACAAGTCTTGGGCATAGCCCCAATTCCTAGAAATAAAACAAACTACTCAGCCATAAAAGAAAGAACAAGAAGAAGAAAAAAAAACTCCATTAAAAATTTCACTATGTGGCCTAGGCGGTGCTCTCCTCGATACTGTGTTCTGTCTTCACTACTCTACGGCGCTCCTCCCTCCTCGTTCACGCTGCTGTGCATATATAGTGCAGGTCTTGAATCTCCAAAATCAATTAGGCTTGAACGCGTGGGGCCCTGCCAGATTGCTTTTAGCGCTGACTTTCTTCTAATTGCAATTGAAGTACAACTTCAATTCACTCTCTTCAATTCACGTGGGTTCATCATTTAGTAACATATTGAATTTGAATTTCAATAAGATTTTTTTAAGTGAATTTAATTTCCAAAGACAATCCTTCTTTCTTCACAAATTGGTGTGGGCCCTCCTTGCATTGAATTCAATTGAACTTGCAATCACAAAGTGATCACGAGGGATCTTGCAAATTTTATCTCATTGATAATTATATCACAATTATTCTTGATCACATCCTCTAATATTTTTAATCTTCCAAATCAATTGCCAAATACAAATCATATCCTTTATTGTTGTGATAGATAATTATTATCCAAATCCAATTTGATTTGTATCCAATCTTTTATCCCAATGCCAATTGAATTATCTTTTAATCATAATAATTCAAATCCAAATTGATTTGGATTCAAATCCATCATGAGGGCCCTTGTCGTTTACTTGGCAATCTTCAATTTAATTGATTTCTATTCTTTTCTTCTTGATACTTTCCTAAAAATCAAAAATAAGAATAATATAAGAAATATTACTCAAAATCTAATTAAAATTAATTAAATGCAAACATTGACTCTAAAATAACTAAAATAGGAAAACAAAGTCTAATTTGGGTTAAATCAAGCATTCAACTAAATTTAATTGATGAAATCCGCTCTAAAACAATAGATAAAACATGATAAGCCAGCGGATTATCAGTGGCCGCTGCCTTGAGTACGAAAACCTTGCATATCTCCACTTTGATGGTTAGGGAGATGGATCTGATTGAGGAGTTTAGAGACCTAAGTCTAGCTTGTGAGTTTACCCCTAAGAGTATTAGACTTTGTACCTTGAAGGTTACCAACAGCTTGATGGATCAGATTAGAGAGGGTCAGAAGTTAAACAAGTTTCTTTAAACCAGTGAGAGTTGCTTGCTCAGGGTAGAGACCTTAGTTTTAAGGATGGCAGTGATGGTGTCTTGAGGTTTAAAGATAGAGTGTGCATACTGATGTTCCTGAGCTTAGAAGGTTAATCCACGAGGAAGGACATGGGAGTGGACCGAGTGTGCACCCTAGTGCCACCAAGATGTATCAGGACCTTAAGAAGATGTTTTGGTGGCCTAGGATGAAAAAGGATGAGGCCAAGTTTGTGTATGTGGGCCTAGTTTGTCAGAAGGCCAAGATAGAACATCAAAAGCATTAAGGTAAGTTGTAACCTTTGAGTGTCCCAGAATGGAAATGGGATAATATCTCCATGGATTTTGTGTCTGGACTCTCTATGACTCCAGCTGGTTTTGAGGCTATATCGGTTGTTGTGGATAGATTGACTAAGTCTTCCCATTTCATCCCTATGAACATGGAGTATCCTTCAGAGAAGTTGGCTAAGCTGTACATCAAGGAGATAGTTAGGCTTCATGGTGTACCCTCTAGCATAGTATCAGATAGAGACCCGAGGTTTACCTCCAGGTTCTGGGAGAGTTTGTAGTGTGCTTTAGGGACAAAGCTTAGTCTTAGTTCAGCTTATCACCCACAGAATGATCGACAGTCTGAAAGGACCATCCAGTCCTTAGAGGACTTGTTGAGGGCTTGTGTGCTAGAGCAGTCTGGTAGTTGGGACAAGTTTTTGCCCCTGATAGAGTTCACCTACAATAACAGCTTCCATTCCAGCATTGGGATGACACCTTTTAAGGCTCTTTATGGGAGGAGATGTAGGGCACCCTTGTGTTGGAATGAACCTAGTGATAATGTGGTGCTAGGGCCAGATATAGTCCAGGAAACAACAGAAAAGATGAGGTTGGTTCAGGAAAAGATGAGAGTTGCACAGAGTAGGCAAAAGAGCTATCATGATAAAAGGAGGAAGGCGGTCATGTATTCTTGAGAATTACTCCAAAGACTAGGGTTAGTATAATGATGAAGGCGAGGAAACTTACTCCGAGATTCATTGGTCCTTACCAAATCCTCAAAAGAGTCGGCGAAGTCGCCTACCAAATAGCCTTACTATCGTTCTTGTCCAATCTCCATAATGTTTTTCATGTGTCTCAACTCAAAAAGTATATCCATGACCCTAATCACGTGATATATAGTACCCGACGCAGTATGGTTGAAAGAGAACTTGACCTTTGAAGTGTTACCCCTTCGAATCGAGGATAGGCGGGTGAAGCAGCTAAGAGGTAAGTAGATTCCTTTGGTAAAAGTTGTTTGGAGTGGGGCTACTGAGGAAAGTGCTATCTGGGAGCTAGAAAGCAAGATGGTGGAAGCGTACCCGCACTTTTTCGTTTGAGGTAGGTAGAAATTTCGAGGACGAAATTTTTATAAGGGGGGTGAAATTGTAACACCCTGTTTTTCGTAAGTGCTTTTCTTTAAAGCTTGTTTGGCTGTTTAAGTTGGTTTTGTTAAGTTAAGTTGTTGGCTAAGGGCTAGGTGGGATTTTAGCTTAAAAGTCCCTTTCTGGTAGATGAGCACGACCGTGCTCATTAGCCAGCACGCCCGTGCTTAAAGTCAGAAGCGTGTTTCTGATTTTAAGGTGAACACGCCTGTGCTCAACAGTGAGTACGTCCGTGCTCAATGTGCGGACCGCGTCTCGCTGACGCTAAGTTCAACACGACCGTACTCAGGAGGAGCACGACCGTGCTTCGTGCACAGTCTATATATTTTGGCACAGAAATCGAGGGTTGCATTTTTAACCTATCTGTGTTGGCTGCTAACCCTATTGCGGCTAACATTGTTTCGTTCCCTATTTCCATCAAACTCATTCAGTTTATTGAGTATTGGAGACCTTTGGGAAGCCCATTTTCATCTGTGCTTGATATATAGAGGTAAAGTCTTTCCCTTCCGTGTTTCCTTTTCTTGTTTAGAATTGGAAACTGATAGTTTGTGTTTACGTTGTTCCAAGGCTTGGATTCGTTGTGAGCCGCTCGAAGGGAAGGAACCAGTTGCTGTTAGGACCGTTGTTAGAGCTACCTTCAATCCAGGTATGGGGAGAAGGGTAGTGTTTACAGTAGGCACTGGGGGTAGTGTAAGATAAAGGGGTTCCCATAACCCCTGTATTGTCAGTTTTTATGCCTATATGATGTTTATATACTTCATATGTTTATGTGATAATATGCTCTAGCTGTGTTGATTTTTATGTTGTATGCTTCATACTCATGTTCATATATGTCCTTGATGTTTATGATGGTTACCTTATGAATGTGATGATATGATGACTATTGTTGTATATACGATGTTGATTGGTTGATGTTGATGATGAGTTTTCGATCCTAAAATATGTTGTTAAGATGACCTAGGATTAATGGATTAAAAACCCTAAAAATTGGCTAAGAACTCGGTATCAGTTTTTGCCCAGAACAGTACTGTTGTGCATTAAGCACGGCCGTGCAGAACAGGGAGAACTCCCGTGCTCCCAGTTTGAATTCTGGAAAATGGTCGTGCATTAAGCACGGCCGTGCAGCAGAGGAGCACGACCGTGCAGCTGAGCACGACCGTGCCTAAAAGGAAGCACGACCGTGCTTCACTTATGTGACTAGCACGACCGTGCATGAGACAAGCACGCCCGTGCTCCCCAATCAGACAGAGATGGAATTAAAGGTTTAAGTAGGGGCTTTTAACCCCAATTTTCCCCAATAACATTATGATAACATAGCTAATCAATGACGAAGACTTGGTAACTTAATTGAAGATTAATTAAGATGATTAAGATAATAAGATGGTTAAGTCGGTAACCGTTGGGTTACCGCACATTGTTGAAGTCTTGGGTGCTTATTGACCCAAGTACGTTGATGTTAAAGTCTTGGGTGCTTATTGACCCAAGCACGTTGAGTTGATGTTGAAGTCTTGGGAGCTTTTTGGCTCAAGCAAAGGAGGTGGTTGTTGTTTGTTGTTGTTTGCCATTCATAGAGCATTAGAGTTGATGGTTGAGGGGGAGGTTCCACATATGGGAGATCGCCCGAGAGTACGGTGATCTGTCCATCCACGGTAGATCGCCCGATGGTTTGGTGACCGCGGCCCCCCGTGATGAGGCATCCACGGTTTGATGCGTTGGCTATCCGTGGGGTTCACCCAAGGTTTGGTGAACTGCCGGTGTTGGTGCTTTTTTGGCCAATACAGATATGTAACTCCGAAGTCGTTAGTCCTGATTTAGTTGGATCCACAGGAATTGTTGGAGTAGCGGAGTTGTGTTGCATTTCACTGCATAGCATACTTGTTATGACGATGTTGATGATGACTGATGTTATGATGTTTACATATTGATGTGTGCTATATGATGCTATATTTCTTTGTTTACCTTGCTTCCTATCTCTTTGTCGAATATGTTGACATGATTCTTACTCCCCTCTTTCTTCTTGTTTGTTTGGCCTGATTGACTTATTGCAGAGGATGGCGAGCAGCCCAGAGAGGAGTGACTCTGAGGAGCCCCAACTCATAGTTAGGGTTTTTACCTTTTGTCTAGTTAGTTTTGTTCAGTTGTATTTCGAGGATATTTTTCGGAACGTTTGTACCAGCTCTGAATTGTGATATCGGGGTTGGGTTGTTTATGTTTTAGGTTTATCGTTGTTTTAAATTAGTTTTATATTTTCCGCGTTTTTATGACCTCGTTTATGTGGGACTTTTCTACCCATGGACAAAGGTTTTAATTTATCCAGTGAATGGATGTTTTTATTTTATTGATATCTATAACATCCTAAAATTTCAATATAGTCTTTTTTATCAAAGATTAAGCTATTAGGAGGTTTAGTGTAGAAAAAAAAATTAATTTGTTAGATTTGATTCGTAATTGAAAAAAATAATACAAAGTTAATATTAAAAAGAAAAATATAAAGTTAAAAAGAAGAAAAAAAACACATGCATGGGCAACGTCGCATTAAACTTTTGGCTTTTGCTAAATAAGTGCTTCAAGTGCAATTCTATAAAACAAGAAGAATGGTTCTTTTTTATAATAAAAATTCAGTGGCCCCACATATTATTATAATTTGAAGTTGAAAGATAGTCTTATACATATATGCATATATAGATAATAACGTGTGCGGTTTATTTTAGGTGAATATTAAGAGACTTCGGCAGAAGAAACTTACATGTAGTGACTTTGGGCTTCGACAAATATAAGATAGGGCCACACATGAATTTGAATATAAAAGAGGGTCATGCATCATTATGTGAAAGGTAGATGCATAATAGGGAGTAGGGTAGCGCCGCATAGCAAGAGAGAGAGTCTATAACATCCTTCTTGGGTGCTATATCGTAAGTAACATTTTAAGGTCGAAAAGTATATTAATTAAAATTGGCTATAAAAAATGGGATAATTTTTTTCTTTTTCGTAAGTCGTAAATATAACTACTTTGATTTAAATGAATGGACAATAAAATTTTCCATTATCACATTTAGGATCATAAGTTCGAAAATCATTTACATAATACATAACCCGACACGTAAACATAAATCATAACAGTATACAGACTCAGTATAAAGATATGGAGACACAGCTCCTAAAATATAAGGTACGTGGAGTCACAGCTCCATAGAAAGTTACATTAACTCTCAAACATACCCAGCTGGTCAAACTAAATTAGAAAAGGCAATCATTTCTCATACATCATGAGAAAGACAAACCCGACTGACGAGATCTAGTGGAAACTCTATTTGAGTCCACTACCGACGTCGTCACAAAAGACACTACTAGAGCTACTACAATAGTAACTCTCGAACTAAGCTCTTTCCTCTTCCAAGAGGAAAAACATGGTCTTCAAACCATCGACAGTCTGGAAGCTGTCCACTAGAAAACTCTAACATATCGTCTGCATGCTCGAACCTCGACCTCTACAACGCATCAGCCAAGCGACATCTTGACGTCTCAATCTTCTCAAAAATAGTACAGAAGGCACATAGCCAGTCGACATAGGCAATATAAAAATAAGGAGGTGGGATTTCCATTTATCTTACACATAAGGCAGACATGTAGTGGTACGACTCTCAAGTACATATAATTAACAATTAGTAATCATACTTAAACTCATAACCAAACAATAATGTTTCACAGAGAGTGGTTCAGAGGATTGTTCCTGAGGTACCAGCCTTGGGTAATAAAGAATGCGTCAATAGAAGAGAGTTTGCACGTCATAGGCTTTTTCGGGAACTTCCTACACTACCAGAAAACACATAACGTCTATTCAAGTATGTCGGTGTATTGCCAAATCACCACGTCACAGAGGAGCAACCCACTGAGCCTATGTGAGTATTTCATAACCCTGACATCCCCAAGCATCAACCAGATCGGCCCTACGGAATTCGCACCCGCATCAAAGTGTTAGCACAATCTCCTAGGCACAACGGCATTACAAAACATGGTTTCACTATGTGTTTAGGCAAAATTACTGGAAAATGCGTTCTTCTTGTCTTTCCATCGGATGACATCTTGATTCCATCGGAATTCTCTTAACGTGCTTTCTCAGATGCTAGATATTCTTAACATCAAGAGAAAGTTCTCAAATAACTTTTTATCTTTGTGTAAAGATATCTTAAAGCACTTTTTTTAAAAGTCCTAACGCATTATGAGATTGGAATACAAGTCCAATTATTTACTTCACTGTACTTTTCTAATTGAGCATTTTTCTTTGACTTCCAAGAAAACAAATCCTTCTGAGTCTATTAAATTTTATGGAATATGGATAATGAATTATCCATACTTTATGACATAAGATCGTGCTCTACCCCACGTCATATATTATTACGTTCGTATTTTCACTAAATCATTCTTGACTTAGGTTTTTTACAGTTTACAGTAAAATCTCGTCTTTGAAGACGAAAATCATTTTGCCTTAAAACCAAAATATTTAAATAAAATCAAATCAATTTTCAAGAATATTTTCCATCAAAGATACATAGGTAGCTGTTTCTCAAAACATATTCTCAAAAATCCTTAAAAACGTTTAACGACGGCTTTGCCGCTTTTTACTGAATTTAGGCCCAAAAGCCATATTTTTGAAAACATGGTTCTTCACCTCAAATGTATTACTCTCCTAGGTTATATTTCTCATATGAAAATATTGAAACACTGATTTTACATCTTACTCTCCATTTATACGAAATTCCTAAAAATTTGATTGAACGTCGTTAAGTTTGTAAATCGCGTAAATCCTTTTTCAATGATTTTAAACTCTAATAGTCTAAAAATCATTTTGGAGTTTTAGAAAATTTTAATAGGTATGAAAAACAGTTTATAACTGTCCAATTACATAAATTTTCGAAAATTACAGTTTAGTCCTTAAACTTTCATTAATTGCAAAAAGGTCCTTCTTCACTTAAAACCTTATAACTTTTTTTCTAAAACTTCTAATTACATCAAATCAACTTCTTTAGAAATGACTTTCAGTTATCAACAAATTTCCAAAAAATTATATTTCCGGGTCTCATATTTTTCAATATTTGCAAATAGGTCCTTGATTATTAAAAAATCCAAAACTTTTTATATATCAATCCAATTAACCTCAAACCAATTTCTATGGTTTCATCTCACCAAGGACTACAATCTTAACACACAAGAACATGAATTTCAGTGCAGCCACTGAAATTCTCAGAAATTGCATTTTAGTCCCTAAGGACTCATAAAATCATATATTTCAATATACACATCCAAATCAATCCAAACCAATTTCTATATTCTTATATGTTCATTAAATACTCATAAGAATTATTCAAACAATTTAACACATCATAGAACCCATTTAACAAGTCATGGCCGAATGGCCTTCGATTACTCATGTTAAGCACTTTTTTAGCAATTCAATCAAAACAACAACCAAGTTTTCAATTAGAGATCAACAACACCAAAACCACATATATCACAACCAACATATATCAAACCATATCCTCCAAGAGGATCACACACATATGCAAATAAATATACAAATTTTATACCTAGGAATTATAAGACCACATATACACTATTTAAATCATCAACATATCTACATTAAGGTAGGATAGTGGTAATCTCCCCCATACCTCTTGTAAACCACTTGAACATCAAACAAACACAAGCTAAACCAAGCAAGGTAGGCCACGATTTTGTCCACCAAAACCTAGAGATGAACAACCAACATAAAAACAAGTTAAAGAATGAAGAAAAACACCTAAACCCATATAGACATAGGTTCGGCCAAGTGATGAAGAAATAGCTAGGGATCTCTAAATTTTTCAAACTCTTGGATGATGAAATATAAGTCATATGGAGATCATAGAAATTAATCTCACATTAAAATGATTTTTCTATGATTTTCTAGAATTATTTAAAACTCTAGATCTAGGAATTTGAACTTGAAGAAATCTTTGAGGTTGGAAGAAATTTTGTGAAGAGAAGTGAAGATATGATCATGGATTAGAAGGCTATACCTTTGGATTTTCAATAAATGATGAAGATCTAAAACTTCCTTTGTAAATCAAGTGTAAGAACTCAAGGTTTTTTTTTTTGAGAGAATAACTTGAACACTCTGTGAAAGTGGAAAATTGAAGTGAAGGTGGCTTTAAATAGAGGTGGTGGTCGTGAGTTCCAAGGGAGAAAAGGGTCCAAAGCCTTTTTCATTTAGGGACAAAATGGTAATTGCACTTAGTGCAAACTTGGCATTTAACAAAAGCTTAGGGACATAAAATGTGTGGTGAGGAAGTGTAGGAGGTGTGACTGAGTTTGGCACCACAAATGAGGAAGAAGATATTTTAGTTGCAAATCATGGTTGGCTAACCTTGGTTGAAGTTAACTAAACATAAGTTAGGTTAAAGCATAAATATCTAGATATTTTGATTCTAACATTTATGGGCATTTATGATGGAGGTGACTCACTACCATGACTCATCCGCTCTAAGTCATCATGGATGACTCGTCGTTCTGTTCCCCGGTATATCTTCATGCATTCGTGTCAGGTTCCGTTGTTTACCCGATTAGGGTTTTTTAAGAGAAAGATGATGAGATGAAATCAAAATGAAATGAGTTTGGTTTAGTGGAGGGGTTGCACGAAATTAAGTAGATTTAGAGGGTATTTTGGTCAAAATTCACTTAGGGACACTCTTGGAATTTTACTTAAAGATCAAGGGCATTTTGGTCTTTTTACATATAACCATCATTACTTGCATTTAATGCAAGATGACTAACCCCTATGACTCACCCCCATGAGTCATCATCCACCCGGCGTCGGGTTTTGTCTTTGCACCTCTGTTCTCGATTCCGTCGAACCCCGACCGTTGAGTACTTGCCCGATTACGTACAATAACCTATTTATTTTGAAAATTTTCAAAATAACCACTATCGTTGGAAAAAAAGAAGAATCTTAACTATTTCGTTCTCGGGTCAAAATTAGGTTTTCTGATCAGTAAAATCTTACTGTCAGTTAAAACGCAGACTGAGTTTCGTCTGAATTTTAAACCTAAATTTTTACCGTAACCTTCTATCATAAGGTAGAGTATAAATATGATTTTGTTTTATCCAAATCATTTTCTAAATCTCAGATAAAAATATAAAGAATTAAAAATTCTATCGATAATGAAAAACTATAAAAACGGGGTGTTATAGAGTTTATCGTGAGGTACTGTTTACATACATTTGCAATGTGAAGTGTAGAACAGCACTGATTAAAAAACGACAGAGAAGAGGAGAAGGGTTATTGGTGAAACACTTAAATTTATTTTAGATAATTTGTAGAGCTTTTTGAAGGTCTACAGGAAGTAACTAAACACCATTTTCTTAAACTTCCACGATATAGATTTTGAAGGGTTTGATTATGAAATTTTGTCTTCAAAATAAAATTGATGTTTTATCGGTGATTAATTATTATGAGATTGAATGTTCACATGTTGAGTGATATTATTATTTGATATGTTTTTGTGATAGGTGATGCCCTATAGTTGTTTTGATATCAAATTTATGAATAATAATGCATGTTACATGATGTTATGTATTGAGATTATTTTTGAATGCCTATGAATTGTTTTGATATGAGTTATACCATTGAGATTTATGCATGAGGTCATATGTCATGTCCTGAGGTCATGACATATGTCCAAAATATGATTTGGATTGTTTTTCGTGATTGTTCAGATACCTCATTCCTAGGAAGGGAATGACAGATCCCTCCTCATTAGAGGGGAAGACAGATACCTCCTTCCGGGAAGGGGATGACAGATATATCCTCTTTAGAGGGGAAGACAGATACCTCCTTCTGGAAATGGGATGACAGATACCTCCTCGTTAGAGGGGAAGACAGATACCTCCTTATGGGAAGGGGAATGCCCATTATAGATACCTCCTTCTGGGAAGGGGAAGGCAGTGGGGCGTTATTGCATTTGTCATGAGCTCATAGACTAAAACTAGGTAATTAAATAAAAGAGACTTGGATGATAAATTGAGATTATTTGGATACAAGAGATGTCCTTTGTATGATTTTATTTATGTTATACATACTTTAGTGATGGATTATATCTATTAATGATGTTATGACTTGAGCATGAATTTCGTGAGATTGTATTGATTATCCTTAATTTATATAAAATATTTTGAGTTATATTATTTTGGAAATGGTGGATTACCATGGTTGTTTTTTCGGTTACCGCACCGGCTGAAAGCAACATCTTTTCGAAAACCTTTTAGAACTGTGTTTACTTATTGGGATTATAAATCTCATTAGTGGTGTTGTCTTTCAGAGTTTACAGGTGATGAGGTAGATGATGCAGCATCTTAAGAGAGTCTTAAAGATATTAGTTCTAGTTATTGACGGATCCAGGTGTTGGTGAGGGTGTGCACTTTCACACCCTCATTTATAAAAAAAATTATTACTACTTTAAATATTTTTATTTTGTCCCCTATTATTGATTTATTTGCACCCATTTCACTCTATCTTTTTTCTTTCTTCATTTGATCATGTTCAGACCACTTGTCTAATGACTTATATTGAAAAAGATATGTTCAATAACATTGACAATGAACTGGTCATTCAACGATTTCAAAATATGAAACCACGTAATGACAATTATGAAATATGTAATTTATTTGATCAGTTATATTAAAATTGGTTAAATTAATTTGAAGATCCCTGAACTATTTGGAAACTTTCAAATAGTTCATTATACTTTAAAATTTTGTAATTGAGTTTTTAAACACAAAATTTTTAATTAGCAATTAGGTTCCTCATACACTTTTCCGCAAGGGTGCCGTTAAATATATGTTAAATGATCCATCAACTCGTCTTTGTGAGTCCTTGAACTTTTTGAAAAAATTCAAATAAGTTTCTATACTTTTTAGGAAAATATCAAATAGGTCTCTGTACTTTTTTGAATCCTAACGAAACCGTAACAAAATAGTGTAAGGGAGACCTAATCTCAAATTTTTTATGTATTCGAGGACCGAGTTACAAATTTTTAAATCAGAGGGACCTATTTGAATATTCTCAAATAATTTAGCGACTTGCAAATTAATTAAACCATTAAAATTTTATAATGTAACATTTATGTATTTATCTTTATATGTATTATATATATGTATGATAATAATTACTATTAATTTTTTTTGGGAAATAAATTGCCCCCACTGGCTCAGGGTCCTGGATCTGCCATTGGTTGTAGTCTATTTCTTTTTATTTATTTCTTTTGGGGTTTATTAGAAGCCCGTGTTTTGATGTAAAAACAACTGTAAAAGAGTTATGTGATTTTAATAATTAATATTTATTATGTATATATTTTATTTGGGTATAATGGTTTATTTAGCACCATTACTTTATTTAATTATTTTGAATATACGAAATACTTTCAGACTTAAATTTAATATGAAAAATTTTATGACTCGATTATTTAATTTAAATGTTTTAAAGATTTTTATAAAAAAATTAATTTGGGCTACTAATGTAACGAAGGGCGTTACATTTATGGTATCAGAGCAGTTCAATCCTAAATTGGACTGTAGTAGTATGGCTTTTTCTAGAATCAAAACATGGACGCATATGACTGTTGTTAGAGTTATAAACACTGCATGCTATTCTTTTAGATGTTGGGCCTGACCAACCCAATATTTGATTGGTAGTGTACGGTTTTATGGGGACTAACAAGCAAATGTATGGATTTTGTTAGAGACAAAAAGATTTTTAAATTTGATATGTGTGAGAAACTTTTGAGTTGACTAGTGTTTGATTATTTTTTGTTGTTGTTGTGTTATTGTGAACACCCCATTTTGACCGGGTCTCTTAGTCTTCACTAAAAAATTTTAAAATAAAAATTTGAAAAGAAAAACTCATCTCATCCTCCTCCCTAGCAACCACTTTATTTTGAGTTTAAATTTAATTTTCAAATCAGAGATAGAAATGTTAACCTGGGCATATTTTTAGGATAGCAATCTGAATCTTGGCGGGATTTTAGGATCAAGATGAGAGGAATGGGCATTATAAAAATTGCAACATAGATCAGGAAAGGGGAAGAGTCATACGCTGGCCTCTGCTACTTCTTTTCCCTCTACATCTTCTTTCCTTTTTTTTTTCATATCACCCTCTCTCTGCCATATTTTCCACCATCTTCCTTTTCTCCATCTCCATCATTTGCCATTAACAACACCATCTGCAACCCATCAGCAAGCCCCGAACCAGAACCAGTGCTCCGCCACGCCGCACACCGTCACGAGCCACCATCACCTTTGCATAGCAGCCACCTGCTCTGTTGTCTTCGCCGTCCTCTGTTGTATGACCCAGATCCTTCGCGTCTAACTGCCGCGTCACAGATCCAAACCCGCCATCATCCACGTACAGTCCCGGTCCGCCACTCTTTCCACCCTGCTCAGATCGCGCCACCTCCGTTCCAGCCACTTCCACCGCAACGTCGCCGTCTAGCCTAGAACAACACCCCAAGTCGTGCTCCTCCGTGTTACTTCGCCCCGCGCCGCCCAGATCCATCCAGCAGAACAGCAACCCATTAGTCTGACACCGTTGTTCCGACCACCTCGCAGGACTAAGACCCACGCACACCACGACTCGGATCTGGTCTCCTTCTGTCGTCCCTCCTCGCACCGCCAGCACCACTCCCGCAACAGCTCGCCCCGGACCCGGATCCACTACCGTCTCAGCCTCAGCAGCGAAGCTCCGCTGTTCCGCCATCACGCCGTCAGCTTCTGCTGTTCTCTCCCGGTCTCGCACAAACAGGTGAAGGAAGGGACTTGTTCTATTGTGTTAACCCATTCTCATTGTAACCCTCTCTCTGACATTGTAGTGTGTTTATTTTTGATCTTTTTATTATTGTTATTTTATTTTGTTTGTTATGCTGGATTGTTGATGGATACCATAAGTATGCTAGTTGGCCCAAACAAGATAGGTCTCATCAAATTTAAAATGAGTATGGGCTGATAATTAAAAAGGGCATTTATATATTCGAAAGTTAAAGTAAAAAATATATTAAAAAGAAATACTGAAAATAATTATTTTGGGATTGCTTTGTGATAGTCTCACACTCAATTCATCAGGTAAGGGATAGCTCTGTGGACGTATCTGCCACGTTCTATCTCGCTTAGGAGTTTTCGATAAAAATAAAAGAAAAACAAAAATGAAATATATAAAAAATCTTTTTTAAAATAAAATAAAATAAATAAACCCTTTTCATAAAAATTAAAATCAACCAACAAAATAAAATATTTTCTACAAGAACTACGTGGGTTTGAGTTTCCCATCGAAGTAGGGAATACGTAGGAGCGGGATCAATCATCTCGTCAAGTCAAAATTAATTTTTTTTCCTATTATTTTCGTGTTCTTTTAATTTATTTAATGCGGATAATTAATTAATAATTTATTTAATGTTTTTTTTTGGGTTGCTCTATGACAAGTGTCATGCTCAATCCCCTAACTTTGAGGTTGCCCTATGGGCTTACGTGCCATGTTCAATCTCGTTTAGGATTTATCAATAATATTTATTTTTGTGTTCTTTTTTAATTTATTTATTTAATGTGTATAATTAATGAATAACTTATTTAATGTTTTTTTTTTGGATTGCTCTATGACAAATGTCATGCTCAATCCCCTAGTTTTGAGGCGGCCCTATGGACTTATGTGCTATGTCCAACCTCATTTAGGATTTATCCATAATTTTTAAAAATGCAAAAAAAAAGGGAACAATAAAGAAACGTAAAATAAAAAATATTAATAAATAAATAAATAAATAAATTCTTCCTTGTAAATATTTTTGGGGTAAAAAAATAAATTAATTAAATTTGCACAATTAATTCAAGGTACCATTCGTTGGATGGGTGATGTAGGGTGCTTAACACCTTCCCTACTCGTAACCGACTCCCGAACTCGGCTTGGTTTCAAAGGCCATTTTTTTAAGGTTTTCCAATTTTTCCTAAATTAAATAAAATTGGTGGCGACTCTACCTTATTAAAATTTCTTTTTATCTACGTCCCTGCCGTAATTTTTGGTTGCGACAGATGGTGACTCCACTGGGGAAATTTCAAGAGTCAAGCCTAAGTAATGAGTTGTGCATTTTGGTATTTATTGTTTACCCCTTTTTATTGTTTTATTTTATTTTATTTGTTTATTTATTTATTTTTATTTATTATTATTATTATTATTATTAGTATTTTTTGATTCCTTTTTTCTTTAATAATTATTTTTACACTAGGATAGAAGACCGCGGTATTTGTTGTTTGCTTGTCTCGCAGGTTCAAGTAGTTATGTATTAGGATTGTACAGGTTTGTATGCCTCCAGCACACACAACACCGACACTCATTTTCACACACTTTCGGCTCTACACCCGAGCTTGTGGGACCTTAAGGATTAGGCGGTGACTCGGCATTGTCATTGAAGGCCTAGTGCCTCTCTGATATTTGTTGACTCACCACTCGGATTGTTACTAGTGTCATGGACTAATCATCCTGGAGGGTTTATCCCTACTTAGTGATTAGGTTCATGAACTAGGTCCTTGACAAGGGCAATCTGGGGACCATGACCTTTAGAAGTCTAGACCCGTCCTAAAGTTTATACTCCTAAATTGACTTAGTGGCCGCTCGACTTAGAAGTTGCCATCATAGGTACCCTTGATTAGGCCCTACCTCTTAAGACAATTGGAGGCGTACCATATCTCTCTTGTATTTTTCTATCCATTTACTTATTATTATTATTTTTTACTTCATTTCCCTTTGTGTTTTAACAAATGAATAATTAAAAAAAATACATATTATATATATATATATATATTGTCTTATTTATTTTATTTTATTTATTTTATTTTTATTTTTATTTTATTTTTTTGTAAAAAATATTTTTTTAGGTAACTCTCTTTTGTGAAGGAAGGACACTATCTGTGTAGCAAGAAACGGAAATGTCTAACTCTAGCAATGCAATTGGCCTGAAGAAGAATATTAGAGTTGACGTGAAAATCAATGATGTGAAGACTTTAATGGAAATCAGTCGCTTGATGCCAAAAGAAGTATGTTCAGAGTTTGCAAGCAAGTATGGGAAGATTTTGGACTTATTACACATACATGTAGATGCTTTGGGCTTGAGTGCTTTGGCCCAATATTGGAACCCGAATTTGAGGTGTTTCGAGTTGCCGAATTTGGATATGACACCGACTATAGAAGAATATGCATACATGCTACGGATGCCTCTTCCAAGGGAGTTTCGTGTTTATTTCTATTATGGCCAGCATGTTAGTGATGGGAAGGTTGCAGAGTTGTTGGGAATTCTACCGAAGCCATCAGACAAAATGGAAAAAGGAACTGTCAGAGGTCTGAGGCGAAGATTCCTTGAAGTCTATCTCCAGGAGCTAGCACGACAAAATAATTGGGTTATCTTCAAGCGGGTGTTAGCTTTAACCATTTATGGGCTGGTGCTTTTCCCCTTTATACCAGACATGGTGGATTACGCAGCCTTGGATGTCTACTACAAGGTCGAAGAATATACTGTGAACCCTGTTCCCGCAATTTTGGCAGAAACTTTCCTATCGTTGCAAGTTTGCCATGAAAATCAACAAGGCAAATTACGATGTTGTGCACAAATGTTGTATGTTTGGATCGTGACTCACATGTATGCTCGAAATTATGTTAGTGGGATTGATGACCCTTTGAGGAGATTCCATCACATTCCGATAAAGCCGCACAAACCCAATGAATGGAGACAATAATTTGATGAGGTTGATTCAAAAGCCTTTTGCTGGATGTGTCCTTGGTATAAAGGAAATACAGTCATCTTCAGTTGTGGAAATTTCTCGAATATCCCTTTGATGGGACCAAGGGGTTGCGTGTCATATTCACTTGTGATTCGACAATTGAAATGGACTCAACAGGAACCACTTGAAGAAGTGTTAGGTGGAATTTCGTTCTTATGTCAAGAATGCGAGGTTGTCAAGAATACAACAATAGTTGTTAGATCCGCCTGGAGCAACATCAGGGTACTAGGATCCAATGAGTTGGGAAGACAAATTATTTCTCGTACTAAAAACTACGAGGCATGGAGGAAAGCAAGGAGAGACAACCTTGTTATTTCGAAACCAATCCCGCATGAAGATGAAAATCCGCAAATGTAAGCAGAAATGTTAAAGAAGATCGAGATTATGATTGCCCAGATGGGAGTGCTAGAGGAAAAGAATGAAACAGATCAAATCACCATCGTCACGCTCCAACACCAAATCCAGAAGTTAAACATGAGGATAGAACATCTTAAAGATAAACGTGCCGATGCATATGAAGCCGCATCTCCAGCAAAGAGAGCGAGGAAGGGGAATATGAAAGAGTCAGAAGTTTGAGGATTACTAGCAAGGATAGAAGATCAAAAAAAGGCGTTGGCACAAATCTTCAAATAAAAAGAAGACTTGGGGGCAAAAATCGAAGTGCACGTTCAGACAATCCGGATGTTGGAGGAAAGCATAGGATCTCTATAAGAAGCCTTAACTCATGCTGAGCGCTACTCTAATGAAGGTTGGAATGCAGCTGCAACTATACGCGAATCATTTAAAAAATCACAAGAGAAAGAGCAACAGTTATGGATGAGGGTCCGGATGTTCGAAAGGGAGAAAAAACAGTATGAGGATGAGATCAGACAACAGGAAGAATGGCTAGAGAACTGGGAATCCGTGGCAAAAGATTTGAAGGCTGACAGAGATGCTTGGAGAAAAAGATATGAACACCTCTCAGGAAGTTTGCAATACCGTACCTATCAATTTGTGGGTCACCTTGAGGAAGCATTAGTCCAAACTCGCATGAATGACGGATCTACAATACCTCCAAAAATAGCTTGCTTCATGAAGTATTGTAGGGGTCTTGCTAGCGGATTCAAAAGGAAGACTTTAAAACTTTTGATGTAATTTTGTTAGATGGGAGACATTGTATTTTCTCTTCAAAGAAATAAAAGCCATTTTTTAGGGTTACATTCATCAATGAATTATGCTCTATCTTATGGTGTGTTACAAGTAGGCCTGTATGATTGCATTGCTAGTGAATGATGTTGTCTATTGAGGGACACATGTTCCCATGGATTTATCATCAACCACGCATTAACCTAAGGGGGATATGCCCCTAGAGTTATGTGTCAGGATGAAGTTGCTTGCTACAAAAATGGTCATTCCTTTGCAAAAGAAAGAATTCATGGTCCTTTCGAGGCATACTTTTATCTTTCTTAATAATAAATAAAAATGACAAGAAAAATTGTATATATATATATATTAAAAAAGGGGTTACTGACTAGAATAATTGACGATTTTTCGTAACAGAGCTAAAAACACGAATTTGAGGGCTCGAGAATCATTGCGCGACCTAAGAAAGACAATACCAATCAAACCCGAGTTTCAACACAAGATACCGAACCAGGATGGCTGCCAACAATCCCGAGACAGGAAGGAACTTGAGTTTAGAAGTAGACGAAGTGAGGGGAAGGGTGACTGAAATCTCTGAAACTCAAGCAAGGTTGGAGGCTATACTACAGGATATGAGGGAATCTCTTAGCAGGCTTAGTGCAAATAGAAGTGGGAACGAAGATGACTCACATGTGAGCGTACAGCCGGCCCTCTCCATGGTAACGGTGCCAATGTTTTCAAACATAAACCATAGCTTTACTCAGGGAATGTCGGGTTACACGGAACCCATAGTAATCCCCATCGGGGAAAGATATCGCCCCATCGATAATGTGTATCATGAGGCTGCTGGCTATACATGGGAAAAACCCCATGCATTCATTCCTGAACAATCAAGGGGAATTCAGTTTGGACCCGATAAGATGAAGGAAGAGTGGATAGAGAAGGTATAAGAACAAATAAAAGAGATCAAGGGCTCAAATACTTATGGCCTTCTCAAGATTGAAGAACTTTGTCCTGCCATGAATGTCGTGATTCCTAAGGATTTCAAAATTCCTGATTTCTCCAAATATGGCGGAAGTGGGAACCCACGATTCCATTTGATTAGCTACGCCACCAAAATGGCCATCTGGTCTAAGGATGACAAGTTCCTCATTGGCTTTTTCCATGAAAGTTTGACCGGAATCGCAATAGAGTGGTACCTTCAGTTATACCATTCTAAGATCTCTCGGTGGACAAAATTAGCCGATTTGTTCATGGATCAATACAAATTCAATTTGGACATAACTCCGACCCGTGAACAGTTGACTACAATGCAGAAGAAGAGTGATGAATCCTTCAAACAGTATGCACAAAGGTGGAGGAGTTTGGCAGCTCAGGTTCAGCCGCCGCTGATGTTGTCCGAAATGTGCTCATACTTTTTGGGAACCCTGGGATCCCCCTTTATCGGAGCAATGGCAGGAGTATCTTATAGGGATTTCTCTGACTTGATTGCTGCAGGGGAAAGAATTGAAATCCTAGCCAGAGCCGGGAAGTTACCAACTGACATGGAAGGCAGTGCATCCAAGAAGGGGTTCCAGCCCAAGAAGAAGGAAGCAGAAGGAAATTACGTGCAACATCAGCCAAACTTTGGACCTCGACATGTCCCTTCATACCCAAGGTACCAAGCACCATATCAGACTCAAACACCGTTTTACCCGCCTCAACAGGCCTTTCCAACCATCACCCAGCCACAAAACCAAATAAATAACATTCCTACCCCTCAACCATACAACCCCACTCGCCCAACATATACTCATTATCCACCTGTACCTCAACAAAACCATCCAAGCTACCCTCGACCTCACTCAAATTTTCCAAATCAGGGACGTTCCCAATATCAAAATCTGCCTCCTTTCCCAAGACTGTCTATCTCCAATGCAGATTTGTTCAAACAACTATTTGATCGTCACCTAATCGCTGAAAACCCTGTACGACCTATGGAACCACCTTTCCCTGCTTGGTACAATCCAAACTTGACTTTCAAGTATCACATGGATGCCTTGGGGCATTCCATTGAGGAATGTGAGACCTCCAAGACAGCAGTAAGAAAATTGATTGCTAGTGGAAGATTGGGTTTCGAAGAAGATTCTGGGCCTAGCATTGTTAATAATCCAATCCCAAACCATAATGCGGGTGACACGGACTCGGCAAGTGTACCGGTTCGTTGCAAGTAATAAAACGGTAAGACCGGATATCGTTCTCAGGGATCGTGGACAATTACCACTTCGCTGGTTAGACTACTATCTAGGCGATCAAATTTTGGAGTGAAGGTAGCTCTAACATCTAACAAGCAAACAAGAAGAAAATGTTTTTGTTCTTTTTGGAAATTTTTCAAACAGTTAATGTGCAAACAGAAAGATGAACAACAAATGATAGAGTTGTTAGGGTTAGACTAAGCTAATCCTCCCTTGATTGTTATGAAATGACAAGTAACACAGTTCCTAATTCAATTATGACAATCAAGTCTTTTCTGAAATACTCAAGCCTAATTCCTTTGGTGCATTGAGCCTAAAACCCCAAGTTAAACCCTAATTCCTTAGGTGGATTAACCTGAGATTTTGCATTAAGTAAAGACTTATACGATTGCAAGCATCTCAAGACCTATGCCTAGGCTCATGAACTACTTGGCATTTGATTCATGAGCAAGCTCTAACACCAACCTTCCAGTTATCTATTAAAGCAACTAATCATTCCTAGGGTGATCAAGCCTAAGAAAGCATAAAGCATGGAATCAAACACTCATAAAGAACAAGGAAACTGCATTATAATCAAGTCATTTTACAACCAAGTTCAGATAGCAATAGTCTAACCCCAACAAAGGGGAGTTTAGCTACACATAATTGAAGACAAAACAAAAGAGAGAGTTACAGAGATGAACAAAGGAGAGAGCTCCATGGAATGATGCACAGCAGCCACAGCAGCAGAGTATCTGATTTTAGGGTTTTCTGGATCTTCTTTCTGTTCTGCCCAGAGTTTCTTTTATAACTCGTGGCCGGTCACGACCGTGACAACCATCATGGCCAGGCCGTGACAGCCATCACGGCCAGGCCGTGACGGTTTCTGTCTCTTGCAGTTCTGGCAAAATTACTCTCTCGCGAGGCGAGCCTCTCTTCGCGACGCGAGCCAACTTTTTCGTGCCCGTGATCTCCATCACGGCCAAGCCGTGATCGTCTCTAACTTTTGGTGGTTTTGGCACAATCAGTCTCTCGCGTGGCGAGCAAACATTCGCGTCACGAGACATTTTTTCACGCCCTTGATCTCTATCACGGCCAAGCCGTGATCGTCTCTGACTTTTGGTGGTTTTGGGTCACGGCCGTGATGGCCGTGACAGCTTCTGACTTTTGGCCCCCTTTTCTTCAGTTTTCAGGCCTTCTCTTCATCTCAGCTTCCTCATGACTAAATCTTGGGCATTTAATCAAAAATCCCTGCAAAAACAACACACAATACCACCTTATCCGTTCTAAAGGAAAAACTAAACAAAATCCAACTAAAATGGTCTAACTAAATGCAAATGCATGCAGAAATGTACATGGAAAATGAGGTGAAATCACACTCATCAAATCACCCCAAGCTTAAGTCTTTGCTTGTCCTCAAGCAAAAACCAAGGCCATAAGACCGAAATAAACAAAGCATGGATAGTGAACTAAGAACCCGAGTAAAATGATCCAAGTAACAGGCATTCAATTATTTCAGCAAGAGACAATCAATTCAAGTCCAATTAGGGGCTTAGTTTTCCTAGACTCACATTCTCACTGATTCGGGCACTCTATCTCACTTGAAGCTCACCCCAAGCTTGTTCATTTGCTTGGCTCTCTTTCTTGCCTCACTCACTCAAGTGTTAAGGGAATATGACATTTCACTCCATTTTCCTCAAAGAATGATTCCTACCATAAGCTTGACTATCAACCAAATCTTTACTTTATTAATGAGAACATCTAAGAATCAAGAGGTCTTATTCTTTGGTTGCAATGGGGCCATGGGATTAATTTTCAAGTGGGAAATTCAAGAACAGGAAATTTCAAAAGGCTATACAAACAATCAAGCATTGCAAGGCACGACCTTCTAAAATACCTTTCTTTGGGTTTCAGTTTACTTTTCCACCATTCTTTCCTTTCTTTTTTTTTCTTTTTACTTCTCATTCCTTTTTGTCATCCCCTTCTCCATTTTTATTTCTTTTTCTCTTTTTTTTTTCTTTTGTTTGGAGAAGGGGAGATTTTTCAATTCAGGAGAAATAAAAAAAAATTTCAGATTCATTTTTTTTCTTTTCATCATCCCAAACTTTCAACTACATTTTCCAACACTTTTTGCACAGTACTTTAGAAGGTCCCTCATAAGCATATTTAACAAGACATTTCAGGGTACCAAGAAAAGCATGCTATTCATTCAGGCTCAAAATGGGCAACTACGGGTAGCATTATTCATTCAAAGCTCAGAAGGCCGGAAAAAATACCTATTGCCTCAATCCTTTTCAAAAATGTTCTCAAAAATTTAGAAGGTTCGAAATGGTTTCAAGTCAAGTTCTAGAGAAAAACAATCCAAGAGGAACACACTCTACACAAAGAACGGGGGCAGATTTAGTGAGTACCCCCTAATGGCTCAAAAGATCACATTTATCAGTTCAAGAACCAGTGAGAAACACAAATCCATAGAAACACATGCTAATCGTCAACTATCCAAGACCATCTCAAGCATATTTAATGAAGCCATATCACAAGAATAGAAAATCAGGGTCCAAAAATTCACTATCACAGAAAAATTGGCACTCAGCTCTCACAATCATAAGCTCAATCTAAGCAGGGGTAACTGAATCATGCGATCATGCAAACTTAAGCCTATATGAATGCAATATTTACAATGCAAGCAAAAAGATTACCCCTACCCCAAGCTTAAAGACTTACATTGTCCTCAATGTAAATAATTAAGTTTAGAGAGGGGAGAAAACTGGAACATCTCACCAAGGTGGTAGTGGTGCTGAATCTCATGCTTTCTGGTGTTGTTTCCTCCCCCCTTCTTCTTCTCCTCCTTCCTTCAAAATCTGAAAGCACTCAACAAACTATTAACAAACCTCTTGAGCTTCTCAAATTATTCAAGAGGAGAAATCAAAAACAAAAGAGAAGATGAAAATAAAAATTGGGTTGCCTCCCAATAAGCGCTTCTTTAACGTCACTAGCTTGACGGGTAGATAACTTCCTTCAATTAACCGGGATCTGCTGGACATAGAATTGCAAGAGCACTTTTCTTCCATGAAACTCCTGTAAAGAGCTGATTTTTCTTAAAAGGCCAACAATTGTGCTTCTGCTTTGCCTTTTTCGCTCTGGCCCTCTTGCCTTTTTTCTTACTCCTTCCCGGTGGAGGTTCTGTTTTCACAAGATGAGCAGGGCCAACTTCCTGACCAACTGATGCATCATTTGTCTTGCATAGTTTTAGATTTGCTTTCATGTTGGGCTTTTCCTTCTTCTCTGGAGTAGAGGGGTGGTGTTGATGTGCAATGACTTCCTTATCTATTGTATCCACCATATCCATGCGGAAACACTCCTCTTCCTTGCTCGTGCGATGCACAGCTTCCAATACATTGAAAGTTACTTCTTCTTCTTGCACTCTGAATTTCAATTGGCCTTTTTCTACATCTATCAAAGCCCGACCAGTTGCCAGAAAAGGTCTCCCCAGTATGAGCGGAACTTCAGCATCCTCCTCCATGTCTAAAACCACAAAGTCTGCTGGGAAGATTAATTTATCCACCTTCACCAACAAATCCTCCACAACACCATAGGGATATGTAATAGAGCGGTCTGCCAGTTGAAGAGAAATCCCTGTTGGTTTTACCTCACCAATTCCCAGCTTTTTGAAAATGGACAACGGCATAAGGTTGATACTTGCGCCTAGATCGCACAATGCTCTCCTAATGTTCACATGACCAATAGTGCATGGGATAGTGAAGCTACCCGGGTCCTTCATCTTTACTGGTAGCTTCCTCTGAATTATAGCACTGCACTCTTCAGTAAGCATAACTGTCTCCTCCTTCCACCGCCTCTTGTTTGTAAGAATCTCTTTCATGAATTTGGCGTAGGAAGGCATCTACTGAAGAGCTTCAACAAAAGGGATGTTGATCTGTAGCTTTTTGAATACATCCAGGAATTTAGAAAATTGTTGGTCTTTTGATTCCTTCTTCAACCGTTGGGGGTACGGGATTCTGAAATATGGGGGCAGCTCTTTGGGATTATCAACCTCTTCCAGAATCTGTCTTTTAGTCTTCTTCTTCGCAAATTCTTCATCAACCAATTTCTCCCTCTGCGGTTTTTCAGCTTCTACACCAGTAGGAATAGAGGTAGTATCTTGGAAATTTCTGGGTTCTTCGTTGTTTACCTCTTCAAACTGCACCTTATCAATTCCAGCATCACTTGTCTTTTCTTCCCTCTCTCTTTCTTGTGGATTTAGCACTCTCCCACTTCTTGTGATAATTGCCATGCAACCTTCCTTCGGATTCTTCTCTGTATCTCCTGGCAATTGTCCTTGAGGTCTTTCTGCCATTTGCTTTGCCAACTGTCCTATCTGGTGCTCAAGATTTTTGATGGAGGCATTTTGATTCTTCATAGTCTCTTGAGTGGCTTGCATGAACTGGCCCAGAATGCTCTCCAATTTGCTTGAACTCTCTTGAGGAGGCTTTGTTTGAGAACTCGAACCTTGCCCTTGTCTCCAACCAAAGTTAGGATGGCTGCGCCACCCTGGATGGTAGGTGTTGGAGTAAGGATCATTTCTAAGCCCTTGGTTGCCCATATAATTTACTTCTTCTTGTCCAGAACTTCCAACCACATTGATCTCACAATTTCCATTTGTATGGTTGCCTCCACAGAAATCGCACACTGAGGTACCTTGAACTTGGACAGCTTGTAGTTGAGAATTCTGCAGTTGAACCGACCCCAGTTGTTTGGTAAGAATAGCCATTTGTGCCTTGAGAGCGCCAATTTCATCCAGCTCTAGAACACCCCTCTTGACCATTGATCGAGAACTAGGCATTTGATAGTCATTGTTAGCCATGTTCTCAATCAAGTCCTTTCTTCTTCGGGCGTCTTCTGACTCAATGTCCCTCCTGCAGCCGCTTCAATCATACTTCTTGAATTCCTGTTGAGCCCATTAACAAATGTTGCAACCTGCTGCCATGTCTCTAGTTCATGATTTGGACAAGCTGTGAGTAAGGACTTGAATCTCTCCCAGGCTTCATAGAGTGACTCACCATCCCTTTGTGCAAAGGCATTAATCTCTGATCTCAGCTTAATCATTCTTGACGGAGGGAAGAAGCGAGATAAAAACTTGCTGACCAAGTCGTTCCAGGTGATGATGCTTCCATGAGGATGAGATTGAAGCCATGCCTTAGCTCTATCCCTCAAAGAGAAAGGGAAAAGCCTTAACCGAATGGCCTCATCGGAAGCTCCATTTAGCTTGATGGTGTCACACAACTCAATGAAAGTACCAATGTGAGCATGAGGGTCTTCACTCTCCAACCCTCCAAATTGGTTTTGCTGCACAAGGTGGAGAAGTGATGCCTTGATTTCGAAATTATTGCAAGCCACTGCGGGTCTCACAATCGGAGTTCCACATCTATCAACTCTAGGGGAAGTGTAGTCCCCCATTGTTCTCCTTGGTGCATTATTTTCTGCCATGGTGACAGCTGTTACTTCAAATTGTGGTTCTTGCACACTGGGTAACTCAACTTGTTGCTCTTGTCTACTAGAAGATGCTCTTTCTCTGTTCTGTCTTGCCTTGGTTTTCTTTCTATTCCTTCTGCAGAGTCTCTCGATCTCAGGTTCGAATTGGAGTTCACCTGGGTCGATTGTACCTCGCATACACTAAACAAACAGAGTAGCGCAAAAAAAAAAAAAAAAAACAGAGAAGAACAGAAAAACAGCAGAAAAACAGAAAAATACAGCAGAGAAACAGAAAAGAAGAAGGAAAGAACACAGTAGGAAAATAGTAAAAATGCCTAAATTAGGAGTCCCCTTTGGTACTCGTGATATTGGCACACCGATCCCCGGCAACGGCGCCAAAAACTTGACACGGACTCGGCAAGTGTACCGGTTCGTTGCAAGTAATAAAACGGTAAGACCGGATATCGTTCTCAGGGATCGTGGACAATTACCACTTCGCTGGTTAGACTACTATCTAGGCGATCAAATTTTGGAGTGAAGGTAGCTCTAACATCTAACAAGAAAACAAGAAGAAAATGTTTTTGTTCTTTTTGGAAATTTTTCAAACAGTTAATGTGCAAACAGAAAGATGAACAACAAATGATAGAATTGTTAGGGTTAGACTAAGCTAATCCTCCCTTGATTGTTATGAAATGACAAGTAACACAGTTCCTAATTCAATTATGACAATCAAGTCTTTTCTGAAATACTCAAGCCTAATTCCTTAGGTGCATTGAGCCTAAAACCCCAAGTTAAACCCTAATTCCTTAGGTGGATTAACCTGAGATTTTGCATTAAGTAAAGACTTATACGATTGCAAGCACCTCAAGACCTATGCCTAGGCTCATGAACTACTTGGCATTTGATTCATGAGCAAGCTCTAACACCAACCTTCCAGTTATCTATTAAAGCAACTAATCATTCCTAGGGTGATCAAGCCTAAGAAAGCATAAAGCATGGAATCAAACACTCATAAAGAACAAGGAAACTGCATTATAATCAAGTCATTTTACAACCAAGTTCAGATAGCAATAGTCTAACCCCAACAAAGGGGAGTTTAGCTACACATAATTGAAGACAAAACAAAAGAGAGAGTTACAGAGATGAACAAAGGAGAGAGCTCCATGGAATGATGCACAGCAGCCACAGCAGCAGAGGATCTGATTTTAGGGTTTTCTGGATCTTCTTTCTGTTCTGCCCAGAGTTTCTTTTATAACTCGTGGCCGGTCACGGCCGTGACAGCCATCACGGCCAGGCCTAAATTACTCTCTCGCGAGGCGAGCCTCTCTTCGCGACGCGAGCCAACTTTTTCGTGCCCGTGATCTCCATCACGGCCAAGCCGTGATCGTCTCTGACTTTTGGTGGTTTTGGCACAATCAGTCTCTCGCGTGGCGAGCAAACATTCGCGTCGCGAGACATTTTTTCACGCCCTTGATCTCTATCACGGCCAAGCCGTGATCGTCTCTGACTTTTGGTGGTTTTGGGTCACGGCCGTGATAGCCATCACGGCCAGGCCGTGACAGCTTCTGACTTTTGGCCCCCTTTTCTTCAGTTTTCAGGCCTTCTCTTCATCTCAGCTTCCTCATGGCTAAATCTTGGGCATTTAATCAAAAATCCCTGCAAAAACAACACACAATACCACCTTATCCGTTCCAAAGGAAAAACTAAACAAAATCCAACTAAAATGGTCTAATTAAATGCAAATGCATGCAGAAATGTACATGGAAAATGAGGTGAAATCACACTCATCAGCGGGAAATAGTGTGAATAACTTGGAAGTGAAAGGGCCTCAAGTCAAGAAGGTTTTGTGATAAGCCTCTGCCTCATCTAGTTTTATAACTAGTAAGACGGTGGTTTACGTGCTAAATAGTCGAGTTTAGTCTCGTTTTCGCCCAAATTTAGCCTTGTTTTGTTCCTAAGTTAGACTTTGACTCGTTTTGTGTATTTTGTGTAGTTTTTAGGTTATTTTGAATAGAATTACGCTTTTGTTTGCTTTTGTTGTTTCAGGTCAATAAGTGAAGCTCTGAGAGTCAAGGAAAGTCAAGAAGCAGTGGAAAAAGCAGTTTTGGAGGTCTCGCCTCGCGAGTGGATGCTCGCCTCGCAAGCCTGAACATCAGATAAAGCAGCAACAGTCATCACTCTGGCTCGCCCCGCGAACAGGCTGCTCGCCTCGCGAATCATGAAGACCTGGAAGTCAGAGACCATCACGGCCTAGCCGTGATGAAGGTCACGGCCGTGACAGCTTAAGGTTTGAAGTTTCACCACGCGAGAGGAAGCTCGCCCCGCGAGAGTCTGAAGACCCTGGAAGATAGAGACCATCACGGCCGTGACCTAAAACCCACACAAGTCAGAGACCGTCACGGCATAGCCGTGATTCACATCACGGGCTGTAATCTGAAGGCTCGCGTCGCGAGGGTCTGGATTCTACAAACGTGCCAGAAACAGAAGCCGTCACGGCCTAGCCGTGATGACCATCACGGTCGTGACGCGTGGCCTCCCTATAAATAAGGCAGTGCAGAACAGATTTAGAGACTTTTGGGATCAAAACAGATTGTAGATCTTTTAGATTCCTTATTCTGGGGCTGCGTCTCCCTCTTCTCCTTTCTTTACTTAGAGTTATGATGAATTCCGATTGTACGTTTGTCGTCATTACGGACATGAGGAACTAATCCCCTTGTCTAAGGGATCAATGAAGCCACCCATGGCGGTATAGTGTTCATGTGATGTTTATCTCTCTTCTTTCATTCAATTCTTGTTTTCCAATTCTGATTTCATTGTGTCGATTATATGCTTGTGTGATCGACTAGTTAAACGTGTTGAGGCTGATCGGCGATTCACGTTTTAGAACTTGAATTGGGATCACTAATTGAATATTGCACGACTGTGAGTAGGAGATTAGTGCAACCTTATAGGGAACAAGAATTAATAGAATTCGAGGATTAGGATTATGAGACTGGTCAGTAATTAATCCAAATCATTGAATACGTCCTATTGAGCACGACAGTGAATCTAGGAGAAATTGGGGGTCTCGGTTGACATTAAAATTGAACCTAGGGAGAGGATCATCATCATTTGGATACTATGCATGATTGGGTAGGTGGATTTGAGACCTTAGATGCTTTTAATTCCAGATTTCAATACCATAGTTTTAATTGATTTGTTAACTAGATTGCGATCCTAATTTCTCTTCAATCTCAACCACTCTCTGTACTTGACCAAACGCATTGAACTTTTCACGAATTAGTTGAATTGGTAACCCAATCCTTGTGTTCGACCTCGGTAAACTCTTACCGTGTATTTATTACTTGCGACGACCCGGTACACTTGCCGGTGACTCAACAAGTTTTTGGCGCCGTTGCCGGGGATTGGCACAACCAATTTTCCTAATTTTTAGGAAATTTGATTGATTGGTTAAGTTGATTTTATTTTTATTTTTCTGTTATTTCTTGATTATTTCTCTCTACTTCTTTGATTCCACTTGGTCTTGCCGTGTTTTTGTATGCGAGGTACCCTTTCACAAGAGGACCTGTTATTTGATTCGGAGATCACCAAGACCGAGAAGCGCTTAAGGAAGGAAGTCAGAGAAAGAAAGAGGCTTGAAGCGATTAATCTTGAGGACATGGCCGAAGAAAATCCTCCTCCTCCTCCTCGTTACAAGCCTCTCTTCGAGTACGATCTACCCAGCTTGGGTGATTGTGACTCTTCTATTGTGAGGGGCAACCTGAATACAGACTCCTTCAGAGTGGAAGCATGTGTCACATTCCAGATCCGTGAGAATCAGTTTGATGGGAGTGGCAAACAGGACCCTCATAGACACATCACTCGCTTCCTGGAAGCTTGTGACTTACAGAAGACAAGAGGAGTCTCACAAGATGAGTTTCGCTTGCGGCTTTTCCCTCTCTCTCTTAGGGATGTCTCTCGCGATTGGGTTGACAGCTTGGACAGGAATAGCATCAGAACTTGGGAGCAAATGGCACAAAAGTTCCTAACCAAATATTTTCCTCCCCAGAAAGCGGCACAAGCAAGAGTAGCCGTTACATCTTTCAGGCAGACAGAAGATGAAACTTATAATGAAGCTTGGGAGAGGTACAACGGGCTCCTGAGAAGATGCCCTTCAACGTTCTTTGACCCGGTCTCCAAAGTTCAGCATTTCTTTAACGGGTTGAGGGGACGCTATCAGATGAACTGTGATGCCGCAGCTGGCGGCTCTTTTTCCTATTTATCAGCTGAGGATGGATGGGCATTATTGGAAAAGATGTCATATAATGATTACAACCGCGGTAGGGAAACCTCAAGTGGAATCAGTTCAGCGACAATGGAAGCCATTCTCGAGCAAAACAGATTGTTGAAGATGCAGAATGAGGCTTTGTCTGGAAACAAAAGGGTTAATGTGATACACGAGGGGATGCCTCCGGGTTGTGACAATTGTAATGGAAATCATGACACTCATAGTTGTCCGCTCAACTTCTCTCAGGAACATGTGGACTCATTCCACAACTTCTATGACACTGTGCCCCAGAATAACTATCGAGAGAATGCAGATGAAATGACTACAGTCAGAATCAGAATAGGGGGTATATGAGGAGAGACCATCCGGGTTTTGCTTGGAGTAATGCTAGTGGTGGTCTAGCCGGGCAACAACAACCTCAACAGGGTCTGAGGCCAAACATTGGGATCCAGCAGCGCAATACTCAGCAGGCTCTTCCGGGGCCTAATCAGTTGCAAATGACAGATGGAGGAAGGCAGCCTTGGGAGTTGGCTTTTGAGAAGATGAGTGCAGCAATGGAGAAATCGTCAATCAACACAAAAACTGCCATTGACAAGTTGGCGACTCATACAGGGTCGGCAATTCAGAATCTTGAGACGCAGATAGCTCAGCTCGCGAAGCAACTAAATGAGCGTCTCCCAGGCACTCTCCCAAGGGATACCGAGAACAACCCTAAGAACCAATGCAATGCCGTAACAACTAGAAGCGGAAGAGTGTTGGAATCTAACAGGGGTGCAACTAGTTCTCGGGAGGTTGAGGTCTCGAAATCACCACATGTTGAGGAAGAACAACCTAAGAAAGAGGAGTTGGCAAGTGAAAAGACACCGGAGCAAGGGGGAAGGCTGAAACTTGTGGATGAAGAGTTCCGAAGGAAGAAATGGGTTGAACCCCAAGACCTCCCTCCTTACATGAGGGTACCGTATCCAGAAAGATTGAAAAAGCCTCAACAAGAGAAGCAGTTCAGTAAATTCCTAGATGTCTTCCGCAAACTTCAGATCAACATTCCATTTGCGGAAGTGATAAGCCTCTGGCTTATCTAGTTTTATGACTAGATAAACTAGGGTTTATGTACCAATTTATTCGAGTTCACTCTCGTTTTCGCCCAAATTTGCCTTGTTTCGTTCCTGAGTTGGACTTTGACTCGTTTTGCGTCTTTTGTGTAGTTTTTAGCTTATTTTGGATAGAATTACGCTTGTGGGTGCTTTTGTGTTTTCAGGTAAATAAAGTGAAGCTCCGGGAGTCAAGGAAAGCAAAGAAATAGTGGAAATTGAAATTCGAGACACTCGCCCATGAGTGTACTCTCGCCTCGCGAGAGTCTGAAGACCAGCAAAACAGAGACTATCACGGCATAGTCGTGATTAAGGTCACGGCTGTGACAAATCGAGGTTTGAAGACTCGCCCCGCGAGAGATAGCTCGCCCCGCGAGAGCATGAAGACTTGGAAATCAGAGACCATCACGGCCTAGCCGTGATGAAGGTCACAATCGAGGTTTGAAGACTCGCCCCGCGAAAGGTATCTCGCCTCGCGAGTCCTTGAGGACCATGGAAGACAGAGGCAATCACGGCTTAGCCGTGATGGATATCACGGTTGTGACAGATTAGGGTTTGAAGACTCGCCCCGCGAATACAAGCTCGCCTCGCGAAAATACAAAATTTGAAGCACGCCAATGCTTAATTTCGCGTCGCGAGAATACGCTCGGCCCGCGAGCTGGCGAGAAACAGAATCCTTATTTAAAGGCCATATCAGATCAGAATGGGGGAGGAAGTTGTTAGCCACTTGTGTAGATCAGAGTAGTGCGAATCCTTGTCTTTGGAGCTGCGTCTCCGTCTTCTTTTCTTTTCTTCTTTTAGTTTTTTCTTATGGAGATTATGTCCGATCGCTTGTCTATGAGCATGAGGAACTAATCCCCTCGTCCGAGGGAACGATGAAGCCACCCATGGCTGTGTAGTGTTCATATGATGTATGTGTTCTCCTCTCTTTTTAATTGATGATTTCCGATTCTGATTTGAATGTTTGATCATATGTATTGCGTGATTAATAAGTTAAACGTGTTTGAGGCCGAAAGGCGATTCGCGTTTTAGAACTTGAATCGGGATCATAAATGTTTTCCAATTATGAATTGATTGTGTTGATCATATGTGTGCGTGATTAACTTGTTAACGTGTTTGAGGCCAAACGGCGAGAAGCGTTTTAGAACTTGAATTGGAATCATTAATCGAATAATGAGCACGACCGTGGATTTATTTGATTAGTGCAACCATATAGGGAACAAGGTTTAATAGAATTCGAGATTAGGGATTATGAGACCGAACAAGTGATTAATCCAATCATCGAATACGTTCTATTGAGCACGACAGTGGATATAGGAGAATTTAGGGGGTCCCGGTTGACATTGCAATTGAACTTAGGGAAGGAATACATCATCACTTGGGTACTTAACATGATTGGGTAGGTGGATTTGAGACCTTGGATGCATTTAATTTCTGATTTTAATCACCGTAGCGTTATTTGATTTGATTCTTGAATTGTAATCTCAATCTCTTTTTCTCAACCACCCTCTATTGCTTAACCAACGTATCGGATTTCTTGACAATTTAGTTGAATTGGTAGCCCAATCCTTGTGTTCGACCTCGGTAATATCTTACCGTGTTTTTATTACTTGCGACGACCCAGTACACTTGCCGGAGTCACAACAAGTTTTTGGCGCCGTTGCCGGGGATTGGCACAACCAATTTTTCTGATTCTAGGGGAGTTTGATTATTTGGTTAAGTTATTTTTGTTCTTATTTTTATTTTTATTATTTTCTTTTTATTTTCTACTATCTCTCTACTTCTTTGATTCCACTTGGTCTTGCCTTGTTTTGTATGCGAGGTACACGAAGGAATGCTTCCGGGTTGCGAGTATTGTGATGGGAACCATGACACTTGGAGTTGTCCGTTCTACTTCCCTCAAGTATATGTGGAACCATGGCATAATGACAAAGTGCCCCGTAACAACTATCGAAATCGAGAATCGGTATTGGGGTGATATGAGTAGAGACCATCCGGATTTCGCTTGGAGTAATGCGGACGATGGTCTAGCCTGGCAGCCACAACCTCAACAGAGTTGGCAACCACAACCTTGGGAGTTGGCTCTTGAGAAGTTGAGTGCGACACTTGAGAAAGTGTCAATCAATACAAACGCAGCCATTGACAAGTTGGCAACTCATACAGGGATGGCACTTCGTAATCTAGAGATGCAGATTGCCCAGCTTGTCAAAACAACTAAATGAGCCTCTCCTAGACACTCACCCAGGTGAAACCGAGAACCACCCTAAGAACCTATGCGATGCCACAACAACTAGAAGCAGTGGGGTGTTGGGATATGACTGGGATGTAACTAGTTCTCGGGGAGTTGAGGAAGAACTACCACATGTTGAGGAAGAACAACCGGGAGGAAAAGGAATTGGCAAGTGTCATGGCCCCTAACAACCACATGTTGAGGAAGAGCAACCTAAGGAAGAGGAGTTGGCAAAGGACAAGGCGCCGGAGCAAGGGGGTAGAGAACAAAATGCGGATAAAGTGGTAGAGGATTCCACCATGCTTGCTAAACAACCTGAAAATAATGCATTGGATAAATATGTTGGCTTGCATGCATGTGTGGACATTGGTAAATTAGACACTCCCACTTGTCTGGCACACTTCCTCGTAAGGACACCATTTGACCCGAGAGGAAGTGAATTCATAATAACAAAGGTCAATGGAATTTTCATACACTGGCTGGGTGGAGTTGATGAAGTCATATTACTGCTACGATCTCCACTCCAATTACCATTTGATCCTGGTGGAAGACCTCACATGATGAGCATCTCTTGGCCTCTGTACCACAGACTATGGGATCCAGGTGGATGCTTCTTAATAAGTCAGGCTCGGGACGTTAAACAAGCGCTTCTTGGGAGGCAACCCAAGCTAGGTATCTCTCTTTTCCTAACTTTTGTTTTGTTTTTGTGTTTTTTTTTTTTTGTGTTCTGTTTTTGTTTGTCGCTCTTGAATAATTTAAGAAGATCAAGAGTTTTTGTATGAAATGTTGTGTCGGCAAGCTTGTTGGATTTTGATTAGATTGAGCGTAGATTGATTGCATGAATTATTTGACCATTGATGATCTCCCCCTAAGTTCTGAAATTAGAAAAGTTGATCCCCACTTAAAAATTGAAAATTGAACCTTGAGAATTTTATTGTGATTACTTGATTTATGATAAGTTTGGGGTGAGGGGGTGCACACACTAGGAATCGTATCTCGGTCAAACACTTTGCAAAATGTCCAGGTGAGGATTTGAGCCTCCAACTTTGTTTTTGAATGTGTGACTCACTGTTAAGTTGCACTTTCCCGAATTTGCTTGAATCTCTATATGGTTTGCATGTTTATGTGTTGCATCAAATGATTTAGGCAATTTTCTTTGAATTAACTACTTGGCCTAAAATGAACCATCCCTAATGCATGTTCCCTAGTTAGCCAAATTGAGCCCAATTGACCTATTGTTTCTTGATGACCCTAAATTACGAGCCGAAATCTGAAAAACCATGTTAACCCGATCTTAGGATTAGGAGAGCATGGAAGTGAGCAAGAGAATGGTTGTGAGAAACTAAGTTTGGGGTGGCTACAAGGTGATGTGACTTATTGGGGTGAGAAAAAGAAAATAAAGGTTGACCCAAGGCAAAAAAAAGAAAAGAAAAGAAAAGAAGAAAAAAAAAATTTGCCAAAAGAAAAGGGGCAAAACAAAAATAATATCAAGGAAAAGGTTGTAGTCACCCGAGCCCAAATGAAAAATGAAAAAAAAGGAATTTGAGTGGAAAATGTGTTTAATGCTCATGCTCTCTTAGTTCCTAGGGACTTAAGCCTAAATATCCTTGAATATCCTACCTTGAGCCAGGCCCCATTACAACCTTTAAAAGACCTTCTGATGTTGCATACATGTTTACGTGGGGACCATTTTTGAGATGAAAATCAAATTCATGGGAAGTGCTCTTGATAGGTGAAATTGAGTGAAAAAGTTGAAAGCCTAGACAAACTTGAGCGAATGAGTGAAATACTAAATGCCCTTGTGAGGAAGGCAATTGTTTGAAATAGGTGATCTTCCTTTGTGTGTATCTTCGAGCCTCAACTTAGAGTAAAGATGGCATGAATGATAAATTCTCAATTGTTTAAGGTATATGAATGTGGGGATTACATTGATGAAAAAGGGGGGGGGGGGGGGGGAATCAAATAAGAGAAACTGTTTTGTAAAGTCGCGTGAAATTTGTGCGAAATTGATTAGATCTTTAGGCTTGCCAAGTCTTGAGTCGTTTTTGAGTTTTAAGCTTGCTTGGGGACAAGCAAGGTTTAAGTTTGGGGTATTTTGATAAGCCTCTGGCTTATCTAGTTTTATGACTAGATAAACTAGGGTTTATGTGCCAATTTATTCGAGTTCACTCTCGTTTTCGCCCAAATTTGCCTTGTTTCGTCCCTGAGTTGGACTTTGACTCGTTTTGCGTCTTTTGTGTAGTTTTTAGCTTATTTTGGATAGAATTACGCTTGTGGGTGCTTTTGTGTTTTCAGGTAAATAAAGTGAAGCTCCGGGAGTCAAGGAAAGCAAAGAAATAGTGGAAATTGAAATTCTGAGACACTCGCCCCGTGAGTGTACTCTCGCCTCGCGAGAGTCTGAAGACCAGCAAAACAGAGACTATCACGGCATAGTCGTGATTAAGGTCACGGCTGTGACAAATCGAGGTTTGAAGACTCGCCCCGCGAGAGATAGCTCGCCCCGCGAGAGCATGAAGACTTGGAAATCAGAGACCATCACGGCCTAGCCGTGATGAAGGTCACAATCGAGGTTTGAAGACTCGCCCCGCGAAAGGTATCTCGCCTCGCGAGTCCTTGAGGACCATGGAAGACAGAGGCAATCACGGCTTAGCCGTGATGGATATCACGGTTGTGACAGATTAGGGTTTGAAGACTCGCCCCGCGAATACAAGCTCACCTCGCGAAAATACAAAATTTGAAGCACGCCAATGCTTAATTTCGCGTCGCGAGAATACACTCGCCCCGCGAGCTGGCGAGAAACAGAATCCTTATTTAAAGGCCATATCAGATCAGAATGGGGGAGGAAGTTGTTAGCCACTTGTGTAGATCAGAGTAGTGCGAATCCTTGTCTTTGGAGCTGCGTCTCCGTCTTCTTTTCTTTTCTTCTTTTAGTTTTTTCTTATGGAGATTATGTCCGATCGCTTGTCTATGAGCATGAGGAACTAATCCCCTCGTCCGAGGGAACGATGAAGCCACCCATGGCTGTGTAGTGTTCATATGATGTATGTGTTCTCCTCTCTTTTTAATTGATGATTTCCGATTCTGATTTGAATGTTTGATCATATGTATTGCGTGATTAATAAGTTAAACGTGTTTGAGGCCGAAAGGCGATTCGCGTTTTAGAACTTGAATCGGGATCATAAATGTTTTCCAATTATGAATTGATTGTGTTGATCATATGTGTGCGTGATTAACTTGTTAACGTGTTTGAGGCCAAACGGCGAGAAGCGTTTTAGAACTTGAATTGGAATCATTAATCGAATAATGAGCACGACCGTGGATTTATTTGATTAGTGCAACCATATAGGGAACAAGGTTTAATAGAATTCGAGATTAGGGATTATGAGACCGAACAAGTGATTAATCCAATCATCGAATACGTTCTATTGAGCACGACAGTGGATATAGGAGAATTTAGGGGGTCCCGGTTGACATTGCAATTGAACTTAGGGAAGGAATACATCATCACTTGGGTACTTAACATGATTGGGTAGGTGGATTTGAGACCTTGGATGCATTTAATTTCTGATTTTAATCACCGTAGCGTTATTTGATTTGATTCTTGAATTGCAATCTCAATCTCTTTTTCTCAACCACCCTCTATTGCTTAACCAACGTATCGGATTTCTTGACAATTTAGTTGAATTGGTAGCCCAATCCTTGTGTTCGACCTCGGTAATATCTTACCGTGTTTTTATTACTTGCGACGACCCGGTACACTTGTCGGAGTCACAACAGGAAGCCCTGGAACAAATGCCGTCTTATGCCCGATTTATGAAGGAACTTCTCTCCAAGAAGCGGAAAATAGTGGATGAGGAAACGGTTGCCTTGACCGAGGAGTGCAGTGCTATCCTTCAAAGAAAACTCCCTCCAAAGTTGAAGGATCCCGGTTCTTTTTCGATTCCTTGCACTATTGGGGAGATGAATATAGGGAAGGCGTTGTGTGATCTAGGGGCAAGCATCAATTTGATGCCCCTCTCTATGATGAAGAAGTTGGGGATCAAGGAAGCCAAGGATACACGGATGTCACTACAGCTAGCCGATTGCTCTATAAAGTATCCTTATGGGGTGGTCGAAGACTTGCTAGTGAAGGTGGATAAATTCATATTTCCGGCAGATTATGTGGTGCTTGATATGGATGAAGACGCTGAGATTCCGCTCATATTGGGAAGGCCCTTCTTGGCCACAGGGCGTGCTTTGATTGATGTGCAACAAGGGAAGCTCACCCTCCGTGTACAAGATGAGAATGTAGTCTTCAATGTCTTCAAGGCAATGAAGCACCCAGCCGAGAGGTCAGAGGTCTATCAAGTAGATATGGTGGACTTAATTGTCAAGGAAAAGACCACTAGAGAAGCCCATGGTTCATCACTTGCACAAGTGTTGGTAAAATCCCATGATGATGATAGTGAGGAAGAAGACCCCTTGGGAGATGAGGATTATCTTGAGTCCTTGAAGCACATGGAAGCCTTACCAAGTCTCCCAAGGGATGAAGATGCAAAGGAAAAGCTCAACACTGAAGGCAGGGAAGAAGAGAACAAAGCTCTGGAGATGAAGCAACTCCCAACCCACTTAAGGTATGCTTTCTTGGGGGAGAAGGGACAACATCCGGTGATCATTAGCAATGCTTTGAAAAAGGATGAAGAGGAGAAGCTGTTGAGAGTTCTGAGGGAACACAAATCCGCCATTGGGTGGAAGATTTCGGACCTAAAAGGTATAAGCCCTTCCTTATGCATGCATAAAATTTTGATGGAGGATGGTTACAAGCCAGTGGTCCAACCACAAAGACGGCTAAATCCCATCATGAAAGAAGCCGTGCGTAAGGAGGTGATTAAACTTTTAGATGCCGGGATCATCTACCCAATCTTGGATAGCAATTGGGTTAGTCCAATTCATGTGGTCCCAAAGAAAGGTGGAACAACCGTGGTGGTCAATGAAAACAATGAATTGATCCCAACAAGGACCATCACGGGGTGGAGAGTTTGTATCGACTACAGAAGACTAAATGAAGCAACGAGAAAGGATCACTTCCCTCTCCCCTTCATTGATCAAATGCTTGAGAGGTTAGCCGGATATGAGTACTACTGTTTCTTGGATGGTTACTCCGGCTATAATCAGATTGTGGTGGATCCTCAAGATCAAGAGAAGACAGCCTTCACTTGTCCCTATGGAGTCTTTGCCTATAGGAGGATGCCCTTTGGATTGTGCAACGCCCCTGCTACTTTCCAAAGGTGCATGCTTTCTATTTTCTCAGACATGGTGGAGAAATGCATTGAGGTGTTCATGGATGACTTCTCGGTCTTTGGGACCTCATATGACAACTGCTTGAAGAACTTGACTTTGGTGCTTAAAAGGTGCCAAGAGACTAACCTTGTGCTCAATTGGGAGAAATGCCACTTCATGGTCAAGGAAGGTATAGTCTTGGGGCACAAAATCTCCCAAAGGGGGATTGAGGTCGATAAGGCGAAAATTGAGTTGATTGAGAAGCTTCCCCCACCAACCAATGTAAAGGGGGTGAGGAGTTTTTTGGGGCATGCCGGGTTCTACCGGAGATTCATCAAGGACTTCTCCAAAATCACAAGGCCGCTTTGCGACCTTCTTGTGAAGGATGTATCCTTTGATTTCAATGCTTCTTGTTTAAATGCCTTCACTGTTTTGAAAAATATGCTTGTTACCGCACCCATAATCACTGCACCTAATTGGAATTTGCCTTTTGAAATCATGTGTGATGCCAGTGATTATGCGGTGGGGGCTGTTTTGGGACAAAGGGTGGAAAAATTAGCTCATGTCATTTACTATGCAAGTAAAGTTTTGAATGAGGCACAAGCTAATTATTCCACCACTGAGAAAGAACTACTTGTTGTGGTGTTTGCTTTGGATAAGTTTAGATCCTACGTTGTGGGGTCTAAGATTGTTGTTTTCACCGATCATGCGGCCATAAAACACTTGATGGCAAAACAAGAGGCCAAACCTAGATTAATGCGGTGGATTCTTCTTTTGCAGGAATTTGACCTAGAGATTAAGGATAGGAAAGGATCCGAGAATGGTGTGGCGGACCACTTATCTAGGTTGGTCAATCCCGACACCAAGGAGGAGTTGTTAGACATCAAGGAAGAATTTCCTGATGAAAAGCTGTTAGCACTTATTGAAAATTCCCCTCCTTGGTTCGCGGACATGGCCAACTTCAAATCTTCAAATGTGGTTCCGCAAGGTTGGACTAGTCAACAAAGGAAGAAGTTCTTCTCGGATGCAAAGTACTATGTGTGGGAGGACCCATATCTTTTCAAGCAATGCTCGGACGGGATCCTAAGGAGGTGCATTCCCCATGACCAGATCGGAAATGTGTTGTGGCATTGTCATAGCTCGGATTATGGTGGGCACTATGGGGGAAAGAAGACCGCAAAAAAAATTCTCCAAAGCGGATTTTATTGGCCAACGCTTTTCAAGGATGCCCATACCTTTGTTGAGAACTGTGATCGGTGCCAAAGAGTTGGCAATATCTCTAAGCGGCATGAACTTCCTTTGAATTGCATGCTTGAAGTAGAACTCTTTGATGTGTGGGGGATAGATTTCATGGGACCATTCCCACCCTCTTTCTCTTACCAATACATTCTGGTGGCTGTGGACTATGTGTCGAAGTGGGTAGAGGCAATCCCGACAACTACGGATGATGCGCGAGTAGTCATGGAATTCCTAAGGCGCAATATCTTATCGAGGTTTGGGGTCCCTAGAGTGTTGATTAGTGATGGGGGATCCCACTTTTGCAACAATCCATTGCACAAGCTTCTTGAGAAGTATGGGGTCAAGCATAGAGTCGCTACTCCTTATCATCCCCAAACAAATGGGCAAGCGGAGGTATCCAACCGTGAGTTGAAGCGTATCCTTGAAAAAGCCGTCAACTCCTCACGGAAGGATTGGTCAAAAAAATTGGATGATGCTTTATGGGCTTATAGGACCGCTTTCAAGACTCCAATTGGAAGGTCTCCCTACAACTTGGTGTTTGGAAAGGCATGCCACCTACCGGTGGAGTTGGAAGAGAAGTCTTATTGGGCAATTCGAGAACTCAACTTTGACTTGATGAAAGCCGGTGATAAGAGGCTTTTGGATCTGAATGAGTTGTCCGAGATCCGCATGCAAGCTTATGAAAATGCAAAAATCTACAAGGAGCGGACTAAGGCATGGCATGACAAGCACATCTTGCCTAGAAGGTTTGAGCCCGGACAAATGGTACTCCTTTATAATTCGAGGTTGAGGCTCTTTCCTGGAAAGCTGAAATCGAGGTGGTCAGGACCATTCAAGATCCTACAAGTCTTCCCATACGGAGCAGTGGAATTAGAAGGGGCCTCCGGCAACTTCAAGGTGAACGGGCAAAGGCTAAAGCATTATCATGGGAAATCGGTCCCAATTGGCAAGCAAGTGTTTTTTCTGGATTAACCCTCTGGGGTGACTTGAGTCAGGCTCGGGACGTTAAACAAGCGCTACTTGGGAGGCAACCCAAGCTAGGTATCCCTCTTCTTTCCTCACTCTTGTTTTTGCTTTTGTTTCTGTTTTTGTTTGTCGCTCTTGAATAATTTGAGAAGATCAAGAGTATGTGTCGGCAAGCTTGTGGATATTAATCAAATTTGGCATAGGTTGATTGCATAAATTATGTTGACCATTGATGATTTCCCCCTAGGTTCTGGAATTAGAAAAGTTGATCCCCACTTGAAAAATTGAAAACTGAACTTTGAGAATTGTATTGTGATTGCTTGATCTATGATAAGTTTGGGGTGAGGGGGTGCACACACACTAGGAAATGTATCTTGGTCAAACAATTTGCAAAATGTCCAGGTGAGGATTTGAGCCTCCAACTTTGTTTTTGATTGTGTGAATCACTTTTAAGTTGCACTTTCCCGAATTTGATTGAATCTCTTTATGGTTTATGGTTTGCATGTTTATGTGTTGCATCGAATGATTTAGGCAATTTTCTTTGAATAACTACTTGGCCTAAAATGAACCATCCCTAATGCATGTTCCCTAGTTAGCCACATTGAGCCTAATTAGCCTATTGTTTCTTGATGACCCTATATTTTAAGCCAAAATCTGGAAAAAACCATGTTAACCAAATCTCAGGATTAGGAGAGCATGGAAGCTTAGTGGGAGAAGAGTTGTGAGAAACTAAGTTTGGGGTGGCTACAAGGTTGATATGTAATTCTGGGTTGAGAAAAAGAAAAATAAAATAAAATAAAATAAAGGTTGAAACCCAAGGCAAAAAGAAAAGAAAATAAGAAAACAAAACTGCCAAAAGAAAATGGGCAAAACAAAAGATTAGCAAGGAAAGGGCTGTAGTCACCCGAGGCAAAATGAAAAATGGAAAAAGGAATTTGAGTGGAAAATGTGTCAAATGCTCATGCTCTCTTAGTTCCTAGGGACTTAAGCCTAGCATCCTTGAATATCCTACCCTTAGCCAGGCCTCATTACAACCTTTAAAAGACCTATTGATGTTACATGCATGTTTTCGTGGGAACTATTTTTGAGATGAAAATCAAATTCATGGGAAGTGCTCTTAAAATGTGAAATTGAGTGAGAAGTTGATAGCCAGACAAAAATTGAGCGAAAGAGTGAAATACTAAATGCCCTTGTGAGGAAGGCAATTGTTTGAAATAGGTGATCTTCCTTTGTGTGTGTAACTTTGATCCTCAACTTAGAGTAAATGCTTGCATGAATGATAAGTTCGCAATCGATTAAAGTAAATGAATGTGGGGATTACATTGATGTAAAAAGGGGGAATCATTGAAGAAAAATTGTTTGTTCAGATTGCATGAAATTTGTACGAAATTGATTAGATCCTTTAGGCTTGCCAAGTCTTGAGTCCTTTTTGAGTTTTAGCTTGCTTGGGGACAAGCAAGGTTTAAGTTTGGGGTGTTTTGATAAGCCTCTGCCTTATCTAGTTTTATAACTAGTAAGACGGTGGTTTACGTGCTAAATAGTCGAGTTCAGTCTCGTTTTCGCCCAAATTTAGCCTTGTTTTGTTCCTAAGTTAGACTTTGACTCGTTTTGTGTATTTTGTGTAGTTTTTAGGTTATTTTGAATAGAATTACGCTTTTGTTTGCTTTTGTTGTTTCAGGTCAATAAGTGAAGCTCTGAGAGTCAAGGAAAGTCAAGAAGCAGTGGAAAAAGCAGTTTTGGAGGTCTCGCCTCGCGAGTGGATGCTCGCCTCGCAAGCCTGAACATCAGATAAAGCAGCAACAGTCATCACTCTGGCTCGCCCCGCGAACAGGCTGCTCGCCTCGCGAATCATGAAGACCTGGAAGTCAGAGACCATCACGGCCTAGCCGTGATGAAGGTCACGGTCGTGATAGCTTAAGGTTTGAAGTTTCGCCACGCGAGAGGAAGCTCGCCCCGTGAGAGTCTGAAGACCCTAGAAGACAGAGACCATCACGGCCTAGCCGTGATGTACATCACGGCCGTGACCTAAAACCCACACAAGTCAGAGACCGTCACGGCGTAGCCGTGATTCACATCACGGGCTGTAATCTGAAGGCTCGCGTCGCGAGACACCCTTCGCGTCGCGAGGATCTGGATTCCACAAACGTGCCAGAAACAGAAGCCGTCACGGCCTAGCCGTGATGACCATCACGGCCGTGACGCGTGGCCTCCCTATAAATAAGGCAGTGCAGAACAGATTTAGAGACTTTTGGGATCATAACAGATTGTAGATATTTTAGATTCCTTATTCCGGGGCTGCGTCTCCCTCTTCTCCTTTCTTTACTTAGAGTTATGATGAATTCCGATTGTACGTTTGTCGTCATTACGGACATGAGGAACTAATCCCCTTGTCTAAGGGATCAATGAAGTCACCCATGGCGGTATAGTGTTCATGTGATGTTTATCTCTCTTCTTTCATTCAATTCTTGTTTTCCAATTCTGATTTCATTGTGTCGATTATATGCTTGCGTGATCGACTAGTTAAACGTGTTGAGGCTGATCGGCGATTCGCGTTTTAGAACTTGAATTGGGATCACTAATTGAATATTACACGACTGTGAGTAGGAGATTAGTGCAACCTTATAGGGAACAAGAATTAATAGAATTCGAGGATTAGGATTATGAGACTGGTCAGTAATTAATCCAAATCGTTGAATACGTCCTATTGAGCACGACAGTGAATCTAGGAGAAATTGGGGGTCCTGGTTGACATTAAAATTGAACCTAGGGAGAGGATCATCATCATTTGGATACTATGCATTATTGGGTAGGTGGATTTGAGACCTTAGATGCTTTTAATTCCAGATTTCAATACCATAGTTTTAATTGATTTGTTAACTAGATTGCGATCCTAATTTCTCTTCAATCTCAACCACTCTCTGTACTTGACCAAACGCATCGAGCTTTTCACGAATTAGTTGAATTGGTAACCCAATCCTTGTGTTCGACCTCGGTAAACTCTTACCGTGTATTTATTACTTGCGACGACCCGGTACACTTGCCGGTGACTCAACATTTTGGAATTGCGAACTCCGATGCAAGAAGTATTCGCAGGGCTCAAGAAAGCAGGATATGATATTGTTGCACCGATGAAGCTAATCGGAGAAAAAGAGAAGTATGATGGTGATTTAAGTTGTGATTATCATCATGGGCAGGTAGGGCATGATATCGAAACTTGTTGGGACTTTAAGATCCGAGTCTAAGGATTACTTACCTTGGGGGTGATCCAAGCTAGGCGAGGTACGACTGAAGAAGTTAGTGTGGTTGAAAAAGTTGTGCTCCGGATACCACCTATGAATGATGCGCCGGCACCAGAAAAAGTGATTGTAAAGGTGACAAAGCCAACTCCTTTTGCTTATAATGATACACACGTTGTACCCTGGAATTATGAACAGAAAGTTGAGCTAGTAGGAGGGGCAGGAGAAACTTCGAAGGCCCAGGTTACTAATGTCGTGAGAATTGGAGGCATCACAAAGAGCGGGCGATACTATGACCCGGTAGAAGAAGAAGCAAGGAAGAATACCAAAGATGAAGGAAAAGAGAAGGAAGAAGAAGAAGAAGAAGAGTTTCTGAAGATCATGAAACAAAGTGAATACGATGTGATAGAGCAGTTGAAGAAAACACCGGCAAGAATATCCCTTCTGTCGCTTGTCCTCACATCAGAAATGAATCGTAAGGCATTATTGAGGGTGTTGAACGAAGCTTATGTTAATTGCGACGTCACGCCGGAAAATGTAGTAAACATGGTGGATCCGGTGAGGCGGATCAACATGATCAATTTCTCGGAAGATGAGGTGTTTTTGAAGTTTAGAGGTAGTCCTAAAGCACTCCACATTACCATAAGGTGCAAAGGATTTGTGATTGTGAAGGTGCTTATAGATGGTGGCTCGGCATTGAATGTGATTCCGTTGTCCACTCTAGAGCATCTAAACATAGGCTTGACGGATTTGACACCCCAAGAGATGATTGTGCGAGCTTTTGATGGGACAGCAAGAGGGATCTTAGGGGAAATAACTCTGCCCCTCGAAGTAGGGCCTAGTTGTTTTCGTGTTCTCTTTCAAGTCATGGAGATCCATCCAGCTTATACCATGCTCCTAGGAAGGCCTTGGATTCATGAAGCTGGTGTTGTTCCATCAACATTGCATCAGTGTCTGAAATACATTCAGGATGGGGTTGTAATTACCATCCGTGGTGAAGAGGAAATCATGCTTTCAAAGCCTGTTTCGGTACCATACGTAGAAAGTGCAGAGCAAGTCGAGGATGATTCCCTACGTAGTTTTGAAATACTGAAGCCGGAGAGCAAGAAGGAGGAGCTGCCAATACAAAATGTGAATGAAGTGGCAGTCCGTATAATGAAAAGGAACGGGTACCAGAAAGGAAGAGGTCTAGGGGCAAGCCTCCAAGGGATCCCTCAACCGATCACAACAGTTACAAGAGATGGAAGACATGGACTAGGATACAATCCTTCTCTAGCAGAAAATATGAAGTACCTGACTCTCAGAGGCAAGAAAGAAGAAAGAAAGGAATTTAATTATATCCCTCACTTGACAGATACTTTCTCAGCATCAACTGAAGTGATCTCGCCAAAAAGGTTGACTTCCCCTCAATTCACTCTCAGTGCACTTGAAGAGGAGCAAGCAAGAAACCCTGTTATTTATCTCTCTGCTGACAATGAGGTCCTTGGCAATTGGCAGTCTGAACCATTTGTTGATGTTATTTCAATGAAGTAATTACCTTTTTGTATCTCGTATAGACTGATGTTTACTTTGGTTGAGAAATGAATAAAATGAGTTAGTATGATTTTTCAGCATTTTTCTTGGTGTCTTCCTTTTCCTACCCTTTATATCAATTGCGTTTCATTTCTTGAATAATATCCTTGCCTATATTTCTCTTGTTTCAAACATTTTCTTTTAGGAACCTCACCACCGTCGAAGGTTTGTCTCACAAAAAGAACCTTGAAACCTCATTTACTGATTCCCTTGCGGCTGTTGACGAAGACGATTATGGGATTAGTGAGGAAGAAGAAGCCATTGAGGAATTTACAAAGTCAATAGAGCGCTCAGAAAATGGGTTCACTGCAAATGATGAAGTTATAGAAGTGATTAATATGGGGACCATAGAAGACAAGAAGGAGTTGAAAATAGTGGACAATCCAGAACGTGCAGAAATGGTCGCGCTATTTAAGGAGTACCTTGATGTGTTTGCATGGTCCTACAAAGATATGCCAGGATTGGATCCAGAGATAGCGTCACATAAAATCCCACTGTACCCAGATACGGTGGTGAAGAAACAAAGGTTGAGGAGGATGCATCCGGATATGTCACTAAAGATCAAAGAAGAGGTAACTAAGCAATTAGAAGCTGGGTTTGTGGAAGTGTCGAGACACCCAGAGTGGGTTGCTAATGTCGTACCAGTACCAAAGAAGGATGGAAAAGTAAGAATGTGTGTGGATTACAGAGATCTGAACAAAGCAAGTCCGAAGGATGACTTTCCATTGCCTCATATTGATGTCCTCGTAGACAGCACAGCAAGGAACCACAGATTCTCCTTCATGGATGGGTATTCGGGATACAATCAGATTCTCATGGACGTCGATGACAAAGAGAAGACGACTTTCATCACCCGTTGGGGAACTTTTTGTTACAGAGTAATGCCTTTTGGGCTGAAGAATGCCGGAGTGATCAGCCTCTGGCTAGTCTAGTTTTATAACTAGAAAAACCTTGGCTTTGTGCTAAATATATCTCATTTTCGCCCAAATTAGACTTGATTGTCTTTAAACATCATTTTGAGTCTGTAAAGTATTTTTAAGTTAATTTAGTTGATTTAGAGTCAAATAAAGCACTTATGCTATTTCTTGTTTTCAGGTTAATAAAGTGAAATAATTCTGGAGTTCATCGCCCCGCAAGAAGGCATTCGCCTCGCGAACCTAAAGCGTGACTATTCCAGAATTTGCAATCCTTTATGTCTCGCCCCGCGAATACATTACTCTCCTCGCGAGAGTGAAGGCCAGAAGCCATGACTTTTCCATTCCTCGCCACGCGAGCCATACTTCACCTCGCGAGAAGATCAAACGTTGCAGACTGTTCATAATATTCGCGTCGCGAGACAGTGTTCGCCTCACGAGCTAGCTGAATCCAGAAACTGTATTTAAGTCTTTTAGGCAGAACTGAACAGGGTCTTCTTATCTTTTTGTTTTCTTTTTAGTTTAGATAGCTGCGAAATTAGTAATGGAGAACTAGTCTCCTTGATTAATCTACTGTGATTGGTTTCCATTACACTTCAGATTCTGTAATTCTTATTTTGTTTGCTATTCTCTTTTCAATACTATGCTATATATTTCTGTTTGTTTAATTCAGGAGTGTATAGTGTTGTGTTGATTTATTTCGGTGATGTTATGTTCCTATATTGAATCGCGTTTGTTTAATTCGTGTGTGTTCGTTCATGTTCGTTTAGTTCATGAGGGCTTCAGCCCGTTTGTTTAATTCGGGAATAGGAACATATATCTGTAGTAGTGATTTCGTTTGTTAATTGTTGCTACAACCAAAAGGGGATTAGAATCTGCTTAGGGCTTGGAATTATATGAACTGATGATAGTGGGAAACCGAGAGCAGTAGGTTGATCGTTTTTAGCTATTTGATAATTATTTAGTTTGCATTGTTTTTTTTTCTGCTCTGTTTTCTTTGTTTAATTTCAACCCCAAAACCCCCCAATTCTAACTTTTTCTGTGTTAATAACAACAACCCAAGAGTCCTTGTGAGACGATACTCGAGTTGTCGCTCCCTATCTACATTTTTACAAACCGCTCGCTTTTTGGCGCGTGCGCGACAGCGCGACCAAAAATTGGCGCCGTTGTCGGGGACTCTTGTTGTTATTAAAAAAATTTTTTGCTGAATTTGTCTGGTTATGGATCTTAGTACTGCTATGGATAAATTACTGTTTGGTGATATGCCTAATGTTTATTATGAGCCACCACCATGCACAAATTATCCTAATTTTGATGGAAGTTATGAGTTTAGCAGTGGTTTTGATATGATTGGTGTGAATGAGGTCCATAGCTCTTCTTCTATCCAGTCCCTTGAGAATAGAATGGATAGGCTCACTTATTTGAAGCAATTGTTTCAGCAGACAAGGTTTTGTGGCATGTGTGGCTCGCCTGAGCACCTGTTTGAGGCATGCCCCATTCTGACAGAAGATACTTATTTGCCTTGATGCTATGCAATCCGTCCTTACAATCAAGGCAATAAGCTTGAGGATAACGAAGAACCTTCGGAATTAGATGCATGTGTTGAAAGTGATGGGATGGATGAACTGTGTGCTGAAAGTCCAAACATTCAGACCTCTACTAATTCAGTTTCTTGTACTACATGTACTGACTGTACTGACACTAACCCCTGTGCTGTTTGTGCTGAGTTTCTTGACTCTATTTTGCAGGGTGATAGTGTGAGTGAAGCTGTCTGTTCAGTCGAAGTTCTTGACATCATGGCTACTCCAAATACACCATCCATTGAGCAACCACCCTCCTCAGAGCTCAAGCCATTTCCAGACATTCAGACCCTTACCGATTCAGTTTATTGTAACATATCTACTAACTGTACTAACTCTAACCTTTCTGTGGTGTGTGCTGAGATTTCTGCAGGTTTAACAGGTGATGGATTTGTCAGTGCAGTGAATGAAGATGATGCAGAAGTTGAAGCAGCACCGGAGACCCTCTCTACCTATTTGCCATCTCCCCCTGTGGAACAACCGGTGATGGAGTTCAAGCCCTTGGATATGAAGACACTGTGGCCAGTCCAAGAGGTTGAACCCCACTTTTATTGGGAGGACTTTATTGACAAGGTTGACAAGGAAGTCATCTGTGACCTGAGAGGGAGTGAAAAGTCCGCCGCACTTGGCGGAGTTACCAAGATTATCAGGCGCCCGCTCTCATACTTATGCTGCATGCCATGGGATCCGGGAGGATCATACTGCAATTTGAGCATTCCGTGGCCGCTGTATCACAGACAGTGGGATCCCGGTGGAACCGCCTCCATGAGTTTTCTCTGAACCTTACTCTTTTTAATTGATTTGCTTTGCTTTGTTTTTGTTTTGTTTTCTTTTAGCTCCTGAATAATTTGAGAAGATCAGGAGTATGTGTGTTGAGTCTTGTGTCGGCAAGCTTGATTGGATTTTAGTTGAATTTGCATAGATTGATTGCATGTTATGTGTTGACTATTGATGATTTCCCCCTAGGTTTTGAAATTGAAAATTTAATCCCCATAAAAAAATTGAAAACTGAACTTTGAGATATTTTGTTGTGATGACATGATTTATGATAAGTTTGGGGTGATGGGAAGCACACACGAGGGATAGAATCTTGGTCAAACAATTTGCATGAATGTCCAGGTGAGGATTTGAGCCTCCAACATGTTTTAAACTGTGTGAAATCACTTTTGAGTTGCACTTTCCTGAATTTGCTTGAATCTCTTTATGGTTTGCATGTTTATGTGTTTGCATCATATGATTTAGGCAATTTTCTTTGTAAATAACCACTTGGCCTAAAAAGAACCAATTCCTAATGCATGTTCCCTAGTTAGCCCCTTTGAGCCTAATTAGCCTGTTAATTCTTGATGACCTTATGTTATGAGCCTAAAATCTGAAAAACCATGTTAACCCGATCTTAGGATCAGGAGAGCATGGAAGCTTAGCAAGAGAATGGTTGCAAGAAACTAAGTTTGGGGTGGCTACAAGGGTGTAATGTGTTGTTTGGGATTGAGAAAAAGAAAAAAATATAATAAAAAGGTTGGAGCCAAAGAAAAAAAAAGAGAAAAAAAGAGAAAAGTGTAAAAATGATAAAAATAAAAGTATTTGAATAAAAAGGCTGTAGTCACCCAAAGGCATAAAGAAAAATGAAGAAAGGAACTTGAGTGGAATTTCAATGTTTTGAAGTGTAAAAAGTGTCATGCTCTCTTAGTTCCTAGGGTCTTCAGCCTAGTACCTTCGTATATCCTACCCTTAGCCAGGCCCCATTACAACCCATAAAAGACCTTTTGATGTTGCATGCATGTTTTCTGTGGGAATCATTTGGAGATGAAAATCAAATTTATGGGAAGTGCTTCTGAAAAGTGAAATTGAGTGAAATATTGTTAGCCTGACAAAAATTGAGCGTTTGAGTGAAACACTAAACTCCCTTGTGAGGAAGGCAGTTGTTTGAATTTGGTGATCTCCCTCTTGTGTGTAACTTGGATCCCTTTCTTAGATTAATGATTGTTTGAATAATGAAATTCTCAATTGTTCAAAATAAAGGATTGTGGGGATTACTTTGTTGAAAGAGGGGGAACATTGAAGAAAACTATTTTGTTAAATTGGTTGAAATTTGTGCAAAGTTGATTGAATCCTTAAGCTTGCCAAGTTTGAGTCCTTTTTGAGTTTTAGTTTTCTTGGGGACAAGCAAAGTTTAAGTTTGGGGTATTTTGATCAGCCTCTGGCTAGTCTAGTTTTATAACTAGAAAAACCTTGGCTTTGTGCTAAATATATCTCATTTTCGCCCAAATTAGACTTGATTGTCTTTAAGCATCATTTTGAGTATGTAAAGTATTTTTAAGTTGATTTAGAGTCAAATAAAGCACTTATGCTATTTCTTGTTTTCAGGTTAATAAAGTGAAATAATTCTGGAGTTCCTCGCCCCGCGAGAAGGCATTCGCCTCGCGAACCTGAAGCGTGACTGTTCCAGAATTTGCAATCCTTTGTTTCGCCCCGCGAATACATTACTCGCCTCGCGAGAGTGAAGACCAGAAGCCATGACTTTTCCATTCCTCGCCACGCGAGCCGTACTTCGCCTCGCGAGAAGATCAAACGTTGCAGACTGTTCATAATATTCGCGTCGTGAGACAGTGTTCGCCTTGCGAACTAGCTGAATCCAGAAACTGTATTTAAGTCTTTTAGGCAGAACTGAACAGGGTCTTCTTATCTTTTTATTTTCTTTTTAGTTTAGATAGCTGCGAAATTAGTAATGGAGAACTAGTCTCCTTGATTAATCTACTGTGATTGGTTTCCATTACACTTGAGATTCTGTAATTCTTGTTTTGTTTGCTATTCTCTTTTCAATACTATGCTATATATTTCTGTTTGTTTAATTCAGGAGTGTATAGTGTTGTGTTGATTTATTTCGGTGATGTTATGTTCCTATATTGAATCGCGTTTGTTTAATTCGCGTGTGTTCGTTCATGTTCGTTTAGTTCATGATGGCTTCACCCCGTTTGTTTAATTCGGGAATAGGAACATATATCTGTAGTAGTGATTTCGTTTGTTAATTGTTGCTACAACCGAAAGGGGATTAGAATCTGCTTAGGGCTTGGAATTATATGAACCGATGATAGTGGGAAACCGAGAGCAGTAGGTTGATCGTTTTTAGCTATTTGATAATTATTTAGTTTGCATTGTTTTTTTTTCTGCTCTGTTTTCTTTGTTTAATTTCAACCCCAAAACCCCCCAATTCTAACTTTTTTTGTGTTAATAACAACAACCCAAGAGTCCTTGTGAGACGATACTCGAATTGTCGCTCCCTATCTACATTTTTACAAACCGCTCGCTTTTTGGCGCGTGCGCGACAGCGCGACCACGGAGCTACCTACCATCGTGCTATGGTAGCATTGTTCCATGATATGATGCACAAGGAAATAGAGGTATATGTGGATGACATAGTGGCTAAGTATAAGAAGGGGGAAAGTCATGTAGCAGTTTTGCATAAGTTATTTGAGAGATTAAGGAAGTACAATCTGAGACTCAATCCCACAAAATGTGTGTTTGGAGCCTCAACTGGGAAATTGTTGGGTTTTGTGGTCAACAGGGAAGGAATACAGGTGCAGCCGGAAAAGGCAAAGGCGATCAGGGACATGCCAGCTCCCAAGAATGAACGAGAAGTAAGGGGTTTTCTAGGGAGATTAAATTACATTGCCCGATTCATTGCTAACTTGACAAGCACGTGTGAGCCTATTTTTAAGCTATTAAAAAAGAATAATCCGAGGAGATGGAATGAGGAATGTCAGGAAGCCTTTGACAAAATAAAGGCATACTTATTAAACCCACCAGTGTTGGTGCCACCCACTCAAGGTCGTCCTTTGATACTTTATCTCACGATCCTCCCAACCTCGATGGGGGCAATGTTGGGGCAACAGGTTGAGTCTGGCAAGAGGGAACATGCAATTTACTATCCGAGCAAGAAGTTTAATTTACTATATGAGCAAGAAGTTTAATGACTGCGAAGCCCGATACATGGCAATTGAGAAGACTTGTTGCGCATTGGTATGGACCTCCAAGAGACTCGGGTAATACATGTTATACTACACCACTTGGTTAATCTCTCGAATGGACCCTTTGAAGTACATCTTTGAAAGTCCTCACATATCATTAAGGGTCTCAAAGTGGCAAATGATATTATCAGAATTCGATATTAAGTATGTGACCCGGAAATCTGTTAAGGTAAGTGCAATTGCCGATCACTTAGCTGAAAACCCTCTTGAGGGAGGACAGCCAATTATATCCGAGTTCCCTGATGGAGAGATACTGTCATTGGAAGAAGGTGAAACAGAGGAAGATGATATGTGGAAGATGTATTTTGATGGAGCAGTTAATATGCATGGAAGCGGCATAGGGGCGGTGGTTGTTTCTCCGGAGGGCAAGCAATACCCGGTGGCTGTTAAGCTTGAATTTGAATGCACCAACAATATTGCTGAGTATGAAGCATGTGCGAGTGGATTACAAGTAGCAATTGATCTTGGAATAAAACATCTAAAGGTCTTTGGAGATGCAGCCTTAATTATTTATCAAGTCAACGGCGAATGGCAAACTAAAGGTCCCAAGCTTATCCCGTATCAGAAATACTTGACTCAGTTAGTTGCGAAGTTTGATGAGATTACTTTCTCGCACTTGACTAGAGACAAGAATCAATTTGCGGATGCTTTAGCCACATTAGCCGCTATGACCAAGCTGGGTCTCCATACCACCGTCCAGCCTATTCAAGTGAAGGTACAAGATGAGCCCGCATACTGTGCACATGTGGAAGAAGAGCTCGATGGTAATCCTTGGTATCACGACATCAAGCAATATATGAAGAGTATAACGTACCCAGCCGGAGCAAATGAAGTAAACAAGAGGACGATTCGTAGATTATCAATGTCCTTTTACTTAGATGGCGAAATTCTATATAAGAGGAACTATGATGGGGTCCTCATAAGATGTGTTGATGCTCGTGAAGCTCGGACTATCATGACAGAATTTCACGAAGGGATATGTGGAACACATGCCAATGGTCACATGATGGCACACAAGATCCTACGAAATGGTCACTATTGGCTAACAGTGGAAGCCGATTGTCTGGAGTATGTCCGAAAATGCCGTAAATGCCAAATATATGCAGATAAGATCAAAGCTCCACCGTTCCAACTACACAATCTGGTGTCTCCATGGCCATTTTCCATGTGGGGAATAGACGTCATTGGACCAATCAATCCCAAGGCTTCAAACGGACATCTCTTCATCCTGGTTGCAATAGATTACTTCACTAAGTGGGTAGAAGCATCATCATATGCCAATATAACTCAAAAGGTGTTTACCAAATTCCTAAAAAGGGATATTATTTGTCTCTATGGGATACCATAAAGAATCATTACAGATAATGCTGCCAATCTTAATGGGGCGGATGTAAAGAAGTTATTCGAGACTTTTAAAATCAAGCATCATAATTCCACCCCATATAGGCCTCAAATGAACGGGGCGGTAGAAGCGGCCAACAAGAATGTCAAGAAAATTGTTGCTAAAATGGTCGTAAATTATAAGGATTGGCATGAAATGTTGCCATACGCTTTGCACGCGTATCGTACCAATATACAATCAAGTACTGGGGCAACGCCTTTCTCATTGTTGTATGGAATGGAAGCTGTTTCTCCCATAGAAGTTGAAATCCCTTCATTAAGAGTGCTGATGGAAGCTGACTTGGAAGAATCAGAATGGGTGAAAGCTTGATATGATCAGTTAAACATGATTGAGGAAAAAATACTGGTGGCCCTTTGTCATGGACAACTATATCAGAGAAGAATGGCTAAAGCCTTTAATAAGAAAGTCCGTCATAGAGATTTTCAACCAGGTGATTTGGTGTTAAGGAAAATACTTCCCAACCAAGAAGATGCCCGAGGAAAGTGGGCACCCAATTATGAAGGGCCATATATAGTAAAACAGGCATACTCAGGCGGAGCCTTGGTCCTAACAGATGAAAACGGATGAGAGCTACCGAGACCTGTAAACTCTGATGCCGTTAAAAAGTTCTATGCCTGATAAAAAAGAAAGAAAAAAGAAAGGGAGAGCCCGTTAGGTCGAAAACCCGCAAGGGCGACCTAAGCAAAAGTTAGGGCATAAATAAAATAAAATAAAAAGAGGTCCGTTAGGTCGAAAACCCGCGAGGGCGGCCTAAGCAAAAGTTAGGGCATAAAAAAAAGAGAGAGAGAGAGAGAGAAGTTTGTTAGGTTGAAAACCCGAAAGGGCGACCTAAGCAAAAATTAGGACAAAGTAGCTGAATCTTAGGCTGAAAACCCACAAGGGCAGTTTAAGAGATATCTCAATATTCACCACACTGGGGGAGTTTTGCTCATAACTTGCTACACTGGGGAAATTTTGTTTGTGACTGGCTACAATGGGGCTAAGAAAATCATTGAAATGTTAATGAAAGGATGTATGTGGAAGCTGAGACCAGGATCTGCGACATCAAACAGTTACTGGGAATCAGTTAAGAGGATCAAGGAACCAATACTGGGGCAAATTTTTATGCGGTTTTATTTCGACCCATTATCCCTTTTGATACAATTCCCATACACCCCTTTGTATTTCCCCTTTTTATTTCCAATTTCCTTGTGTACAATGCAAATTCTCATATTAAGGCAAGGATTTTATCCATCCATTTTTTCCTATTGTGCTTAAATCATGCTTGCGCATTAAAATCATGCCTCAATTTAGGTAAACTTAAGTTTAATAGTATGATTGGATAATTCTAATGGTTACTTCAACGAATGGATTGAACCAAAGAGAGCCCAGCATTTCAAAGTCAATAAGGGAGATAATGGTGCACAATGAGGTGAAAAGAAAAGCAATAATAAAAGTCTCCACGAGTCCTAGTCTTGAAGGAAATAATCGCTCTATGTGTCTTCACCGCTTTGAAAAAGAGGCCCCTCTAATCTAAAGATAATGACTCAGAGTTGTTGATAAACAAAGGTTTGATTGGTCGAAATATTTTAATGGAGCGTGTGGTTCGGTGGTAATCGAGACGAAGGTAAATGAAAAGTTTTTAAGAGAAAGTAAATTACCATCATTTTATTTCTGGGGTATGAGGCCCACTGTAATTTATTTTTCGATCTCTGAAGCTCACTGCAAATTTATTTTTGGGATCTGAGGCCCGCTGCAATTTATTTTTCGAGCTCTGAGGCTCACTGCATTTTAGTTTTGGGATCTGAGGCCCGCTGCATTTATTTTTCAAGCTCCGAGGCTCACTACTAATTTTATATTTGGGATCTGAGGCCCATTGCAATTTATTTTTCGAGCCCTGAGGCTCACTGCAAATTTATTTTTGGGATCTGAGGCCCATTGCAATTTATTTTTCGAGCTCTGAGGCTCACTGCAAATTTATTTTTGGGATCTGAGGCCCGCTGCAATTTATTTTTCGAGCTCTGAGGCTCACCACATTTTAGTTTTGGGATCTGAGTCCCGCTGCATTTATTTTTTGAGCTCTGAGGCTTACTACTAATTTTATATTTGGGATCTGAGGCCTGTTGAAATTTATTTTTCGAGCTCTGAGACTCACTGCAAATTTATTTTTGGGATCTGAGGCCCACTGTAATTTATTTTTCGAGCTCTGAGGCTCACCGCAAATTTATTTTTGGGATCTGAGGCCCACTGCAATTTTATTTTTCGAGCTCTGAGGCTCACCGCAAATTTATTTTTGGGATCTGAGGCCCGCTGCAAATTAATTTTTCGAGCTCTGAGGCTCACAACTAATTTTATACTTGGGATTTGAGGCCCACTGTCACTTTTATTTTCCAAGCTCTAAAGCTTAATTTTCTCCAGCCTGTTTCCCATCCCGGCTAAAATGTGAGTTCATTTTCTTTACTAGTTCCTTACTATTACCACATGAAAAATCGTTCTTTCTTCATGTATTCTAGTAATGAACAAGTAAAGAGGGCCAACTATGAACACCCCATTTTGACCGGGTCTCTTAGTCTTCACTAAAAAAATTTAAAATAAAAATTTGAAAAGAAAAACCCATCTCATCCTCCTCCCTAGCAACCACTTTATTTTGAATTTGAATTTAATTTTCAAATCAGAGATAGAAATGTTAACCTGGGCATATTTTTAGGATCAGGATCAGATAGCAATCTGAATCTTGGCGGGATTTTAGGATGAAGATGAGAGGAATGGGCATTATAAAAATCGTAACACAGATCAGGAAAGGGGAGGAGTCATACGCTGGCCTCTGCTACTTCTTTTCCCTCTACATCTTCTTTCCCCTTTTGTTTTTTTTTTCATATCACCCTCTCTCTGCCATATTTTCCACCATCTTCCTTTTCTCCATCTCCATCATTTGCCATTAACAACCCCATCTTCAACCCATCAGCGAGCCCCGAACCAGAACCAGTGCTCCGCCACACCGCGCACTGTCACGAGCCACCATCACCTTCGCATAGCAGCCACCTGCTCTACTGTCTTCGTCGTCCTCTGTTGTATGACCCAGATCCTTCGCGTCTGACTGCCGCGTCACAGATCCAAACCCGCCATCGTCCACACACAGTCCCGGTCCGCCACTCTTTCCACCTTGCTCAGATCGCGTCACCTCCGTTCCATCCACTTCCACCGCGACGCCGCCGTCTAGCCTAGAACAGCACCCCAAGTTGTGCTCCTCCGTGTTACTTCACTCCGCGCCGCCCAGATCCATCTAGCAGAACAGCAACCCAGTAGTCTGACACCGTCGTTCCGACCACCTCGCAGGACTAAGACCCACGCACACCACGACTCGAATCTGGTCTCCTTCTGCCGTCCCTCCTCGCGCCGCCAGCCCCACTCCCGCAGCAGCTCGCCCCGGACACGGATCCACTACCATCTCAGCCTCAGCAGCGAAGCTCCGCTATTCCGCCATCACGCCGTCAGCTTCTGCTGTTCTCTCCCGGTCTCGCACGAACAGGTGAAGGAAGGGACTTGTTCTATTGTGTTAACCCATTCTCATTGTAACCCTCTCTCTTACATTGTAGTGTGTTTATTTTTACTCTTTTTATTATTGTTATTTTATTTTGTTTGTTTATGCTGGATTATTGATGGATACCATAAGTATGCTAGTTAGCCCAAACAAGATAGGTCTCATCAAATTTAAAATGAGTATGGGCAGATAATTAAAAAGGGCATTTATATATTCGAAAGTTAAAGTAAAAAATATATTTAAAATAAATACTGAAAATAATTATTTTGGGATTGCTTTGTGATAGTCTCACACTCAATTCCTCAGGTTCGGGATAGCTCTGTGGACGTATCTGCCACGTTCTATCTCGCTTAGGAGTTTTCGATAAAAATAAAAGAAAAACAAAAATGAAATATATAAAAAAGCTTTTTTTAAATAAAATAAAATAAATAAACCCTTTTCATAAAAATTAAAATCAACCAACAAAATAAAATATTTTCTACAAGAACTACGTGACTTTGAGTTTCCCATCGAAGTAGGGAATACGTAGGAGCGGGATCAATCATCTCGTCAAGTCAAAATTAAAATTTTTTTCTATTATTTTTTTGTTCTTTTAATTTATTTAATGCAGATAATTAATTGATTATTTATTTAATGTTTTTTTTTGTTGCTCTATGACAAGTGTCATGCTCAATCCCCTAACTTTGAGGTTGCCCTATGGACATACGTGTCATGTTCAATCCCGTTTAGGATTTATCAATAATATTTATTTTTGTGTTCTTTTTTAATTTATTTATTTAATGTAGATAATTAATTAATAACTTATTTAATGTTTTTTTTTGGATTGCTCTATGACAATTGTCATGCTCAATCCCCTAGTTTTGAGGTGGTCCTATGGACTTATGTGCTATGTCCAACCTCATTTAGGATTTATCCATAATTTATAAAAATGCAAAAAAAAAGGGAACAATAAAGAAACGTAAAATAAAAAATATTAATAAATAAATAAATAAATAAATTCTTCCTTGTAAATATTTTTGGGGTAAAAAAATAAATAAATTAAATTTGCACAATTAATTCAAGGTACCATTCGTTGGATGGGTGATGTAGGGTGCTTAACACCTTCCCTACTCGTAACCGACTCCCGAACTCGGCTTGGTTTCAAAGACCATTTTTTTAAGGTTTTCCAATTTTTCCTAAATTAAATAAAATTGGTGGCGACTCTACCTTATTAAAATTTCTTTTTATCGCCGTCCATGCCGTAATTTTTTGTTGCGACAGTTATGCTTGCGAAGGATAACCATGTTACCTCCACTTGCTGTTTAAATTGTTCTATGATGTATATGACTTGTCATATATTGTTGATTTTAGTTAATTATTAATTATGATTGAAAACTTACCTGAGATTGTTTGTTGTACTGAAAAATTATTTTGATGATCATAAGTCATGTCTTTGTCGTGTTTGTAAATCAATTTATTTTCTAGTTGCCTGTTTATTTATTTATTATCTTTTTTCTATGAGTGTTTAGATGTTGAAATTTCGGGGACGAAATTTCTTGAAGGGGAGAAGTAATGTAACATTCTATTTTTTTTTTAACAAAATGGTATGCAAAGGCATCACTGTGGAAGCAAGGCATCCCAACTAGGTTGGCACCCCAAGAACCACTAATCACTTGCAGCACACCATGAATATATTAAAAGAAGAAGAAAGAGATACAAAGCATGGGGGTACTAGACCAAAACCCATGGAGGGAACGAAGTTATCTGAACCTATAGTTAGGAATACCATTCCTATCACGGAAAAAATCAACCAATATAAAACTGGGAGCTAAATCCTACCAAACTAAACCTTGGGAAGAAATACCATAATTGGCCAATTTGTCAGCACAAGTATTGCCCTCTCTAAGAATGTGCGAGCATCCAAAGTACATTTCCTTGGTTAAACTTAAGCAATTCATCCATCTATTTCTAAGCTGCCAGGGAACCAACTTGGGGTTGGAGAAAGCTTCAATAACCAACTTTGAGTCACACTTAAGACAAAGCCTGCACTAAGCCTTCTTATGAGCCAGCTCAATGGAGATAATAGCGCCCAAGATTTCAACAGAAAAGGCATCAGAGATACCAATATTATAGGAGAAACAACCCAGAATAGCTGAACTGTTGTCCCTAAAAATACCACCACAAGCAGCTCTCCCTGGGGAACCTTTGACCGCGCTGTCACTATTAGTCTTAAACCAACCAGGTTTGGGAGGAAGCCAAAAGACCTCTTTAATCAGAGGGCTGAGTTGGTCTTTCCAATAACATGGAAATGCTTTAGGATATTGAATTCCTCAATAGTAGATGACATGAAGCCGCCAGAGGAATTTCCAGACAAAGATACGTTAGCTCGGATCAAATTCAGATAAGCCTCGAAAGAGATAACCTTCCCTTCAAATTTAAGTTGGTTTCTACAGAACCAAATACCCCCAATAAAGTTTGCAATGACTGAGACAATGATGTCTCTGATTTGAGTGCTCCAATTTCTGTTACAAACTGATAAGACTGTTTGGATAGAGGAGGAGCCGATTGCCATATTCAGAATTGAACTTAGCCAGCACCAGAAACGTTGAGCAAAGCTGCAAGCAAAAAAAATATGGGTCGAAGTTTCATAAGCCTGACTACACAAACTGCAAATTGAGACCACATGACACCCTCTAGACCAGAGCTTATCCTCAGTTGGGACTTTGTTGTGAAACAGGCGCCAGATGAGGAAAGACTTGGACGGAAGGATAGATTTAGACCAAATTAGCTTACACCAAGACATAGCTGACTTGGCAGGAAACATAAAATTATATGCATCTTTCGAGGATAGCTCACCAGAATTAGAAGCAGTCCAGTACAGCGAGTCTTTCAAAGGAACCTTAGGGATGCTAATACGGCTGAGTCCAGAGGCCAGGAGCTGATTTCTCTGCATACAGACTTGGGGAACACTCCATTTACCTTGAACAATGAAATGTTCTACTTTGGAATGTAGTAAATGATGCACACTGACAGGGATATCCAGAAGATCAACAATAGGTTTAGATAACCAACAATCAGTCCAGAAATTGATATTTGAGCCATTGCCAACATTCCATCTGCTGTTAGCAAGGACAGTAGGGACGTGATTTTTCAATGTCAAGTTGGGACTCCTTGACATTTACCTCCCAACTTGAGGGGGAGTATCACGTGTTAGCTAAGCAGTTAGGACAGTTAAAAAGTAGTTAGACAGTTAGAAAAGTAGTTATTTTCTGTTACTCATTGGTTGCAACGTATTGGCAGTTCAACACTTAGTATATATAGTTGTAAATACAGTAAAGTTATTCATTCTTGGATTCATTTCTTCATTCAATGAGAATCTTGAGCACAATGCTCTTTCTCCATTTCACAGTTTCCTTGTTCTGATCTGATAGTTTGTTTTAATTAAATGCCTCATATTTGGTTTTTTTTAAAATTCAATGTCATGATAGAAAATACTAACAATACACCTAGATAGATAACATGACACTTCAGACACTTAATGGTGGTCAACACGCATTGACTGACAGAGAGATTAAAAGGACTCACGGAATGAAATCTGAGGGACCAATTGTGAGGTTTTTTTTTTTCAAGGACTTAAATGGAATCCGAAAAAAAAAAATTTAAGGGACCAAAAAGGATATTCACTCTAATATTTTATTTGTCACTTATGCATGTTTGGTGTTTTTAATCAGTATTTTTTGTGACTTTATAATGTGACTTCTTAATGTAAACACATTATATAATTATGTCATTACATTAATAAGATTGTTTATTTACGTGCATAGTTGCGAGGGAATGTAATTGCAAGGGAAAAAGGAGAAACTCCTTCAAAATTAAACAAACACAATAAATGAAGTCACTATAAATATAGTTATTACACTTACTCCTTTAACCATAATACTGTCAACGTTTTCTATACTTATATTACTTTAACCATAATCCTGTCAAAATTTTCTTAAGTTCCATTACACCCCAAAGAACCATAATCCAATAACCAATCAAGTTATAAAAAAAAGAACCCTCTAAAAAATAACCGAGTGAATTATATAGTTGCATTTATCAGATCTTTTGGTGTTTGAGGTTTGAATCTACTCATTGCCACCAACACCTTTTGTTGGCCAGTTGCAGCGTATTTACCTTTTTTCAAGCCACTTATCTGAAAAGAATAGGCAGCACATCATCAGTTCATTATCTACACTTATATTACTTCTTTGTTTTGGGTTTTCATCCACCCACAGTTCAAATTCAACAGGGAAGCACTACATTTTGTTTTAACAACAACTGCACAAAGAAGCAAATTACACATGAACTGACGTGCCTTTAGATAACAAATCCATAAAAGGAAAAGGAAGCAAAATGGAAAAGAAATGGTAATGTCGAGGGAATACAACCATTGTATGATATGAGTTACAGCAAAATTGACATTACAAAAAAATCCAAACATGAACTAACATTAAGGCTTAAAAGATCAAAGCATGACAATTCCACCAAATCAGTATCCCATAATTCAAGGCTCAAATTCGGTCTCGCTTAAAGTTGACGTTTAAAAAAGAAAAGAAAAAGAAGAACACGTAAGAAATGTTGCTACTGGCACTGGCACTGTAAATAAATTTTTTGTACAATAAAAAGAAAAAGGACAATCATCCATTAGAAAGTTATTTTCCATAAAAATGTCGGATGGAGAGATGGATGATATACAAAAATTAACTTACTCTGGGATTTAACCATTGAAGCATTTGGATGAAAGCTACAGAAATGTACAACTAACCAATGTTCCCAAACCTAAATACACAATAAAGTATTAATCCACCATTCACAATACACAGAGGGAATGATGAGGTTGCAAAATCACAGCAACCATATGATAGTATCAGTGGACGCATCTCAGTCACTATTAATACAACTTAAAATCAATTTTTTGGTAACTTTTATCAATCAACTATTTTAACAATATAAAAGCAATGCAATAAATTAAAGGCTCAATATAAAATCAGTTAGGACTGGTAATTTAATTTTTAAATAAATTGTCAACTTCATAAAATGTTATGAAATCATGAGTTTTTTTTTATCAGCTTAAATCCTTGTAAATGGATACGACAATCAAAATAATGAATAACAAATACATTATACACGTCATGTAAATAACAAATACATTTTACATGATCCAAGAAGCTTAAATTTGTAACCTCAACCATTTATTGTAAATGAATTTCCTACTAAATGAAGAAGGAAGTCAACAAAATCATTAACAAATAAAAAATACACTTCCAATAAAATGTTAGTCTTAATTCTCATAGTTACAAATAAAATTCTTAATCAACATTTATGTGTCACAACAATTCTGCATGGCCCCAACCACACATGAGCATGCACCCACATGGAAAAAGAAACAACATCGACTTCTCTAAAATGCCAAGGAAATTAACCAGTGACACCAGCTTGATTTTCCAAGCATAATATTGAACATGGGGATGTTAAGGCACGCATATATTACAATTAATGTATGGTTTTGCATAAATTACAACTTCAGGACAATAACACCACACCAAGTGCATAAAGCATAGAATTGAACATGGAGACTCTTAAGGCACACACACATATTACAATTTACATTTGAATTTGTTCAAATCACAACTTCAAGTCAATAACATAATTTTATCAGAATTCATTTAAAAAAAATCAGAAAGAAAGAGTGACAAATACAATTAAGTGCAATGACATTCAGGTTTTTTATCAAATAGATTGAGTGCAAATCACATACCCATCTCCATCCCGCACAGAATAAGTCCTAAATTGTCATCATCGAGATCCCTAATATTCGTCAAGAAATTTACCCAAATAAAAGTCAAGGATTTGCAGCAAATAAATTAATTCACAAAATTAATAAAACTGTGATAGGCAAATAAATAAATTAAAATAAAAAAAGGAAGAGAAGATGATATTAAAATAAAAAAGGAAGAGAAGAGGATATCATAAATATCAAGGGGATCAACGGCGTTGGGTGAGCAATCCTGTCTTTGTTTGCATTGATCAGACCCAACGTCATCTTTTTCCACTATCGCTGCTGTCATCTTTCATCCATTTGAAATCGAGAGCCAAATAGAAGATTCTTATATTTGAAAACTGTAATGGCACACTTTCATCTCATTATGATTCTCTCTCGTTCCTTCTCCCTCTCGCTCTCTTTCACCTTGTATATTTGTCTCTCCTACTCCTTTCGCTCCCTCTCTCTCCCTCCCTTCTTGTCTCTGCTGCGCTCCATGTCGTGACCGGTGCGATTATGTTATGTTACTCTGAGTGGGATGGTAATAGCCGGTTTTATGGTGCACTTCACAACTGTCGTCAATTTTTTTTCTTCTCCCCTTGCACACGCATAGAATTTTTTATCACTTTGTTTATTTGGACAAGATATATAGGAACTGTCGTATATTGTAAAGTTGTCAATGATAGTTAAGTAATATAAAAAAATTGACACCAAATAACTGTCTTTTTTTCAACTTTCGCATTATCTATTAGTATGTTAATTAGTTGAAAAGTGATTTGACATGATAAATAGTCAACCAGCATTCTTAATGAAAGCATAGGTTTTGTCAAGTTGACAAGGAAGGGACTATATACACAATGAAAGGACAATGACATTATCAATCAGTTTGATAAAATGTTACTACTTATCAAGCGCTGTTATTATAAAGAATAGGTAGATGAGAACTATTACGAACTGATAAATCAAATTTACTGTCAAACTAATTGTAACTTTTTATTTAAAACTTTGCGAAATGCTTGATCATGTTGCTAGACAAAAGTAGTATATTAGTAGTAGTTTATAATAACTCTGAGCCTAACCGAGAAAAATTTAATATAATTTTTTTAATTTAAAAAGAAAGAAAGGGGCGGTAAACCCATGCTTTACCGCCCCTTTACTCAATTTTGCATCTTTCTGGACGTAGCTCTTTGCATTTATCTATTGATGATGTTACTCTTCATTCTTCTATAAGGTTGTGGTCATTTTACTTTTCTTTCTTTGTCGTGCTCTCTAATCAAAGTCGCTTCCACTTAAGCATTTGTTACATTATCACGTTAATTCAATCGTGTTTTAATCTAGTTTTTTTATCTATTTAACGTGCCTGGAGCTTCATTGTGAGATATTTTACTCTCGCTACTGGTTTTAAAAGGTCATGTTGAAACAAAGATCTCGACCAGCTTAGGTGAAGCAATTTTGATTCATATCCAACGAGATAAATCACTCCAAAAAAGAAAAGTAAAATGTTTTACCTAGAGTCCTGCTACATTTGAATGGTTAGAAAGGGAGTGAAGTTAATTTATTTATTTATCTCTTTTGACAAACAAATAAGTTATAAGTTGCAAATTCATTTTTGACTTTTTTGTTATCAATTTATCAATAATTCAACACAAAAATTATAACAGGAATACATTGAAAAAATATGGAAAATATGGAAGAATGAGCAATTAATTATATCTATACGCCCAATTGATAACAAGGTGAATTATAATTTTTTATTAAATTCTTAATATTATGCCATTTTAAAAACATTAAAACTCTAATTTTTTTAAATATTAGGTACATTTTTTAAAAATATACTCTTTTTGGTGGGGTTCCCTAGATCAGCAACTTTAGAGCTTGAATTTATTTATTTATTTACCAATGGACAGGTCACGTGCCTGATAGATGCAAGAAGAGGTTGTACAAGAGGTTGTACCTAGATCAGCTCACGTGAGTATACATAAGAAGAGGTTGATGAATATATTAGGTATCAAAGTTAGTTGATGAATATTGAAGTGTCATGGTTTTGAAAACGGCTACGACTGTCGGGTACGAAACCCTTTGATAAATATATTGTTTATCTTTGAATATTCATGTTAAATGGTAATTGAGAGTCGTGCATGTGGTTATCGTGTTTAAATCCATATATTGGTATCTCACCCTTGCATGTATCTGTTTTTCTGGTTTTGCTATTGTATCTTGGTATACGCATACAGAAGATGCAGAAGAGATTTCCAGTTTCGCTCGGGGATATTAGTCGATGGTATCTAATAGATGTCAAGTGACCTATCCATTGGTACAACCTCTTCTTGGTATAACTAAATAAATGACTTTATCTATGTTCTAATTGTAAAGTCGAGTAAAAGCATTAGAAATACGGCCAGACAGGCACGTGAGTGCCTGTCTTGCTGCTAGACGAGTTAAAATTTCACACTCATAAAGAAGTAAGAGTTATATTTTTTCTGTTCAACCAAACATGAAGCACCGTGGATTTATCATGTATCTGTTTTAATCCCAACGGGTTGGTCCTCTTATATGAGATAATAATACACGCAAATAAAATTTCTCCCTGTTGAAATACGGACATACAAGTAAACCAAACAAGAGAAACAAGAGCTTCATGATGAACCTCCTAATTTGAATCTGACAATTCATCAATTGTGAATGAGATTTCTTGTGACTTGGAAACTAATTAACTAACTAATTAGGGACTATCTATCACACTTACGGGTAAATCAATGGAAATAGTTAACACTATGATTCATCATCTATGTTCAACATTGTGGACTTACTTGTATAATTAATATGGTTAATTTCTATAAACCATATTAATTATACAAGGTAATAGGTTGATCTAGTTAGCCCAAACAAGATAGGTCTCATCAAATTTAAAATGAGTATGGGCAGATAATTAAAAAGGGCATTTATATATTCGAAAATTAAAGTAAAAAATATATTAAAAATAAATACTGAAAATAATTCTGTGAAAGCATGATTTTATTTGTGATGTATGAATATCTGTTATGAATGGATTATCTGTTTGGTTGATCGATTGATGGCAAGCCTGACAGTACATATGTTACTTGATACTGTAGCTTCAATTTTTCAAATGTAATACCCTACCATTTTTCTTGCAAAGCATGCCTTGAATAGTAGCCCAAATTGTAGAGTTAATCTGGTGTTGAATAGTAGTTTTATTCGAAAAGACCCTGGCTCGAAGGAGAAGAGCCCACTGCTTATCCGAAGAGACTAGATCCCAGCTTCTCTTAAGCAAGGCTGCTTTATTTATGGAGTTAAGCGATCTCAAACCAAGACCTCCTTCGTTAAAAGAAGCACAAAGTGTGTTCCAGGTAACCGTGACAATCTTTCGAGAGTCAATATTACCAGACCAAATGAAGTTCCTAATCCAGTTGTCTAGCAGTTTTATCAGGGAAGCAGGCCAAGCATAAATCTGGAAGGGGTAGATTAACATACCCTGAATTATAGACTTGACAAGCTGAACCCTTCCCATAACGGACAGCATTGCACCTTTCCAATTAGTTAATGCAAATCGATTCTAGATTTTTCTTTCCAAAAATCCTCCTGATATGAGAGAGCATTGCTTAACTCCAATTGGGCAACTTTTTCCTGCTCAGATCTGTCATCCGAGTAACCAAGGACAGAAAATTGCTCTTGAATTGTGTCCACTGCTTGTTGAGCCTTACTAACCCTGTCATGAACATTACCAAACTCAATATAGTCTTTTTAATAAAAGATTAAGTTATTAGGAGGTTTAGTGTAGAAAAAAAGATTAATTTGTTAGAGTTGATTAGTAATTAAAAAAAGACAAAGTTAATATTAAAAAGAAAAATATAAAGTTAAAAAGAAGAAAAAAAACACATACATGGGCAACGTCGCAGGCTTTTGCTAAATAAGTGCTTCAGGTGCAATACTATAAAACAAGAAGAATGGTACTTTTTTATAATAAAAATTCAGTGGCCCCACATATTATTATAATTTGAAGTTGAAAGATAGTCTTATACATATATACATATATAGATAATAACGTGTGCAATTTATTTTAGGTGAATATTAAGAGACTTCGGCAGAAGAAACTTACATGTAGTGGGCTTTGACAAATATAAGATAGGGTCATGCATCATTATGTGAAAGGTGGGTGCACTCGCCCAGCTCTGCTAATAGGAAAAAAATATATACAGCAAGAGAGAGAGTCTATCGTGAGGTGTTGTTTACATACATTTGCAATGTGGAGTGTAGAACTGCACTGATTAAAAAACGACAAAGAAGAGGAGAAGGGTTACTGGTGAAACGCTTAAATTTATTTTAGATAATTTGTAGAGCTTTTTGAAGGTCTACAAGAAGTAATCAAACACATTTTTCTTAAACTTCCATGATATAGATTTTGAAGGGTTTGATTATGAAATGAAGAGTAATTATTTGGGGTTTTGTCTTAAAAATAAAATTGATGTCTTATCGGTGATTAATTATTATGAGATTGAATATTCACATGTTGAGTGATATTATTATTTGATATGTTTTTGTGATATGTGATGCCCTAGAGTTGTTTTGATATGAAATTTATGAATAGTAATGCATGTTACATGATGTTATGTATTGAGATTATTTTGGAATGCCTATGAATTGTTTTGATAAGAGTTATATCATTGAGATTTATGCATGAGGTCATATGTCATGTCATGGGGTCATGACCTATGTGCAAAATATGATTTGGATTGTTTATCGTGATTGTTCGGATACCTCATTCTTAGGGAGGGGATGGCAAATACCTCCTCGTTAGAGGGGAAGACAGATACCTCCTCGTTAGAGGGGAAGATAGAGTAAATAGCCAAAATGGTCCTTGAAATTGTGAGGTCGTGTCAAGTTGGTCCCTCAAATTAACGAAATTTCAAAAAGGTCCCTGAAACTGTCAAACGTTGATCAAGTTAGTCCCTCTGTTAGTCAGGGTTCGTTGACACCGTTAACGGTGCTTATGTGACACGTTAAGTGCCCATTTGGCTGCCAACTCATCCTGCCACGTAAGATGGGCACTATACATGCATATTTGAGGGACCAAATTGATACAGGGACCAAATTGACACTCATTTTTTTTCAAAAACCCTAACGTTCATCTTCTTCTTCCCCAACGTCTCTGGTTCGTCTCTCTCACTCTCTGTCCTTCATCTGTTTCTGTCTCTCTCTCTCTCGCTCTCTCCAACTGCAACCACACAAAAGGGATCCCGATGGGTGGTGAAAGAGAGCGGTATGGTAAGCTTTGGGATTATGCTCATGAGTTGTTAAGGAACAATCCAGGGTCATTGGTTAAGATTGATACCATCCCTCTGCCACATTCACAACCACAGTTCCAAAGGTTATTTGTTTGTCGAGATGCATGCAAGAGAGGATTTAAGGCAGGTTGCAGACCTTTTATTGGGTTGGATGATTGCTTTTTGAAAGATTACTTTGGAGGACAACTCCTTTCAGCTGTGGGGCAGGATGCAAACAACCATGTTTTTGTGATAGCATATGCTATAGTGGATGTGGAAAACAAAGACAATTGGAAATGGTTTTTGACATTGTTGCATGAAACACTAGGTGATTACAGGCAGCATGGATGGAATTTCATGTTTGACATGCAGAAGGTAAGATTTTGTCATTCATTACGTGGTCTGGTTTGATAATTTGTTGCATATTTCAGGGACCAATTTGATATTAAGTGACTAATTTTAGGGACTGATTTGTATGTTATGCTTGCAGGGGCTAATACCAGCCATGCAGGAAGTGATGCCAGGAGTGCCCCACAGGTATTGTGCCATGCATCTGTGGAGGAACTTTATAAAACAATGGAAGGAAAAGGAACTGAAGGGTGTGGTTTGGGACTGTGCCAAGTCAACCACAGTTACACAGTTCAACATGGAAATGGAAAGGGTTAAGAGGTTGAACCTGAAAGTCTGGGAGTATCTGAACAAATGGCCAAAAGAGGCATGGACAAAGGCCTACTTTGAGACAAACTGTAAGGTGGACAACATATGCAACAATACATGTGAGGTTTTCAATTCAAGGATTGTGGATTATCGTGGTATGCCTATTCTGACTATGGCCGAGGAAGTTAGATGCTATGTGATGAGGACAATGTGTTCAAACAAGCTGAAGCTTGCTGGGAGGAGAGGACCTTTGTGTCCTATGCAACAAAGTAGGCTGGAAAAAGAGAAGTTGGATAGCAATCTGTGGACTCCTGTGTGGTCAGGTGATGGTGATGGCATGCGGTTTGAAGTGCAGAACCTTCCTTCTAAGGTCGATGTCAACCTGAGTGCACAAACTTGCACCTGCAGGTTTTGGCAACTAACAGGTGATGGTGATGACATGTTGTTTGATTTTTGTATATTGTCTTCTGCTTTTTTATCTATTATGACAGTGTTATTTATGTATATTTGCATACTTTGACAGGTATGCCATGTAAGCATGCATGTGCTGCAATTGTATATAGGAATCAAAGGGTAGAAGAGTGGTCATAAGCTGAAGAGGTCATATCCTAACTTCAATTGCTCAAGATGTGGCATCGAGGGCCATAACAGTAGGGGATGCATGAACACTGGAGTTCCTAAAAAACCTAAAGCTAAGACACCAACTCAAGGACAAGAGGATTTAGTGTCTAGATACCATTAACACAAACTGCTCCTACTATTGAGCCAGTGCAATCTCAAGATGTACCACGACAAGTGCAGCAACAAGTACAAGATCCTCCAGCACAAGTTCAGGCCAATCCACCACAAATGCAGGCTCCACCACCATCATAGCAAAGAGTGCAGAGGGTGAGCTGGCATTTGCAGGGACTGAGTTGATTTCATATATAAAAGTTCAGGGACTTTTTTGATTTTAAGTTGCATATTTTAGGGACTAAATTGACACTATGTTATCGATTTCTATTTCTGCAGGCAAGGAGATATGGTATAAGAGGACCTCTTATTCCACAAGTGCCAGAGATTCGTAACACAACTCTCCTCTCACAATTGCAAAACAAAGGTAATGGACTGTTGATTTCTGCCCCATCAACCGTAGAGCTACTCGACCAAGAGGGAGTTGTGGGTTTCTTGGTTTGTCTTGAGTATGGTAACGACGAACCACCACCCATCGGCATCCCTTTTGTGTAGTTGCAATTGGAGATAGCGAGAGAGAGAGACAGAAACAGATGAAGGACTGAGAGTGAGAGAGACGAACCAGAGACGTTGGGGAAGAAGAAGATGAACGATAGGATTTTTGGAAAAAAAATTGAGTGTCAATTTGGTCCCTCAAATATGTGTGTATAGTGCCCATCTTACGTGGCAGGATGAGTTGGCAGCCAAATGGGCACTTAACGTGCCACATAAGCGCCGTTAACGGCGTCAACGAACCCTGACTAACGGAGAGACTAACTTGATCAACGTTTGATAGTTTCAGGGACCTTTTTGAAATTTCGATAATTTGAGGGACCAACTTGACACGACCTTACAGTTTCAGGGACCATTTTGGCTATTTACTCGGGGAAGATATATACCTCCTTCTGGCAAGGGATGACAGATACATCCATGTTAGAGGGGAAGACAGATATCTCCTTATGGGAAGGGGAAAACCCATTATAAATACCTCATTCTGGGAAGGGGAAAGCGGTGGAACGCCATTGCATTTGTCATGAGCTCATAGACTAAAACTATATAATTAAATAAAACAGACTTGGATGATAAATTGAGATTATTTGGATACAAGAGATGTCCTTTGTATGATTTTTTTTATGTTATACGTACTTTAGTGATGGATTATATCTATTGATGATGTTATGACTTGAGCATGAATTTCGTGAGATTGTATTGATTATCCTTAATTTATATAAAATATTTTGAGTTATATTATTTTGGAAATGACGGATTACTATGGTTGTTTTTCCGGTTACCGAACCGGCTGAAAGCAACTTCTTTTTGAAAATCTTTTAGAACTGTGTTTACTTATTGGTATTATAAATCTCATTAGTGGTGTTGTCTTTCAGAGTTTACAGGTGATGAGGTAGATGATGTAGCGTCTTGAGAGAGTCTTGAAGATATTAGTTCTAGCCTATTTCTTTTTATTAATTTCTTTTGGGTTTATTAGACGCCCGTGTTTTGAGGTAAAAACAACTGCAAAAGAGTTATGTGATTTTAATAATTAATATTTATGAGGTTTATATTTTATTTGGTTATAATGGTTTATTTAGCACCATTACTTTATTTAATTATTTTGAATATACGAAATACTTTCAGACTTAAATTTAATATGAAAAAATTTATGATTCGATTATTTAATTTAAATGTTTTAAAGGTTTTTATAGAAAATTAATTTGAGCTACTAATGTAACGAAGGGCGTTACAATATCTATCTTTTTATGCTCCATAACATGCGGGGTAGAAGGGTATCACAAAATGGTAATTCCCAAAATTTTAAAAATCGGACCGATCGTTAAACCGATGAAGACACTGGTTCAAGATTGATGGTTCAACCGTAAATGAACCGTGATCAAATCGGTGATAATTATATATATATATATATTCTATATTATAATAAGTAATATATTTAATAAAAATCAAATTTTAAATTAACATAAAATCAATCATGAAGGATAAATAACAAAAACTCGTGTATATATATTTTTAAACTTAACAATGGACCTTTATTTCACTAAAAAAATATAATACTTATAATTTATTAAAAAAATTCAAAAAAAATGAAAAATAATAAATTAACGGTTCGAACATGCTCTCACTATCAGTTCTTGACTAGTTTTGGCCGATTCTCATCGATTTTGGACCGGTTCGTTCGGTTCCCACTGGTTTTGAAACCAGCCGACATTGGAGGCTTATAACGACTTGTCACCTGATCAATTTCTGATCCAACCGGTGAAATCGGTTAATCCGGTCCAAGTTTCAAAACAATATCCTTTGTATAATCACATTTTTGCCCTTCCAATGTTGGTTTAAGGAAAGAATACATTTAATATATCCCCCCTCCTCATAATTTGTTTTTTCTTCTCTCAAACAAGATTGTATTGCTAATCCCAAACCATTTTTTCTCTTAAGAATACAAACTAAGTTTCATTTCACCAAAATTGATTTAAAGATTAATTTAAATCTTATTTTCTCACAGTGTATTCTAAATATAAAAATTAATGAATAAAATTAACATAAATCAATTTGATTTTAAATTCAATGGTTCTAAACAATATAAGAGGACATAGGGGCATTTCCTATTCTTTTTAAAAGAAAAATAGTTTAATTATTATATACTGATAGTGTAAAGATCATCAATCAAGGGCAAAATCTATGGTGGATGAGCTGGGCATGTCTCTCATGGTGAGAGACTATTATGAACCCTATGATTTATCACATCCCCATTATTATATCCTACACCTGTCACACCTGATCACCTTCCCCTCAATCCAGTCCACAACCCACCACCACATACACCAAGCCACCAACATCATCCAAACTCCACCTGTCCTCCCCTCCGTCGCATGCTCCGCCGGAACCGGTTACACGCAGCAGCTCACGGTGACGTGCCTTTGATTTCGAGAGCCGCTACGTCATGGGGCACGAGCCACCATCTCTGCTCTCTGATACCCATTTACCCAAATCGATCTCATTCCTTCTTCTTGGTCCCTCGATCTCTTAACCTCGCCGTCTCTTACCGTTCCACCGCTCCATTTCCCATTGCCTTGTTCCACCTTCGTTGCCGCCAGCTCTGGTAATGCAACTGGTCCTTCATCCCGAGATCTGTTACCCTCACCAGCTCCTTCCGATGACTCTGGTTGCGCCTCGACCGAGGACTCCTGATGCGGCGCCGGAACAATCATCCGTGAATTCAGGCCGGAAACGATCGTGTCGGCGGCTTCTCCGGGCTGCTGCGAATTTGGGGGTGAAATGTTTAAACCCTCGACGACCTGCGAATTGGGGCCCGAAACGTTAACACTCCGAGGTACGAATTGGCGTCACACGACGGTGAACACGAGGATTGTCTCTGGGAACTCGATGACAACTCCCCGCAAGGCATGGCAGTGACACCACCATGAGGGACCGACAAGGGTGAAGGGACTATGTAGGGAGTTGAGGAAGGGATAATATGATGCAGAAGGTGTAGGGTACTGCCGTAAGTATGAGATGAATCTGAAGGTAGCGAGAGACCCATTGATGTCTCTCACCTTAGAATTCTTCTCAATCAAGATATATATCTGACTTTTAAGGTAGTTTGGATAAGAATAAAAACATTACTAATGTTGTATGATTGGATGTATGTATAAAATGGCTTTATATCGTCTATATATAATAATTAAACTCTAAATAATTATATTTCAACAAAATGTATAAAACGTCGTCGTTGAACTTGGCACCGACCATACAACGCACCGTATCTAATTTCTAATTATGAGTCCAAAAATGAAAAATAAAAAAACATAACCCTAAGTGGTCATTTGGTTGAAGGGATTTGGAGGGGAGATGATGGGTTTTTTTAAATCTTTTGTGTTTGGTTCAATTTTTAGAGGGGATGGGAGGGAAGCAAAATCCCTCCTTAAATGAGTTTTGACCCTCTCCAATATTGATGGATTTGAAGGGAAGGGAAGAATAGAAATTTTAAAATATTTCATATGTATTGATTAAAATATTTACACTTTTTATTTTTAAATAAATAATTATAAAAACTTAAAAATAAAATTATTTTAAAATTTCCTCTCCTCATGAACTAATCATAAAAGTGCAATTTGTTCACTCCTCCGTTTCCCCATTCTTACCTTAACGCAATTACAATTCCTCTGTGTCTGCGTGCGATTGCATTCGTTTCTTCTCCTTGGCCGTGAAATCTGCAGTGTTCTTATCAAACTTTGCACGCTGTTTGGTACATCCATCCCAATTTGAGAGCTATAATTAACCTAACGTTATTTTTCTCAGAAAATATATTATACTCTCCTCTGTTCATTTGTAATAAATTTAGTTTTTTGTTTTTATCCAAAACAATAGATATTTTGTAAATCTAAGATATATTTAATATTTTTTTTTTCTATATATAATCTTATACTCCTTACTTAAATTCAACCGGTATTTCTTATTTAAATTCAATCATAAATACTGACACTTGTTCCAAAACAAAAGTCATATAAATACAATTTTTTTTAACCAATAAATATATATATTCTAAATATTTATTAATGACAAGTGTAACGTGAAATAAATATAATTAGAATATATAAATAATTAATGATACTATAAATAAGGATAATTTGATATAAATATCAACGAACTAATGCTTTATTAATATGCTTTATTAATATGTAGAAACCTTCTTCCCATAGAAATGAACAAGAGGGAGTTTGTTCTTCCTGCAAGAGGTGAAATTGGTTCAGTGAATGGTAGCTGCTATCGATTCAACAAATCATATGGAAAGGGACCGAATCCGCAAACGCCCTCGTCTCGCCTGGGACGTAGCCCAACCACATCTGCCTCAGGTTCTTCCCTTCAATTTCTTAAGTAATCATAAATTAGGGTTTCTTTTTCTAATTTGTGTTATTTTTCCTTAACTTGAAACGAAATGGTTCATCGTCGTTTATTGTAGGCGCAAAGGGCTGTGGTGATTGCGGGTGACGAAGGAATCGAAAAAAGGCATGTTTCTCCTCCAAGAAGGGACGACGATCGCGAAGGCCATTATGTCTTTGTTCTCGGCGAAAATCTCACTTCTAGATGTATGTTCATTGCAATTTTCTATTTTATTGTTGTCTTATTTCCATGTTTCATTTCTAATTACAATCTCGTTAATTACATACCAATTTGTATCTTTTATGCGTGCTGGCCTAAAGCAATTTTAAATTGTACCATTGTGCATTGCTCTTTCCTTCTGGGTTTTGGGTGTTTTGTTCACTGGTAAAGTTGCTTTTTATTTTTATTTTTTGGTTGAAAAAAATTCACTTACTATATAAATCTGCTACAGATCTCCTTATAGTTTGCTATAGTTATTTTGCTTAACTTAAATTTACTCACTTCAAATATGATGCAATGAGCCCTTTTGTTCATGGGGTCTTCTTTTTTTTATGCAATGATGCTTAATGCTTAATCTGTGTTATTCTGTTATCACCTATCCAACCGTTGTTTTTCCTTCTTTTTTCCATTTATAATAGTTGTTTTAATCTTTTCTCATATCAAGTTTTGTCATTTTTAACAGATAAAATCCTCAGCAAGATGGGTGAAGGTTAGCGGTCAAGTGTCCTCTGAATACAAGATTTTAATTTTTTGTGACTTTGCTTGTGTCATTCAGCCTATTGCTAGTGCTGTAGGCACATTTGGTCAAGTTTTGGAATGTTGGGATCGTCAAACCAAAGAGTACGTGGCTATCAAGGTAATTAGAAGCATACGGAAATACCGTGATGCAGCGATGCTCGAGGTTGATGTGCTTCAACATATAGCTACGAATGATAGAGGAAACTCACGGTAAAAATTCTTATTGGGTAAAATGGCTGTTAGAATTTGGTTATAGCTTAATATTAGGGGATCACTAATATTTACTCCATAACATTTCTTTGCAGCTGTGTGCAGATCCGGAACTGGTTTGATTACCGAAATCACATATGCATTGTAAGTTTGCTTATAATATTTCTTTCAATAGTATATTTTTCGTTGGCCAATGGCCATATTCAAGATGCTTGTTTTTTGAGAAGATTTGATAGTGTTTTGAAAATGGATGGGATGATTGGAATTTGGATGAGTTTTCATTTAGTCTTTTCTCCTTGGGTATTTGCATGTCTTTATGCTCTTTTGTTCTGCTTCTTTCTGTTAAAGAAAGATAGGTGATTAATCCTCATTAATGTTGCAAGTGAATGGAGTTGTTAAGTTCGGCTAAAGTGGTTTGTTTTTATATATGTCCATGTGGGCTTTATTCATAGATTTGGGAACTAAGCAGAAACATTCCTTTCAATGCATTTTAATGGTGTTATCAGGTCTTTGAGAAGCTTGGACCAAGCTTATTTGATTTTCTAAAGAGAAATAAATACTGCCCATTCCCTGTGGATCTTGTTCGGGAATTTGGACGACAGCTTTTGGAATCTGTAGCATGTCTGTGGATTATTCCTGGCCTTCAGTCTATTTCTCATGTTCTTTTTTTATATCTCTTGCTTACAAATCAACCACCTCTTTTCCCTTGGCCCGTTCTGTTTGTCCAGGGATACAGTATATCTTGGTTGTGTCTGCTCACTTTAACTTGTTTCTTGTGATTTATCATATTCAGATATGCATGAACTACGCCTAATCCACACTGACCTGAAGCCAGAAAATATACTTCTTGTTTCTTCTGAACATGTAAAGCTCCCTAGCTGTAAGGTATTTTGCATTTAATGATGCAAACAGTGACATTTATGGATTTTGGGTATAGACTCAATTATAATATATTTAAGGCAAAATGATTGGATTGGTACAGAGGGTTTCCTCAGATGAAACGCAATTCAGGTGCTTGCCCAAGTCTAGCGCTATTAAGCTGATTGATTTTGGTAGTACTGCATTTGATAATCAGAATCATAGCTCCACTGTTTCTACAAGACATTACAGAGCCCCTGAGATTATTCTAGGTAACTAAATATGGTTTTGGCTGGTGAGAAGGTGTTGCTTTACTTGTTCGTCTGTTGCCTTGTCGAGTGTAAGTGTGTAACATAAAACATGTGGAGTGTAAGTGTGTAACATAAAACATGTGGTGCTTCGGGAAAGAACTCTAGATGATGAGGTGAAAATGTTATCAATAGCTTACATTAGAAGTTTAGAACATCTCTTCTTAAATCTTCCGGGAATACTTTCCATTTCCTTTTAATTTGGCATTATTCTGTATTTTTCTTGCTCACTGTATTGGTTCCAACTTCCAAGTCAGTACTTTAATGAATGCCATTTTTCTCAACTATAGGTCTATTTCTTCTCATAATGCTTACCTTGTTATTGCACTTTTCCTTTGTGCACTTTTTTGTTCCCCTTATAGTCTTTTATCATTTTCTGCCTACCCTTTAAGGAGATTGATCGTTTTCTAATGTTGATGTTTATGAGGCATGAAAAAGTTAGCTAGTGCCTAATATGTGTCATGTTGACGTGATGAGACCATTTCTAAGTCTGGGTTATTGACTTGATTTGAGCTTTTCCCTCTAGTTCTTCTGAGTCTAGCATATAAGATGTAATTTTTCTTGTTAATATATTCTCACCTGCATCTAAAATGATAATTGCAGGACTAGGGTGGTCATACCCGTGTGATTTGTGGAGTGTTGGATGTATTCTCATTGAACTATGCTCGGTTGGTCTTTCATCTATCAAGATATATTAGGCATGGTTTGAATCTGGAACTGCTGGTCTTAGTATTCTAAATGTGAAACTTTTGTCAGGGTGAAGCATTGTTTCAGACTCACGAAAACTTAGAGCACCTGGCAATGATGGAGCGAGTGTTGGGACCTCTACCAGAGCACATGGCTCGAAGGTCTAAGTAAGTAGTGATTTTGTAGAATGTGCCATAATTTTTTTCCTTCCAATATACTAATTTGATTTGAGATACATCCAAATGACAGACTTCCAAGTTATGAATAATTGACTTGGAATAGCCAATAAGTATAATGTTAAATATACTTAATTTATATACTAACATTTTTTTGTCCATTCCTTTTGCTATATGTAGTCGAGGTGCAGAGAAGTATTTTAGGCGTGGATCGCGATTAAATTGGCCGGAAGGAGCTGTTTCAAGGGGAGAGCATTCGTGCAGTGAAGAAGCTTGATCATCTAAAGGTTTTTGTAATTCCTGGGCTTGAATCTTCAATCAAGTTTTTGCTTTTTTGTTAAAAAAATTACTTGTAATGACAGATAGTTATGCTTTATGCAGAACATTATATCACGACATGTGGAGTCCTCAAGGTCGTCTTTAACTGACTTGTTACATGGCTTATTGACGTATGATCCGACTCAACGTCTAACAGCGCGCCAAGCCCTTGATCATCCCTTCTTTAGGTATCCAACTTAAGAGAAGCAGCTACATGTCCTTATTGATTGGCTGGATTGGCTACAAGCCTACAACTAGATTTCAAATGTGCTTATTATTTGTAGTGATCCAGTTGCGTTGAAAATATACTTTACCATTCTTTGTCCTATCGTTTCGTTTTGCCCAATTTTGAAAAGTCCAGGATTCAACCTCCTCTGTTATATCGTCAAACACTCCGGTCTTTAATTGCGGTATGAAAACACACGGTTGATTATTGAATAGGAATCAAGGTCTGCTCATGAAGGTTAAACAATATATATATATAATGAACCGAAAGCAAAAGGGTATTAAGTTAGATTGTAGCCAAATAATTCACGATCTATTTCCTAATTTTCCATCCGTCATTTTCTTTTTTTGGGTTTAAAAATACTCTTTTTTTTTCCGACTGTTTTATTTTCGTTTGGTGCTGATTCTTTTACCCGTACCTGTGTACCTAAAGATTGGCCTTGTTCCTCCTTTTTGGTTTGAAAGGTCGGGCAATTGGATTTGCTAGATTTAGGGATGTGATTCATGAGAATTAGACATTTAGAACCAAGACCTCTACTTTTAGCAAGGTTAGAAAAAGGCAGTCAAGTTACTACTCATTACGCCAATATATATATATATATAATAGAGCATGTACCCGTGCGATAAACGGACAATCAATGTTTTAGGGTAAAATTAAGATATTTAAAATTAGTTTTTAACATTAACAAATCTAAATGGAAAAGGCTGCAATCTTTGTAAAGAAAGGTATTAAATAAATGAGTAAGGGATATTGGTGTATAAAATAAATTTAATAAATACTATATCACATGCCTATGTTAAATTCTGAAATACTTCTTGTGATATTCATTGTCACAACCAATAGAAAAAATATGAACCTTTTAAATTTAAACTTAAATGAAAAATTTAATCTATGTGGTATGTTACAATTGGTGAACAACACAAACAACACCTATTAAACAACACCTAAGTTTTTTCCTATTTTTAAACCTTGACGACGTAAAGTAACCATTGATACTGTAACATACAACTGCCTATGTGAAAAAACTGATTGTGGGATATAAATGCCCACATGTTTTAGGGATTGTCCTTAACTCTTAATTATTGTCATTGCAAAAGAAACAACCATAGGAAATTGTCTACATTGGAATTTATAAAGGATCCTGACGTCAGATGACATCAATGACAATCAAGGAATAAGAATATTTTGTCCAATATTACTTCTGAAATAAATTGTAAATCACACTAATTATTGATATATTTGTTTTTTATCTATCAACTAATTATTTATTGTTATGTCATCCAAAATATTTTATTCTCATAATAATTAATTACCATTAAAGTTTGATATTTTTCAATGAAATTTTATGTTATATTTTGCAAATTAATTCTCGATTTTGTCATTATTCTACTAATAAATAATATTTTCTATTCTATTTGAAATTTGAAATTTGAATCATAATTATATCTTTCATTTAATACATTATGAATCGTAAATAATATTAAATATTCTAATTCTAATTGGTTGGAATAATATACTAAATAAAAATCAAATATTTTCCTATCTTAACTTGTAATGAGATATCCTACCAGCCATTATATATTTTGAAATCTTTTCTAATTTGATTCCAAAAAAGATACAAAACATAGATTTCATTGATAAGAATTTAATTTTTTGACTTCGAAAAAAATCTTTAGCATAAAATAATATAAAATCTTATACATAAACATCAAGATTCACGTACAACAAAATAAAATTGAATGAAATAAATTTATCAATTTTTTATTTTTAGATATTTTATTATGAGAAAACCAATAATATAGAAAATAATAAGTTAATTCCATTTTATTTTATCAAATCTCCAAATTGAAAAAAAAATTAAAAATAAAAAGTAAAAATATTTTTATCAAATCTCCAAATTGGAAGAAACAAATAAGATAAGCAAATAAGATACTTTGGAAAGTATCTGTCAATCAAAAAAGATATTTTTGAAAGTAAATCAATCTTTTAATTTAAATCTTTTCTTAATTGATTCAATTCTAAGTAAATTAATCCCATCTTCAATCCATCAAATATTTGTACTTCTGGTACTACGAATAAAATTCAAGTTAAACTTATGTCTTGTCGTCTTGAACTTAATATCATTTTACGCGACCAAAAAAATTTCAACAAAATAAACAACACCTTCATCCATATCTGACTGAAATTTTGGTAGATGCTACCTTTGATTGTAGCATGTATTTTGGTAGACTTGCATCTAAGAAAGAAAAAAGAAAAGAAAAGAACATGTCAGTGAGGCATTCGTCGACAAAAGGAAACGAATACATTAAATACCACATTAATGCACATAAAATAAATTACTTACATTTTCATCAAGGAAAATCATCTCAATACTACCGGTTTGCAGATGATTCTTAAAATCGGCCAGGCTAGTTTTCACATGCTAATTACACGAACCCTGATCTTCCAATCGATCCTTCCAGCAAGATGGTCAAAACTCAGGTTATTTTTTATGCCATTCTACAAAGTTCCAAGCATTATGTTTAAGAGCAAATATCATTATTCAAAATCTTCCACCCCTTTCAGCCCATCAAAACCAACTAACCAACTAAAATACCAAAGGTTTAAAATCAAAAGTAACAAAATAACAAAGGGGAAAAAACACCTTCAAAAAAAGAAAAAGAAAAATGACTTACTTCTCTTTTCAATTAAAAAATAAAAGAAAACACTAACCTAAATGACACAGCACATCAAAATCAACCGACTAATTAAAAGACCAAAATTTTAAAACCAAAAGGGACATTATAATTATAATAAAGCAAAAAAAAGAAGAAAAAGAAACACAACTTCATGTGCTTATACCTTACAAAGAAGAGTATAGTCCAGAAAATCAATGTTGGTCTAATGGTCTAAAGTTCATCTAATTAGTTTTAAAACATTATGTTTATGAGGAAATATCATTATTCAAAAGCATATAAAGTTTAAAATCACCTAAATCACCCACCCCTTTCAGCCCATCAAAACCAACTAAAATGCCAAAAGTTTAAAAATCAAAAGAGACAAAATAATAAAGGAAAAAAACACCTTTAGGCCAGAACACTAATGTTCTAATGGTGGACAATGTTCTCGTAAGGTATTGTGTGCAGGGCATAAGAGACTAAAAGACTTAAATAATGAGAATAAAAAATGATAATAAAAATAAAAATAATATCATAATAAGAATCATAATAAGAATAAAAAATATCCACAAAATCAAATCATGCTTGATTGATATTATTATTTTTGAAAATAAAATCAATTTAATTGTGGAGGAGCAATAAAAATAATATCAGTTTAATGTTAAGTATTAAAGACAATAAATGGTTCATAATAAAAATATATGCAATAAAAGATTCAATACGGCTAAAAATATTATGAAATTACCTTCTTACCTTTATTGTTGGAGGGAAAATATTTCAACCACTACCTTACTTTTATATATATATATATATATATATATATATATATATATATATTAAATTTAGATGAAATTTAAAAAATATATAACATTATGAAATAGGCATGCATAATTGAAAGTGTAAAGAAGATCTACATAATTTATTTATATTGAATCTTAAATGTGTATATATTATTATTATTATAATAATGGTTAATGGGTATTATGGGTTGGATGTGCATTTTGCATTATGAATAAAAAAAATTAAATAAAAAAGTAAAAACTTAGTGTTGAAAATACAAGAAGCTGTAGTTTTTATGTTAGTTTATTTTTTTTATATTCTAATAAGACATTAGTAAAAAAAAAATTAAATTATGATGCTTTTGACATGTATGCGAGCCAACAGACGACTGAACCCATAAGGCGCAAGGAAGCTGATTGATGGGTTCCTCCTATGAGTTGCATCGCTGGTCGACCCTAATCTTATATGAAGGGTGCGAATGATAGCATGCCTGTTGGGACTAAAAAAAATGGTAAACTATGCTTGAGCGATGCGAAGTCAGAGGAAACTCTCCGTAATGATCAGAAATTTGTTCCTTTTAAGCAAATCTCATGTTCGGATCTTACGAACAAAAAAAAAAAAATGGTGTTGAGAAAACTTTGTCCCTTTGATATGAGTTGGAGAGTATAAAGTGATCGAGGATCTCTTAAAAAATATAATTCTGCTTATAGTGAATACCATCACTTTCATCTTTCAGTTACTGACTTGATGTCATTTTAAGCACTAGTATGTTAGAAGAAAAGGTGACAATGAATAATCTTCATCAAAGCTACTTATCTCCCGTCTGATTTTATTATAAAAAAGTACAAGAAACATCACTTGGTAATAATATATGCCAATAGGGTTGGACTTTGATTCAAGAAAAGCTCATCAATCCATGGTGTTAGTTGTTTGGCTTCACCAGTAATCACCACAAGAACACAAGCCGTTCTCAAATCTGTGAAACCTATTTGCATCTCTCACCACAAAAACAATCTTCAAAACCTTTGACAAACCCTTGATGAAAGTATGGCAATCACCACAAACCCTCAAGTTCTTGAAAATCCGAATCACCCTTTCTCCTTTTAGCCCACCACGAACCAAAACCAACCCAATAGCCAATTTTTCGCTATGAACCCTCAAGCTCTCCATCTTTGACTCTTCTTCAACATCATGCAATGCAAAATTTACATCATGAACATAGCCTATTTCTTCCTTCATTCTCTTCTCCATTTCTTTCAACACTTGGTGAATTTTCTCTATAAGTGGATGTGTGCCATCTCCATTGTAGAACATGTGGATTTCCTTATCTATCTCTACCCAACTACGTCCTGCCTCTTTCTTCAATCCCTTTCTCTTCACTTTATCTCTTATTTGCTCACTCTCTTTCCAATATCCTGCATCTGCATAGATGTTTGACATCATGACATAGTTGACTGGATTATTACCATCCAATCTCAAAAGTATCTCTCCCACTTGTTTCCCCATCTCCACATCTCCATGCTTTCTACAAGCACTAAGTAATGTCTGCCAAATACCCACATTTGGTTTCAGGGGCATTTTCTCAATGAGATCCTTTGCTTCTTTTATGCATCCAGCACGTCCAAGGAGATCAACCATGCATGCAAAATGTTCTACTTGTGGTTTGCATTGCTGATTGCTACATAAACTAGACAAGTATTGTTGACCTTCTTTGATGAGTCCAGAATGGCTGCAAGCTGAGAGCACAGCCAAGTATGTCACACTGTCAGGTTTTATTCCATGTAGTTGCATCTCATTGAAAAGTTCAACTGCCTTATTTCCAATACCATGTTTTCCATAACCGGTGATCATAACCGTCCAGGAAACCACATTTCTTGCTGGCATCTCTCTGAAAAGTGCATCTGCCTGATCTGTTAATCCGCATTTCATGTACATATCCAAAACTGAATTAACTACTGATATATCCAAACCATATGGGACTTTAATGGTATAACCATGCATTTGCTTCCCTTGCTCTACAAGGGCTAAATCAGCAAATACACCTATGAGACTCGAGAATACAAACCCATCTACTTTATGTCTGCTTTCTCTCAATTGCTGAAACAATTCCATGGCTTCTGACAAATTGTCTTCTTGAGCATAACCAAGAATTAGCGCGCTCCAAGATATCACATTCTTTTTGTTCAATTTGGGCGAACACCCTCCCAGCCTCGGCTATGCGCCTGCATTTGACATACAGATCAACCAGCGCGCCTGCAACAGTTGATTGAGCAAAGTATGGAAATCCTTGTCTAATTAAGGCAGCATGTATCTGGGTTCCTTCTCCTATTGCACCAAGACAGCTACATGCTTTCAACGTGCTTGAATATGTATATTCATCAGGAACTTCCCCTTTCTCTTGCATTTGCCTAAACAGTTTTAAAGCCTCTTCACCAGTTCTTTCATGGGTGTATCCAGCAATCATTGCATTCCAACTTATAACATTTCTTACAGGCATAGCATTAAACATTCGAGCTGCCTCACTAGTCCTACCACACTTGGAGTACATGTCAATGATTGAATTGCCCACAACAGGTACCCACTCAAAATTAGATTTTGCACAAACCCCATGAATCTGCATTCCGTTCTCAAGAATGCCCAAAATCCCTGATGCTTTTAGACAAGTAGAAAGTGTGAACTCATTTGGCTTAACACCTGAACTACCCATTTTAGAGAACAACACTAACGAGGCTTTGGGTTCACCATTTTGTAGATGACCACACATTAGAGCTGTCCAAGACACCACATTCCTTTCAGGCATTCTATCAAACACCAGGCAAGCCAGGTCCAAGGTGCTACATTTTGCATACATATCAATGAGATCATTGTTCAAAACCAAATCACGCCCAAACCCTAGTTTTTCCACAAACCCGTGTACTTGTTTTCCCTGATCAAGCAAACGATTCTTCGAACACTTCTTCAAGAAATCAACGATAAAAGGGTAACACATCCTTCTTTCACAAGTCACTGATGGGAACGGGAACGGGGCAATTTTTCGTTAGAGAATTCGAGAACCGTTTCGTACCCACTTTGAGAAACTGCATAAAAATTTCGGAGCTGAAGAAGATTCATGCCCACATTGTGAAACTATCACTGTCGCAGAGCAACTTTTTGGTCACAAAAATGGTGGATTTATGCGACAACTTCGGCGACGTGTGTTACGCGACCTTGCTCTTCGAACAGCTCGTTGAGCCAAACGTGTTCTCCTACAACGCAATCATCAGAACCTACACCCACAATCATCAACATTCCCTAGCAATCACTCTGTTCAAGCAAATGCTGAGAAATTCGCGTAAATCAGGTCAAAATCCGATTTTTCCGAACAAATTCACATACCCGTTTGTGATAAAATCGTGTTCAGGGCTTTTGTGGCATAGTCTTGGACTGCAAATCCACGCGCAAATTTGCAAATTTGGGTTCAAATCGCATTCTATAACAGAAAACGCATTGATTGATATGTACACAAAATGTGATGATTTGAACAATGCATACAAAGTGTTCGAGGAAATGAATGATCGAGATGCTATATCTTGGAATAGCCTAATATTTGGGCACATTAGATTGGGGAAGATGGAGAGTGCAAGGGAACTATTTGATGAAATGCCTTGTAGGACAATTGTGTCTTGGACAACAATGATAACGGGTTACTGTAGAATAGGTTGCTATGCTGATGCATTAGACATTTTCCGCAAGATGCAAATTGTGGGTATTGAACCTGATGAGATTAGTGTTATTTCTGTTCTGCCAGCATGTGCACACCTTGGAGCTCTTGAGGTTGGGAAATGGATTCACATGTACTCAGATAAAAATGGGTTTTTGCAGCAGACTGGTATATGTAATGCACTGATTGAAATGTATGCCAAGTGTGGTTGCATTGATGAAGCTAGGCACTTGTTTGATCAGTTGGTCGAGAAGGATGTGATTTCTTGGAGTACCATGATTGGAGGACTAGCTAATCATGGAGAAGGTTATGAAGCAATTGAACTGTTTCAAGATATGCAGAAAGCACAAGTCATTCCTAATGGGATAACTTTTCTTGGTGTTCTGTCAGCTTGCTCTCATGCAGGTTTATGGAATGAGGGATTGAAATATTTTGATGCTATGAGGGGGGATTATCATATAGTGCCAGAAATTGAGCACTATGGTTGCTTAGTTGATCTTTTGGGACGCTCGGGTTGCCTTGATCGGGCTCTTGACACAATATTGAAGATGCCGATAAAGCCAGATTCAAGGATATGGAACTCTTTGTTAAGCTCTTGCAGGATTCATCGGAATCTTGAGATTGCTATTATTGCAATGGAACAGCTTTTAGAGCTTGAGCCAGAGGAATCTGGGAACTATATTTTGCTTGCCAACATATATGCGGAACTTGGAAAGTGGGAAGGCGTGTCAAATATTAGGAAACTCTTAAGAAGCAAGATGATAAAGAAAACCCCAGGATGTAGCTCGATTGAGGTTAACAATGTGGTTCAAGAATTTGTATCAGGTGACGATTCAAAACCCTTTTCACAAGAAGTCTTTTGGATCCTAGAGATGCTTGCTTTACACCAAACTAGAACCAATGACTTGATGGATTTTGCCCAAGAAGATGCAAGTCAAGTTGACAGTAAAATTATTTAGTTTGAGATTTGTTTTTTCACCCTTCTGTTTAGTGAATTTGCATAACTAAGTTTAATTGCCTCAACCAGAGGATTTCATAAGGAGTTCACTTCACAGCAGTGATTAAACATATGAAGGTAAATATTAACGAACCAAAACTGTGACTAGTGAGTGACAAGTTGAATTCACACTCTAGGATGTTTCACTTTCAATACTACACAGGCTCAGTTCAACATGGAAATAAGAACATCTACAGGAAATACAAAATGGCAGTGTCCTTATGATCTTTGTGAAGTTAGCCTTCCACAAATAGCCAAATCAATTCAATACCTCGCAAGTAGCAATCACTTTTAATGATTTGCAGCACATGACAGTAGCCAAAGTTTACTCTAGGATGTTTGATCAGATGGCATAATCCGTCTGTATACAGCCTGGAAAGTTTGTCCCCCATTTCTAGCAACCTTTTGGCCTTCTTCAGTTGCAGAACTTAAAAGCTTTACTACTGGATCTGCTTCAAGTTCTTTCTCAGTCAGGGCTTCAAACATGGGGTGATTCTCCAAACAAGACTCCATCCACTCTCCCAGATCCTCAACGTCTGTTATTGTGTATATAATTCCACCAACTTGAAGGGCATAAGCATACTCATCCAGCAAGAATGGACTGATAACCCGTCGGCGGTGATTCTTCTCTTTAAAATGAGGATCAGGAAACAAGAAAAACATCTTTGAGAGTTGTCCTTTCTCAAAGTAATTGGGAATGTACTTCATGGAATTAGTCCGCACCACAGAAACATTTTGGTATTGACCAGGATTTGCTACCCTTAAAGATGAAATTCGTTCCTTGACATACTCAGTCACTTTATCTCGAAGTTCCATTCCTATCATCAGTGTTTCTGGGAAAAGCGTAGAAAGACTGATGAGCATCCCTCCAAAACCACAGCCAATATCAGCAAACTGGATCTTTTTGGAGCTATCAGATTGAACAGACGGGGGGAAGAACTGAGGGAAATGGAGGGAATAATCAACATGACTGGGGGATATTGGCACAGGGAAGTGAGAGTCACTCAGTGGATTGCTGTGTGCTCGTGCTCGATAGAAACGCTTTCGAGGCAATCCAGTTGACTTGCTGATAGTCGGATTTACCTCGGTGTCTGGCATGTCTATTTATTAAACTGCAGGATAGCAAAAGCCAGAAGCTTCAGAATAAAGAGGATATACTGATAATTGATAAACATATTTTCTACTACAGGACTTAAGTATAAATACAGGGCAAGAAACTTGTGAGTAAATGACAAGGTTCCAACACTTTTCATGTTATTATAAGTTTCAATCAGGCATCTCAGTTTGCAAATCAACTTTAAAATGATGAATATGCTAAGATCAGACATTAATATCGAGTAGATTGAAATTGAAAAACGAGTTTAGTCAAACCTACTAAACTGAGAAATCTGTACATATGAAAGTTTATGTTCAATTTTCATTGTCTTCATATTCATCCTGTTATTTTAAATATACTGAGATTTAAAAACTCTGTTATCATTCAGTGAGGTTTGATGCAACAAAAAAACAAAGTAAATATGCAAGGAGTCAATATTGTAACCATAACTAGAATGCAGGTTCAAATGAGCTGAATAGCATAGTCTGCATAGACCATTCCCTTGAAAAGATAAAACAATAAAATAAGAGAACTCAAAAACACAATATTATCTTTTAGAAAGAGTGCAGTAGCATGACTACTAGTCAGTGTAAAGACCCATAATTCAGTAACTCGCTATGAACAGTTATAGATAGCCAAGCCAAACAGAACCGATATTTTACGATTATGGAATTCCTCAACCACCCAAATTATTGATTAACTAATCAATATATTTCGAAGAATCGAAATGTGTTTCTATATTTCCTACCTATTGAGGATCCCTGACAAATATACAATCATTTAAAGAGCATCATTAGAAGATATAGAAAAGGACATGAAAAAACACTTTTATTCATAAAAATAAAACTAGATATAAGTAAAGTACGATATAATACTGATTAATAAAAAAAATTATGAAATTATAAGGAAGGGATCGAAGTAAAAGAACACATATTTGATGAAAAAAATAATTAAGAGGTAACAGTAAGTTGAACAAAAGGCAATTGAATCTTATAAGTTTGTGGTCTAGGAATTATAGCGAGCACCTGGTGAGCATACTAAAATTCCAAACAGAACAGACAACACCAAACGGCAACATTGCATACATGATTCCAAAAATGAAGCTCAAGTGAAAGGACGGGGAACACGAACCAAAACCAATTTGCTACATAGAGTATGGATCGCAATCACATAAACATCAAAATCATCCAAAACAAAAGAAGAAGAAGACGAAGAAATTTGGGATAAATTAGATTACCTGACAGAAAAATTATAGAATTCTTGGAAATAATTACTGAATGCCGTCAGCTTCTGGTGCTAGCAGTTTTAGCCGCAAAAGAAACCGTGAAAATGAATCAAAGGCTTTGGAGGGAAGAAGAATGTCTTTGGGCTCAGGATCTCAACTACAACCGGGCCCTAAAACATTGGCGTGCTACATTTGGGCTGGGCCCCCTGAACTTTTGAGTAACCTAAAACATTGCCGTGGATCCAATTTTTTTTTTAAACAACAAAATGCCCTTTTCGATGGAGATGGTACTCATGAATGACAACGTCCTTTGTTAGTGTCTATATTATTTTTGTTGGTTTATTTCAGACATTTGATTATACAAGTTTGTTTGAAAAATATATTTAAAGGGACGTTTTGTTTACTCAATGACCAATTTTGGCGTCGTCGTTGAAAACATAGGGGCTTACCACACCACGAAGCATCGATATAAGTCAAATTTTGTTCGAAAAACTTTGACTTATAGCGATGCCTCGTGGTGTAAACCCTTATGACACCGAAAAATTGGTTATAGAGTAAACATAACCTTCCTTAAAATCTTTTACAATTGTGCATGAGTGACTTTCTTATAGAGAGGCAAATGAAAGAAGACAATCAAATGTCTCAAATAAACCAAAAAAATTAACATAGACATGGACAAAGTACCTTGTCATCCAGGAGTACCATCTCCATCGAAAAGGACAAGTTTGAAAAAAAAAAATTGGAACCCGACATAGTCTCATAACAAACCCCACGAACGAAATCATGCTTGGCAACCATTTAAAAGGTGTCACAGTGAAGACACAACTTGCAGATCCTAAATAAGTTCAAGGTAGACTACAATAGCATCAAAGCAAGTATACATTTATATACCACAATGCCAACGAAATCATCTGATTAGAAAACATTCAAAACCTGGTTTCAATAAGAGCTTGGGCTGTCGGATCGGGTCCCAATGTATTAAGTTTGAATATTTCTACAACCATAGGTGATTTTTGAAATCGGGATATTAAGTATAATGTGTTAAAAACAGTATCTTAGGCTCATAATTTTAAAATCAGTATAAAATAATCTTATATCTTCTAGCTAGTTCAAAATTTGGTCATTTTCGAATTAAGGCTATTAAGTAAAGCACTGTAAATCTTATCAAATAACAACTATATTTTGCACGTGAAAAAATAAATTCTTCAATGCTTATAATGATTGAATTTCTACTTTTTAAGCAATGCATTCAATGATTGATTTTCTATTTATTTCTATAGAGGATTGAAAAGTATTAAACATCTATTTTCAATCAAAATTTCTACATCAAATATGCTCCATGCTCTGCATAAAATATTGTTTGATGTTTTCCCATAATTAATACGTTTAAGTATTAAGTTTGGTTCAATTTTAATTCCTTGTATATTGAATTTTTTTTATAAGCATTCCTTGTATATTGATTATTCCCCTATTTTGCTTTCATTTGAATTATTTCCCTCTGAATGATAATGATGACTAATCAGTAAGTATAGCAGAGCAATCGATTATATATATATATATATATATATATATATGAAGCTTTAATAATTAAACAAATTTCCAATCCAGGAATGCTTGTTATGCTAAGTTTCTGCAGAAGCGAAAGGACATAGAAAACCAATATTAATTGCAGATCTCCGTATGCAATCCTGCAATAGCATTTCTTGTAAGATTTCCTTGTCTTTCATCCATCTTTCTATCTCAGTCTGTTCCTTAAAATCATTGCCCAAGAAACGTGTCCTGCAGACAGATTTTAGTTTTTAAAGGTACCCAAGTGCAAAATAGGCGGAAGTACATGATAAGGAGATTTTGTATATATCCAATCGTGTTTTACATGTACAACAGCTGCCCATATATAGATACAAATTGAAGTTTGAAATACAAAAAACTGATCCTATAAACTAGGAACAGCTGCATATCAGCATCTTAACTGATGGAGCAAAACTATCTCAACAGATATATGCAATCTCAACAATAAACAACTAATCCAAATTTAAAGGAATCTTATCTCTTTGACTAAGGTCATTATATCTAATATGCCCCCTCAAGATAGGGTCACCATCAGTGACACCAATCTTGTCTCTGAAATGAATGAATCTGGCACGACATAGGTTTTGTAAGGACATCAGCAAGTTGATCTTTGGTGGAGATATGAGAAATCCGTAGCTTTCCCAATTGAACAAGCTGTCTCACAAAATGGTAGTCAAGGGCAACGTGTTTCATCCTTGAGTGGAATACAGGATTGGAGCATAGGTAAGTAGCTCCAATGTTATCACAAAATAGAGTAGGCATAGGTGTTGGAACAGCAAGCTCCCCAAGGAGATTGAGCAGCCACATAATCTCAGCTGAAGTATTAGCTACAGATCGGTATTCAGCCTCAGTGGAAGACCGAGCAACAGTTCTCTGCCTCTTAGACAGCCAGGAAACGGGATTATCACCAAGAAAGATAATATAGGTTGAAGTAGATGTCCTATCATCCAAGTTACCACCCCAATCAGCATCACTAAAGGCTTGTAAGTGCAGGTTGGAAGGTCTCTTAAGTGTCAGGCCATGATTGATTGTGAACTTAAGATACCTTAACATACGTTTAAGTTGCTGAAAATGAAGCTCAGTAGGTTGATGCATGAACTGGGATAATTTGTTGATTGCAAAGGACAGATCTGGCCGAGTGAGTGTGACATACTGCAGAGCGCCAATAATGCTGCGAAACGGTGCAGAATCAGCAGCTGCTGTCCCATCCTGCAATTTTAATGGAGTTGTGGTACACAAAGGAGTAGAGGTTGGTTTGGCTCCAGACATGTTGAACCTGTCCAGTAAGTCTTGAATATAACCATGTTGAGAAAGAAGAAGACCCTCCCTCATTGGAATGAGTTCAATACCAAGGAAATAATGTGGAAAGCCAAGGTATTTGAGAGAAAACCGATTGGACAGTTCTGCCATGAACTTCTTCAGGAAAGTTGAATTGCTCCCAGTCAGTAGTAAATCATCTACATAAACCAAGAGAAAGGCCTGCACTCCATCTTTATGATAAATGAACAATGATGAGTCACTAAGGCTAGTGGTAAAACCATAGGAAAGTACAAATGACTTTAGAGAATCATGCCAAGCACGAGGTGCTTGCCTTAGCCCATAAATCGCCTTTTGAAGCTTGCAGGCATGATGAGGAAATTCAGAATGAACAAAACCTGGGGGTTGTTGCATGTAAACATGCTCAGATAGCTTGCCTTGCAAGAAGGCATTGTTAACATCCAATTGGTGCATTGACCACCCACGAGCAAGAGCAACAGTAAGAACTACTTTGATTGTTTGTGGCTTGACAACCGGGGAGAAGGTCTCCTTGAAATCAAGACCCGGGGTTTGGTTAAACCCTTTGGCCACTAGCCTGGCTTTGTACATGGCAGTACTTCCATCTGGATTCCTCTTGATTCTGAATAACCATTTGCAGCCAACCACATTTTTAGCTTCATGTCTAGGGACTAAAGTCCAAGTGCCATTGTTCATTAAAGCATCAAATTCAGTAGAACAGGCTTGTCTCCAGTGAGGGAATTTTAGAGCTTGTGTCACAGTAGAAGGTTCCAGATTCTCAGGTATGGAATGTTTCGTGGTAGCAAGGAGTTCTTTGGTTTGAAAATATTGTTTTGAGACCTGGTGACCATGGTGTGACTACGAGATTGATTAGTGGAAGTGGAAGAATGAATAGGTATGGAAGGAGAATTATTACCTGACTGAGAAGGTTGTGAATCTGTTGAACTATGATCAGGCACCACTGCAGGAGCCTCCTCGGGTGTGGAGGTTACCGATGTTGATTCAGAAGATGTTTGTATGGTTGCTGGAGCGGGAAATGGAGAAGAGTGAATTGGAATAAAGGTGTGCAAGGAAGGGTCAGTTGGAGGAAGAAGGTTGGAAGGTTGGGAAGGTTGGAGAAGGGTATGATATGGAAAAGAGTTCTCTACAAAATTGACATGCCTTGAGACATAAATGCGATTGGAGAGTGGGTCAAGGCAGCGATATGCATATTGTGACTGAGAGTAGCCTAGGAAAATGCATGGAAGTGATCGGTTTTGTAGTTTGTTTTTAGTGTATGGCCGCAGCCAAGGGAAACATAAGCAACCAAATGAATGGAGTTTGTGATAGTCTGGTGACTTCCGAAATAATACCTGAAAAGGTGATTGCATTTTAGTTGTGGGGGTAGGCATACGGTTTATTAGGTAGGTAGCTGTGGTGAAGGAAAAAGACCAGAATGGTGCAGGCAATTTGGATTGATGTAGTAGGGCACGACCTGTCTCCACAATATGTCTATGCCTTCTCTCTGCTGTACCATTAACTTCTGGAGTGTGAGGAGGTGAAGACAGATGAGATATGCCATGCTTGGCCAGAAAAGGTTTTAATTTGATAAACTCACCACCATTATTCGAAAAGAAACAATAGGCAGATTGAAATGCTTCTCAACAATAGATTTGAATTGAATGAAGATAGTAAATACATCTGACTTATTTTTCATGGGATAAAACCATACATATTTGGAGAAATGATCAACAAAAATCAAGTAATACAAATAACCATCTAAGGACCTAACAGGAGATGGTCCCCAAACATCTGAATAAATGATCTCTAAAGGTTTGGTGCTAATGAGATGATGGTCTGAGAATGGAAGCTTGTGACTCTTTGCACAATGACATGAGCTGCATTCATAAGATGATTGTAATCTTATTGGAATATGATGACTATCTTCCAGATGTTTGATTATTTTGGAGGATGGATGACCAAGTTTGTGATGCCAAGTGGAGATGGATTGGATGCTGGTGGTAAGGGCCCGAGGGTGAATGGAAGTGGTGGATGTGGAGGGCAGGTGATAAAGATCTTGCTTAAGTGGTCCTTGCAGCATGGCCTAACCCGAGTTCAAGTCCTTCACAACAAAACAATCAGGGAAAAATTCAACAGAACAGTTGTTAGTTTGACATAATTTGGAAACAGATAAAAGGTTGGACTGAATATTTGGTACACGTAACACTTGATTAAGATAAAGAGGTTTAAGTGGTGTAGTAAGTGAAGTGTGACCAATATGAGTAATTTGCAAACCTGTGCCATCACCAACCATGACCTGATCTGAACCTGGATAAGGATTGGCCAAGGTTAGTTGTTGAAGGTCTTGAGTGACATGATGAGAAGCCCCTGTGTCCATGATCCAGCTAGAATTTTGCAATCGAAGGTTCTTTGAGTGGCTACATTTGCAGAAGGTCTATTCCCATTGCGTTTAGGATAGCCCTTAATCTTGTAGCAGTTGCGAGCTACATGACCATCTTTGTCACAATACTGACAAGTGACATTGTTGTTAGATTTGGAAGCAGTAGGGGATGAGCTGCGGGATGAGTGATGCCTTGGACGTTGCTGTCCTCTATAGCGTGTGGCTGCATTGGCTGTAGAAACAATAGAAACTGAAGAGACAGTGTCCTCACGATGGAGGATAGTTTCAAAATCCATGAGTTTCTCATGGAGTTCAGCAAAATCAATTGGGTTTTCCCCTTTCAAAGAGTCATGAAACCTCACGATATTCAACACTCAAACCATTCAAGGTGTGAATAACTAGATCAGTGTCATCAAGGGGATGATCAATAATAGAGAGCTCATCAGAGATTGCTTTAATACCTTGGAGGTAAACAACCATGGATTGATTACCTTTACTGAAGGTTGAGATGCGCTGCTTCAATGCCATGATACGAACTCTGGATCTTCCAGCATACATTGTCTTGAGAACGTCCCAAGCCTGCTTGGCTGTTTTGACAGTACCAAGGTGGGTGACCACCGTGGCAGCAGCAGAGGAGACAATGCCATGGAGAATTAGCTGATCTTGCCGAACCCAGTGGATGTAAGCAGGATTGACAGCAGTGGTATTATTCTCCACATGTTTTGATGGGCATGGCGTGCTTCCATCAATGTATCCCAGGAGGTCATAACCAGTTAAGAGAGCCAAGAACTAGATGCGCCAAGCCGGATAATTGTCTCCATCAAGTTTGATAAACAATTGAGAGCCAGCATTGAGAACAACAAGTTTGTCAACAGAAGAGGAGATAGTGTGTGTGGGATTAATCTCAGTTTCAGAAGAGGAACTCATGTTGAATAGAGGATCGAAAAAAAAATCTGCTGTTAAGCTTAGATAGCTCTGGATACCATAAAGAGATTTTGTATATATCCAATCGTGTTTTACATGTACAACAGCTGCCCATATATAGATACAAATTGAAGTTTGAAATACAAAAAACTGATCCTATAAACTAGGGAACAGCTGCATATCAGCATCTTAACCGATGGAGCAAAACTATCTCAACAGAGATATGCAATCTCAACAATAAACAACTAATCCAAATTTAAAGGAATCTTATCTCTTTGACTAAGGTCATTATATCTAATACATGATAGGGTTTGTAATTTTTTCCCAACCTAACATATCTGATCATAATTATTTGCACAAGACAAGGGTTTACATTGAAAAGTTCTAGTAAACGTGGGCTTCTATGAATGCCAAAGAAATATCCTATCATGATCTGTACAATAATTGCAATTAAGGAAACTTGGAGCTTATAAAAAATTAAATAAAAAATAAAAATAAGAAAACTTGGACATTTCACTATTAGACTATGTAACGTAGTTCTTTCTTCTATCCATTCCTCTCTTAGGTAAAATATGGACATATTTCTGTCCAAACAACTACCCTTTTGAATATACATATACATATGGTATCCTCTTTGGAAACTACTTTTTCTTGCATCCTATAAATTCCAACAACTAATTCAACTATTCCCGATTAGTGTATTAAACGTAAGTTAGCTTAAATATTCTGTTAATTACGGAAGACCTAATGGTAAGTTGAATCCTAGTATTTTTATTTTGAAGTGTTTGACAAGTAACATAACATGCATAACCTGTCACACATTTAGAGTTAGGGTTCTTCTTTACTTCTTCGCTTCTCCTTTTCTTCGTGACAAATGCATGTTAACTACTTCAGCATTAATTGACAAAGTCGTTGGAAGATATATAGGCCAAGTTATCTTGATGGAGAAAGATAATAGGAGACATATTTATTAAGAAGGGGAGTGTTAGCTATACACTTTCTAACACACACATTCCAATATATTTCATTATATTGGTTGAAATATATGTAGGTCCCATTAATTCATGTGGGTCTCACTTTTTATAGGACTCACATGAATTTCAACCAATAAAAAGGAGTGTGTTGGAAAGTGTGTGTTAGAAAATGTGTTACTAACATTTCCCTTATTGAGAAATTATGATGGTACCATAATGAATGTGGTACTTAGAATAAGTTGTTACTAATTTCATAATAAATAAGTAAATGTTTAATTTTTTATTAAATAAAATTCCAGTATAGCGAATAAAATAATTGATGTACTTAGATAAAAGGATGGGTATTTATTGGAAATTCAAGTATGAGCATTTTGTCCATTCCTATCCAACATGGGACTAATCACTTACTTGAATTTCTAACAAGTTCATAACCCAAATCATGCACAGTTACGGAGGCTCAAATAATGCTTTTAATTTTTAATATTTTTATAAATAAATATGTTTGACCCTTTAAAAAAAGAAACAAATAATAATATTTAGCATAAACCGCCTTGTGTATTCTTTAGAGAAATATTGAGTTACAAAAAGTAGTATGAATTAACTCAAAATTTGTAACCTTTTCTGAAATCTAATATAACCGGCATGATGAAGGGACAAATGAACAAAAAGTACAAGACAACGCCTAACATTAGATATTGAATTAATTGTTTTGATAGTGCTGGCATAAAACCGTGATACTAGCTTGCATTCTCAGTACTAGAGTATATTTGAAGCTTCATTAGATCTATATACATCGTGAAGCTTTGACATGCTTGTTTATTATTGAGCTTCACATATTGGTCAAAATATATATGTATATTTGCTTAAGTGAAGAACAAGTAGGCTACACCCACTCTTTCCCTTATCTTCCTTGTCTTCCTCTACTTCTAGAATCTTGATACACTGATATAAGTACAACAACTGCTTCGGCCATGATAATCAAATGATAACAGAATAATTAGAATTAGGACAGGCTGCATTGGAAGCGCGATATATTAAAGCCATGTAGTGGGACAATAGTAAACTTGTTGGTCAGCTTCAGCAGATCAGAATTTCAGAACCAAAATAAACCCTCCCCAAAAACTGAAATCTATCTTAAAATTAATGTTTCATGTCGAAAAAATCTCTCCATTCTTCATTTCGGCAATGTGGACCAAAATTTATTATTTTTTAGAATGAACTGGTTTACATATATATATCTGAAAGGTGCTCTCATGATAAAGCTAGTAGTGAATAGTATATGAAGATCATGTGTTATCACTTATTATCTACAGCCATTCTGCACCAACATTCCTCTCTTTGGTAATATTCGACAAAATATTTGAGACTTGGTTTTTCTTGGTTAAACACTTTCTTCGTCTCCTGTTGTTCTTGCATCTCGGCTTCAACCTAGAAGAGCCTGTTAAATCCTTGGGGATTTTCGTCCTAGGTAAATAAATCCTTGCACTACAAGAAAAGACAGGATTTCCTACGGATAGTTACCGACGGCCGCGATTTCAGTCGGAAACTAACGACTTACGGAATCTTCCGTCGGAAAGCTTGGAAAGCAAAAGTCACAAGAATTACCGACAGAAAAGCCGTCGGTAAGGTTACCGACGACTTTTCAGTCGGTAATTCCTCCGCATCAATGGCGGGAAATGCGATTTTTTTGGCGCGTGTCTGTACCGACGGAATTTCCGTCGGAAATGCCGATTATTGTTATCGACGGATTTTCCATCGAAAAATCAGATCTCAGTTACCGACGGAATTTTCCGTCGGTAATCATTTTTTTGAATTAAGATCTCAGTTTTCGATGGAATTTTTCGTCGGTAATCTTTTTTTGAATTACCGACGGCAAAAGCCGTCGGAAATCTTGGGAGGCCGTCGGAAATTTCAAATAAAACAATACAAGAAAACGTGGATTTAGCGACGTCCGTTTACCGAAGGACTTTTTTCCGACGGAAAAAACCATCGGAAATGCGGAATACCAAAAATCACTGACTTTTCCGACGGAAATGCCGTCGGAACCGTTACCGATGGGCATTCCGTCAGTAAGTCCGTCGGAAAAAGGGCGCGAAAATTTGACGGGAAAAATTACCGACGGAAATTTATGTCGGTAAATTACCGATGGAATTTTCCATCGGAAACGGGTCTCGAAAATCGGGCGGGAAAAATTACCGACGGAATTTTTCGTCGGAAACGGGTCTCGAAAATCGGGCGAGAAATGGTTACCAACGGAAATTTCCGTCGGAAACAGGTCTTGAAAGGCGGGAGGGCAGCGGGGTACTGATAGAAATTTCCATCGGTAATGGGTTGGTCCGATCTGGGTTATTTATCGACGGACAGGTCCGACGGAAATGCGGATCCCGCCGTCGGTAATTTGAATCCATCACCCGGTTACCGACGGCCCTGTCCGTCGGTAACCTCTTTTATCTATAAATCAGTCCCCCTCCCCCCTCATTCAGTTTCTCCTACCTCTCTCCCAACTCTCTTCTCCCTCTCCAACTTCGCCCCACTTTGTTTTTTCCTTATCTTCCTTTCTCCTTCTTCTCTAAACCTAGCCACCCTCCCCACCAACACCAACTTCATCATCTCCTTCCTCCTCCATAGCTGACGCCCTCTCTCTCCATCTCATCATTTTTCTCTTCCTTAACTCATGCCAGCACTGCCATTCCTTGTCCTCTGCTCGCCTCACCCACCATGGTCATTACATCACCCAGCCTTTGTTATGAAGCAACAAAAAATAAAATTTTCTTTATTTTCCCCTTTCTCTTCTTTACTGTTCGTGACCCTTATTTCAAAAGGGGAAGAGATTAGAAGCTTGCTTGCAATTTGTAATATCAATTTGTAACTATACTTGATTCTGTCTTGTTTTGAAGGAATCATAGTAGCTATGTAACTTCATTTATATATATATATATATATATATATATATATATATATATATATATATATATATATATATATATATATATATATAAATGGTATATATATTGGTATATATATTCAGTACTATGTTTCATGAATTTACATGTACTGGGAAGTCTGTTTTGTTCACTTATGTGTTTATACATTTTTCATCTTCTATACTTCTTTCTTTTTATAGTTTTCGGTTCTAGCTTTAAGAATTCTACAAGTTTATATTTGTCTTGGTGTGAAGATAAGTAAAATAAAAATTATAATATTTTAAATAAACAAAATTAATAATTTATTCTGAAAAAAAATTAAATATATAAAAAAATACTGACGGAAAAGCCCGTTGGTAACGTTACCGACGGAATTTGGCCGTCGGAAAATTACCGAAAAAGTAAAATAATTAATTATTAAAAAAAATACAGACGGAAAAGTTCGTCGGTAACGTTATCGACGAACATTGATGGTCGGAAAATTACAGGGAAAAAAAGATGGCCAAAGTCCGTCGGTAACGTTGCCGACGAAAATTTCCGTAGGTAAGTTTCCAACGGATCTGCCAGTCCGTCGGAAACCGTTAGCAACGGGCTTATTACCTATGGAAAGTCCATCGGTAAACAGTGATTTTTTTGTAGTGAAAGGTAAATGGTCGTCCCCTCCTCCCTCATTTCCATTTTACATTCTCCCTCTTAAACTCTCTTCTATCTGCTCTGATGGTGCCCCTCCTATCGCCCCGCCACCACCCACCACCAACGCAACCACCACCGGTGTCTATGCCGCCTCTCTATGCGGCCCCCCTCTCTTTGAGCCACCGCTAACGCATGCCTCCACCCCCTCTGTTAGAGCAACCACCGCTCGGCACTGTCTCCCTCTCTGTTGGAGCCACCGCCGCGAGGACCAGATCCTCTCAGTCACTGACCATCAGGGCGTTTCCCTTCCAGGTTCTTTCAGATCTGGCACATCTACCGCGGCGATCGACATCATCTCACCACCAGTTGGAGCAAGTTCGAGAACCACAAAAAGCTGAGACAAGTTGAGAAGGGGAAGGACGTCACAGACGAAGGAGAGGTATGATGATCAGATGCCTAGGGAGACAAGGGTTTGGGAGATCTTGTGGTAGACGACGACGACATATTCCGACAACAGTGAAGAAGATCGTGTCGACGACATAGAGAAGGGTTTGGGTTTGAGGTGGTTCTGTTGTGATTTGAAGAGGCTGACGAAGGTGGTTTCATCAATGTGGCTAGTAAGGCTGTGTTTGGATGGCAAGGGAGAAAGATCCTGCTAGAATGAAGGCAGAGAACCCATTTCGATTTAATAATTTATTTTTAAAATAAAAAATTAAATAAATAAAAAAATTAATAATTAAAAAAATAATAATTCCTGACAGCTTTTTCCGTCGATAATGTTACCGACGGATTTTTCCGTCGGTAACTTTACCTACGGAAAAAGTCGTCGGCAATTTCCGACGGATCTGGCCCGTCCGTCGGTAACCGTTTCCTACGAGCATAGTACCGACTGAACTTGGTCCGTCGGAAATGTGCTTTTCCGACGGATTTTTAGCGTTTCCGACGTTTTTTGGTCGTCGGTAATCGGATTTTTTTTGTAGTGCATAGGACAGTGTGATTCCACACGTCTCAGGTTTTAATGTTACTGTTCATCTACAAAGGTTCGTGATTTTCTGCGTTGCTCGACCACAATTCTACAACAATCTCAAGGATTTAGTTATTTTAGATTCAACACAAACATCACATTTATTAATTTGTTCATCACTTATTCCAGAAATCATACCAAGAGATTGCAATTTCTTAATAGAAGAAAAATTAATATGTCCTAATCTATCATGCCATATATCATAAGAATCAATCAAGTAAGCAAAAGAAGATGCATTCTTATTATTCATAATTTCCGAAACATTGAGAACAAAGAGTCCCTGATCACAATATCCTTTTCCAACAAAAATATTGTTCTTTGTCATTACAATCTTATCAGATTCGAACGACACTTTAACCCCAACTTTTCCTAAAAGTACTACCAAAATTAAATTTGCCCTAATACTAGGCACATGCAACACTTCACTTAGAGCCAAGATCTTGCCAGATGTGAGCTTTAGAAGAACTTTCCCCTTTCCCAAAACTGTAGCAATTCGGGAATCTCCAAGATAAACATGTTCTACTCCATTCCCTACAGAAGTGTAGGAGGTAAAAGCATCTTTGTTTGTACAAATATACCTGGTAGCTCCAGAGTCTACCACCCATTGCTTCACATTGGCCACCAGATAGGCCTGAGAAATGATCGCCGCAATAATGCCATCTCCTTCAGCAAAATTTGCCTTTGGCTTAAGAGGATTGTCATTCCTCTTCCTAAATCTGCAATGATTTGCATGATGACCTGGCTTTCCACAAACAAAGCAACTTCCAAATACTCCTTCTTTCTTAAAAGTGGGGTTAGAAGCAACTTTAGGCACATAAGAATTATGATCAGGTTTTTTATTTTCGTACCTCTTCTTGTTTTGCACAAGATTTGCTCTTGAGGCTAGTGCTTTTGCTCTTGCTTCTTTGATTTCCTTCCTATTGGTATCTTCGATAATTATGTGTTTAATCAAATCAGCAAGTGATAACTGTTTATGCTTGTGTTTGAGTTGCTGCTTGTAGTCCTTCCATGATTCTGGCAACTTCTCAATCAATAAACCTGCAACAAACTCATCTTGCAGCATGATGTTTTCAGCCTTAAGGTCTTCTAGTAATTTATGGTACTTATTGATTTGTGATTTGATGTCCTTCTTGTCTTTCATCTCCCATTTATAATAATTTCCTATAACAAACTTGTTTCCCAGCGTCTTCAGCAGTGTACTTTAAGTTCATGGAATCCCAAATTTCCTTGGCTTCCTTATAAGAACAATAGACATCGAACAGATCATTAGTTAACGTACTAATAATTGTATGTCTCATACCTTGTTAGCATAGGTCCATGTTTCAATTTGTTTGGGGTCAGCAGATGGTGGAGGTTTGGGGTCTGTTAGAGCTGCAGTGACACTGTGCATGTCAAGGATGGAGTGGATACGTTCTTGCCATCTTTTATAGTTTCGGCCTCCAAACATCTCAATTTTTGAGAAGTCGGGAAAGGGCTTTGCATAGGCGACCAGCGGAGGGACAGTAACTGGAATGACATGAGACACACCATTGGTTTGAGAAGAAACGTTGTTTGCAGCATCGTTGTTTGCAGCATCGTCATCCATTGAATAAATCCTTGAGGATGGTGTGATTCCACACGTCTCAGGTTTTAGTGTTCTGTTTATGGTGCATGGCAATATATATAGTCTACACCATCATTGGATTTTTTTTATAAGCGAAAATTGTATTAATTAAAGCACCGACTATCGAGGGTACTCTAACCCATATACCAACGGTCCAAATCATAACCACCTAACAGTTAATTACATCAACTTGAACCAGAATCAGATTCACCTACCAACTAATTATAGCCGAGTATACAATCTTTACTGCATAATCTTTTACCACAGCACCTAAAACAGAACTGTAAGAATTAATGTCTCATGAGTGTGACAAATATTAGTGGTGGTTTAATATTTAAATGAAAGGACATATTATTTAATATTTGAATGAATGGTTATGACTCTTAGGAATGAGTCTTTTCATAAAAGAATATATTGCTTGATGGAAGCAAATATAAAAGGAAGGAAATGAAACATTTCCCTATCTCTGCCTAAAAAGAAAGTCTCTAAATTTCCATCAAAGTTAGAGGCATAAAGAGGAAGAAAAAGGATAGAAGAGTTTCCATTGTTGATTGAAGTTCAAGCAAAGAAGTATTAACATTTAAGCATGGAGAAAGGTTAGTGTTTCTATTCATCCTATTAGTGAAGACTATGAATTCTTAAGATCCTTATTAATGGCTCATGTATGATAAAGTTTACATATGGTATCAGAGCATGTGTTAGGGAATTTATAGTTTTCCATTGATGATGTTTGAATTCCCCAATTTTATGAACCCTAATTTTAAATATCGGGAATTTATAAATTATGATTTTTTATTCCGCTGTACTGTGATTGTTAAAAGTATGTATTTTTCAAATATGATTCTCCCTGTATGTCCTTTTATGAGAATTTCCTGTATCCAAAGGCTTTTACGTGATTGTTCACATCTCCCTGTACGTGTTTTCGGAGTCGTGAATTAGGAAATAATAAATGACTTTCTTATAATTCCCATTCCATTATCGATGCATTCTGGACGTGATTATTAAGTTTTGAAATGCCTTTCAATTATCAATCTTGGATGATTGTACATGAGTTCCTTTCAAATGTCAAATTTGAATAAAACTCCACGAACGTGTTTCAAAATGGGAATTAAGGAAAGGTTGGAACCAAATTTTGGCACGTTGTCGCACGCGCGTCAAAAAGAACGAGTGGTTTACAAAAACTGTAGTTAGGGCGCGACAACTCGAGTATCGTCTCACAAGGACTCTTGGATTGTTATTATCAGAAAAGTCAGTTTTGGGGGGTTTAGGATTTGAAATTCAATTTAGAAAACAGTTAAGAAAACAATACAAATAAATGATTAACAAATGAGCAAAGAACGGTTAATCTACTGTTCTCAGTTTCCCAACTATCATCGGTTCATATAAATTCCAAGCCCTAAGTGGATTCTAATCCCCTTTCAATTGTAGCAACAATTAACAAGCGAAATTGGCACTACGAGATATATGTTCCTAATTCCTGAATAAAGCAAACGGGGTGAAGCCCTCGTGAATTAAGCAAACACGAATGAACACACGTGAATTAAGCAAATGCGATTAAGTACAGGAACATAACATCACCGAAACAAATCCATACATATTCTATACAATCCTGAATTAAGCAAACAGAACATACAGAACAATATTGAAAGAGAATAGCAATTCAAATGGAAATTACAGAACCTCAAGTGGCCATGGAAACCGATTACAGCAGATTAACCCAAGGGAATTAGTTCTCCATGAAGTACATCATACAAATCCTAAGAACTAATTCGCAGCCGTCAATGGTGAAGAAGAAAAGAAGAGATGGGGTTTCTGCCCTAAAAACAACTATTTATAGAGATTCTGGATTCCGCGCGCTCGCGAGGCGAGTACCCTATCGCGAGGCGAATCTTATGAGTGGCACGAGTTCAAAATTGGGTTCTCGCGAGGCGATATGATGATTTGCGAGGCGAGACTTCAAATTCCAGTCTATCACGGTCATGACCTTCATCACGGCTAGTCCGTGATGGTCTCTGTCCTTCAGGGTTTGGATTTCTCGCGAGGCGAGACAGTGATTCGCGGGGCGAGGCAGAGAGGATGACATTTCTGTCACAGTCAGGCCTTCAGGCTCGCGAGGCGAAAACTTCCAGACTTGCATTTTCCACTGCTTTCTCCATTTTCTTGACTTTAACTTTTTAACCTGAAAACATGAGATAACAGTGAATGCTTTATTTGACTCAAAAACTAACTAAAATGTCCTAAACTACTTAAGAAACTCAAAAATGTTGCTTGAGGACAGTTAAATCCAAATCTGGGCTAAAACGAGATTGAAACTCGAATAATTAGTGCAAAAGCCCTGGTCTTACTAGTTATAAAACTAGTCAACCAGAGGCTGATCAAAATACCCCAAACTTAAACTTTGCTTGTCCCCAAGCAAACTAAAACTCAAAAAGACTCAAACTTGGCAAATTTAAAGGATTCAGTCAATTCCGCACAATTTCATGCAATCTTAACAAAACAAATTTCTCTTTAATGTTTTCCCCTTGCAACAATGTAATCCCCACATTCATTCACCTTAAACAATTGAGAATTCCATCATTCATGCAAACATTAATCTAAGTTGAGGATCCAAGTTACACACAAAAGGGAGATCACCAATTTCAAACAATCGCCTTCCTCACAAGGGTATTTAATGTTTCACTCATTCGCTCAATTTTTGTCTAGGCTACCAACTTTTCACTCAATTTCACATTTTAAGAGCACTTCCCATAAATTTGATCTTCATCTCAAACAAGGTTCCCATGCAAACATGCATGCAACATCAAAAGGTCTTTTAAAGGTTGTAATGGGGCCTGGCTAAAGGTGGGATATTCAAAGGTACTAGGCTTAAGTCCCTAGGAACTAAGAGAGCATGAGCATTTGATACATTGAATTTCCACTCAAGTTGCTTTTTCCATTTTTATTTTTGCCTTGGGTGACTACAGCCTTTTTCTTCTAATACCCTTCTTGACATTTTTGCACTTTTCTCTTCTTTTTTTCTTTCTTTCTTTTTGCCTTTGGCTCCAACCTTTATTCTTTTTTTTTTTCTTTTTCTCAATCCCAAACAACACATCATATCCTTGCAGCCACCCCAAACTTAGCTTCTTGCAAACCTTGTCTTGCTAAGGATCCATGCTCTCCTAATCCTAAGATTGGGTTAACATGGTTTTTCAGATTTTTGGCTTATAACATAAGGTCATCAAGAAACGATAGGCTTATTAGGCTCAATGTGGCTAACTAGGGGACATGCATTAGGGACTGGTTCAATTTAGGCCAAGTAGCTAATTCAAAGAAAATTGCCTAAATCATTTGATGCAAACACATAGACATGCAAACCATGAAGAGATTCAAGCAAATTCGGGAAAGTGCAGCTCAAAAGTGATTCACACAGTTAAAAACATGTTGGAGGCTCAAATCCTCACCCGGACAATTTTTCAAATTGTTTGACCGAGATACAATCCCTAGTGTGTGCACCCCTTCACCCCAAACTTATCATAAATCACGCAATCACAATAGAATATCTCCAAGTTCAATTTTCAATTTTTCACATGGAGATCAAATTTCAATTTCAAAACCTAGGGGGAGAATCATCAGCAGTCAACATATATCTTGCAATCTATCTATGCAAATTCAACAAAACCCACTCAAGCTTACCGACACAAGACTCAACACACATACTCTTGATCTTCTCAAATTATTCAAGAGCTAAATTCAAAAACAAATGAAGGAAAAGAAAAACACTAACTAACAAGAAAATGAAAATAAACTAAGGAGAAGGGTTAAGAAAACTCATTGAGGCGGTTCCACCGGGGTCCCACTGCCTGTGATACAGCGGCCAAGGAATGCCCAAAGTGCAATATGATCCTCCCGGATCCCATAGCATGCAACAATAATGTGAAGGTGAGCGCCTGATAATCATGGTGACTCCGCCAAGTGCGGCGGACTTCTCACTCTCTCTTGGATCAAAGTTGACCTCCCGGTCAACAAAGTCTTCCCAATAAAAATGGGGTTTAACCTCTTGGACTGGCCATAGTGCCTTCAAAGCTAAAGATTCAAAATCCAATTTTTCAGGCAGAGGCTTGAACTCTATCGCTGGTTGTTCCACAGTGGGAGGAGGCAAACAGGTAGAGAGGATCTCTGGTGCTGCTTCAACTTCTGCACGATTTTCACTCACTGCATTATCAAATCCATCATCTGTTATACATGAAGTAATCTCAGCACACACTACACAAAGGTTAGTGTTAGTACAATCAGCACATATAGTACAATAGGCAGAATCAGAAAAGGCTTGAATGTCTGGAAATTCAACACACAGTTCATCAATAATAGTGTTCTTGACATAATTATCAAAATCATGTTCAAAATAGGTATTGTCAAGAACAACTATTTGTGAATCTGTATGTTCTTCAAGGAGATGTTGAGTCTGCAGTGTAGCCGAGGTGGAGGCGATGTGACCAATTTGAGTGGCCAACTTCTGAAAACCAGCTTCTATCCTCTGTTGAAATTCAAGAGTGTTCTCTCCCATCCGTTGCACCAATTCTTCCAGACTGAGTTGGCATAGTGTGGGGTCAGGCTGATATTGTTGCTCGCGTGTCATTTGATGCACCAAAGAAGCTATCTCATCCAATATGCCCTGTCTTCCACTATGTTGGCTAGAATAATCATTCGCCCCAAACATGCCACAATCACTACTAAACTCATAACCTCCAGCAAAGTTAGGATAATATATGCATGATGGCTCATAATAAACATTAGGCATATAATTTTGCATATAATTATCCATACTAAGGTTCACAACCAGACCTAGTAGCCAAAACTAATTCAGCAATGCATTTTTTTTCCTTTTTTTCTTTTTTTTTAATTTTCTGCTAATAACAACAAGAGTCCCCGGCAACGGCGCCAATTTTGGCACGCTGTCGCACGCGCGTCAAAAAGAACGAGTGGTTTACAAAAACTGTAGTTAGGGCACGACAACTCGAGTATCGTCTCACAAGGACTCTTGGATTGTTATTATCAGAAAAGTCAGTTTTGGGGGGTTTAGGATTTGAAATTCAATTTAGAAAACAGTTAAGAAAACAATCATCGGTTCATATAAAACAGTTAAGAACGATTAATCTACTATTCTCAGTTTCCCAACTATCATCGGTTCATATAAATTCCAAGCCCTAAGTGGATTCTAATCCCCTTTCGATTGTAGCAACAATTAACAAGCGAAATTGGCACTACGAGATATATGTTCCTAATTCCCGAATTAAGCAAACGGGGTGAAGCCCTCGTGAATTAAGCAAACACGATTGAACACACGCGAATTAAGCAAATGCGATTAAGTACAGGAACATAACATCACCGAAACAAATCAATACATATTCTATACAATCCTGAATTAAGCAAACAGAACATACAGAACAATATTGAAAGAGAATAGCAATTCAAATGGAAATTACAGAACCTCAAGTGGCCATGGAAACCGATTACAGCAGATTAACCCAAGGGAATTAGTTCTCCATGAAGTACATCATACAAATCCTAAGAACTAATTCGCAGTCGTCAATGGTGAAGAAGAAAAGAAGAGATGGGGTTTCTGCCCTAAAAACAACTATTTATAGAGATTTTGGATTCCGCGCGCTCGCGAGGTGAATCTTATGAGTGGCGCGAGTTCAAAATTGAGTTCTCGCGAGGCGAGATGATGATTCGCGAGGTGAGACTTCAAATTCCAGTCTATCACGGTCATGACCTTCATCACGGCTAGGTCGTGATGGTCTCTGTCCTTCAGGGTTTGGATTTCTCGCGAGGCGAGACAGTGATTCGCGGGGCGAGGCAGAGGGGATGATATTTCTGGCACAGTCAGGCCTTCGGGCTAGCGAGGCGAGCAGCTTCTCGCAAGGCGAAAACTTCCAGACTTTCATTTTCCACTGCTTTCTCCATTTTCTTGACTTTAACTTTTTAACCTGAAAACATGAGATAACAGTGAATGCTTTATTTGACTCAAAAACTAACTAAAATGTCCTAAACTGCTTAAGAAACTCAAAATGTTGCTTGAGGATAGTTAAATCCAAATTTGGGCTAAAACGAGATTGAAACTCGAATAATTAGTGCAAAAGCCATGGTCTTACTAGTTATAAAACTAACCAGAGGCTGATCATGAAGTATGTATATTTTAGGATTAAATGTATGATGGGTTTGTTAATCACCAAAGTGGTCAAATCTGAAAGTTTATTTAATTCCAAATAAATGATGATTTATTGAAATTACCTATAGAATGTGATGTTATAAATGACATGATGATTGTTAGTTTATGGGTAAATTGAAGTTCATTGTTATAAGGCATTTATGGATCACCCAAAGGTTTATTATTTGTTCTTATAATTAATGGACATGATTGATGGTGATGTGAATGCACTATTAGTTTTATTTATATGTTCAAAGATAGTAAATATTTCTAGTTAGTACATATTTCATTGCCTAATAATGTTGATTGTATTAGCATCATTATGTTTGTTGTGCATTGATGTATCACCCAAATGAGAACATCAATGTGCATTGAATGTTTAATGTTTATTGTCTGAATTTGATTGTATGTTATTTTATGACTCAAAGCATTAATGTGAAGCATGTGTTAATTGCAGTATCTGTTCCTATGTCTTTACAATTCGCATGCTACGTCTGTTCCAACATTTAATGGGCTGAACTTCTTTGAATGGAGTGAACAAATCCAATTTCACCTTGGTGTAATGGATCTTGATTTGGCTCTTCAAGTTGAGAAGCTTGCTGCTATTACTGATGCTAGTAGCAATGAAGAGAAGGCTCATTTTAAGGCTTGGGAAAAGTCAAACAGACTAAGTTTGATGTTTATGCGAATGAGCATAGCAAGTAACATTAAGTCTGCTCTTCCTAAAACTGAAAGTGCAAAAGAATTTATGAAGAATGTGGAAGAGCGCTCCCAAACTGCTGACAAGTCTCTTGCTGGGACATTAATGAGTACCTTAACCACCATGAAGTATGATGGTTCTCGTACTATGCATGAGTATGTTATTGAAATGATAAATATTGTAGCAAGACTTAAGTCATTGGGAATGGAAGTGGATGAGAATTTCCTTGTGCGGTTCATTTTGAACTCAGTACCGTCTGATTATGGTCCGTTCCAAATGAACTACAACACCATGAAAGATAAATGAAATGTACATGAATTGCACAGTATGTTGGTTCGAGAGGAAACGAGACTTAAGAATCAAGGAAGTCACTCAATCCATTATGTGAACCATCAAGGAACTGGTAAGAATGCTGATAAGAAACATGGAAAGGGGAAAGGACCACTAAAGATAAATGAGTCCTCCGTTAAGATCCAGAAGAAAGGAAAGAATGACAAATGTCATTTCTGTGGGAAATCTGGACATTTCCAGAAGGATTGCCCCAAACGTAAGGCTTGGTTCGAAAATAAATGTGAGCTTAATGCTTATGTATGTTTCGAATCAAATTTAACTGAAGTTCCTCATAATACTTGGTGGATTGATTCTGGATGTACGACTCATGTTTCTAATATGATGCAGGGATTTCTTACGATCCAAACCATAAGCCCAAATGAGAAGTTTGTATTCATGGGGAATAGAGTGAAAGTTCCAGTGGAAGCTATCGGGACTTATCGTTTGATCTTTGACACTGGACATCATTTAGATTTATTTGAAACTTTGTATGTACCTAATATTTCTAGGAATTTAGTTTTTTTGTCTAAACTTGATGTTGCTGGATACTCTTTTAAGTTTGGTAATGAATGTTTCAATTTGTATAAGCATACATTTATGATTGGATCTGGTATACTTATTGATGGTTTATATAGATTGAATCTTGATAATCTATATGGTGAAACACTTGTGACCTTGCATCATAATGTTGGCACTAAACATGGTTTTGTGAATGAACGTTCTGCTTATTTGTGGCATAAGCGCTCGGGTCACATTTCCAAGGAAAGAATGGTCAGACTTATAAAGAATGAAGTCCTTCCAGATTTGGATTTTACTGACCTTAATATTTGTGTGGATTGTATTAAAGGAAAGTAAACAAAACACACAAAGAAAGGCGCCACAAGAAGCACTCAGCTTCTTGAGATAGTTCACACTGATATATGTGGACCTTTTGATGTTAATTCTTTCAGTAAGGAAAAATACTTTATCACCTTTATTGATGATTTTTCACGTTATGGATATGTCTATTTACTGTATGAGAAGTCTCAAGTGGTGAATGCCTTAGAAATTTATGTAAATGAAGTTGAAAGGCAATTAGACAGAAAGGTGAAAATCATAAGGTCTGATAGAGGTGGTGAGTATTACGGAAGGTATGATGAAAATGGACAACACCCTGGTCCGTTTACTAAATTCCTAGAAAAGCGTGGCATATGTTCTCAATACACAATGCCAGGTACACCACAATAAAATGGTGTATCGGAAAGACGTAATCGAACCTTAATGGATATGGTTAGGAGTATGTTAAGTAGTGCATCTTTACCCTTATCATTGTGGATGTATGCCTTAAAAACTGCCATGTATTTGTTGAACAGGGTTCCTAGTAAGGCAGTTCCGAAGACACCTTTTGAACTGTGGACTGGAAGGAAACCTAGTTTAAGGCATCTGCATGTTTGGGGTTGCCAGGTAGAAATAAGGATTTATAATCCATAGGAAAAGAAACTGGATGCAAGAACAATCAGTGGATATTTTACTGGTTATCCAGAAAAATCTAAGGGGTTTAGATTTTATTGTCCTACCCATAGTACAAGAATTGTTGAAACTGGGAATGCTAGGTTCATTGAGAGTAGTGAAACCAGTGGGAGTGAAGCTTCACGAAATGTGGAGATTAATGAAGTAAGAATACAAGTTCCTTTGACTTGTGCTCCTACTGCTCAAGTTGTTGTTCCTCAAATTGTTGAACCGTATAATAATCAAGAACAACAACAAATTAATATTCCCGAGGTTAACAATGAACCTGTAATAGAACAACCACAAGAAATAGCATTAAGAAGATCCCAAAGAGAAAGAAGATCTGCTATACCGAATGATTATGTGGTATATCTACAAGAGTCAGAAAATGACTTAGGGATTGATGATGATCCAGTTTCGTTTTCACAAGCCATGAATGATGATAATGCTAATAAATGGTTAGATGCCATGAAATATGAGCTTAAATCCATGGAACAGAATGGTGTTTGGGACCTCATAGAATTGCCTGAAGGTTGCAAGAGAGTTGGGTGTAAATGGTCTTTAAGACTAAGCGTGACTCTCATGGCAACCTTGAACATTACAAAGCCAGACTTGTTACTAAAGGCTTTGCTCAGAAAGATGTCATTGATTACAAAGAAACGTTTTCACCAGTTTCCAAGAAAGATTCTTTCAGAATTATCATGACATTGGTAGCTCATTATGATTTAGAGTTGCATCAAATGGATGTGAAAACTGTCTTTCTAAATGGGAGCTTAAAGGAAGATGTTTATATGAATCAACCAATGGGATTCATAGAGAAAGGAAAGGAACACATGGTATGTAAACTTAAGAGATCAATATACGGACTTAAACAAGCTTCCCGACAATGGTATCTTAAGTTCAATGATACTGTTGTTTCTTTTGGATTTAAGGAAAACATTGTTGACTGGTGTATATATCTGAAGATCAGTGGGAGTAAGTTTATATTTCTGATTATGTATGTTGATGATATCTTGCTTGCAACTAATGATCTTGGTCTGTTAAGTGAGACCAAGAACTTTCTCTCTAACAATTTTGAAATGAAGGATATGGGTGAGGCAAGCTATGTGATCGGAATAGAAATATTCCGGAATAGGTCACTTGGATTGTTGGGTTTGTCTCAAAAAGCATATAATAATAAAGTTTTAGAGAGATTTAGGATGGACAAGTGCTCAGCATCTCCTGTTCCAATTCAGAAAGGAGACAAGTTTAGTCTCGTGCAATGTCCAAAGAATGATTTGGAACGGAAACAGATGGAAAATATTCCTTATGAATATGTTGTTGGGAGTTTGATGTATGATCAAACATGCACGAGACCAGATATAAGTTTTGCAATTGGAATGCTGGGTAGATACTAGAGTAATCCAGGAATGGACCACTGGAAAGCTGCAAAGAAAGTTCTAAGATACTGGCAAGGAACGAAGGACTACATGCTTACTTATAGGAGATCTAATCACCTTGAGGTGGTTGGATATTCAGATTCAGACTTTGCTGGATGTGTGGATACAAGAAAGTCCACTTTTGGTTACGTATATCTTTTAGCCGGAGGGGCAATATCATGGAAGAGTGCGAAGCAGTCGGTCATTGTTGCATCCACTATGGAGGCTGAATTTGTGGCATGCTTTGAGGCCATTATTCAGGCTAATTGGCTGCGGAACTTTATTTCAGGACTTGGAGTAGTCGGCAGTATTGCCAGGCCGCTGAAAATTTATTGTGATAATTCTGCAGCTGTCTTCTTTTCGAAAAACGATAAGTACTCTAAGGATGCTAAGCATATGGAAATAAAGTACTTTGCCGTTAAAGAAGAAGTTCAGAAACAAAGAGTGTCAATTGATCATATTAGCACTGAACTTATGATTGTCGACCCTTTAATAAAAGGGTTACCGCCCAAAGCATTTACTGGCACTAGTGCAATAAGTGCTTTTTACGTCAGTTAAAATTGATTTTTTACGTCAGAATACTGACTGACGTAAACACAGCTGACGTTAATAGTTAATATTTTAACGTCAGTTGCGAACTGACGTTAAATATAACACTATTAACGTCAGTTCCTTAACAAAACCGACGTTAATTTTGTAAGCATTAACGTCGGTTTTTTAAACAACTGACGTTAAACTAAAACTATTAACGTCAGTTCTTTAATACAACGGACGTTGATTTTGTTAAAACTAACGTCAGTTGTTATAAAGAACTGACGTTAAAGGTTTAATGTTAACGTCAGTTGTAATAAACAACTGATGTTAATAGTGTACTGTATATTTTATAAAATACTATTAACGTCAGTTGTTTGATACAACTGACGTTAATAGGTTTTTTTTTAATTCAGTTTTAAAATATCACTCCCCTCAGCTATCCCTGCATTCAGTCCCCAAGAACAGAATATCACACACATTACATAATTGCAAAGGAAAATTGAACAATGGGGGGACTTAAAACCAAAACCCATGTATATATATAAATAAATTTTAGTTCCAATGTCTAAAAAACAAAACTATCTAAGTATATATATATACAAGTTATTAATTAGTTTCTAAAGTCTAACAAAAAAACTATTTATCTAAGTAGTGCGGAGGTATGTTGTCAATTCCTTTTTCAGCCGCATACTTGAAGAAGAATTCAGCGAAGCGCATCCTCAAGTCTCTTAACTCATCTTCTTGAATAGGCGATTGGTCGATAAATGCCTAGACACGTTCAAATAATAACAATAACATCAATGCAAGTCATCTTCAAAACTATAATATATAATTTAACAAGTTTAAATATTACCTTCTTCCATCCTTCCGTAATAGATGCGGAGACTATGTTCAGCATATGAAGCATCACATAATAGCCGCACGACCAACTGTCAGGTTGAAATCGAGACTACCAACAAAATTAATTTCAACGTCAGTTGAATATGCACATAAATTAGTAATTATAATAATTATTATTTGATAAATAAAATACCAAACCTTGAGGATGTTCCATACAGGATTTGCTTTAGCCTTAGAAGTCCTACTTCTCCCGTTGGCGCAACTTATGCTAGTCACCTTGGCAAGCTTATCATAAACAAATAATCATGTCGATCAATTAACAAACTCATTTATCATGTGTGTAATAAACTAAAAACAACTGATATTAAAACTTAAATTAAATTTTAGATTAGTTACTTACATATTTTCAGCTTCTTCCCACCTTCGGTGGCGGATCATGGTGGAGAGAGCAAAAGAATATGACAGTATGCCTAGACGGGTGAAGTACCAACAACTGCCAATGGTCATCCATACAGTAGGGAGCCAGATATAATTCTTTCGGATTGTCTACCAACAATTTCCCTATGTATTTACTCAATGCATCGCCAAAGAAAGAACTCGGGGCGGAAGGATTGACGGATCTAAGAAACCGTAAACTGATGCAACGCCCTTATCAAGCTGAAGACGATGGAGATACCTAAGATATGAAAAGGGTGTGGATGTTAATTACATAATATATATATTGAAATTAAAATAAATTATTAAATGGAAAAATACCAAAAATAAATAAGTTATAAAATTAAAATTAACTTACGTGCACGGTCCGATGACATTGTTGTTCATCCAGACGTTATTTCGCAGCGTTCCGAGATCGTCACCAACGAAGGAAAATATCCTCTGTTGATCTGGGCGTGCCACCCATCCATCGTGATCCAATGGACATACAAAAATCTCATGCGCATAATCCTCACCAAGTGAGAACAAACGAGTGATAGGTGACAGCGACACCGACGTTGACTTGGCCTTCAGTTTAGGAAAAACAAAATATATAAGTTTTTGATAATTAAAAAAAACACAAGTAATTATTTGACTAATTTGGAGATTAATAATGAATAAATACCTTTGCTAACATTACGAGCTCACGTCGTTTGGAGTCCAACTCAAGCTCGCGCATTTTCATTTCCAACTCATGCTCATGGCGCTGGACTTCCAACTCCCGCTCCCTAGCTGCCAACTCATCGTCCTCCACATGTGCCATACTAAAACTCTCTTTTGTGCTCACATGTGAAGCGTTGGCAAGCCTTGCGGTGTCCTGGGATGTACCGACGGAGGAAAGCTCTCTGGCAAGCGCCCGCTTGAATTCTCAGGTTGGCTATTAAGCCTTGCATCGATGTGATGTAATATCCGGGTTGGTCATGAGGTGCTTGAGTAATGTCAGCCAAAATTGATGCTTCATTGACCACCCGCTTTCGTGAAGCAGACTTGCCATAATATTGTTTAATGGTCACGTTCCCGGAACACCGAGAACCCGACCAGGATGGTCTTTCTTGCCTAGAGCAGTCATCAAGACGCCCCGCCGTCCGAAGGGGACGAATGCGCCCGGGAGGATTTTGCTTTAAGATCCATCTACAATGAAAAAAATGAAAAAAACGTGCAAGTGAAAAGTGTTGCAAGTATCTATACAAATATCAATTGAAATCAAGTTAATTATTTACTTACAATCTTATCTCGCCACTTCGCGAGTGGCATCGGCTTTAAAAGATCCCGCCTTTGTCATGCGGTCGGCTAACTGCACATCCTCGCGTTCGATGTCCGACGGAGGACTTGATGGTGTGCCCTCGTGCACCTCTCCTCTTTCAATCCTAGCAGAGTGCTCTTCCCCGCTCGCCTCGGCCTATCCGCCATCATCCGCTAGATCCGAGTATGGTACCCACCCCGAGACATGGTGTGGCGGTGGACGTTCTTCGCCCGATTCTCCGACCCTTATTTGCCTTAGCCTATTCAAACAAAAACACATAATTAAATACAGTTAAATGATCTATAATAAACATACAAAATTAACTTAATCAACCAACCTAAAATTCTTCATCCTGTCGACTCCTGGCAAACATATCCCAAGTATCCTGATCAATCCAGGGATAATCCGAGAACATTTTATCAAGCCGCTTCTTCCCAGATAGATAGTACCTGGTAAGATCATGCTTGAACCCATTCCAACGCTTTGATGCCATTTTCATACATTTATGACGATGATCCTCGTCATTTGGCACAGTCCAAGCTACCTACACATTAGATACATATATAACAACTGGATGGATTATAACTCGGATAATTATCTAATAATGTAAATCAAACGAATGTAAAGGTAAAATACCGTGATAGCCTCCCAAATCTGATCCTTAACGTTCTGTGGAACGTCATTCCAATGGTTGTAGTTGATGCTTACGTGCTGCTTCGCTTGTAGAAACACCCACTTATTAAATTCTTTAGCACGGAGTCCCTGGGCATTTAGATTAGCATCGAAGGACACCTCAAGCTTCTGTCCGCTCTGCCTGTCCTTCTCTAGTTTCTTCAACGAGGTGGCTCCTCTACCCCGTTTCCTATGAGCCTGTGATGTCTGTATGGACAAAAAAAATGATAAAATAGGGAGTTGTAACATTATAAACTTACATTAACAAGAAGGACTAAAGATAGTATATAACATGCATGTAAACTTACACTAGAATCAGCAGGCGTAGGCGTGATCGGGTCCTGCGAAACCCCCACAGTGTCCTCCCGTGCATGTGGGCTATCCGACCGATCCATATGTATGCCTGTTCAGAAACAATATATATGTATTAACATAGGTTATAACTCAAAATAAATACAGAAGTATAAATAAAAATAACTAGATAGGTCCTGTAGATATACAAAACATCTATATATCCAAATAAGGACAATACGGGAGATTGAAAACTATAGTTTTTGAAGATTGCCAAGCACTGGTCACGGCCTGGCCGTGATGTCCATCACGGCCGTAACGTGCCAACCGAACTGACCCTCATAGGCGTAACGATCACGGCCTAGCTGTGATGAGCATCACGGCCGTGACAGATCAACCAGCAGAGCAACATGCACTCAAAACCAAAAATAGAGACATTCCAAACAACTCAAACTCACGGTTTAAAGTTACAACTACTGAGACTACAGTTTCAACATACACTCAAAACCAAAAATAGAGACATTCCAAACAACTCAAACCCACAGTTTCAAGTTTCAACTCATCGAGACTACGATTTCAAACCAGCAGAGCAACATGCATGCACTCAAAACCGTGAATAAAAAAATGTGCCCTAATTAAAGACTCACTGAAATAGGCGCTCGCGTGGTGGTGGGGGAAGCTCGAGTGGTGGCCAACGTTCGATGTGGTTACTGAGAGAGCGAGAGGGACAAGGAGAGTTAGTGCGGCGGGAAGGCCGGGGAAAGAGAGATGTCAAGTTATTGCAAAGAAGGAGCGGGAAAGACAGAGTTAGGGGTTAAGAGTGTACCTCACGGTGGTGGCGAAGAAGCCCTCGCGGTGGTTGCGGTGGAGATGAGCTCGCGATTAGGGCGAGTGAGAGCGAGAGTGAGCGAGGGTTGAGCGTGATGAAAAGAGAAAAGACGTAGAGAAGTGGAGAAGGCGCGCGGGGTAAACGTTATAATTAAAATAAAACAACATTTTACGTCGGTTTTTGGTAAAACCTCGACGTTGAAGATCATATATTTAACGTCGGTTGTATTAATAAACGGCGTTAAAAACTCTCACACTTATTACGCCGGTTGTTAGTAATAACTGACGTTAAAGGTCATATATTTAACGTAAGTTGTATTAAGAAACTGACGTTAAAAACACTCACAACTTCTTACGTCAGTTGTATTACACAACGGACGTTAAAGGTAACATTCATTCCCTTGACTACGATCTTGTGCTACTTACCCATTCACCTTTGTACCTAATCCTCTTAATGAGCATTAAATTTATAGATAAGTTTTCAAGAAAATCGGAATAACTTAGTAACTTCATCCACTTGCTCCTATAAATAGCTTCCTTGCTTCCATCTCCTTTTAATTAATTTTCTCGCTTCACAATATGGCTCTGCCGTGGAGATTAACTTCATCACTCTTTCTTCCTATTCCTAGACTCAAAGGTCTTTGTCTTAATGGTCAAACAACTTCTGAGTTTGAGTAAATTACATTGCATGGATATTAAGGTTGGGTGAATCACGTAATGTGATTCTCTCACTTTATTTCATCCCCGTCATCCCTTTCACTTTGCTTTGGAAGCAAGTGATTGTGGATTCAAGATGATGCATCAAGGAACTCCACTGAAGAAGAAAGATGCAAAGATCCATTTCACTTTGCTTTCGCTGCTAGTGACTGAGGATTTACTTTGCATCTTGGAATTCAAGTGAGGGAGGTGATGCATCCATTGGAGTTTCTGATGACAGGACTGAGAAGAAAATGATGTTGATGCAGAAACTTTTTTATGTTTTAGGGCTATGTTGCAGAAATTTTTTATCTTTTAATCATGTAATTTTAAATTATGAATCGCTTCAATGTCATACAATTTGATTATACATATATCTTGTTTTATGTTAAGAGTTTATTTATTTTAATTTGCACAATAATTTGTTTACTAATTCAAGCTAATTAATAAAAATTAAAAATAAACTTGTATAAAAAAAAGGTTTAGAAATAAACTGCAGTACTATATGGAGTGATCTGCGTTAAGAGGGACAACAGGGACATGACAACCAATGAAATGAGTTTCATAATTATTTACGTCAGTTATTTATAGAACTGACGCAAATAGTTTACCCACCACCTCATTTTTAACGTCAACTTAATTGATGACTGCCAACTAATTTACATTATTTCCAATATTCATTCTGCACGTTTATAATATATAGGATTATTTACGTCAGCTATTTATTTAACTGAAGTAAAAATCAAACTTTTAACGTCAGTTGTATAAAAAACTGACGTTAAAAATTAATATTTTTTATTTAAAAACACTTTTAACGTCAGTTTTTTAAAAAACTGACGTTAAAAGTGTATAGATATCTGCAAAAACATTCATTCCTTTGACTGTACTGTGCTACTTACCCATGCCTTGTAACTCAATCCTCTTAATGAGCATTAAGTTTATAGGTAAGTTTTCAAGAAAATCATAATAGCTTATATAGTAACTTCATCCCCTGCTCCTATAAATAGCTTCCTAGCTTCCATCTCCTTTTAATTAATTTTCTGATTCACAATATGGCTCTGCTGTGGAGATTAACTTCATCACTCTTTCTTCCTATTCCTAGACTCAAAGGTCTTTGTCTTAATGGTCAAACAACTTCCGAGTTTGAGTAAATTACATTACATGGGTGATAAGTCTGAGTAAATTACATTATGTGAGTTGCTCACCTTATCACCTTCCGGAGAATCAGCTGCTGGAGGGCTAATCAGGTGCTCGGGGGTCACAGTTCCAAAACCTCAGCTTTGGCAGCAAGTGACCGTCTTGGAAGTCTCTGGAACCACTGCCTTTGCTTGAAACGGATCTGGTGCACCTGTTTTTGCCTCTCTCTTGAGCTCTCTCATGCCCCCGTTTTACGAGGTCTTCGAGTATATATAAGTTTTCCCTTTGGCATATTTCATAAAACTCTCTCGATGGGATGTAGCTTTAATGTTTAGGATTTTAAACCCTTTCAATGTAACTTTTTATAGGATTTTAAACCCTTTCAATCTTCTCAGATCGATCGATCAGTATTACACTTCATGAATGAGATCCAGGTTTGGGTTATTGATTCAACTTATACTTCGCACATATATTTTAGTTTTCAAAACAAAACACAAAACATCAAAGCAATTCATGTGAAACTGAAACTTTGAGGAAGGCAATGCGGAAGGAATCGTATACTAGATAAAAAAAATTATTAAAATAACTTTTAACGTCTGTTGATGTAGGGACTGACGTTAAAAGTGAAGAGACTCACTTATAACGTCAGTTCTTTATAGAACTGACGTTAAAAGTATAACTTTTAACGTCAGTTCTTTATTGAACTGACGTTAAAAGTGAGTCACTTCACTTTTAACGTCAGTCATTAAAACAACTGACGTTAAAATTGAATTAATGAAGCCTGATATTTACAAAACTGCCACCGCCTCCTTTTTAACGTCTAGCTTTTGGTTAACTGACGTAAACCTTTACCGTCTAATGTATATTTTCCAGTAGTGTGGTCATGTTGAAAGAATGGGCATTGTGTCTGCTAGCGAATGTTAAATTATGCTTTGAATTCATTAATGATGTATGTATGACACTCTAAGCTTATTAATGTATAAGTTTCTGAAATTTTTGTTTTCAAACTTATGTGTGCACAATTATGAATGATGATGTTGAAAAACATGAATGGTCTTTAAAATGACATTATTGTTAGACATATTATGTATTTCCCATGAAAGTGTCATATTAGGAATTAGACTAATATAGTAGTGCATGGAAGGAACTATGTCAAAGTAGGGATATATGACCGCCATGACTCTTATTATTTCTTGTTCTTAAATATGACTTACGATGAAACAATTGTCCTTATTTATGCGCATTATGATTGAGAATTTATTGGACCACATGAGGCTGTACTTTGTCACATGAGCCAAGTGGGAGAATGTAAGAATTAATGTCTCATGAGTGTGACAAATATTAGTGGGGTTTAATATTTAAATGAAAGGACATATTGTTTAATATTTGAATGAATGGTTATGACTCTTAGGAATGAGTCTTTTCATAAAAGAATATATTGCTTGATGGAAGCAAATATAAAAGGAAGGAAATGAAACATTTCCCTATCTCTGACTGGAAAGAAAGTCTCATAATTTCCATCAAAGTTAGAGGCATAAAGAGGAAGGAAATGGATATAAGAGTTTCCATTGTTGATTGAAGTTCAAGCAAAGAAGTATTAACATTTAAGCATGGAGAAAAGTTAGTGTTTCTATTCATCCTATCAATGAAGACTATAAATTCTTAAGATCCTTATTAATGGCTCAATATATGATAGAGTTTACAAAAACACCTTATACAATATAAATATTACATCAAAATAGAGCATTATGCGTGCAGCAGCACATTATACCAGAAGCATCATAAACCATAGGCAAGCTTCCAGTTGTAGAAGACAAAAACAGGATTACACCAAAGTAGAATAAGAACTAGGACACAAAAAAATAATACAACAACCTTTCTCAATATAACACCAACACTGGAATGAATGATGATTATTGATTAAACCAATTGTTAGAGTATCAAGAGCCCGTTTGATACAAATTTTCTGTGGGGAATTTTTTTTTTAGAATAATCACTTTTAAGGATTGTTTACCTGTTTGTTTCAAAAAATCATTAATTAATATGAAAAAACTGAAGCTATTTTGAGTAACTATTTTAAGTGATTTTTATGATTGTAAACAAATACAAGTCAACTTCTTCTACATTTTAAAATATCAAAAAACAAAAATTAAAAATCAATTGGTTATTTTATATGAAAATCCCACTTTCCTCCCACATAAATCCAATTATATAAATTATGCCCTTGAAGCATTCTTACCATAAGTTTATCTTCTAGATTAGCAGCCTCTGTTTCATGAATCTATCATACGTAAAGTTTAGCACGGTGGCCTTTCCAGAACAAATAGAGAGAATAAAGATGATTTTGACACTTAAAATCTGATTAAGTAGTTGAAAACTTGAAGTGCATGATAAGAATACAATAATGAAGTGTCATGGATATCCAACAACACATCTATATAAGTTATCATTTGCATTATTATTAGTGCTAAATAATTCAATGCTTAACTCTGAATCTTTTGAATTTACATAATAACTAACCTACCGTTGACAAAAGTGATCAAATTAAAAGGCTCTAAAACATAACTCAATATCCCGACAAATTAGCCTATACTCCTTGTCAGTTGCGCATATAATTGGAAATTCAAGTGTGAGTATTGGATATCTCACACTCGTATTGGTAAAGAATGAATAGAGTTAAGACTATATATAATTGGGAAGACCCATAAACTCATTCGTCGTCTTAAGATCTCGAGTCAAAATATAGTGTCAAACAAATTTATGTTGTTATTCAACTAGATCTTAACGAAGTTGTTCTCAGCTTTTGAGCTCCTCCTATGGCCCATCAGATAGTATTAGAGTTGATGTTTCCATTAGGCTAACTGTTTGGAGATGGTGGTTAGTGCTTGGCTTGGCCCTAACCCATGTTGTGGAGCACATTGACTCGGAATAATAAACCTTGCTTAAATGAGCTACACTTGAAAGTGAGATTGTTGGAAATTCAACTTTGGGTGTTAGAAGACTTATAAATTCAACCATTTTTTAGTTTTCCAATTTTTTTCTAATTATTAAAATAAAATTGGTGGTATGGTGGTGCTTGTTGGTTGACAATGACATGCTCTTATGCCCGACTCATACAAATCAACCACAAGCACGAGTGATCGCTTCCAGGTCAGCTTTGCATATTTCAATCGTCAAACCATGTGTGGCTGCATCTTGCTGCCTCATTTCCCTCTATGCGGCCCAAGACTAGTGACAATGCCTTGGATTTTGGCAAGGTTTTAGATTGCGATTGTCATCGTGATTGCATTTATGTTGCCTTTTAGCATCGTTACAGGCAATTGGGGGAAATGTGGTCGGTGTGATTTCAATTACAATTGCAATGCGGTTGAAAAGACTAACAAAATCATATATAACATTATGATCTCAGTTGTGATTATGGATCGCATTTAAAAACTGAGACACGTAGGGGGCATCGTATCTGAGGATCAAAGAATATTGTTTGGCTCATGATATCCAAAGGGAAACCCCAAAGACTGCTGCTCTGTCTAGCATTTAGACTAACCTTGACAGATTCTAATCAACTTTCCATTGTTTTTTTTTTTAAACCGTGGGGAGAGAGAAAAAGGAAAGCCAATAGCTAACTATCCTTCTATGATATCCTATAACCTGTTCACATTCCAAAAGAAAAAGTACCTGATCATCCTTGCTTTGTTTTCTATTTTTAAAAATAATTATAAAATTGTTATATTGTTTTCATTATGTTTTCTATAGAAATTTTAAAAACAAAAAACATAATGAAAATAAGATGTTCTGAAAACAGAAAATGAAAACAAAAAACTGAAAGTAAAACAAACAATATGCAGCACTTGTTGGGTTAATCTTTTATTTATATATAATAAAAAAAAAACCAGAGACACTACTTAACCAATGAAAGTAGGGGGAAAGAGGTCAATATCATCAATGTGGTCTAGGTGTGTATATAGGTCATTGATCTATTCTCGTGAATTAATTCAATTAATAGAGTAAGTGGTAAAGAAAGTGTGGGAACTTGAATACTGGTTATAATTTGAGCTATTTTGACACATGCTTGTTGGAGGTTGGTTTGGACACATACTTATCGGAATTTTGGCTATGGCATGTTATTTAGAAATTTGTTTCCTTCGTCATTTTGGTTTCGGAGAGTGTCCTCCCACATTTGATATGTGACAGACTAATTTTTCGGGATATTATGATACGTCTAAGCAGGTAACCCTTGATAAAGATGTTTTCCCCTACACACGGATCCAAGAATCAAACTCATGACTACATACTTAAAAGACCCAAGACGTCTTACCACTTGGACCAACACCATATTGATTTTTGTAAGTTTTTATTCTTTGAATAAAAATAAATCTTGTTTAAATACCGTTATGTATCGAATACAATCAATCAAATTTTTGATAAATAGTCATAAAATAATAATTTAAAAAGATAATAAAATATCCTTACTAAAATTATTTTAGGATATTTTGTTTGTGTAATTAAAATCAAATTTATTAGTAAACAATTTATAAGGTGGTTATTTTTTTGGGTGGAGAGATAAGGTTTGAAGTGATAAAGTGGAGGTTATGTGTTCAACTCTCCACTAACATAATAAATAATAAAAATCTAACATTTGCCTATAAAAAAAAAAATTACAACACATGATTCCTCTTTTACATTGAAAATGAATTAAAATTAAACTCATTTTTTTTAATATATAGTTAAATCCCCACATCATCCAGCTTATATTCAGCATCGATCTTCTCACCCATATATAAACTCCAATTATTTTCTGAATTTGCAGCTTGAATGAAAAGATTGGTTGATCTTTTCAGAACAGGTAAACCTGATGGAGACACTTGAAATAAGATAATTTGAAGTGAATGATAAGTAAGCAGCAGGTTTTGTGATGGATACTGGAACATTTGTGTGTATATTTACTAGACAATTCAACGTTAAAGTCGTGAATCTTTGCAATATCATAACTATCTACCTTTGAAAAACCATCAACAATTAAAGGACAGCAAGTATAATTCACTATCCTCCCGACAATTTAAACTACGTATGAAACACGTAAATGCAGCTTTTCACATTTGAAGACAAGATTAGTTATAAATCACAAAACATTAGCCAAGGGAAATCCTGCTTAATGAAAGCCCTTATCAGTTTGGCCTTTTGTATTACACATATACGTTCAAATTAATCCTAGTACTAATTAAAGTTTATCTGTCTGACTGGCCACTTATCAAACGATGAGTTTACAAGAGGCTAATTATTTTGTTTTAGATACTCTTTTGGGGTTTTTGGTTCTGTTTTCCTGTTTATTTTGGTTGTGTCCTTTTTGCTGGGGGCCTTTGCTGGTTTTTCTGTACTTTTGGTTAAATTTCAATTGGGTATTGGTGCTATTGGGGCTTTAGGTAGATCTTCAACCTGATGGCATGCTCTTCTATGGGTTCAACAATTATCTTCTTTCTCTTTATGATTTGGGTTCTTTTGAATATGGCTTCGAGTATCCAAATACTCGCATTAATAATATTTTTCTTATAAAAAAAAACTTAATTAACACAGAAAAAGCTAGTGAGAAATTATTTTGTATATTAAACTTTGTGCCCCTCATGAGCTACTATTGAGCTTCAGCAATATATATATTTTTTTGGAATTCTAAAAATAGTGGCGAGTAAACTACCATTCTGGGGTCACGAGCGACATGGATATAACCCCTCCCAAAAAGTTTATTTTTCACAAGGATTCAAGCCAAAAATCTCCCACTTATCAAAAATACCCCTTATGCACTCTGCACTTTACTACCTAACATGTTTTCGCTAGACCAAGCCCTTTAGGTAGCATAGCAATATTTATAAAAGCATAAATGGAGTCATTATTAATGTTAGGATCTTCTAACAAATGCCTTTAGAATACTGGTTAAAGAACTCAAAAATGGCGAGAGATTTCGTTGAAAAATCAAGTGTTCATCTTCTCAAAATATCAATGCACCACTTTCCAATAAAATCTCTTTTTTTTTTATTCCTTAACCAGTATCCTAATCCCTAAGAGCATTCGTAAGCATTCTCCGTGATCTTAAATCACACACACAATCAAAGGAATCTGCTATATATAGATCCCAATTAAATGAATCTGCTATAGTTTTGGTGCAATTAATATAAAGAATTAGCAATCATTCTGATTTGGTGAAGGGATAAAAAGGCCTACCATCCTGCGCGCGCGTAGCTTAGGGATCATCAGAACTCGCTTAAGAAAGGAGACCAGAAGAAAAACTCAACAATATGATTTAACTAAAAAAGGAGACCTGAAAGTAAGAAACATGGCAATGGACACTCTGACTCACCTAATGTCTTGATTGCTTAATGCTTTTGCTAATTTATTTATTTTTAATAGTTTAGAAAGTCATTACCGCTATTTACTGCTGATCAAGACTAATTAACCAAAGAAAAACTCTTACAATCGGCAGCCCCACGAAGACGATTCAACAATTCAGCAGCTGTGAGAAAAGTGCAAAACTCAATCACTTGGCTCGATCTTCACTATATATTCCGCTGTAAAATACCTACCAAGACGAGAGGGTCATTAATTGTATGACATGTATTTTACCCACAAGTCTATCCCAACTCTACACTGGGACTTCCAATTGGTTGCAACTTCCTCAATTTTGTCAAACAAATTACATGTATACGTTAGGTACTTGTAACAAATATGGATCTTAATTTTAATTATAAGTTATAACATCTCTGGTTAGTTCACATATATATGAGCTCCAGGTCTCTAGCCATACGAGAACGAGAATTGGACAAGAAAATAATGCCATAAGATTGCTTGACATAGAGATTTTCCCATGTACAATATAGGAAAAAGCTACCTATATACTCACGCTTTATTACATATATGACACATGCATAGATCAAACGGAGCCGTTGATTTCTAACACTGATGTATGAATGTTCGTGAGATATATCTGTATAAAAAAAACTGTCTCCTTCTCTATATAATAATATATTATTATATATACAATAAAGCATATGGACATAGCTAGCCTCTACATTTTGAGCCGTCCATTTTTTCTTGCCTTGTCATGAGTCAACCCTGCATTTCCAAGCCCTTAATTTCGTTGAACTGTATGAAAGTTGAGTACATATAGCTCAAGTTCAAGCATGTTTCACGGTTTAATAAGACAAAAGCTAGAATGTCATGCGTGGTTTTAGTTGTCCAGTTGATCACTAGAGTTTATACCCTAAGTATTTTATTTTATTTTTTTGAAATATTATACCTTGTACATATATAAATATTCATTCCTTGTTTGATCATATGCATGAAATTCGACACATGCACACAACACACATGGAGAAGAAGAAACAATTTTTGGTTCTAAACACACTGTATCCCAACACTGTCAACGAAGGACTAATCACTGTTCGCGCGGCGTGACTTCTGCTGGCCAAGTATTATTTTAACACCCTCAGGAATCGAACCCTGGAGCAAACCGAGTCGACCCCTAGAGTGTCCCAGTGCAGGCCTTAAAATCACTGAGCCGAGAGGCTTGGTTAGAAGAAGAAACAATTTAAAGCAATGAATTTGTTTTTTGTTTTTCAATGTGAAAAATATGAGTGATCAAAGGCGAGAATGCACCAACATGTGGTTGGTCCAAGTGGTCAGGGATTCGAATCCGGGCTCTTGTGTATAGAGAAAAACCTGGTTGGAAATGGAGAACCCACCTCGTGTGTCCAACAGGTTCCCTGACGGAGATTAGTCACTGCTAATGGTGGTGGATACTTCGTACATATATCATGTTTACCCAAAAAAGGCGAGAATGCGAAAGAATCTACTAGCTAATTAAGGTGAAAAGTTAACTGATACAATCAAACATTCAAACTCTACAAATAATTAACATGTAAGGCAAATTAAAGTATCCTCAAGTTGTAGGATGCATATTTAGCATTTTTAACTTTAAATGAACAATAGGGCTCAACTCAATGAAAATCATGTAAGATATTACAGTTATCCTAAGCATGTTCCTGATATCAAATGGAACATTCGAGATCAATACTTTGAAATCCTACAGTAATTTGGTGTTTAAAGTAAGAAATAAATGAGGGAATTAAGATGATAGAATAAGAAAATGATAAAATAAGAAAACAAACAAAAATTTTGTTGGAACCAAAGTGTTTTGATTTAAATAATCTCTACATTTTGATATTAATAAAATGATTAAATTTGTTTGACAAAGTGTTAGTTGAGATCTAACATGTGCTTTCAGTTATGCAGAAATATTTATAATATAAGTAATGGAAACTTGGGATAAGTTTTCGTTGGACTCCTTGAGAAAAATATGCGTCCACCCTTATAGACGGTTGCTCTAATATTGGTAAAGTTATTTATTTATTTAATTGAGTAGATTGGTTTTTTTAAGTAGACGAGACACTAAATGTTTACTAGACGGAAATCAAGATAAGTTACTTAGATACAGCAAGTCCAAAGACTTGATAGTAGACGTGTCTAGCTTGCCACGTCAGCAGACGGGAATAATTGGTAGAATTGAATGAACTGAAAGATAAAATAATCAAGTAGACGAGCTTTGAGTGCCACGTCATCAGACGGAGATTATGATAACTCACCGAGGTATAACAAGTCTAAAGATTTGATAGACGAGAGGATATTCCACGTCAACAGACGAGCAAAATAAAATAGTGAACGGACTTAGTCTCACATAAGTAGACGGAGTTCTTAAGTAGACGAGCTCCATCTTTTGAATGAATATATAAATGCAATCCGAATATCTTGAATTTATTTCAAATGATTGATATTTATTTCTATAGAATATTTGTTCTTCACATTTGTTTTATATGCTTTAATGTTTTACCTTATTGTAAAAGAAACATAGTATCATCAAAGAAATGCAAAAAGCATAATCGTACAATGAGAAACTGCAAAACGATCTGTATGATGATAACTTTATGGCTGGAAAAAACTGGATTGTACACAAAGGAGGAACAATAAGTTTTCAAGCTGCAATGCTCAGAGCAGTGAGCCTCCATTTCGTGCTACCTCGATAACCAATAGTACTTTTCAGCATTGCCACAATCTAGCTATCAGTCACAACGGATATCATGCATTCAATGCTATCTCTGAACGGGACTATTCAAAATAACCGTTGTAGAAATACAAGCGAAGAAGAAGGTCGCTATAAATAGAAGACCTCAAGTTCTGAAGATCAACTTTTTGCCAATCGATAATCACTGATTCTAATTTTATTTTAAGAGCAAGAGTCTGTATCCTTTAGTTTGAATATTGTTGCAATATTCAACTGATCTTAAACTTTCATATCCTCACACATAGTGAGTTAAGAAGATCATAAGTTAAATCTCTTTGTAAGAGTTAGAGCTTGGAGATGCTTGGTAAGAAAGGAATACTTGTAAGCCTGGAGAGGTGTTGAATACTTGGTTGTAATCTATTTGGAAAATAGTGGAGAAAAACCTTCAAGTAGAAGGGACTGAACGTAACTATTGGTTGGAAGAGAGTGAACCAGGATAAAACATCTTGTATGAATATTTTATCCCTAAACTCTTACAGCTTTATTTGTTTTTACTGACTGAGGAGTTTTGATATTGCTTTTGTTAAAAGTTTTTAAAAAAGATCTATTTCTTTGTGCTTGCTTCTGATTTAATGTTCTTGTGTGCAAAAATAGTTTTAAAGGTTGTTTTCGAAAATTATTAACAAACACAATTCAACCCCCCTTCTTGTGTTTGCCTGTGTCAACTTCAAATTTGACAAAAAATTATTGAATAACAAAATTGTGTGATAGAAACCTATTACATGACTTTTTTTAATTTGAGATCATCAGCATTCGAAAATCACAATAGACTTTGACTAATCCGAATCAAGTCAGGAAGTTCCATTTAAGAGGGTAAAACTCCCCCAACACATTCTTGTGTTTGCTCGTGTCAACTTCAAATTTGACAAAAAATTATTGAATAACAAAATTGTGTGATAGAAACCTATTACACACAAGTGCAAAATATGCATTTAACATCGGGTTTTTAACATCGGTTTTAACAAAACTGATGTGAAAAAGGAGGCGGTGTCATTTTTGAAATTAAACTGAAATATTTTAACATCGGTTCTAATAAAAACCGATGGGATAAAAATATTTAACATCGGTTTTTATAAAAACCGATGTGGAAAAGTGAAACCAATTTTTTTTTTTATCAAACATAAGATTAGACATCGGTTTTTCTATAACCGACGTGGAATAGTGAAAAACATCGGTTTTGTGATAACCAATGTGGAAAAGGGAAACAAAAACAAAATTTTTTTAATCAGCCATAAGATTACAAATCGGTTTTATTATAACCGATGTGGAAGATTGAACAAAAAAAATTAAATTTTTTTAAGCAGCAACATTTTTAACATCGGTTTTTGTTGTTAACCGATATGGAAAAGAAATATAACACATCGGTTTTGGAATAACCAATGTGTATTTTCATTTTGTTTTCATTTATTCATCCCTCCAATTCCTCTCTTGCGCGCTACCAGAAACCTAATATTTTCTCTGTTGCATGCGCGCTCCGTAACCCTCGCACCCTCACACCTCCATTCTTGCTCGCTCGGCCGCATCCTCTGCTGTCACCTCAGGCTCGAAGCCCCTTCGCTTGCTCCGCCGCTTCGTGTTGTGACCCTGTAGCCTTCGCTTGCTCCGCCGCTTCCTGTAGCCTCGAAGCCCACTGTCCGATGCTTGCTCCACTTGCTCCGTCGTTTGCTCTGCTTGCTCTGCCGTTTAGTCACCTCAGGTAATGCACCTCTTATACCATGTTTCTAAGGAATCTGAGCATTGGGAAAGTACAATGGAAGATTCTTCGACCCATTCGATTTTTTGACTAAATTTTCTCATTTCAGGGTTGTGCAAAGGGCTTGTTGTGGTACTGGTTAGTGGCCACATTTGTGGTTCAAGCTTTCCCTTCAGTTGTTACCTATCTTGCCCTCATTCCTTGCAAGGTACAATATTTACTTTGAACCTTAACTTTGGTCGGTAATGGTTTTTCCATTTTTTGGTTTTGGATAAAAGTAAATGAATTGGAAGTTGTTGATTTTTTGTTGATTGGGATTGAAGAATCATGAATGCCGAGTTATTTTTTTTATCCAATGCTATGTGGGATTTGTTGTAAGTTTGGTGTGTGCTTAAAAATGTGTTCAAAACTACAGTGATGAGTTTTCCTCATGTTATGTAAAGTTTTTTCATGAATAGTTTTGCCCTCTTTTGAGGGTGTGGTAATTATTACCTATTGCTTTGTGGTTTTTGATTATCAGGGGTGTTATTAGTCTCTTTGTTTGAATCTGACTTTGATTATTTGAGTCTAACTGGTGGTTGAATTTTCGATGTTCAAATTATGGAACTCTTTACTTATCCTACAACTCTTCAAAGATGACTATTAATTGTCAATGCCTTTAGACAGTTATTTTGTTATTATTTTCAGTTTGTGACTTAAAAAAGCAGCTAGTATATTAACCATTGCTTATTTTGATTTTTGTTTGCTTTGATTTAGGGATTGGAGTGTTTTATTAATTTTTTTAATGTTAATTAATTAGTAAAGCCTTAGTTTCCCGTATGAGATGCAATCTTAATGAGCACACGTGTACGTGCTTAATGTACCGCTCATTGTATTGGATCTTGAATTGTCCAAAGTTGGACAGTTTGGGAAAAAAATTTTTCTTCATTCAGTTAAAATAGTTATTCATTGATTCTAACGTTATATACTTGATGAAAGTTCAGATTGATACGTTTCCTTTCGTTCTCCGAGTGCATACTTTATCGTGGGGGATGTCATCGCGTTCAAGTCGTGTACGTCGGAGACCGAAGGGAAATGTTGCCGAAATTTCGTCGATTATGAGCATGAGAGTTAAGGACCAAATGTTAACCGAATGTTGAAAAAGTTTCTTCTCGAATGGGATAGGGCCATACCCTGTCATAAGAAGTAGTTGATGAATATGTTGGACTAAGTACGAAGTTATTGGTTTTAGTCATGGATCGCGGTTGGATGAATGCTAGACAGACAAGTGATGAGTATGAGAATGGAGTGGAAGATTTTCTACAGTTTGCAAAAACAAATGCTCCTGATAGTGGTAACAAAATGTTTTATTTTCCTTGTCTTAATTGTTTGAATGAGGGACGACTAGAAGCTGAGGAGATACGTGATCATCTTATTTGTGAGGGGATTTGCAAAAGTTATACAACATGGATATGTAATTGTGAATCGTTAGACGGGCCGAGGGTGTCGGATAGAGAGGAAGTTGATGACGTGGATATGGACGATGGACTAGAGGACATGATCCGTGATGTTGGGCAAGAGTCTTTTCGGCGCGCACATGTGTATGATACTTTGTGCAGTGATGCGGAAGTGGCTTTGTATCCGGGGTGCACTAATTTCATGCGGTTGTCAGTGGTGTTAAGATTGTTCAATGTGAAGGTGAGAAATGGGCAGAGCGATAAAAGCTTTACCGAATTGCTTGAGTTGTTGAAAGACATGCTTCCAGAAGGTAACACATTGCCATCTCGAAACTATGAGGCGAAGAAGATATTGTGTCCGATGGGTATGGAGTATAAGAAAATACAGGCTTGCCCCAATGATTGCATATTGTACAGGAAAGAGTTTGAAGAGATGCACGAGTGCCCCAGGTGTGGGGTATCACGCTACAAAGTGAATGATGGTGATTCTAGTTGTGATGTGGTCACCAAAGGTCCTCCTACGAAGGTGTTATGGTATCTTCCCGTGATTCCGTGGTTCAAGCGATTGTTTGCTAATGTAAATGACGCAAAGAACATTAGATGGCATATAGATGAGAGGAAGTGTGATGGACAGCTTCGCCATCCGGTCGATTCTTTGCAATGGAAGAGAAGTGATAGTTTGTTTCAGGATTTCGGCAATGAGCCCGAAACCTCGGAGCTTGGACTTGTTACCGATGGAATGAATCCATATGGAAACTTAAGTGGTATTCATAGTTCATGGCATGTTCTCCTGGTAATTTACAACTTGTCTCCTTGGTTGTGCATGAAGCGCAAATACATTATGTTAAGTATGATGATTTCGGGTCCTAAACAGCCAGGAAATGATATTGATGTTTATCTGAGTCCCTTGATTGAAGACTTGAGAATGTTGTGGGATGAAGGCGTTGATGTGATCGACGGGTATTGCTGTGAGACATTCAGATTGCGTGCCATGTTATTTTGCACCATCAATGACAAGCATATGGGAACCTGTGTGGGTATAGTGTTAAGGGGCATAAAGCATGTCCAATATGTGAAGAAGTTACATGTTACCATCAACTACAACATGGAAGGAAGACAGTTTATCTTGGGCATCGGAGATTTCTACGACGTAATCATCCTTATCATAGATTGAGAAAGGCTTTCAATGGACTTCCGGAGAATGAAATTGCTCCGGTGGCCTTGACTGGAGAGCAAGTTTATGAAAGGGTGAACAACACTAATGTTATCTATGGGAAGACCCAGAAGAAGGCTACCGAGAAGAAAATATGGAAGAAGAGGTCGATCTTCTTTGATCTTCCATACTGGTGCAAGCTTGATGTAAGACATTGTATTGATGTGATGCATGTGGAGAAAAATGTGTGTGACACTTTAATCGGAACGCTTTTCAACATTCAAGGCAAGACAAAGGATGGTGTGAATGCTTGTTTGGATCTAGTTGCGATGGGTATACGAGAGCGGTTAGCTCCACATAAAGTGGGGGATAAGAAGACTTATTTACCCCCAGCATGTCATACTTTATCAAAAAAAGAGAAAAGTTTCTGTGAATGTCTACAGGGAGTCAAAGTGCCACAGGGTTACTCTTCAAATATCAAAAGACTTGTCTCAATGAAAGATCTCAAATTAGTTGGCTTAAAGTCTTATGATTGTCATGTCTTGATGCAACAACTACTACCGGTGGCCATTCGTGACATCTTGCATAAAAATGTCAGACATGCCATTACTAGGTTATGCTTATTCTTCAATGCTATATGTAGCAAGGTCATTGACACTAAAAATTTGGATGACTTGGAAAATGAGGCAGCCATTATCTTGTGCCAATTGGAGATGTATTTTCCACCTTCATTTTTTGACATCATGGTTCATTTGATTGTTCATCTAGTGAGGGAGATTAGATTGTGCAGCCCCGTTTATTTAAGGTGGATGTATCCGGTTGAGCGATACATGAAGATCTTTAAAGGATATTTGAAGAATCCACACCATCCCGAAGCATCTATTGTTAAAAGGTATGTTGCAGAAGAAGCTATTGAGTTTTGTACAGACTACATGTCAGAAGCGGAACCTGTAGGGCTTCCGAAGTCTCGTCACGAAGGAAGATATGATGGTAAGGGTACACGAGGTATCACTGTTAAGAGCATGGATCGGGAGGAAGTTCTTCAAGTACATTTGTATATATTGAATAACACTGATGAGGTTGAACCATACTTATGTGAGCACAAAAGCATCATCAATGAAACTTACCCTAGAATGAATGAAAAATGATGTTTGAACAAGCATAACAAGACTTTCTTGAACTGGTTTAAAGAAAAAATTTCAAAGGATGGTATTACTTCTGATACATTAAAATGGCTAGCACAGGGGCCTAACTTTAATGTCATATGTTGAAGTGGGTACGATATCAATAAGTTTTCCTTCTATACAAAGTCCCAGGATGACAAAAGTATTATGCAAAACAGTGGGGTTATGGTCGTCGCTGAGTCCATGCATTTCTCCAGGTGACGAACTGTATATCCCAAAGAACGAACTTATGGAGATTGTACTCGATAAAAAAATGGCTAGTTCTGCACACCTATCGTTATGGTGCACGTAAGTATATTTTATTTATAAGTTAAGTAATTAAATTTTAAATACTATGATAATTAACATGTTTTTTCAATATATTAGGTATCTGCATCGTATGTTAGTTGATCAGGGTAACCTCACCCTTTATGGGTTCATTGACCCCATGTTCATTCAGGGTGATGTTCTCCTAGCATCAGAAGACCCGGTCACCACCATACGTGATATACTTACCCGAGAAGAACATCAATTATACCTTGCGCCTTATCTCAATAAGTAAGTACCAGTTATTTATTTATAACTATATATGACTTAGTCACTAATTGTTCCGCAAATACAGCAAGCATTGACAACTGTTGATCTTGTACCCTAGGATGAATGTCGTGGTCTTCTTCTGCTCAATGGGAAATAAGCCGGCGAATGAACTGAAGATGATCATGGAAATGTAAGCATTAAAATACTTTATAATCAGTAATGCAGTTGTTTTAATTATCTGAAATCTATTCGATATACTTTAATTAATGCTTATTTTGTCATGATAGTTCTATTAATGCAAACCACATGTTGCATGGTGAAAGGCGTCTGGCTATTAGATGGATTATTCCTAATGTAAGATATTTATTAGTTCAAACGCTTCAAATGCAGTGGGTATAATTATTGATTTCTATTTAATTCCTCATATTCTAATTGGGTTTCATTTGTACGTAGTCCCGTATACAACGTGGATCATGGGAATGTGGATACTATGTGATGAAGTGGATGGTCGAAATTATCTCCTCCAGGATCACTGAAAGATGGCACGACGTAAATGTTAATTGGTAACAATTAGAAGTAACTGTTATAGATTCGTTATATGTTTTATGTTAGTTTATTACTTAAAAGATATAATCTTTTGTCCAATTAAACTTGCAGATATTCAACAATCCTACTCCATTATCTGATGCTGACATCAATAACTTAAGGAGCCATTGGGCAACTTTCTTTCTTGAAGCGTACCAACCATAGTTTGTATGTAGTTAGTTTAAAAACTTATCATGTACTAGCTATATTGTACTTTTGACTGATATATATTTTGATATGAAATCTATAATATATCATGTAGCTTTTTGGTTTCTAATTATCTTTGTTGTCTGAATGTAATTGAACATATGCATTGTTCATAATAAATTCAGTATATATTAATTTAGTGTGTTTTTGTTGTACAAAAGTGATTGTGTTGAGAATATTTAGAATATGTTATACTGGTATTGATCTGGATTACTGAAACGGGGGAAAAGAATGATAGAAATGTAAAAAGAGTTTTAAAAAAAATGAGACTTTTCACATCGGTTATACAAAAACCGATGTGGAAAGTTCACTTTGCACATCGGTTATATTTAAAACCGATGTGGAAAGTGATATTTCCACATCGGTTTTGTGATAACCCATGTGACAAATGAACTTTCCACATTGGTTATTTAGAAAACCGCTGTTAAAAGTATACTTTAGACATCGGTTTTAAAATCGATGTGAAAAGTATCAATAAACAACATCGGTCGTTTCAACATCAGTTTGAAAACCGATGTGAAAAGCCAAAAATAACCGATGTGGAATCCCTTTTCTGCACTAGTGACATTACTTTTTTTAATTTGAGATCATCAGCATTCGAAAATCACAATAGATTTTGACTAATCCGAATCAAGTCAGGAAGTTCCATTTAAGAGGGTTAAACTCTCCCAACCACTAGTGCAATAAGTGCTTTTTACGTCAGTTTAAATTGATTTTATACGTCAAAATATTGTCTAACGTAAATACAACTGACATTAATAGTTAATATTTTAACGCCAGTTCTTTAAACAACTGACGTTAAATATAAAACTATTAACGTCGGTTCTTTAACACAACTGATGTTAATATTGTTAAAACTAACGTCAATTCTGTTAAAGAACTGACGTTACAGGTTTTATTTTTAATGTCAGTTTCCTAATATAACTAACGTTAATAGTGTACTCTATATTTTATAAAATACTATTAACGTCAGTTGTTTGATACAACTGACGTTAATATATATTTTTTAAAAATTCAGTTTTAAAATATCACTCCCCTCAGCTATCCCTGCATTCAGTAAATATCCCAGTAACACAGAATATCACACACATTACAGAATTGCAAACACTACCCTTAAATTTCAATATTAACTAAAAGAAAAGAAATATACAAAGTAACAATGGGGGGACTTAAAACCAGAACCCATATATAGGAAGAACATAACTATCTACAAGTATATATATATATATATATATATATATATATATATATATATATATATATAAATTTTAGTCTCTAATGTCTAAAAACAAAACTACCAATCTAAGTATATATATATATATATATATATATATATATATATATATATATAAATGTTATTAATTAGTTTCTAAAGTCTAACAAAAAAATTATTGATCTAATTATTGCGGAAGTATCTTGTCAATTAATTTTTCTGCTGCATAATTGAAGAAGAATTTCATAAGCGCATCCTCAAGTCTCTAAACTCATCTTTTTGAAGAGACAATTGGTTGTTAAATGCCTATACATGTTCAAATAATAACAATAACATTAGCGCAAGTCATCACCAAAACTATAATATATAATTTAACAAGTTGTTTAAATATTACCTTCTTCCATCCATCCGTAATAGATGCGGAGACTATGTTCAGCATATGAAGCATCACATAATAGCCGCACGACCACCTGTCAAGTTGAAATCGAGACTACAAACAAAATTAATTTCAATGTCAGTTAAATATACATATAAATTAGTAATTATAATATTAATTATTTGATAAATAAACTACCAAACCTTGAGGATGATCCAATCAGGATTTCCTTTAGCCTTAGAAGTCCTACTTCTCCCGTTGGCGCAACTTATGCTACTCGCCTTGGTACGCTATCATAAACAAATAATCATGTCAATTAACAAATTCATATATCATGTGTGTAATAAACTAAAAACAACTGATATTAAAACTTAAATTAAATTGAAGATTAGTTACTTATGTATTTACAGCTTCCACCACCTCATGTGGCAGGTTTTGGTGGAGAGAGCAGGAGAATATGACAGTATGCCTAGACGGGTGAAGTACGAGCAACTGCCAATGGTTATTCATACAGTAGGGAGCCAGATATAATTCTTTACGATTGTCTCCCATCAAGTTCCCTATGTATTTACTTAATTCATCGCCAGCAAAGAATTGAGGCATAAGGATTGACAGATCTAAGAAGCCATAATTAAATACGGAGCCCTTATCAAGCTGAAGACGACGGAGATACCTAAGATATGAAAAGGTGTGGATGTTAATTACATAATATATATATATATATATTGAAATTAAAATAAATTATTAAATGTAAAAATACCAAAAATAAATAAGTTATAAAATTAAAATTAACTTACGTGCACCAGAGACTCAAAACCGTGCTGGCCATCCACACGTTATCTCTGCAGGCACATCCGAGATCTTCACCACAGAAGGAAAATATCCTCTCTTGATTTGGGTGTGCCACCCATCCATCGTGCTCCAATGGACATTCAAAAATCTCAAAGGCATAATCCTCACCAAGTGAGAACAAACGAGTGACAGGTGACTGCGACACCGACGTCGACTTGGCCTTCAATTTAGAAAAAATAAAATAGATAAGTTGTTGATAATTAAAAAAAACACAAATAATTATTTGACTAATTTGGACATTAATAATGAATACATACGTTTGTTACCATTTCGAGCTCACGGTGTTTGAAATCCAATCTCAAGCCCACGCCTTTGCGTTTCCAACTCAAGCTCACGGCGTTGGACTTCCAACTCCTGCTCCCTAGCTGCCAACTCATCGTCCTCCACATGTGCCTGTTGACGGATCTGGGCAAGTATACCCAGTCGTGCAAGTAATACGGTGGTGAGACCGGTAATCGTATCCACGGGGATTGGATGTCAACTACCAATTCACAAGTTCAGCAACTATCTAGACTAAACTATAAATCACGAGAAATTAAAACATAAAAATAAAGCAACAAAAGCAATAAAATGTTTTTGGTCTTTTTGGGGACTTTTTACAAACACTTGGAGTGTAGAAAGAATATGTTGGGACTAGACTTCACCAAACCTCTTTCTCATGCAATACCAGGACTAGATACCTCTCATTCATGCTTCAAATATTAAAATCAATCCACTAAACTACTCAAGCCCCGATCTCTCGGATGACAAGAGCCTAATTCCACTAATAGACCCTAATCTCTTAGGTGGTCTAGATTAATGAAATTGCATTAGGATTAGGGATTACACAATTACTAGCAAACCAAACTCCATCTCTAGATGCAAGGGTTACTAGGTGATTAATTTCAGTTCCGGTTCTGATACGAACGTCTCCATTACATACCAAAACACTAATCGAGTCATGGGGGTGCTAGCCACAACAAGCATTAAGCACAGAAAAATAAACACTAATACGAAGGCATGAACACAGAATAATCAGTCAAGGCAAATACATAATAATAAGTTTGATTACATCTAATCCCAACAAACTGGGTTCAGTTACTCATATTTACAGAGAAAGACAAACCAGAAAAGTAGTAGAGAAAGGAGGAAAGGGAGAACTCCATTGAAGCTTCCCACTGTCGTCACAGCAACCCCCTAACTCAGCTCCCTTCTAGGGTTGGAACCCGTAGCCCAGCCGCAGCCTCCAAGTGCTTCCCCCTCCCAGAACTCTTCCTTTCTGCCCTAAAACAGCAACTTATACCAATCAGTTCTCCGCTATCTCGCGAGGCGAATGTTAAAAATCTGCTGTTTCAGAGGATTGAACTCTCGTGAGGCGAGAGTTGCTCGCGACGTGAAATAGTAAAGTGCTTCTCCAATATGCCCGTGAGGAGCATCAGGGCCTGGGCGTGATGGCTTCTGGTTTCCATACTCGCGAGGCGAGACAAGGTTCGCGAGGCGAACCAGAAAGGCTTGCATTTTATGGAACAGTCAGCTTTCAGGTTCGCGAGGCGAGCCAGTCTCGCAGGGCGAATCTCCAGAATTCTTCTTGGCTCAATTTCTTCTCTTTTCAGGCTCTATTTCATCCAAGCTTCATTATAGCCAAATCTGAGCATTTTTCATCAATTTATGCAAAACAACACACAAAACCACCTTCACCCGTTCCAAGGTAAAAACTAATAAAAATCAAACTAAGAATGCCTAATCTATATGCAAAATGCATGCAAAAGTGTACAGGAAATATGATGTAAAATCACACTATCAGTGCCCTACTATAACTCTCTTTTGTGCTCACGTGTGATGGGTTGGCATGTCCTGCGGTGTCCTGGGATGAACCGATAGAGGAAAGCTCTCTAGCAAGCGCTTGCTTGAATTTTGGGTTGGATAGGAAGCTTTTCATCAGATGCGTTGTAATAGCAGGGTTGGAGATGAGCTGCTGAGTCATGGATTCCAAAATTGATGCCTCATCGACGACCCACTTTCGTGAAGCAGACTTGCCATAATATTCTCTGATGGTCATGTTCCCAGGAACACTGATAACCTGACCAGGATGGTCTTTCTTGCCTAGAGCAGTCATCAAGACGTCCCGCCGTCCATAAGTGAAAAGTTTTAAAAATATCTATACAAATATCAATTGAAATGAAGTTAATTATTTACTTACAATCTTATCTGCCACTTCGCGAATGGCATCAACTTTAAAAGATCATGTCTTTGTCATGCGGCCGGCTAACCAGACATCCTCGCGGTCGATGTCCGACGGAGTACTTAATGGTGTGCCCTCAGGCACCTCTCCTCTTTCTATCCTAGCAGCATGCTCTTCCTGCTTCTCCCTCAGCCTATCCTCCATCATCTCCTCGATCCGAGTCTCGTACCCACCCTGAGACATGGTGGGACGGTGGACGTTCTTCGCCTGATTCTGCCTACCTTTCCCTGCCTTAGCCTATTCAAACAAAAACACATAATTAAATACAGTTAAATGATCTATAAGAAGCATACAAAATTAAATTAATCAACCAACCTGAAATTCTTCATCCTGTCGACTCCTAGCAAACATATCCCAAGTATCCTTATCAATCCAGGGATAATTCGAGAACATCTTATCAAGTTGCTTCTTCCCAGATACATAGTACCTGATAAGATCATGCTTGAACCCATTCCAGCGTTTTGATGCCATTTTCATACATTTCGTACGATGATCCTCGTTATTCGACACAGTCCAAGCTACCTACACATTAAATACATAACAACTGGATGGATTATAACTCGGATAATTATCTAATAATGTAAATCAAAAGAATGTAAAGGTAAAATACCGTGATAGCCTCCCAAATTTGATCCTTAACGTTCTGTGGAACGTCATTCCAATGGTTGTAGTTGATGCTAACATGCTGCTTCGCTTGTACAAACACCCACTTTTTAAATTCTTTAGCACGGGGTCCCTGGGGCTTTAGATTACCATCAAAGCACACCTCAAGCTTCTGTCCGCTTTGCCTGGCCTTCTCTAATTTCTTCAAAGTCGTGGCTCCTCTACCCCGTTTCCTCTGAGACTGTGATGTTTGTATGGACAAAAAAAATGTTAAAATAGAGGGTTGTAACATTATAAACTTACATTAAAAAGGAGGACTAAAGATAGTATATAACATGTACACTTACACTAGAATCAGGCGTAGGCGCGATCGGGTCCTGCGTAGACCCCACATTGTCCTTCCGTGCATGTGGGCCATCCAACTGATCCATATGTATGCCTGTTCAGAAACAATATATATTTATTAAAATAGGTTATAAATAAAAATAAATAAATAAATAAATAAAAATAAATAAATACAGAAGTATAAATAAAAATAAATGTATACTAAGTTTAAACTACCTTTATCAATATCCCTTCGTGATGATCATCACGAGTGGCGTGTACATCATCTACCTGTGTCTCCTCGATTATAGTAGGCATGTTTGTTGAAAAAGAAGGAATCTCAGGAATATCAAGATTCGAATTTTGTTAGAAGGATCAGTGATGTAGAACACTTGTTTTTCTTGGGAAGCCATTATGAAAGGCTCATTTATATGACCTAACTTGTTGAGGTCTACCAATGTGAACCCCAATTCGTCGGTTTGTACACCACCGTTACTATCAACCCACTTACATTTAAAAACCGGCACCGTAAGCTTAGTGTAATCGAGCACCCAATCTCTTCAATATATCCAAGGTAAGGTGTCGGTGCTTTAACGGGTTTTGTGTCCTTTGCACTAGAGAAGTGCATTGCTTCGGCCACGATCATAACCCCACTATTTTGCATGGTACTCTTGTTATCTTGTTCCTTTATATAAAAGGAAAAGTTATTGATGTCGTATCCGCTCCAACATATGACGTTGAAGCTAGGCCCACGTGCTAGCCATCTTACGTCATCAGAAGCAGTACTACCATCTTTAAGCATTTCTTCCTTGAACCATGGTAAGAAAGTCTTGTTATGCTTGTTCAACAACCACATTTCGCTCATTCGAGGGTTTTCTTGATTGGTTTTTCTTTTATGTTCAAATAAGAAAGGTTGAACAAAATTGATGTTGTTCAATACATACAAATGTGCTTGAAGCACTTCCTCCCGACCCTTGCTATTAATTCTTAAGCCATGTGTACCCTTACCTTGACATCTTATCTCATCATGCCGAGGCTTAGGAACCCCTATAGGATCCATGTTATGAAGGTAGTCCGAACAAAACTCAATAGCTTCTTTTGCAACATACCTTTGAACAATAGATGCTTCCGGACGATAAGGATTCTTCACGTACCCTTTCAAGATCTTCATGTAGCGCTCAACTGGGTGCATCCATCTCAGAAAAACCGGCCCACATAATCTAATCTCCCAAACCAAATGAACAATTAAGTGAACCATTATGTTGAAAAAGGAAGGAGGAAAATACATATCCAATTGGCACAAGATTGTAGCAGCCTCAACTTCCAACTCATCCAACATACGGGGGTCAACGACTTTGCTACATATAGAATTGAAGAATGAGCACAATCGAGTAATGGCATGTCTCACATTTTTTGGATCAATACCACGAATAGCAACGGGCAGAAGTTGTTGCATCAGGATGTGACAATCATGAGACTTTAAGCCAATCAATTTAAGATCACTAGAGACAAGCCTCTTCATATTTGAAGAGTAACCATGTGGAACTTTGATGCCCTGAAGACACCTGCAGAAACTTTGTCTCTCTTTTTTTGACAAAGTATGACATGCTGGTGGCAAATAAGTCCGCTTACCATCCTCAACAACTGGAGCTAACTGCTCTCGTATACCCATAGAAACGAGGTCGAGACGAGCATTCACACCATCCTTTGTCTTGCCCTGAATGTTGAGAAGCGTCCCGATCACACTAGCACACACATTTTTCTCCACATGCATCACATCAATGCAGTGTCTGACATCAAGCTTGCGCCAGTATGGAAGATCAAAGAATATCGACCTCTTCTTCCATATGTTTTTCTCAGCAACTTTACCTTTCTTTTTGGACATGCCGAATATAACATCGATGCCCTTTACCCTCTGATAAACATGTTCTCCAATTAAGGCCACCGGAGCTTCTTCTGTCTCTTGGCATCCATTAAAAGCTTTTTTCATCTTACGATATGGGTGATGACGTCTAAGAAATCTCTGATGCCCAAGGTAAACCGTCTTCTTTCCATGATGCAACTGAGTGTAGCATGTGCCTTCTTCACATATAGAGCATGCTTTATGCCCCTTGACACTGTACCCGGACAAGTTACCGTATGCTGGAAAGTCGTTGATGGTGCAAAATAACATGGCATAAAGCTTGAAAGTCTCATGAGAATACCCATCAACTACATCAACACCTTCCACCCACAGCATTTTCAAGCCTTCAATTGAAGGACTTAGATAAACATCTAAGTCATTTCTCGGTTGCTTTGGGCCCGAAATACTCATAGACAACATCATGTATTTGCACTTCATGCACAACCAAGGGGGCAGGTTGTAAATTATCAACAGAATAGGCCATGAACTATGAATACTACTCATGTTACCATAAGGATTCATTCCATCCGTAGCAAGTCCAAGCCTTAGGTTTCTTGGCTCATCGGCGAAATCCGGAAATATTGTATCAATATTCTTCCATTGCATAGAATCAGCAGGATGACGAACATTTCCATCACGTTTCCTCTCATCATTATGCCATCTAAGATTCTTCGCATCTTTCGCATTGGCAAACAATCGCTTGAACCTTGGAATTATTGGAAGATACCACAACACCTTCGCAGGAGGACCCTTTTTTCTCACATCATCAAGATCATCATCATCATCACCACCCTTCACTTTGTATCGTGATAACCCACATTTGGGGAAATCGTGATTGTCTTCATGAACACCGGTGTACAATATGCAATCATTGGGGCATGCGTGTATCTTCTTATACTCCATACCCATTGGACACAATACCTTATTGGTCTCATAGTTACGGTCAGGCAATGTGTTGTCCTCCGGAAGCAAGTCTTTCAACACTTCAAGCAATTCCGTGAAGGTTTTATCGGTCCAACCATTTCTCGCCTTCACACAAACCAATTTTAGCACCGCCGACAACCGTGTATGAGTAGTACACCCTGGATATAAAGGCTTATCCGCATCACCGCACAACCTATCATACACATGAGCTCGATGAAAAGATTCTTGTCCAATATCACGGATCATGTCCTCTACTCGATCATTCTCCATATCTACGTCAACGTCCTCACTTTGGGAGACACTTGCCGTACTACTCAACAACACATCACCATGCCATATCCATCTTGTATAACTCAAGCAAATCCCTTCACAAATCAAATTAGTACGTATATCCTTCACCATACATTTCCTCGTATTCAAACACTTGACACAAGGACAACAGAACATTCCATTACTATTAGGAACATTCCTTTGAGTAAATTCTATAAATTCTCCCACCCCCTTCAAATACTCAGCACTAGTGTGCTTACAAACCATCCAACTACGATCCATAACTAGATAGGTTCTGTAGATATACAAAACATATATCCAAGCAAGGCATTTAAAAATTATATACAAGAGAGCATGATATATACAAGCAAGGCGTTTAAAAATTATTTCAAATTTACACCATTTTCAGGTTTCTTAAGACAAAAGAAATAAGCAGATGAAGATAAATTAACAAAACAGAATTCCAAGGAGCAATATATTGTTGATGTCACATGCTATAAGCAACTCCAAATTTCTTCCCATTTTGAAATAGGTCATCATAGCAGAAGAAAAACAAGAGAAAACACAAAACCCACGACCAGAAATAGAGACATTCCAAACAACTCAAACTCACAGTTTCAAGTTTCAACTACAGAGACTACAGTTTCAACATACACTCAAAACCAAAAATAAAAAAATGTGCCCTAAAGATTCACTAGAAATAGGTGCTCGCGTGGTGGTGGGGAGGGGAGCTCGAGTGGTGGCCAACGTTCGATGTGGTTACTGATAGCAGAGGGACAAGGAGAGTTAGTGCGCGGGAAGGGGAAAGAGAGATGTCAAGTTATTGCAAAGAATGAGCGGGAAAGACAGAGTTAGGGTTAAGAGTGTACTTCACGGTGGTGGCGAAGAAGCCCTCGCGGCGGTTACGGTGGAGAGGAGCTCGCGATTAGGGCAGAGTGAGAGTGAGAGTGAGCGTGATGAAAAGAGAAGAACAGAGACGTACAGAGCGAAGTGAAGAAGGCGAGCAGGTGTAAACGTTATAATGAAAAATAAAACAACAATTTACTTCAGTTGTTTAATACAACTGACGTTAGAAGTCATTTTTAATGTCGGTTGTCTTAAACAACTGACGTTAAAAGTCATTGTTTAACGTTAGTTGTATTAAACAACTGACGTTAAAAATAAATATTTTTTTATTCTAAAAACACTTTTAACATCAGTTGTTGAAGACAACTGATGTTAAAAGTGTATAAGTTTATGTAAAAACATTCATTCCTTTGACTACTGTGCTACTTACCCATGCACCTTGTAACTTAATCCTCTTAATGAACATTAAGTTTATAGATCAGTTTTGAAGAAAATCAAGTAGTCTCTCTTCTCTATATAAAGTACCATTCTTCTGTATCAGTCTGTAATACACCCTCTTCTTTTCTTCTATATTTCGTGTGTTTTCTATTCCTTCACAATATGGCTCTATCATATTTGAGAATTTTGTTATTTCTTCCTATACCTAGACTTAAAGGTTTCTGTCTTAATGGTCAAAAAACTTCTGAGGTTGAGTAAATCACATAATATGGATGGTAAGGTTGAGTGAATCACATAATGCGATTCCCTCACTTTATTTCATCCCATTAATCCCTTTCACTCCACTTTGGCTGCAAGTGATTGTGGATTCAGCACTAGTGCACAAAAGGGATTCCACGTCGGTTATTTTTGGCTTTCCACATCGGTTTTGAAACTGATGTGGAAACGACCGATGTGGTTTATTGCCACTTTACACATCGGTTTTAAAACCGATGTGTAAAGTATATTTTAAACATCGGTTTTATACTAACCGATGTGTAAAATTAATTTAGCAATTGATAAGCAGTTGGAAATTTAACTTTCTACATCGGTTTTGCTTAAAACCGATGTGTAAAATTGACTTTCTACATCGGTTTTTAAAGAACCGATGTGTAAAGTGAAATTTACACATCGGTTTTAAGCAAAACCGATGTAAAAAGAAAATACACATCGGTTATTGAGAACCGATGTGTAAAATATCATTTTTTTTAATCTATTATTTACATTTCAATCATTCCTGTTTCACTAATGCAGATCAATAAACAAACCAAAGTAGCACTGATCAAACAAGAAACAACAACGAGAACACCAAACCAGTTTTGACACAATCATTCAAAAGCAAAACATACTTCATTCAATTTTCTTAGCACAGCCAATTAGCTCTTACACATATGGTTAAAAATACTGACATTTCATCAAATGACTAGTGAGCACAGAATCTGAAAACAGAGGGCATCAGGCCTAATTAATTTTCTAATGAATGAAAACAACACTTTATCAAAGCTACATCAAAACACGAGAGAAGAAGAATTGAACCAGGACACGAGCACTAATACATATCATCGAGTCAAAGGTACGTACACTATAGCTAGTATATGATAAGTTTTTAAACTAACTACATATATACAAACTATGGGTGGTACACTTCAAGAAAGAAAGTTGCCCAACGCCTCTTTATGATGTTGATGTCGAAATCGGACAATGGAGATGGATTGTTGAATATCTGCAAGTTTAATTGGACAAAAGATTATATCTTTTAAGTAATAAACTAACATAAAACATATAACGAATCTATACTATTACTTCTAATTGTGTCAATTAACATTTACCTCACTCCATCTTTCATATATACCTGAGGAGATAATTTCCAACATCCACTGCATCACATAGTAGCCACATTCCCATGACCCACGTTGTATACGTGACTACGTACAAATGAAACCCAATTAGAATATGAGGAATTAAATAAAATAGAAATCAATTATTGTACCCACTGCATTTGATGCATTTGAACTAATAAATATCTTACGCTGGGAATAATCCATCTGATAGCCCGAGTACGCATTTCACCACGCTGCATGTGGGATGCATTAATAGACCTATCATGACAAAAACATTAATTAAAGTATATATAATAGATTTCAGATAATTAAAACAACTGCATTACTGATTATAAAGTATTTTAACGCTTACGTTTCGATGATCGTCTTGATTGATTCGCGGCTTATGTCCCAATGAGCGTAAGAAGACCACGACGTTCATTCTTGGGTACAAGAGCAACAGATTGCCAATGCTTGTTGTATTTATGCGGAACAATTAGTGACTGTAAGTCATATATAGTTATACTTAAATTAATAACCGGTACTTACTTATTGAGATAAGGCGCAAGATAGAATTGATGATCGTCTCGGGCAAGTATATCACGTATGGTAGTGACCAGGTCTTCCGATGCTACGAGAACATCACCCCGAATGAACATGGGGTCAATGAACCCATAAAGGGCGAGGTTACCCCGATCGACTAACATACGATGCAGATACCTAATATATTGGAAAAACATGTTAATTATCATTGTATTTAAAAATTAATTACGTACTTAACTTATAAATAAAATGTACTTACGTGCACCAAAACGATATGTGTGCAGAACTGGCCATTTCTTTATTGAGTGCCATCTCCATAAGTTCTTTCTTTGGTATATACAGATTCACCAGGGCTGGCATCATGTTCCAACGTTACCAATGCTGCATCATCCTCCATGGTGACAACCTGTATAGCAAGATCTTTGAAAACATCACCATGGCCAGGTGCCCCTTTGTCGATCCCCTAAACAACATAGATATATATTAGTAATCACAGATAATTAAGTTATTTAATTCGTTATGAACTAAATGGTCAAATGAATACCTTGACAGGAGCAGACATCTCTGGTCTTCCTAGATCCGACCTTTTAGGCACAATATCATTTCCAACATCCTATAACAAATACAAATAAAGCATTATCTTTAAACAATAATAAATATATTTCAACTATGAATATAGAAAAACACAACTAACCGAATACCTCAGATGCAACAAGAAAGCTGACCAGTCTTCTTGGCCGAGGAGGATGAAGTTACCAGGGCCCGACCCACTCGTTTGAACCTCCTCGGTGGGCACAGGGACTCGAGCATCGAGCATCTCGAATAATCTCAACGAGACACCCTCGGATGATCATCCGGTAATAACCGATGGTGTATTGTATTACCTAAATTATTATATGCCCTACCAAATGCCACTAAGCTGCGATTATGATTATGATCATCAACATACAGCTCACACCTATCAGTGTCTTCATCATCATCATCATCATCATCATCATCATCATCATCAGCAGAAGAATAATCATCATATTCAGGATTATGAGGAGGATCACATGATCACTTAGTGCTCACATGGACAGAGGGTTGGACGAGGGTTGGACACCTACCGTCATCTCGTGGGACAAAGAAGTAAATATTGCCATCTGACTGGGCAAACTGCTCGTTCATCTCCCGTCAAGCTCAGCTGCAATCTCCTGTTTTAGTTGTGCTCTATCTGCAACCGAATCCCTGTGGCATTGGTGTGAAGATGAACCATGGTATTGGCGAATGCCGACTCCCCATCCAACACCAATGACACGGCCCGGGTGGTCTGGTTTACCGATGGTAGTAGATAAGATATCATTGCATCCTCTAGGAACAAAGGTTCCTTGGGTTAGCTGATCATCCAAGGCATCCTATCACATAAAAATATCAGGTCACATTACAATTCGGTAACAATCTTAAAATGACAATTACAACAAACTATACTTACAATCCTCTCAGCTACTTGGCGGGCCTTCTCGGATGTATATTGTCCCGTTTTTCTTTGTCGGCCCCTCTTCCATGAACGATGGCGTGGGGGTAGAGGTGGATCAACAACCTCTGGAAGATTTTCAGCATTAGGATCCGCCTGAGATGCTGCCTGCTGACGTGCTTTCTTTTCCTCTTCAACCATTTTCTTAACAAGCTTTTTATATCCCCCACGAGACATGACATGGGGGTAGACATTCTTGCTTTGGTTTTCCTGCCCCTTTTTCCTCTTCTCCTGTTATAAATAAAAGACAATTAAATTACATAAGTAAATGAAATTAATGCAATTACATAAATTTAGAGACAAATCAAATAAGTTTACCTGAAAGCTGGGATCACGTCGGCTCTGAACAAAGCGATCCCACGTCGCCTTGTCAAGAAACGGATACACCTCAAGTGGGTTCTTTTTACTTTTTGGACCGAATATGTAGTATCTGCCCAGGTCGGCCTTAAAACCCCTCCAACGCTCTCCAGCATACTTCAGCAAACGCTTCTTCATAGCGTATGTATCCGGTATGTCAAATGTCAACTACATTAAGACCAAAAGAATCAACGAATTATTGTATGATATTATTAAGATAAAAATAAAGTAGAGACAGACAAACACAGGGACGTAGAAGTATAGATACCAGAATACTCTCCCATATCTGCTCCTTCACGTCCGCCGCTGACATCTCTCCACCTATCAATGAGTATACTAGGCCTGTTCCTAGCAAGGGTCGCCACAAAACTGTAAACCGATCTTCCATTGGCCCAATAGGTTTGAGGTTATCATCAAAATCTACTCTTATCCTCTCGATTTGACCCACGGTTGGCGGTCAAATGCCTCATCCGTGTGGCACGCTCTACCCTTTCTACCGGTAGACGGGGGTCTCTGACCCGCTGCATGAAGGAGGTGTATCCTCATGATCAGCCATGTATACCTGTTTAAACACAAAACAAAAAAAAAAACTTGTTAGTATGTCAGGATAAATATCAAACATAACTTATAAATATCGATCAACGTACATAAACATAACTTATAAATATCAACGTAAACACATAATATGCCAAACTTGATGGTAATATCAAACTAAACTTACTTTGTGGTCAATTAGTAAAGTTCTCCCATAACCCTTCTTGGTGATCATTACGAGTAGCATGTACATCATCCACTTCATTTTCCTCATTGAAATTAGGCACTCGTGTTGAGAAAGAAGGAGTATCGAAATATCAAGAGTTGAATCGTGATTTCCCTCACTACCGTTATACATGTTTTTTCCCTGGAGAACCACCGACCACCTTTTGTTAGAAGGATCACGGATATAAAACACTTGTTTTGCTTGGGAAGCCATGATGAAAGGTTCCTCTTTATTACCTACCTTACTAAGGTCCACCAATTTGAATCCTAACTCATCGGTTTGCACACCATTGTTCTTTGTCGACCCACTGACATTTAAAAACAGGTACTCTAAACTTCGTGTAATCAACCTCCCATATCTCTTCAATGATTCCAAAGTATGAAACCGATGCCATAACAGGGTTTTTATCTTTCGAACTAGAGAAATGCATGGACTCAGCGACGACCATAACCCCACTGTTTTGCATAGTACTTTTGTCATCCTGGGACTTTGTATAGAAGGAAAACTTATTGATATCGTACCCACTCAAGCATATGACATCAAAGTTAGGCCCCTGTGCTAGCCATTTTAATGTAGCAGAAGCAGTACCATCCTTTGCAATTTTTTCTTTAAACCAGTTCAAGAAAGTCTTGTTATGCTTGTTCAAACACCATTTTTCATTCATTCTAGGGTAAGTTTCATTGATGATGCTTTTATGCTCACATAAGTATGGTTCAACCTCATCAGTGTTATTCAATATATACAAATGTGCTTGAAGCACTTCCTCCCGATCCATGCTCTTAACAGTGATACCTCGTGTACCCTTACCATCATATCTTCCTTCGTGACGAGACTTCGGAAGCCCTACGAGTTTCCGCTTCGACATGTAGTCCGTACAAAACTCAATAGCTTCTTCTCGCAACATACCTTTCAACAATAGATGCTTCGGGACGGTGTGGATTTTTCATATATCCTTTCGGGATCTTCATGTATCGCTTCAACCGGGTACATCCACCTTAAATAAACGGGACCGCACAATCTAATCTCCCTCACTAGATGAACAATCAAATGAACCATGATGTCAAAAAATGAAGGTGGAAAATACATCTCCAATTGGCACAATACAATGGCTGCCTCATTTTCCAACTCATCCAAATTTTTTGTGTCAATGACCTTGCTACATATAGCATTGAAGAATAAGCATAACCTAGTAATGGCATGTCCGACTTTTTTAGGCAATATGTCACGAATGGCCACCTAGGTAGTAGTTGTTGCATCAAGACATGACAATCATGAGACTTTAAGCCAACTAATTTGAGATCTTTCATTGAGACAAGTCTTCGATATTTGAAGAGTAACCCTGTGGCACCTTGACTCCCCGTAGACATTCACGGAAACTTCTTTTTCTCTTTTTTGATAAAGTATGACATCTTTGGGGCAAATAAGTCTTCTTATCCCCCACTTTAAGTGGAGCTAACTGCTCTCGTATACCCATCGCAACTAGATCCAGACGAGCATTCACATCATCCTTTGTCTTGCCTTGAATGTTGAGAAGCGTTCGATTAAACTGTCACACACATTTTTCTCTACATGCATCACATCAATACAATGTCTTACATCAAGCTTGCACCAAGATATGGAAGATCAAAGAAGATCGACCTCTTCTTCCATATTTTCTTCTCTGTAGCCTTCTTCTCGGGTCTTCCCATAGATAACATTAGTGTTGTTCACCCTTTCATAAACTTGCTCTCCAGTCAAGGCCACCGGAGCAATTTCATTCTCCGGAAGTCCATTGAAAGCTTTCCTCAATCTACGATAAGGATGATTACGTCGGAGAAATCTCCGATGCCCAAGGTAGACCGTCTTCCTTCCATGTTGCAGTTGATGGTAACATGTGCCTTCTTCACATATTGGACATGCTTTATGCCCCTTAACACTATACCCACACAGGTTCCCGTATCTTTGGAAAGTCATTGATGGTGCAAAATAACATGGCACGCAATCTGAATGTCTCACGGCAATACCCGTCGATCACATCAACGCCTTCATCCCACATCATTCTCAAGTCTTCAATCAAGGGACTCAGATAAACATCAATATCATTTCCTGGCTGTTTAGGACCCGAAATCATCATACTTAACATAATGTATTTGCGCTTCATGCACAACCAAGGAGACAGGTTATAAATTACAAGGAGAACAGGCCATGAACTATGAATACTACTTAAGTTTCCATATGGATTCATTCCATCGGTAGCAAGTCCAAGCCTGAGGTTTCTGGGCTCATTGCCGAAATCCGGAAACAAACTATCAATTCTCTTCCATTGCAAAGAATCGGCCGGATGGCGAAGCTGTCCATCACACTTCCTCTCATCTGCATGCCATCTAATGTTCTTTGCGTCATTTACATTAGCAAACAATCGCTTGAACCGCGGAATCACGGGAAGATACCATAACACCTTCGCAGGAGGACCTTTGGTGACCACATCACAACTAGAATCACCATCCTTCACTTTGTAGCGTGATACCCCACACCTGGGGCACTCGTGCATCTCTTCAAACTCTTTCCTATACAATATGCAATCATTGGGGCAATCGAGTATTTTCTTATACTCCATACCCATCGGACACAATATCTTCTTCGCCTCATAGTTTCGAGATGGCAATGTGTTGCCTTCTGGAAGCATTTCTTTCAACAACTCAAGCAATTCGGTAAAGCTTTTATCGCTCCACCCATTTCTCGCCTTCACATTGAACAATCTTAACACCGCTGACAACCGTGTGAAATTAGTGCACCCCGGATACAAAGCCACTTGCGCATCACTGCAAAAAGTATCATACACATGTGCGCGCCGAAAAGACTCTTGCCCAACATCACGGATCATGTCCTCTAGTCCATCGTCCATTTCCACGTCATCAACTTCCTCTCTATCCGACACCCTCGGCCTGTCTAACGATTCACCATGGCATATCCATGTTGTATAACTCTTGCAAATCCCCTCACAAATAAGATGATCACGTATCTCATCAGCTTCTAGTCGTCTCTCATTCAAACAGTTAACACAAGGACAATAAAACCTTCCATTACCACTATCAGGAGCATTTGTTTTTGCAAACTGTAGAAAATCTTCCACTCCATTCTCATACTCATCACTTGTCCGTCTAGCATTCATCCAACCGCGATCCATGACTAAACCAATACCTTCGTACTTAGTCTAACATATTCATCAACCACTTCTTATGACGAGGGTATGGCCCTATCCCATTCGAGAAGAAACTTTTTCAACATTCGGTTAACAGTTAGTCCTTAACTCTCATGCTCATACTCGACAAAATTTCGGCAGCATTTCCCGCGGTCTCCGACGTACACTACTTGAACGCGATGACATCCACCACGATAAAGTATGCACCGGAGAACGAAAGGAAATGTATCAATCCGAACTTTCATCAAGTATATAACATTAGAATCAATGAATAACTATTATAACTGAATTAAGAAAAAGTTTTTTCCCAAACTGTCCAACTTTGGACAATTCAAGATCCAACACAATGAGCGGTACATTAAGCACGTACACGTACACGTACGCTCATTAGTATTGCATCTCAAACGGAAACTAAGGCTTTACTAAATAATTAACATTAAGAAAAATAATAAAACACTCCAATCCCCAAGTCCAATGCAAGGGGAGATTGGAAAAGCGCACTAGTATTTGAAAAACTAACAACCATATATTTCTTAATTGAGTAATTGGCTAAAACATCATCCTAATATATGTTAATCATCATTTTAATGCCAACAATAAGCCTATTACCTAGTAAACTAGAAATCCAACCCCAACAAAAAACTATACCCATGTGGACCTCAAATGGAGATGATCCTCACATCAAGTGTTTCTAATGACTTGCCTACTTTATAATGAAACCAAAGACAATATTCATCATTCCATTGATTGATGTCCAACATGCTTAGCATTTTTCTCCTAAAAAATGAGGTTCTTATCCCTCTCTAGTGAGCTACGAAAGAATGTAGGAGACCAATAAATTTGACCGAGCATTAATTAGCTTCATAATTTTTCAGTTTTCAAACATCACTAAACATAATGCTTCAATTAATAAATGTTAACAGAAACTATTTATAGATGTAGAAGAGAGTGGTAATTCCTTCATTCCTCGAAACTAGTGTCAAGAACATAATGTTTTCTTCTCATGAAATCTAGTAACTAGAAAGTGATCTTAAAACATTATGAGAAGAAAACATTATGTTCTTGACACTAGTTTTCAAACATTATGTTCAAGGGAAACACCTAGCACTTAGCATCTACCTAATACAATGAACTACTCGGTATGTAGCACTTAACACCTTAATATATATGAGAACTAACCAGCAATAACCACCAATTAGAGAACTAACCAGCAATAACCACCAATAACAAGTGAAGGAAAGAAACCTACCTCTAAAGGATGCGGCCGCTAAAGGTGACTTGTGAGAAGAGGAGGGCACAGACGTTGAAGGGGTTGCTGAAGTGGTTAGCAACAAATTAGTACCCTAGCCCTACCAACTCCAAAACCTTTGGAAGCTGAAACATAAATAAGATTATTTCAGATTAGTTCACCAAGCTTTCTATAGTATAATTAATGAAGCATATATGCATGCTAGCCAACATATTAGCAAGAATATCCAACCTAGTGGAAGATGTCATATTAAAAGAGAAGCAAAACAATCACCCATTATCACTTATTTACTTAGATACATGAAAACTGGGATATAGCAGAAAAATCAACATATTGCTCGGAAGAAAAGCAAACGAAAGAATTATAGCCCATACCAAAACAGCCCGAATGCAGATACGAAAAAACAGGGTTGCAGTATCATACAAAGAGGGGCTGCAAAAGGGTTTCAACTTTCAACAGAAGATGCAGAGCACTTAAAATACCCCAATCCAAACAGGCACAACAGAATAAGATAATATAATAAGAGAAAATATAGGGAGAACAGGAGAAAACAAGAGAAATCAGAACAGAAAAACCACCACAAGCAAAACCCCGGAGGGTCACAAAGAAACCGAACAAAGATCAATGAATGAAATTTGAGGGGAGTTTAGGGCTTTTGAGTTTGATTTAGGACCATGTCGAAACAGGAATTGGATGGATTGCTTGGCATCATCGCATACTCTATTTTGCCACAGCCATTGAGCAGATAGCATAGCAGCACTATCCACACATTATTTGAAAATCTCCCATGCTAAGCATGTAGCATAAGAGGGGCTAACGCATTGCTACACAATACAGTGGTCACTATAGCTCACTATTAAGTAATAACAACTAAGAAAACAGTAACTGTTGGTTCTGGAGCTAACTCTCATTTTTATCCTGGGGGCAGAAGGTCTCAAGAAAGTGGAGTACTGCACTCAACCCAATAAGAGAGACCTATTTCAAAAAGTTCGTTTCCAAAAATCTATTCCTTATTCAAGCTTGACACTATGAGACTCAATATTAATGCACAAATAATCATGTGGTTCTGATTTGTGAAGCTTTTTGTGAGAACAAACTTTATTCTATGATTCTATTCCCTCTCCCAAAACTGAAAAATAAATTGCTAAGTAGAAAAAAGCTAAAAAAGAAAAAGATTCTTCTTAACCTCAGGTATGAATCACAATAGCCAAACACAATATATTCATACCTGTGGACTTAGCATTCTACAATATAGATCACATGCAACATAGATAGAGATTAGAAAAGCAATGCTTCAACAACCAGCTCTTAATTTCATATCAAAACAGAGTAGTGGCGTAGAAGCTTCAATGAGACAGATAGCTTCAATGAGAAAGGAGAGAATGACATTGAAGCTTCAAAGATAGAGTAGATAGATGAGAGAAGATCAGAGTAGAAAGAGAAGAGACTCACCAGAGATGATGGTCGCGACGATGAAGGTATGAGAGAGGCACACACGGTAGTGGTGGTGGTGCTCGCGGCGGTAGTGGTGAGTTGATGTTTGGGGGAGGAGGGGAACTAGGTCGCGGAGGAGGAAAGAATGGGGTTTTCTGAAAGAATGGGATAATGCGCGGATGCGAAGGAGGGAAAAGGAAAAATTGGGACTATTACACATCGGTTATACCTAAAACCGATGTGTTAAACATCTTATACACATCGGTTATTAAGAAACCGATGTGTAAAAGTAATTTTTTTTTTCCTGTATAATTTTCTACATCGGTTATAAGGAACCGATGTGTAAAAGTAAGATTTTATTTTCTTTTTTTTTATTTCTACATCGGTTATTTAGAAACTGATGTGTAAAAGTAAGATTTTTTTTTCTTTTTTTTTTTCTTTATACTTTTCTACATCGGTTATATAGAAACCGATGTGTAAAAGTAATATTTTCTTTTCTTTTCTTTTTTCTTTGTACTTTTATACATCGGTTATTTTTAAACCGATGTGTAATAATTTGGTTTTAATTTCAAAAATGCCACCGCCTCGTTTTACACATCGGTTTCTTAAAAACCAATGTGTAAACTCCGATGTAAAATCCCTTTTCTGCACTAGTGCAGATGGAGCATCAAGGAATTCAAATGAGGGAGGGGATGCAACCATTAGAGTTTCTGAGGACGGGACTGAGAAGAAAATGACGTTGAAGCAGAAACTTTTTTATATTTTAGGGCTGTGTTGCAGAATTTTTTTATCTTTTAATCATGTAATTGTAACTTATGAATCGCTTCAACAAGGAGATGACAACGAAAGAAAGATAGGAATTAGTTTCAGATAGGAATATAGGATTATTGACATCAGTTATTTATTTAACTGAAGTAAAAAATCTCACTTTTAACATCAGTTGTATAAACAACTGACGTTAAAAGTGTTAATAATTCTTGAAAATCACTTTTAACGTCAGTTCATTACACAACTAACGCAAATAGTGATTTAATATTTACAAAACTGCCACCACCTCATTTTTAACTTCAAACATATGGTCAACTGATGTAAAACGTTCCTGTATATTATATTATTTCCACTAGTGAACACATTTTTTTTTCTTTCATAATACTCGGATCCAATACCATGTTTAAGGGGACAAAATTCCTTACCACGGACCAACAAACAAACCTAATATGTGACTAATTTAAACTACAGAAAACAACTAGTTAATCGTCGACTAATTAATAATAACTTTATCATCCACATTTATATTTTACTCGTACTTAAATTCCAACATAGATATAGCAGCTAAATTAAGTAAAAGAAAAGTACACACAAATAAAATAAATGCTCAATATTTGTCTTAAACATTGTGCATTATATTATGCTGGAGCGGGAGACCTTAGTCAAACTCCAACAAACAGCACAAGATCTGCGAGATATATTGTAGCCGAGTGTGGGCCAATAAATATTCCTAAAGATAAGAACTGTAAACACTGTCAGACGGATTTCACATAAATTTGTTATTTTTTATATTTTTCTTGATTTATCTTATATCCGTCTGAAATCTGTCCGAAAATTTCAGACGGATTTCACACGGATTTGTTATTTTTTATATTTTCTTGATTTATCTTACATCCATCTGAAATCTGTCCGAAAATTTGAGACGGATTTCACACGGATTTGTTATTTTTTATATTTTTCTTGAAAAAGATTAAATAATTTATCTTACATCCGTTTGAAATCTGTCCGAAAATTTGAGACAGATTTCACACGGATTTGTTATTTTTTATATTTTTCTTGAAAAAGATTAAATAATTTATCTTACAAATTAAATATGATTAAAATATTTGATCTTAATAAATTTAAAAGTAAACAAGATTTATGAAAAAAAATTAAAAAACATATTTAGACTAATAAAATGTAAAATGGAAAATTAAATTCAAAATTAAATTCAAAAATTAAATTTTAGAAATTAAATTGTTGTAAAAATTAGTGTTAACTAGAGATTAATTTTGGATCACTGATTTTGTTGGTTTATCAGGTCAATCATCAATCTTTACTCTAATTAGAATTTTAAGATTTTATATTTGTCACTAATTATTTTTAGATCTAAGGACCAATATTACATATTTTATTTTTAATGACTCAATCTTAACCACTCATTTTGTATCTACCCACTAAGTAAGTGAAATATAAAAATTTCCTCTCCCTTTAGGATGAAAACGCACGACTCCCACATTCCTTCCTTCTTTCCCTTTTATTTTCTTCTTCTACCTTCAGAACAACCCACATCCCTTTCTCCCTACACTGAAAATTTCATCTTCTCCTTCTTCCCTCCACGACCAGCCGGCGCCCAACCACGTCCGACCGTCGTTGGAATGAGGTCAACCAACACAGGCCCCACGCGTATGGTCTGTTCGTTCCTCACTATGCATCGCATCATCACTGCCACGGAAACGACCTTGTGTGTCTGTTCGTTGCGCCACCATTGGGTCGTCGTCCAGCCGTCGTGCACCGCCCCTAGAACGCCGCTCGATCGCGCCGCTCGCTGCTTGGACAGGAGAAGATGGTCACGCGTTTGTGCAGTGGCTCGCCGGAGTTGCCGTTGCCAACCGCCGCGTCAGAGCTTCAAACAGCCACCACTACACCTTCTTCCTTGGGTGAGTGAAAACACTCCTTTTTGCTCTGATTCAAGAAAACCCCCAAATTGATTTTGAAACCCTAACCCTAACCCTAGCTTTTGATTTTTGTTTTGGATTTTGAAATTGAACCTTGTTTTATGTAATTGGGACTGTTAATTAATGATTTCTAAGCTTAAGTTCTTGTTCCTATGATCAAAGTTCATTTTCTCCAATTTTGATGATGATCGTCTTATTTTTCCCAAATCTGATTTTTTATTGAAATTGATTCTATTTTGTGAAATTAAGAATTTAAATCAACTTAGAGTGAGCGTTTGATGATGAGTAGCAAATTGTTTGAATTGTCTGGTTGTTGAAAATGCTTGGACTCCCTCTTTAATTTGGGATGTTAAAGTGGTTGTGTTTGCTTGGGGAAGCAGGTTGTACTTCTTTCGGAACTGATAGTAGTCATGATGCAAGGTGTCAGAGGAAACTGGAATGTCATCGAGTAGCTAGCTGGGCCGGGGTTTGGCTTTGTGCAGCTTCACTTAAAAGAAATATATGTCTTGACAAAAACAAGTTCTTATAACACTGCCATTGCACAATATGGCAACATTTTATTGATATCTCATTGTCTGTATGCAGATTGGAGGACACTTCCTATAACTGTCAGAACTTTAGAAACTGATGAGAATTCAAGAACAGATATTCATTTCTCTTGCTAATTTGAAGTTGAGTAGAAAGGTACAGACCTACTGATACAAAACTAATTATTTTGCCATAGTGTAGTATAATGCTTCCTGTTTGCTACAAGTTTCCTTTCAGAACATTTATACGACATATATATGAATTTATTTCCTTAGTATATATGAATTTGTTTGGTTAATTGTTTTGCAACATTGGTGCCATTGAAGGAATTGAGGGAGTTGAACTTTACAAAGCAATATGGTATTGCTAGGGATCCTGAAGTCATTGACATGCTAGGGACTCTTTGGTTGTTGGAAGCAGTGGTTTAGATTCCCTTAAAAAGTAACCAACATCCTTGCTAAGTTATCACAGGAAAAAGGAAAAAAAAAACGCATTATGAAAAAACTTTACCAGATTGGTTTGCATAATTTTAAGTTGGTTTGCATAATTTGAAGTAATCTACGGTCCATTTATTTAAGATAAAAAACTGATTTTCTTGCACCACTGCATAGTCTGCACCATTAGATACTGTGTAATATTTTCTAAGCATTCCTTCTCTCCCTCTTTAGGCTCTTGCTATAAGTGCCTGCACTACATTGTTCTCTATGGAGCCAAAGCTAACGATTGAAACTAGAAACCATGTAATGAATGTGGAACAAGTCATATGTTACATTCAACCTAGAAATTGAACTCTGAGATTTCATTAGGTGTTTCATCTTTTTACTATATCTGTTATATTTACCCACACGAGAAATTGCATTAGGATTGAAGTTTCGATAGTAAAGACAGCCTCCGTTTGCTTATGTAAAACTTGATATTATTATCTCTTCAATATGAGGTTTAATCCAATGTTGTTTTACTCTCTATTTAGATGACAACAACGATGATATGATGAGGAGGAGGAGATGATAGATGATGTGCTAGATGAAGATGAAGAGTTTAGTGATCAAAGCAACAATGAGGAATAAATTTATGTCTTTGATGTTTGTAATGATATTTTAATGCTTTGAATCTTAATATATCATTCTTGTATTTCAAGATACTTTGTGTTTTTGTTTATTTGAAGCTTGATACTTGTCTAGAGTGGTATCTTAATAATAATTATTTTTTATTATATTATATTAGATTTCAAGTCCAGGTACCTAATTTGGTATGTATAATTATTTAAGTTTGGCCCTTTTTTTATTAACAAACATGATTTATTTATCAAAAAATATTATTTAAATATGATTATCTAATCCGTGGGAAATCTGTCCAAAATAATATCATAACATTCGTCTAAAATCCGTCCAGAATTTTCATGAATAGCAATATTGAATTCGTCTGAAATTCGTCCGAAATTAAGCAAATATAACCAAAATTCAGATTTTTGTATTTGTCCGAAATCTGTCTGGAACTAATTTCGGACATAATTTTCAATTTGTAACGGGGCTTTTTCGGACGAGGGATGTTCCGTCTGAAATCCGTCCGAAATTAATTGTCCGTCCCAAATCCATGGGAAAAGTGTTCAAATTCAGTCTAAAATCCGTCCGTGAATCCGTCCGAAAATAACAATTTTCTAGTAGTGAAATGTTATGAATTATAGCATAGGTGTTTTACATAGAGTACTAGTGAGGAGCTTGGACTGATCTTCACAGTTCTGGTTTAGATGTTATTCATAGGAGGTTTTTGTTGTTCTATTTTATGGAATTGTATCAGTACATAAGGTAGGGCGGCTGGGGTTGTTTGGATTTCAGTGGTTGGTTTCTTCAGTGGGTGGTTGGTTTTAATTTATTCCTTTATTGTATGGGATGAGTATCCCTTGTACTCCCATCAATGATATATTTGCTTATCAACAACGACCAACAACAACCAAGCCTTATCCCATTAGGTGGGGTCGGCTACATGTATCATACGGCATTATAGTGTTCTCTCATGAATCATGTTAATAGTTAAATCATTGACCTCTACATCTTTCTTAATAGTTTCTCCAATAGTTTTTCTTGGCCTACCTCTGCCTCTAGCTATTGGATTGCCCTCCACCTGGTCCACTCTCCTTACTACAGAATCTAAAGGCCTCATCCACACATGCCCAAACCACCAAAGTCGAGATTCAACCATCTTTTCTATAATAGGTGATACCCCAACTCTCTCTCTCTAATGCTATCATTCATAATCATATCACGTCTAGTTTGTCCGCTCATCCAACGCAACATTCTCATCTCTGCTATATTGATTTTACTCTCGTGTTGATTTTTTACCGCCCAACACTCCGTCCCATACAACATCGTCGATCTAATAGCTGTACGGTAGAATTTTCCCTTTAGCTTAAGAGGTACATTTTTATCATACAAAAAACCCGAAGCCTTCCTCCATTTCGACCACCCTGATTGAATCCGATGGTTTACATCTCCCTCAATTTCTCTGTCATTTTGTATAATAGACCCAAGATATTTAAATCGTGTGACTTGTGGTATGTTGTGGTCTCCAACTTTCACCTCTAAGCTAGAGGTGTTTCGCCTTTTGCTAAACTTACATTCCATATATACTCCGTCTTGCTTCTACTCAAACGGAAGCCATGTGCTTCCAAAGCTTGTCTCCAAGTCTCCAACCTTCTATTTATATCCTCTCTTGACTCTCCAACTAGAACTATTTCATTTGCGAAAAACATGCATCGCGGTGCTGGCTCTTGAATGTGCTCCGTAAGTACATCCAAGACCAAGGTATAAAGATAGGGTCTTAAAGCTGACCCTTGGTGCAGACCTATGGTTATTGGGAAATCTTCTGTGCCTCCACCCTGCATTCTCACACTAGTCGTGGCTCCCTCATATATATCCTTGATAGCTCAAATATAGGCAATCTGAACACCTTTCTTTTCTAGGGCCTTCCACAAAACCTCTTTTGGCACCTTATCGTACACTTTCTCCAAATCAATGAAGGTCATGTGTAAATCTTTTTGATCCCTTCGATATTGTTCCATCACTCATCATAGCAAGTAAATTGCTTCCATGGTCAACCTCCCGAGCATAAAACCAAATTGGTTGTCGATGACTTTGGTTTCTTTTCTTAGTCTCCGTTCAAGCACCATTTCCCATAGCTTCATAGTATGACTCATAAGCTTAATCCCCCTATAATTTGCTCAATTTTGTATATCTCCCTTCTTCTTGTAAATTGGAACTAAAGTGTTTCTCCTCCATTCGTCCGGCATTTTCTTTGACCTCATAATCTCGTTAAAAAACTTCGTAAGCCAACTAATGCCTCTATTTCCTAGACTCTTCCATACCTCCGCATGTATATTGTTCGGTCCAACCGCCTTGCCATTATCCATCCTTCTCAAAGCTTCTTTTACCTCATGCTCTTGGATTCGACGATAAAAAGTGTAATTTTGGTCCTCCTCTCTGATGTCAAGCACCCGTGAGCATGATAAAACTTCAAATCCTTCATTAAATAACTTGTGGAAATAATTCTTCCATCTATCTTTAATATCTTGTTCCTGAACCAAAACTCTACCTTCTTCATCCTTAATACACTTCACTTGGTCCAAGTCTCTTGTCTTTCTTTCCCTATTTTTAGCAAGCCTGTAAATAGATTTCTCACAATCTTTGGTGCCTAAGGATTGATACAACCTGTCAAAAGCTTTAGTTCTAGCTTCGCTCACTGCCTTCTTGGTCTCTTTTTTGTCCACCTTATAATTTTCCCAATTTTCAGCATTTTTACATAAAGACCAAGCTTTAAAACATTTCCTTTTAACCCGAACCTTAGCTTGCACACTTTCATCCCACCACCAGGATTCTTTACCCCTAGGTCCGAATCCTCTTGATTCACCAAGCATCTCTATAGCTACCTTCCTAATCTCCTTGGCCATCTTGTCCCACATATCATTTGCACTTACGTTTGTCTACAAAAACCCTCCCTCCAAAACCTTGTGTTGGAAGATCCTTTGTTTTTCACCTTTTAGTTGCCACCACTTGATCCTTGAAACCTTTTGGTGGCCTCTTCTCTTCACACTCCTCTTAACTCTTACATCCGTAACCAAGACTCTATGTTGGGTAGTCAAGCTCTCTCCAGGTATGACTTTACAGTCCAAGCAAATCTTTCTATCTGATATCCTAATAAGAAAGAAATCTCTTTAAGAGCTTGTCACCCCACTTTTGTACGTGATAAGATGCTCCTCACGTTTCCTAAAACACGTATTGGCTATAGTAAGATCGAAAGCAGATGAAAAGTTCAGAATAGACTTACCCTCACCATTTACCTCTCCTAGGCCATATCCCCTACGCAAACCCTCGTAACCTCTAGGTGCCCTCCCTACATGCCCATTTAGATCCCTTCCTAAGAAAATCTTTTCACCTAGCAGTATTTCCTAAATTAGGCCTTCTAAATCCTCCCAAAATTTTACCTTAAAGTGTTCTTCTAACCCTACCCGAGGTGCGTAAGCACTAATCACATTAAAGGTGTCTTGCTCCACTATAAATTTTAGGGTAATGATCCTATCTCAAACCCTTTTTACATCCACAATATCATTTTTCCAATATTTATCCCCAATTATGCCCACCCCATTTCTCGATTTTACTTTGCCAGTGTACCAAATCTTTAAACCCGAAGAGTCCAATTCCTTTGCCTTTTCTCCCACCCACTTAGTTTCTTGTAGGCACATGAAATTGATCCTCCTCCTAATCATAGTGTCAACTATTTTCATTGATTTACCTTTACGTGTGCCTACATTCCAAGTTCCAAAGCGAATCCTACTCTCGTGAACTAGCTTCTTTACCCACACTCATTTGCAAAAATGTGGGAACTCTTGCTTATTTTTCACTATATCGAGGCGGCGATGCAGCGACCCTTACTTATTTGACACTGTACTCGAGATATACAGCACGTTGCTTCTGGGCAACGACCTAGCATTGACATTATTACGTCGTTGATCCATGTCATAGAGATTCGTCTAAATTTTAAGTTAGCTGTCGATGACCTAACACAACCTTCTCCTTTTATCCGGACTTGGGACCGGCTATGTTTAACCTATCAGTTGCCATGCCCTATGCTTTTCGCTTCCGCTTTCTCTCTAGCTTTTAGCACAAGCAAATCTCATGACCAATGCGACACATATATATGCATACACATTTTTCAATTCAGCAAGAAAATTTATATATCTATGTTCTTTGTTAGCTTCTAATTATCCTGATCACCGTAAGCAGTAAACACTTGACAATATAAATACCGTTTTCAATTCAGTTCATTAATTGAGTTGGGTTTTCATATAAATTACATGTGTGTGTGTGATCGAAGTGTTGTAGTACTATTTAAATACTGAATGTAAATTATATGTGATGATCATGAGAATGAAATAATATAGATACCATATCAACTGAATGTGGAAAATGAGGCCACGAGAGAAAGAAGGGAAAAAAAATAAAAATAAAAGGAAGAATCCAACCAAGGACGGGGATTCCTGGAAATTGGTCAGGGTGAAGAGAAACGGTCTTCCTTGAAATAAACCATTTTTATATTAGTGGTTGGCGCCCAAGGGAACCCCATCTTCGTGTGTTCTTTTTCTTCCTTCTTCATATATACAACGGGGTCCATATACCCATCCAATGACGTGGCTGATCCTAATTGGAAAGTGTAAATCAAATTAGGTGGAAAGTAGGGTCCACTACATCACGTGTGCATGATTGACTCGCATGCATGGTGCCTAGTGCCGGCTCTGAAATCCATATGGATTCTGTCTTATGTGAAAGAAGAATGATGTTTCTACCATCAGGATCGTTTGATGGTCAGGAGGATAAAAAAGTCAGGATATGATAAATTATCATATCCTATCTGAAACTGTTATTTAGTAAGCCAGTAGGATATGATAAGTCAATCCTGTCATTTATCTTATTTTGTCCATCTAGTTAAAATTCTATCCTGATGAGAGGGCTGGATTAGAACTCAACCGGATAGAATAAGGTGATTTTTTTTCCTAGTAACAAGTAGGATACGGTGATTTAAAGTATAATAAAATATAAAATTTATAATATATAAAATAATTAAAATATAATAAAATAATAATATAAAGTATAATAAAATTTAACATGGTTACCAAAAAAATGTATAATAAAATATAAAAAATTTAAAATAGTAAAAATATTAATAATTCATTTTAAAATTTATTTTTATTTTATAAAAATGTTATTTTTGTTATTTTATATTATTTTTAAAAACTGTAAAATGTAAAAAATTATTCTAATAATTTAACTATACGTAAAGTAAAAACACAAAATGAATATTTAAAAATATAAAAAATTAATTTTAGTTAGACAATATTTAAAAAAATTAAAAAATTATATGTAATTTTATCACAAGGATAATTTTGTATTTTTATATAATTTTAAATAATGACAATTATAAATATATATATATATATATATAATAAAAGATGTAAACATTTAGAATAAAAATGAAAAATTTAAAATTCATACTTAAATTATAATGCTGTCCAGCTGGTTATCTGGTGGACACCAAACGTCAGATAGGATAACAACTTATCTTACTCATATCATATCTTATTTCTATATTGTTCTCTTATCCTATCCGCTCATATCATATCCTGACCATCAAACGAGCCCTCAAGTTTTTATATCATTTTTATGTTTTATTTGTTTAAGTAAAAAGGGTATTGTTTTCATTTTTAACAAATAACCGGTGTTTAAGAATTTATAACATAATTAAAAAAATAAATTAAACAATATTAATTACCCCCTCCGGTTCATAGTATAAGAAACAAAATCATGAAACACATGTACCAAGGAAATATATTTGAATGAGTTAATTGTAATTAATATTCATATAAATTTCCAAAAACATCACTTCTAATTTTAATTAATATTCTGATGGCCTATAATTAATGACAGTAATTAATAAGGACAATATTGGAAATTAGCATTTAATATTTGTGAAAATTGATGCATGTTTTTCATATTTTGGAAAAAAAAAAGACTCATTTGTTTCTTATATTGTGGATCAGAGGGAGCGGTAATAAATAATGATATTACTTAATTAATTTTTTTTTATGAAAAACTGTTAGTTTATGAATAATGTAAATATGGGGAGTCATAAGGTGGTTAGGGTGGGGGAGTTAAGGAGTTGAGTAATAAGGATGTTGATGGTTCAAACCCCGCCAACTAATAAAATACTAACATTAACACAAACATTGGCCTAAAAAAATGTAAATATTAAGAGTTATTGTGTCATAAATGCTTAAGGTATAATTTAAAAATATAATAAATGTTTATTAATATTTTAAAACATCAATCAAAGTATAATAGACTAAATATAGAATGTGTTACAATATGCATGTGCTTTTGTTTATTTTATTACCTAAAATGAATAAATATAAAATTGATATATAAATATTATTATTAAAATAAACATAGAAATGATGTTTTCACATTAAAACTTTAACTATTTTTAATACTTCATTTGTTTACGTTAATTAAAAAGAGTAGACAAATATTTGAAAATGTATTTTTTTATTTTCTAATTTAAAAAATAAATGATAATAATGTGAAAATGTTTTATATTTGCATATTAAAAAATTTACGTTGTTATTATAAAATTACTTTTTGATATAATAAAAGTATATATATATATAGAGGCAAGGTCAAGATCGTCATTTTAACTAGAGTCTCTAGCTCTCTTTCTAGGTATTTACAGCTTGCAGCTGGTCTATGCAACTTGATGACGAAGACCCAAATTTGGTGGAAGCTTCAGAAACACACTCGCTCCCCCATGTTTTAATTTCTTCATTGCCTTTATACTTAAATTCCCTAACTTCTCATGCATGGTGATTAGTAGCAATTAGAAAGCTTCCTTCACTTTATCTCTTTTATGTGTTCATACTATATATATTTGCAGTATCCCTCAAGTCAGTGTTTCTTTTCCTAGTGATTGATATAAAAAACATCAAAACCTAAATCGAAGAAAGTTTGTCTCTCCATGCAAGTAAGCAACCACTGCTTATAATTAACTCTTTCATATCACACATCCTATTTGAATAATAAAGTCTTTGTACTTAGTTTTCTCCCAAAGGGTAGTAGCAATTGAACTTTCTACAACCTTTTGAATAGCTTTTTATCTAAGAAGTTTATCATGTCACTGTTTGTGTCCTACAGAAGGAAAAGGAAGCAATCATCAAGGAGGGGATGGATAAAGAAATGGAAGGGAGTCGTGGAAAGGAGGAAACCCTACCACCAGGATTTCGATTCCATCCTACTGATGAAGAACTCATCACTTATTATCTCATGAATAAGATATCGGATTCTAGTTTTACAGGTAGAGCTGTAACTGATGTAGATCTCAACAAATGTGAGCCATGGGAGCTGCCAGGTACATATATAGTGGTTGACACCTTAATTATCTTCTGTTCAATTAAGATTCCTTCATGCAAGTATAGTTGCAAACATTCATTTCATTAATTTTGAGCTTTTCATACGCATACTCATTTAACAAGAAATAGATCCATGAAAATATATTACTTGGTATTCATATACACTACTCAATTTCTTCTTAGAGTCTCTTTTCATCCATGCTAGTTGTAAATAAATAAATAAAAATTAGGGAACACTGTGTCTAGGGTTTCTAATTCTTAATATATAAACATACGATATTATAGTGTCTTTCTTTATGAGCAAGTGATATTGCTGCACTTATTCCAATTCCATCATATTTTTTTAATGTAACACACAAATCTAATTATTCCATAAGGTTGATGTTTGTCTTTTGTGTGATATATGGGAAAGATTTACGTGATATATATAATATAATCTTATGTATACTACCTGCCAATTTCTGAAGAAATACAGCATGTTTGTTTTTTCTAATAATTTTACAAAATTTTCCATGAAATAGGGAAGGCGAAGATGGGAGAAAAAGAATGGTACTTCTTTAGTCTGAGAGATCGTAAATACCCGACAGGTGTGAGAACCAATCGAGCAACAAACACCGGGTACTGGAAGACTACAGGGAAAGACAAGGAGATCCTCAACAGTGTTACATCTGAGTTGGTTGGCATGAAGAAGACTCTAGTTTTCTACAAAGGCAGAGCTCCCAGAGGAGAAAAAAGCAACTGGGTCATGCATGAATACCGCATTCACTCAAAATCCACCTTCAGAAACAACAAGGTATAGATATTATATATACATATAATAAAAGTTAAAATTCATACATGCCTCTAGAACAACAAAAAGATTTTGTTTATATCATCTAATGTTGAAACTTGTTCGAACGTCCAAGAATTTATCAAATAATAGTGTTTTTTACTTCTTTCGCTAACCTTTCAACACTATACTTAAAATAGTATGAGTACTACGAAGATCTGCTGTTTCATTTTGCTGTCATATATATCTTGTCTCGCCAATATTATATATGTTGCCACATTAAGGTGTAATTTGTGACGACATAATATTAATGGGTGGGGATAGAATATGTGACAACGAAGTGAATGCTTGCTCAAAGAAAAAAACATGAACTAACTAAACCCATTGTTATACATACAGCAGGATGAGTGGGTGGTTTGCCGGGTATTCCAGAAGAGTGCTGGTGTCAAAAAGTACCCTTCTTCCAACCATGCAAGAGCAGTGAATCCCTATAGCCTGGAATTAGGTCCTAACATGGTGCCACCACCAATGATACAACTGGGAGATCCTGCTGCTCATTTCCTTTATGGAAGGCATTACATGAGCAGTGCAGAGTTAGCTGAAGTTGCTAGGGTTCTGAGAGGAAGTGGATCAACCAGTCACAGTGTAGACCTATCAATGCAATCCCAGCTGAACTACCCAGTAACTGCAGCAGGAGGAGGATTCACCATTTCAGGGCTTAATTTGAATCTGGGAGGAGGAGGAGGAGCAGGAGCACCAACAACCATAACACAACCTATTTTCCGGCCAATGCAGCTGCCGCCACCTCCTGCACAGGCAATGGCTCAAGTGCATGATGTAAGTTCCAACATGATGATGACAGCCACTTCTCTTGGTGCAGAGAATGTAGGTTATGGTGCAGAAATGAGTAACGCAAATCCACAAGGGAATAGGTACATGGGCATGGACCAATGCATGGATCTAGAGAATTACTGGCCTTCCTACTAAATTAGAAGGCCTTCATTTAGTTATATATATCGGACATAGTTTATTTCTATATAACTTCAGTTGGATCAGCTACTATAAAATTAAGTTATGCTTTTGCTTGTGTTTCTAAGTTTCATGCTGGTAAATAACGAGCAGTACTATGTATCCAAGTAATTTTGTGCCCTTGCACCAAGAAACTTTTTGAATGTTACTGTTTATCCATTACTATCTTTCTTCATTGAGACTCGATATGAAGGTCGTGATTGTTTGGGATCTACATGAGTCCAGCTATTCATGAATTATTCGAGTTCTATCACTAGTTAAATACTTTATTAAACTCTTTTGTTTGGCTAAATTAAAGCAACCTAAGCTTGAAGTTAGAATTTATTATTTAAATGAATCTATCTAAGCTTTGTAGACTTTCATTAAGAGCTGCTAAATAGCTCATTAAAAAAAAATAGCATTTATGCATTCATACGTTAATATATCAATTAATATCGTAAACATTTTTTTTTTTTTGTGAATGCATGCATTGTATTTTAAGTGCATCAAATCCATTTTCCTCATCTATATGTATTTAATATATAATGAGTTATATGTTTATTTATTACATATATTTACATTAACTGTAATCGATATTTGATTTATAAATATAATAAAGATTTTTGTTAAATTAATAAATTTAAAAACAATTCAAGAGAGAAATTTAATAAAAGAAGAATCAATGGAAACTTAAATGGGTTAAATGAGACAAGCTCAAGTTTCTTAATTTTAAACAAGTTTAAGTATCCTTTTAATTTCGTGAGTCAAGCTTAAGCTTCAAAATTTAATAGGAATACTGATTTTCCTGTCAAATTCAGTATTTTACATACATAGTATATTATATAGTTTTTTTGTTTTAATATACGGGTTAGAATTTCTATTATATATTTTGCTTGTAAAAAAAAACTTCAAATCCTTGGTTTGACTCGACTTATTTATATACCATGATGATTGCATTTTTACCTTGTCCCTGATTATTTATTGCGTATCATTGTTTTCTTAATATGTAGAAGGGGCTTGCGAACATTGATTGGAATTCAGAAGGGATTGTGAAAAGTTTTAATCCATAAAACCGATGCAAATGCAAAATAATGTACAAGAGTCGTTTTCCATTTAGAAAGTATCTGCTGCCACTGTGTAGGGATTTGATTGCTCATATATATTACAATAATGTTCTTTATATATGCAACATTGTGGAGGGATGACAGTTGGTGTTGGTGTTAACGTGGTTTTTTGATTGTGTTCAAAATTTCTTCATGACAAATAATTATAGATCAAATGAATGTGGGACCTGCGAGTTATATGGTAATCTCATCAAAATAAGTATGTGAATTGTCTGCCAAGTACGAATTTGACAATGAAGTCAAATTAGAAATTACTGGTAAAGACTTGGTATCAAAACAAATATGTAAATTTATCAAAAAGATACAAAGTGTTGTCAATAATGAATTTTAACAATAAAACGACTTGTGTTTTAAAAGATAAATTTGAAATTTAAAAGAAGAAAGTAGTTTTTATTGTAGAAGATAACTTCCTAATTGCATTAAGTTTGTAATGAAAAGAAACAAGAATTTGAAAGTAAGGTTAAGTAAAATAGGATCTAAGTAATACCACTCACGAAAGGTTAATGAAAATAAGAACATAAACGAAATATTAAAGAATAATAGAGAACAAGTAAAGAACTTTGAAGGATAAAATCAGTATTGTACTGGGTTGTAATATTGAATTGAATTGAAAATGAGAAGGGTGGAGGGAGTACTTGAATTAATCCGTCAATGTGATCAAGATGTGTAGGATGTGTATCAAGTAACCGACCGACCCTGGTTACAATGAGTTTACTACTATTTATAAAAAAATACAATAACTTCCTAGCTAGTAGTAACTTCATATCTAAATGACTGTCATATGTCTTTGGCAGTTCTTTTAGATTCTAAACCTAACTACTTGTCAAAACAGTTCCAATGATTTCTCAATGTCTTGAACCGCTCCGAGTCAACTAACTTGTCTTTGATGGAATTAACTGCTTGACAACTTATTTTAACTGCTGTCGACCTTGAGGCTTGATCATTTTTCCTTTTCCACCTTATTGGTGACTCTTTCATGAATATTGTCGAAAAAACCACCCGTCAGTCAATATGCACATCTTCTTGCCAACTAAGTATCTTCAATACTTTAGAAAAACAATAGTTTTAACTTCACTCCCTTTATTAACCTGTCAGAATTATTCCTGTTAAGAATTTGAAATTCTTCCATTAACCGTTGGAAACTAAAATGGAGGAGAAGACTTGTTTCTTGGGAAGAAGATCACCTCCATACTAAGTTGGTTAATTTACTGCATTTAATTGGTCCAATTAGCCAAAGGAAAACTAGATGAATGGATTTGGTCATGTGTTAGTTCTAGAACTTTTTCTACAAGATCATCAGCTTTTTTCTTTTTTACAAAACTTGTCTGGTTGCACTTCTAGTTTGTTGTCTTCTTATAATTAATGTTATTATTTTTAACCATTTTTGGAAATGATTAGCACTTCCAAAGATCTTAGTATTCTCTTGGCAGGCCTTAATTACTGCCTCGTTTATTCCGTCAAAAGTAAATGTATTGTCAGCACAGGAAAATGTCGTATGCGCTGCCATCAGGTTTGGCAAAGATTTTACCTTTGGCTTAATATCATATTGTTCTTCCTTATTTCAAAATGCATTGTAGGAATTACCTCCTACATTTGGGTTATGTCAGGGAGGAAGTCAAAGTAGGCTTGACATCCGATTGTTTAGTCTATAATTGAGTCTGTTATAAAATAGGGTCTAGATCTGCAATAAAGAAAAACACTGGTGAAAAATATACATTAGACGGTAAAGGTTTATGTCAGTTAATCAAAAGCTAGATGTTAAAAAGGAGGCGGTGGCAATTTTGTAAATATCAGGCTTCATTAATTCAATTTTAACGTCAGTTGTTTTAATGACTGACGTTAAAAGTGAGTGACTCACTTTTAACGTCAGTTCAATAAAAAACTGACGTTAAAAGTGAACATTTTAACGTCAGTTCGATAAAGAACTGACGTTATAAGTAAGTCTCTTCACTTTTAACGTCAGTCCCTACATCAACAGACGTTAAAAGTTATTTTAATAATTTTTTTTATCTAGTATACGATTCCTTCCGCATTGCCTTCCTCAAAGTTTCAGTTTCACATGAATTGCTTTGATGTTTTGTGTTTCTGTTTTGAAAACTAAAATATATGTGCGAAGTATAAGTTGAATCAATAACCCAAATCGGTTCTCATTCATGAAGTGTAATACAGACTGATCGATACAGAAGATTGAAAGGGTTTAAAATCCTATAAAAAGTTACATTGAAAGGGTTTAAAATCCTATAAAAAGTTACATTGAAAGGGTTTAAAATCCTAAACATTAAAGCTACATCCCATCAGAGAGTTTTATGAAATATGCCAAAGGGAAAACTATATATACTCCAAAGACCTCGAAAACCGGGGGCATGAGAGAGCTCAAGAGAGAGGCAAAAACAGGTGCACCGGATCCGTTTCAAGCAAAGGCAGTGGTTCCAGAGACTTCCAAGACGGTGACTTGCTGCCAAAGCCGAGGTTTTGGAACTGTGACCCACGAGCACCTGATTAGCCCTCCAGCAGCTGATTCTCCGGAAGGTGATAAGGTGAGCAACTCACACAATGTAATTTACTCAGACTTATCACCCATGCAATGTAATTTACTCAAACTCAGAAGTTGTTTAACCATTAAGACAAAGACCTTTGAGTCTAGGAATAGGAAGAAAAAGAGATGAAGTTAATCTCCACGGCAGAGCCATATTGTGAAGCAGAAAATTAAAAGGATGGAAGGAAGCTATTTATAGGAGCAGGGGATGAAGTTACTAAGCTATTCTGATTTTGTTGAAAACTTACCTATAAACTTAATACTCATTAAGAGGATTGAGTTACAAGGTGCATGGGTAAGTAGCACAAGATGCATCAAAGGAATGAATGTTTTTGCAGATATCTATACACTTTTAACGCCGCTTTTTAAAAAACTAACGTTAAAAGTGTTTTTAAATAAAAAATATTAATTGTTAACGTCAGTTTTTTATACAACTGACGTTAAAAGTTTGATTTTTACTTCAGTTAAATAAATAGCTGACGTAAATAATCCTATATATTATAAACGTGCAGAATGAATATTGGAAATAATGTAATTAATATACGGGAACTTGACAGTCATCAATTAAGTTGACGTTAAAAATGAGGTGGTGGGTAAACTATTTACGTCAGTTCTATAAATAACTGACGTAAATAATGATGAAACTCATTTCATTGGTTGTCATGTCCCTGTTGTCCCTCTTAACGCAGATCACTCCATATAGTACTGCAGTTTATTTCTAAACCTTTTTTTTATACAAGTTTATTTTTAATTTTTATTAATTAGCTTGAATTAGTAAACAAATTATTGTGCAAATTAAAATAAATAAACACTTAACATAAAACAAGTTATATGTATAATCAAATCGTATGACAATGAAGCGATTCATAAGTTAAAATTACATGATTAAAAGATAAAAAATTTCTGCAACATAGCCCTAAAATATAAAAAAGTTTCTGCATCAACATCATTTTCTTCTCAGTCCTGTCATCAGAAACTCCAATGGATGCATCACCTCCCTCACTTGAATTCCAAGATGTAAAGTAAATCCTCAGTCACTAGCAGCGAAAGCAAAGTGAAATGGATCTTTGCATCTTTCTTCTTTAGTGGAGTTCCTTGATGCATCATCTTGAATCCACAATCACTTGCTTCCAAAGCAAAGTGAAAGGGATGATGGGGATGAAATAAAGTGAGAGAATCACATTACGTGATTCACCCAACCTTAATATCCATGCAATGTAATTTACTCAAACTCGGAAGTTGTTTGACCATTAAGACAAAGACCTTTGAGTCTAGGAATAGGAAGAAAGAGTGATGAAGTTAATCTCACTACAGAGCCATATTGTGAAGCAGAAAATTAATTAAAAGGATGGAAGGAAGCTATTTATAGGAGCAGTGGATGAAGTTCCTAAGTTATTCTGATTTTCTTGAAAACTTATCTATAAACTTAATGCTCATTAAGAGGATTAGGTACAAAGGTGAATGGGTAAGTAGCACAGTAGTCAAGGGAATGAATGTTTTTGCAGAAACTAATAAACCTTTAACGTCCGTTGTGTAATACAACTGACGTAAGAAGTTGTGAGTGTTTTTAACGTCAGTTTCTTAATACAACTTACGTTAAATATGTGACATTTAACGTCAGTTATTACTAACAACTGACGTAATAAGTGTGAGAGTTTTTAACGTCAGTTTATTAAGACAACTGACGTTAAATATATGATCTTCAACGTCAGGTTTTACCAAAAACTGACGTAAAATGTTGTTTTATTTTAATTATTACGTTTACTGTTAGACGAATCTGGGCAAGTATACCCAGTCGTGCAAGTAATACGGTGGTAAGACCGGTTATCGTATCCACGGGGATTGGATGTCAACTACCAATTCGCAAACTCAGCAACTATCTAGACTAAACTATTGATCAAGAGAAAGTAAAACAAACAAAAGAAAAGAAATAAAATCTTTTTGTCTTTTTATCGAACACTTGGAGTGCAGAAATGATATGTTGGGACCAGACTTCACCAAACCTCTATCTCATGCAATATCAGGACTAGATACCTCTCATTCATGCTTCAGATATTAAAATCAATCCACTAAACTACTCAAGTCCCGATCTCTCGGATGACAAGAGCCTAATTCCACTAATAGACCCTAATCTCTTAGGTGGCCTAGATTAATGAAATTGCATTAGGATTAGGGATTACGCGATTACTAGTAAACCTAACTCCATCTCTAGATGAAAGGGTTACTAGGTGATTAAATTCCAATTCCGGTTATGATACGAACGTCTCCATTACATACCAAAACACTAATCGAGTCATGGGGGTGCTAGCCACAACAAGCATTAAGCACAGAAAATTAATCACTAATATGAAGACATGAACATAGAATAATCAGTCAAGATAAATACATAATAAATCAGTTTGGCTACATCTAATCCCAACAAACGGGATTTAACTATTCATAACTACAGAGAAAGCCAAACCAGAAAAGCAGTAGAGAAAGGAGGAAAGGGAGAACTCCATTGAAGCTTCCCACCTGCGTCACACCGCAACCCCCCAAACTCAGCTCCCTTCTAGGGTTGGCACCTTATCCCAGCAGCAGCCTCCAAGTGCTTCCCCTCCAAGCCTCCTCACATTCTGCCCTAAAACAGCAACTTATACCAATCTGTTCTGCGCTCGCTCGCGAGGCGAAAGTTAAATTCTGCTATTTCAGAAAATTGTACTCTCGCGAGGCGAGTACATGTTCACGACGCGAGCCAGAAGATGTTGCAATTTTCTGGAACAGTCGGCTTTCAGGGTCGCGAGGCGAATCCAGTTTCGCGGGGCGAATCTTCAGAATTCTGCTTGGCTCAATTTCTTCTCTTTTCAAGCTCTAAAATCATCCAAGCTTCATTCTGGGCAAATCTGCACAGTTTTCCTTAAGTTCCTGCAAAATAACACCAAGAAACCGCTTCACCCGTTCCAAGGGAAAATCTAATAAAAATCAAACTAAGAATGTCTAATCTATATGAAAAATGCATGCAAAAGTATATATAAAACATCATGTTAAATCACACTATCAAATCACCCCAAGCTTATTCAATTGCTTGTCCTCAAGCAATCACTAAGGCCAGTAGAATAAAAACAGAACATGGATAGTGAACTAAGAACCCGGGTCAATGATCCAAGTAATAGGCATTTCAAACAATTCAGCAAGAGATAATCAATTCAAGTCCAATTAGAGACTTAGGTTCCTTAGACTCATGTTCTCAATTATTTAGGCACTCTTTCTCACCTGAAGCTCACCCCAAGCTTGTTCTTTTGCTTGGCTCTCTTTTTCACCTTACTCAAAGTGTTTAGGGGATAAGACATTTCACTCAATTTTCCTCAAGGAATGAATCCTACCATAGGCTTGACTATCAACCAAATCTCTACTTTATTAATGAAAACAATTTAGAATCAAGAGGTCTTTTATTTGGTTGTAACATGGCCATGGGATTAATTTTTAGGTGGGGATAACAAGAAAAGGACATTTCCAAAAGGCTACACAACATATCAACATTTGCAAAACATGACCTTCTAAAATACCTTTTGAGTTTCAATTCACTTTCCACCTTTCTTTTCTTTCCTTTTCTTTTTATTTTTCATTTTTTCTTTTTGTCATCCCCTTCTCTATTTATTTTTCTTTTCTTTTTTTTTTCTTTTTTTTGGAGAAGGGGAGACTTTTTCAATTCAAGAGAATTTTTTTTTTCTGATTCTTTCATCCCAAATTTTTTTTTTCAACTACCTTTTTCACCCTTTTTGTAATACTTTAGAAGGTCCCTTATCAAGCATCATTCGACATTAAATTTCAAGGTACCAAGAAAAACATTTTTTTTTCTTTCAAGCTCAAAATTGGGCAACTATGGGGTAGCATTTCATCATTAAAATCTCAGAAGGCCAGAAAAAATACCTATTGCCTCAATCATTTTCAAAAATGTTTTCAAAAAATTTATAAGCTTTAAAATGGTTTCAAGTCAAGTTCTAGAGAATAACATACCAAGAGGAATAACACTCTACACAAAGAATGGGGTAAAATTTTGTGAGTACCCCTTTGGCTCAAAATCTCACATTTTAGTTCAGAATCAATGAACAACATAAATCCATAGAACCATATGCTAATTATCAACTATCCAAGATCATCCAAACATTTTCATTTGCAGCCTTATCACAAGAATAACAAATTGGGTTCAACAATTCACTATCACAATTTATTGGGCACTTAATTCTCACAATTGGGTGCAAAATCTAAGCAAGGACAATCTAATTGTGTGATCATGCAAAACTATCATGCAAAACTATATGAATGCAACATGGAAAATGCAAATGCAAAATACCCCTACCCCAAGCTTAAAAATTTACATTGTCCCCAATGTAAACAATCAAGTTGGAGAGAGGAGAAAAATAAAAAATAAAAATTGGAACGGCTTACCGAGGCGGTAGCAGGTGTTGGCTTTGTTGTCTCTGCCCCTTTCGCTCTTCTCCTTGTCTTCTTGCTCTCTCTCTTCCTTCTTTCCCTGCAACCACTTGGCAATTCTCAATTTATTATTTTTCCTCTTGAGCTTCTCAAATTATTCAAGAGGTTAAAATCAAAAACAAAATTATTAAGGAAATGAAAACAACTAAAGAGAAGGGTTAAGAAACGTTGGGTTGCCTCCCAATAAGTGCTTCTTTAACATCACTAGCTTGACGTTCTAGGATCCTCCTCCCGGATCAAATGGAACTTGGAGTGGAGATTGTAGCAGTAGTATGACTTTATTCTCAATTCCACCCAGCCATTGGGTGAAATATCCATTGACCTCTTCAACTGTAATAATGCACTTACTTCCTAGCGGGTCAAATGGCATTTTCACCAGAAAGTTTGACAGACCAGTGGAAGGGGTTAGTTTTGCAACGTCCACACATGCATGCAAGCCAACATATTTGTCCAATGCAGAAAATTCAGGTTGCTCATCAAGCATGGTGGAATCAACTACCACTTCGCCTTCATCTTGAACTATCCCCCAAACCAGATTTTCCTCAAATTGGGCTTCAGGTGACTTTTGTACTAACTGTTTGCAAATCTCCTCAACTTGCGTTTTGAAGTTCTGCATCACAGCTTCGATACTCTCACAATTGGCTCTTGCCTTGGCCTCAGAGGCGGATAGCTCTTGGGAATACTGTTCTAGAGCAGCTTTCAATGGTGTGTGCTCCTTCCATTCCCATTCTTCAATTTCCCAAGGACTTGTGGAAAGTACTCCCTCTTCTTGTGACTTGTCCACCATCACCCCTTCATCTTCAATTTGATCCAGTCCCACAACCAGATTTTTCTCAAATTCTGCTTCATGTGCCTCTATGGGAATCATAGATGGTGGTGGAGGTGGCAAATATGAACAAAAGGTTTCCCAATCCTCCTCGGAGAAGTTATATATAAGCCTTCCCGTCATGTAATCAACTTGTACTGGAGTGACATGACCCATCAATTCTATACAGTCTCCCAAACACCAGTTGTCTTCCAAAGCGTGACTTGAGGCTTCCTCATCAGGTGGATAATACAAATTTTCCATGAACTGCATCCACCTTGCACAAACACAACTCAAAAGAAAAAGATCAAATATATACAGAAAAATAAAAAAGAATAAAAATGTCTAAATTAGTTGCCTCCTCTGTTACTAATGATATTGGCAAAACCAATCCCCGGCAACGGCGCCAAAAACTTATTAGACGAATCCCAGTCGTGCAAGTAATACGGTGGTAAGACCGGTTATCGTATCCACGGGGATTGGATGTCAACTACCAATTCGCAAACTCAAACTATCTAGACTAAACTATTGATCAAGAGAAAGTAAAACAAACAAAAGAAAAGAAATAAAATCTTTTTGTCTTTTTATCGAACACTTGGAGTGCAGAAATGAAGCGATTCATAAGTTAAAATTATATGTATAATCAAATCGTATGACAATGAAGCGATTCATAAGTTAAAATTACATGATTAAAAGATAAAAAATTTCTGCAACATAGCCCTAAAATATAAAAAAGTTTCTGCATCAACATCATTTTCTTCTCAGTCCTGTCATCAGAAACTCCAATGGATGCATCACCTCCCTCACTTGAATTCCAAGATGCAAAGTAAATCCTCAGTCACTAGCAGCGAAAGCAAAGTGAAATGGATCTTTGCATCTTTCTTCTTTAGTGGAGTTCCTTGATGCATCATCTTGAATCCACAATCACTTGCTTCCAAAGCAAAGTGAAAGGGATGATGGGGATGAAATAAAGTGAGAGAATCACATTACGTGATTCACCCAACCTTAATATCCATGCAATGTAATTTACTCAAACTCGGAAGTTGTTTGACCATTAAGACAAAGACCTTTGAGTCTAGGAATAGGAAGAAAGAGTGATGAAGTTAATCTCCACGGCAGAGCCATATTGTGAAGCAGAAAATTAATTAAAAGGATGGAAGGAAGCTATTTATAGGAGCAGTGGATGAAGTTCCTAAGTTATTCTGATTTTCTTGAAAACTTATCTATAAACTTAATGCTCATTAAGAGGATTAGGTACAAAGGTGAATGGGTAAGTAGCACAGTAGTCAAGGGAATGAATGTTTTTGCAGAAACTAATAAACCTTTAACGTCCGTTGTGTAATACAACTGACGTAAGAAGTTGTGAGTGTTTTTAACGTCAGTTTCTTAATACAACTTACGTTAAATATGTGACATTTAACGCCGCTTATTACTAACAACTGACGTAATAAGTGTGAGAGTTTTTAACGTCAGTTTATTAAGACAACTGACGTTAAATATATGATCTTCAACGTCAGGTTTTACCAAAAACTGACGTAAAATGTTGTTTTATTTTAATTATTACGTTTACTGTTAGACGAATCTGGGCAAGTATACCCAGTCGTGCAAGTAATACGGTGGTAAGACCGGTTATCGTATCCACGGGGATTGGATGTCAACTACCAATTCGCAAACTCAGCAACTATCTAGACTAAACTATTGATCAAGAGAAAGTAAAACAAACAAAAGAAAAGAAATAAAATCTTTTTGTCTTTTTATCGAACACTTGGAGTGCAGAAATGATATGTTGGGACCAGACTTCACCAAACCACTATCTCATGCAATATCAGGACTAGATACCTCTCATTCATGCTTCAGATATTAAAATCAATCCACTAAACTACTCAAATCCCGATCTCTCGGATGACAAGAGCCTAATTCCACTAATAGACCCTAATCTCTTAGGTGGCCTAGATTAATGAAATTGCATTAGGATTAGGGATTACGCGATTACTAGTAAACCTAACTCCATCTCTAGATGAAAGGGTTACTAGGTGATTAAATTCCAATTCCGGTTATGATACGAACGTCTCCATTACATACCAAAACACTAATCGAGTCATGGGGGTGCTAGCCACAACAAGCATTAAGCACAGAAAATTAATCACTAATATGAAGACATGAACATAGAATAATCAGTCAAGATAAATACATAATAAATCAGTTTGGCTACATCTAATCCCAACAAACGGGATTTAACTATTCATAACTACAGAGAAAGCCAAACCAGAAAAGCAGTAGAGAAAGGAGGAAAGGGAGAACTCCATTGAAGCTTCCCACTGTCGTCACCGCAACCCCCAAACTCAGCTCCCTTCTAGGGTTGGCACCTTATCCCAGCAGCAGCCTCCAAGTGCTTCCCCTCCAAGCCTCCTCACATTCTGCCCTAAAACAGCAACTTATACCAATCTGTTCTGCGCTCGCTCGCGAGGCGAAAGTTAAATTCTGCTATTTCAGAAAATTTTACTCTCGCGAGGCGAGTACATGTTCACGACGCGAGCCAGAAGATGTTGCAATTTTCTGGAACAGTCGGCTTTCAGGGTCGCGAGGCGAATCCAGTTTCGCGGGGCGAATCTTCAGAATTCTGCTTGGCTCAATTTCTTCTCTTTTCAAGCTCTAAAATCATCCAAGCTTCATTCTGGGCAAATCTGCACAGTTTTCCTTAAGTTCCTGCAAAATAACACCAAGAAACCGCTTCACTCGTTCCAAGGGAAAATCTAATAAAAATCAAACTAAGAATGCCTAATCTATATGAAAAATGCATGCAAAAGTATATATAAAACATCATGTTAAATCACACTATCATTTAACCCCGCGCGCCTTCTCCACTTCTCTGTACGTCTTTTCTCTTTTCATCACGCTCAACCCTCACTCTCGCTCTCACTCTGCCCTAATCGCGAGCTCATCTCCACCGCAACCACCGCGAGGGCTTCTTCGCCACCACCGTGAGGTACACTCTTAACCCCTAACTCTGTCTTTCCCGCTCATTCTTTGCAATAACTTGACATCTCTCTTTCCCCTGGCCCTCCCGCTCACTAACTCTTCTTGTCCCTCTGCTTTAGTAACCACATCGAACGTTGGCCACCACTCGAGCTTCCCCACCACCACCACGTGAGCGCCTATTTCTGGTGAGTCTTTAATTAGGGCACATTTTTTTATTCACGGTTTTGAGTGCATGCATGTTGCTCTGCTGGTTTGAAACTGTAGTCTCAGTAGTTGAAACTTGAAACTGTGAGTTTGAGTTGTTTGGAATGTCTCTATTTTTGGTTTTGAGTGTATGTTGAAACTGTAGTCTCAGTAGTTGTAACTTTAACCGTGAGTTTGAGTTGTTTGGAATGTCTCTATTTTTGGTTTTGAGTGCATGTTGCTCTGCTGATTGATCTGTCACGGCCGTGATGCTCATCACGGCTAGGCCGTGATGCTCATCACGGCTAGGCCGTGATCAGTTCTGCCTATGAGGGTCTGGTTCAGTTGGCACGTTACGGCCGTGATGGACATCATGGCCAGGCCGTGATCAGTGCTTGGCAATCTTCAAAAACTATAGTTTTCAATCTCCCGTATTGTCCTTATATTGGATATATAGATGTTTTGTATATCTACAGGACCTATCTAGTTATTTTTATTTATATTTCTGTATTTATTTTGAGTTATAACCTATGTTAATACATATATATTGTTTCTGAACAGGCATACATATGGATCAGTCGGATAGCCCACATGCACGGGAGGACACTGTGGGGGTTTCGCAGGACCCGATCACGCATACGCCTGATTCTAGTGTAAGTTTACATGTTATATACTATCTTTAGTCCTTCTTGTTAATGTAAGTTTATAATGTTACAACCCTCTATTTTATCATTTTTTTTTGTCCATACAGACATCACAGGCTCATAGGAAACGGGGTAGATGAGCCACCTCGTTGAAGAAACTAGAGAAGGACAGGCGGAGCGGACGAGAAGCTTGAGGTGTCCTTCGATGCTAATCTAAATGCCCAGGGACCCCGTCCTAAAAGAATTTAATAAGTGGGTGTTTCTACAAGCGAAGCGGACGTAAGCATCAACTACAACCATCTGGAATGACGTTCCACGTAACGTTAAGGATCGATTTGGGAGGCTATCACGGTATTTTACCTTTACATTCGTTTGATTTACATTATTAGATAATTATCCGAGTTATAATCCATCCAGTTGTTATATATGTATCTAATGTGTAGGTAGCTTGGATCTGTGCCAAATGACGAGGATCATCATCATAAATGTATGAAAATGGCATCAAAGCGTTGGAATGGGTTCAAGCATGATCTTACCAGGTACTATCTATCCGGGAAGAAGCGGCTTGATAAAATGTTCTCGGATTATCCCTGGATTGATCGGGATACTTGGGATATGTTTGTCGAGAGTCGACAGGGATGAAGAATTTCAGGTTGGTTGATTAAGTTAATTTTGTATGCTTATTATAGATCATTTAACTGTATTTAATTATGTGTTTTTGTTTGAATAGGCTAAGGCAAATAAGGGTCGGCGAGAATCAAGGCGAAGAACGTCCACCGCCACACCATGTCTCGGGGTGGGTACCATACTCGGATCCAAAGAAATGATGGCGGATAGGTGAGGGGCGAAGCAGAAGAGCACTCTCTGGGATTGAAAGAGGAGAGGTGCATGAGGGCACACAATCAAGTCCTACATCGGACATTGACCGCGAGGATGTATGGTTATACGGTCGCATGACAAAGGCGGGATCTTTTAAAGTCGATGCCACTCGCGAAGTGGCGGATAAGATTGTAAGTAAATAATTAACTTGATTTCAATTGATATTTGTATAGATATTTGCAACACTTTTCACTTGCACGTTTTTTCATTTTTTTCATTGTAGATGGATCTTAAAGCAAAATCCTCCCGGGCGCATTCGTCCCTTTCCGGGACGGCAGGGCGTCTTGATGACTCGCTCTAGGCAAGAAAGACCATCCTGGTCGGGTTCTCGGTGTTCCCGGGAACGTGACCATCAAACAATATTATGGCAAGTCTGCTTCACGAAAGCGGGTGGTCAATGAAGCATCAATTTTGGCTGACATTACTCAAGCACCTCATGACCAACCCGGATATTACAACACATCCGATGCAAGGCTTAATAGCCAACCCGAATTCAAGCGGCGCTTGCCAGAGAGCTTTCCTCCGTCGGTACATCCCAGGACACCGCAAGGCTTGCCAACGCTTCATATGTGAGCACAAAAGAGAGTTTTAGTATGGCACATGTGGAGGACGATGAGTTGGCAGCTAGGGAGCGGGAGTTGGAAGTCCAGCGCCATGAGCATGAGTTGGAAATGAAAAGGCGTGAGCTTGAGTTGGACTCCAAATGACGTGAGCTCGAAATGTTAGCAAAGGTATTTATTCATTATTAATGTCCAAATTAGTCAAATAATTACTTGTGTTTTTTTTAATTATCAAAAACTTATATATTTTATTTTTCCTAAACTGAAGGCCAAGTCGACGTCGGTGTCGCTGTCACCTATCACTCGTTTGTTCTCACTTGGTGAGGATTATGCGTATGCGATTTTTGAATGTCCATTGGATCACGATGGATGGGTGGCACGCCCAGATCAACAGATGATATTTTCCTTCGTTGGTGACGATCTCGGGAACGCCTGCAGAAATAACTTCTGGATGAACAGCAATGTCATCAGTCTCTGGTGCACGTAAGTTAATTTTAATTTTATAACTTATTTATTTTTGTTATTTTCCATTTAATAATTTATTTTAATTTCAATATATATATTATGTAATTAACATCCACACCCTTTTCATATCTTAGGTATCTCCATCGTCTTCAGCTTGATAAGGGCGTTGCATCAGTTTACGGTTTCTTAGATCCGTCAATCCTTCTGCCCGAGTTCTTTGTTGGCGATGCATTGAGTAAATACATAGGGAAGTTGTTGGGAGACAATCCGAAAGAATTATATCTGGCTCCCTACTGTATGGATGACCATTGGCAGTTGTTGGTACTTCACCCGTCTAGACATACTGTCATATTCTTCTGTTCTCTCCACCATGATCCGCCACCGAAGGTGGTGGAAGCTGTAAATATGTAAGTAACTAATCTTAAATTTAATTTAAGTTTTAATATCAGTTGTTTTTAGTTTATTACACACATGATATATGAGTTTGTTAATTTATCGACATGATTATTTGTTTATGATAGCGCGCTGAAGGCGAGTAGCATAAGTTGCGCCAACGGGAGAAGTAGGACTTCTAAGGCTAAAGCAAATCCTGTATGGAACATCCTCAAGGTTTGGTAGTTTATTTATCAAATAATTAATATTATAATTACTAATTTATGTGTATATTCAACTTACGTTGAAATTAATTTTGTTGGTAGTCTCGATTTCAACCTGACAGTTGGTCGTGCGGCTATTATGTGATGCTTCATATGCTGAACATAGTCTCCGCATCTATTACGGATGGATGGAAGAAGGTAATATTTAAACAACTTGTTAAATTATATATTATAGTTTTGAAGATGACTTGCATTGATGTTATTGTTATTATTTGAACGTGTCTAGGCATTTATCGACCAATCGCCTATTCAAGAAGATGAGTTAAGAGACTTGAGGATGCGCTTCGCTGAATTCTTCTTCAAGTATGCGGCTGAAAAAGGAATTGACAACATACCTCCGCACTACTTAGATAAATAGTTTTTTTGTTAGACTTTAGAAACTAATTAATAACATGTATATATATATATATCATTAGATAGTTTTGTTTTTTAGACATTGGAACTAAAATTTATTTATATATATACATGGGTTTTGGTTTTAAGTCCCCCATTGTTCAATTTTCCTTTGCAATTCTGTAATGTGTGTGATATTGTGTTACTGGGACTGAATGCAGGGATAACTGAGGGGAGTGATATTTTAAAACTGAATTTAAAAAAAAAAAAAAAAAACCTATTAACGTCAGTTGTATCAAACAAAAAGAAAACGCCCCCCACCATCTCCCTCACCCTCCTTCGACTGCCGTCACACCACCGGACTCCTGGGGTACTCCTCCAGTTCCAACGAAACACTCAAGGGGGGTATTGCATGGACTAAGTGGAACGTTGTAACCACTGAGCCACACACAAACTTGTGCTAAGATTTAATCGTTAAATATATTTAACCGTTAAAACCTTGCAACTTTGTGCATTTTTGAAAATCTCTCACAATCCCCCACCATTTTCAAAATAAAACCAAATCCCATTATTCCATAAATCGCATGCTTTCAGACAAAGGTATCTTGGGGATTTGAACATTTGCTTAGTAAGCTATGGGTTTCACCCATCCCCAAATAATTTGGTAGACAAGCTTTGAACCAAATTAATATTCATTAGTACAAGCGTGCATGACTTACGTACACATGAAATCTCGGTACCATTAAACGACGTGGTAGTGTGACACATTTGGTAAGGCCTTGTGTCGTGTATCCTTTTCATGATAACTTATAGAGTCAAGCCCAACTCTAAGAAGCGGCCCCACCTCACTCTCATATAGGTGGACTTTACCAAAAGCACCCCCATAAGTTGGGCACCTCAGCACATATATGCTATAGGTCCATTAAGAGCAAAAGATCTCCCTTTTCCTTTTTGTCCTTATGGTTTCCAAGTATTTTTAAACCATGGGATGTATATTCGTCAAATACTTGCAATCACTCTCATAGTGTACTTTGGCCCATTGAACTCAAGACTTGATGCTACTCAAGTGTGAGTCGAGTTTCCACCATTGGTGATCATGTAGATATGGGCTTGAGTCCCATCCCTAATGATGTTTTCAACACCATATCCCTTGTCAATCCTTTCGTCAAAGGATCCGCAAGATTCCTCTTTGTTTTCACAAAGACTATGGATATTACTCCATTTGTAATCAATTCTTTTACATAGCTATGTCTTAGCCCAATGTGCCTGGACTTTCCATTATAAACCTGGCTATATGCCCTTGATAGTGTTGATTGAGTATCACAATGTATGGATATTGGTGCCATTGGCTTTGACCAAATCGGTATCTCATACACCAAATTTCTAAGTCATTCAGCTTCTTTGCTTCCCGCTGCCAATGCTATGAATTCTGCAGCCATGGTGGAGTCAGCAATGCAAGTTTGTTTCTTGGATCCCCAAGAAATAGCCCCCCCACCAAGTGTGAAGACCCAACCGCTTGTTGAAGCATGGTCTTCTGTATAAGTCACCCAACTGGCATTCGTGTAACCTTCTAATACTGAAGGATACCCATTATAGTTCAAACTGTAATTCAATGTCCCCTTCAAGTATTTCAATACTCTTCGGACAGCATGCTGATGGTCTTTGCTTGGATTACTTTTATACCTACTTAGTCTCCCTACAGCATATGCAATGTCTGGTCTAGTACATGTCATGACATACATTAAGCATCCAATTACTTTTGAGTATTCAAGTTGTGCTACTGGACAACCTTTATTTGGTACTAAATTAATGTTATGATCAAAGGGAGTAACAACAGATTGACAATCAAATTTATTAAATTTCTTTAACACATTTTCTATATAGTGAGATTGGGATAAACCTATGTTCTCACCATCGCTTATTATTCTAATCCCTAGTATCACATCGGCTTCCCCTAAGTCTTTCATATCAAAGTTACTAGAGAGGAAATTCTTAGTTTTTTCCACTTCATCTAGATCAGTACCAAATATTAACATATCATCAACATATAAATAAATCATAACACCTTTTCCATTATGGAATTTACTATAAATACATTTGTCAGATTCATTTATTTTATATCCACTAGCTAGCACAACTTGATCAAACTTTTGATGCCATTGTTTAGGAGCTTGTTTTAGTCCATACAATGACTTATTCAATTTACACACCTTCTTTTCTTGACCATTCACCACAAACTCTTCAGGTTATGTCATATACACCTCTTCATCTAATTCCTCATTAAGAAATGCCGTTTTCACATCCATTTGATGAATGACAAACTTATAGATGGATGCAAGTGTCAATAGCACTCTAATTGAGGCAATTCTTGCCACAGGTGCATAGGTATCAAAATAGTCAATGCCCTCTTTTTGTGTAAATCCCTTAGCAAGTAGTCTAGCCTTAAATTTATCTATGGTTCCATCTACCTTCATTTTTATTTTGAAAATCTATTTACAACCTATAGGTTTGGAACCGGGTGGGAGGTCTACTAATTTCCACGTTTTATTCCCCATTATTGAGTCTATTTCCTCTTGTATAGCTTCCTTCCAGAAAGCGACATCTTGAGACTTTATTGCCTCTTCAAATGTTTCTGAATCACTTTATGTATTATAACATATTAGTCCATAACTGTCTATGGACTCTCTTGTTCCTTCAACAAGGAACATGAAAAAGTCTGGTCCATAAGTTTTCTTTTTCCTAGCTCTCTGACTTCTTCTAAATTCTAAACTCTCTAAAGTATCATTCTTAAATACATTGGTTTCTAGATTATGTGCATTACTATGAACATTATTTTTGTGACTTGGAATTGAGTTAAACCTATCTTCTTGAAAGATAGCATCCCTAGACTCAATTACTGTATTTACAGGATATGAGTCATTAGATTAACCATGAATCCATATGCTTTGCTATTTTTAGCATAGCCCAGGAACACACATTCAATTCCCCTTTCACCTAATTTCTTTCTTTTTGGTTCAGGAACTTTTACTATTACCCTACAACCCCAAACTTTGAAATAGTCAAGGTTGGGCTTTCTATTTTTCCAAATTTCATATGGGGTTATTTTGTCCTTTTTGTTTGGAACTCTATTCAAGATATAACAAGCCGTCAACAAGGCTTCTCCCCAATAACCCTTTGCTCGACCAGAATATGATAACATTGCATTTACCATTTCTTCTAATACCCTATTTTTCCTTTCAGCTATGCCGTTTTGTTGTGGGGAATAAGGTGCGGTTGTTTGGTGAATTATTCCAGTAGACTCAAAGTAACTTGGGTTACAGAACTCTCATCTTCTATCACTCCTAAAACATTTAATAAATGTTTCATGTTGAAGTTCTACTTCTGTTTTAAATATTTTAAATTTATCTAACACTTCATCCTTTGAATGCATTAAATATACATAGCAATATCTAGTACAATCATCTATGAATGTCACAAAATATTTTTTACCACTTATAGTGGGCCAACCATGTAAATCACATACATCAGAATGAATTAAATCTAACACTTTAGAACTTCTTTCAACTCTAGGAAAAGGAAATCTAGTTATCTTAGTTAGCATACAAGTTGTACATACATCCGAAATTCTACTTGTTTTAGGAATTAAACATGAATTCATCATTTCATCCATTTTCCTAAAATTAACATGTCCTAAACTAGAATGCCATAAATTACAAGACTCAACAATATAAGCATAAATAAATCCATTATCATTAATAATATTGAGTTTAAACATATTCTCACAAAGGTATCTCTTTCCTGCAAACATTCCTCCCTTAGAGAGAATAAACTTGTCTCCCTCAAATACACATTTGAACCCGTACTTATTAAGTAACGGTACAGAAATTAAATTCTTCCTAACATCTGGTACATAATAAACATCTGTAAGAGTGACTACTTTTCCCGAAGTGAATTCTAGTTCCACCGTCCCTTTGCCTTTAACTTGGACAGTTGATGTGTTTCCCATATATAGAACGGTTCCATCTTCTTCATTAATTGTCTTGAAGAGATCCTTGTTCTTATACACATGGCAAGTTGAACCGGAGTCAATCTATCATGATCCAACATCTTCTATCATGTTGATTTCGGAAATGACCGCAACAAGATTGTCCTTTGTTGCACTAGATTCCTTCTCTTTTTCCTTTTTCAGGAGACGACAATTCCTCTTGAAATGTCCCGGTTTTCCACAATAGAAACAACCATTTTTCTTTTTCTTTTTCTTTTTCTTGTAGTCATTCTAATTGTTGTTTTCTTTAGATTTTCCAAAATCTCGATTCCTCTTTTTAAAGGACTTACTAGATTTCCCTTCCTCTACTACATGCATCTTCTCATGAACAGAATGTTCTTTAGTATCATCTTGTTTACGATACTCTTCTTCTAAACGAAGGTGATTACCCAATTGTTCAAGAGAAATGTCATCTTTCCGATGTTTAAGACTTCTTTTAAACTCTTTCCATGAAGGAAGAAGTTTGTCAATGATTGAGGAGACAATGATGGTTTCATCCATGTGCATATTATGTTGTTTGTAGTTATTGAGAATACGTTCAATTTCATGCACCTGTTCCATGATAGGCATACCATCAACCATTTTATAATTATTAAAACGACTAACAAGAAATTTCTTACTTGTTGCGTCCTCCATCATGTATCTTGCCTCAAGTTTCTCCCATAGTTCTTTGGAGGATCCCGCATTTTGATACACATAGAACAATGAGTTAGTCATGCCATTCAAAATATGCCCCATGCAAATGTAGTTATCATTAACCCACTTGTTCCTCTCACGAGTCTCATTGATGGTCTCATCTTCTCTTTCCTCTGGTCTTGGTATGTTCAACACATATGTCACTTCAATGTTGTAAGAAGGAAGTGCATCTTCTTTTGCCAACGATGAAAGTTTCCACCTTCGAACCTCTCAAGTTTCATAAAGTCAGAAGTCATCTCCATTAACGTTGCAACCATTGTTACAGAATTCGAACCTAAAGATTGTTATAAAATGGGGTTAGATCTGCAACAAAGAAGAAGAAAACAACGGTAATGCGTAATCTCCAAGGCGTGTAGGAACACTAGGCTTTAGGTTCGATTCGTCCCCACCAATCTCTCCTGGTAGATTGGATGCAACAGGTAAAATCGGGGAATCCCCTTCAGGATACAATAGAGAACCTTGGGTTGGTTTGCACACCCTAAACCAACGGTATTGACAATGGTAGTTTACAGAACAATAGTTTTCCTAACTCTCTCTGCGCACAAGGGAGAAGGAAGGTGATTTGGTGTGAAGAGTGCTTGGGAAACTATGAGAATTTTTCGTGTCCTTCACTGCATGCAGATGGTTCTATTTATAGACCAACTCGTGTCACTTGGTGAAGCAAAAAAACTTTTCAAAGGATTCAGTAACAGTCAAATTCGTTACTTAAGTAAGCATAACGATCAAATAGTGACACATTATATCCGTTAGCCTAGTGGCCAAGCGGCGTGTCCCTTCCGCACAATACCCGGGTTCGATTTCGCAGACAGGATTCAAACTTGCACTGCCATGGACTAAGTGGAACGTTGTAACCACTGAGCAACACACAAACTTGTGCTAAGCATTAATCGTTAAATATATTTAACCGTTGAAACCTTGCAACTTTGTGCATTTTTTAAAATCTCTCACAAAGTCTGTGTTTTAATTGTGGTCAGTTTAAAGTTGGGTTGTATATGGGTTGAGGTTTCCTTGTGCCTTCCTTAATATATATTACTCTTCAAAAGAAAAAAAGAAAAAAGAAATAGGACAAAATATGATATACAAATTAATATATATTCTGAGTGTCAATGTGGGAATTCAGAGGTGAGAAAGCTTGGAAAGTATTGAGTGAAAGGGTCCAACTGACCTTATGAATTGTGAGAGTGAGGAAAGTGGTCCAACTGACCATATGATGTTTTTCTAACTCTGTACAAATTGTGAAGTTTGTTTTTTTGCAGGTTTTTGAGGAGGAAGAATAATCTCTGTTTTGGGAGGGCAACAGAAGGGAGGGAGTGTGAGAGAAATATATTAGTGAGGGGAAAAGGGATCAAAGTGTGCTTGTGTGAAACATTGGTGAGAATGAGGATCATGGTCCACTGATGGGAGTGTGCGACAAAAAGGGATATTTCTTCTCTTGGTGGGAGCTGCTTGGTGAGTGGTGTGCTGTGCACTTGTTTCTAAATGAACAAAATATAAAATTGAATGAATTTAGAGGGTTGGGCTAAGGTGCGCCATCCATATTTTGTACCTCCCACTACATCATCTGTATGTGGCAAATTTTGGATCAATCAAATTGTCATATGGGTTTGGTCAAAATTTCAAAATTTCTAGTTGTATTTCTACTGTAGTCAAATATATGAATACAATATATTGTAGTATAGTATATATACTTTTTGTATTCGCAAATTTAACCCATATTAAAATAATGTTTTTTATTAAAAAAACTGATTATATTACAAAATAATATTTTAATATGAATTAAAATAATGTTCGTTGTCAATAATATTTTGCAATATAATCAGTTTTTTTTTAATCAAAAAACATTATTTTAATATGAATTAAATTTGCAAATATAAAAAACACATATATTATACTACAATATACTGTATTCATATAGTTTGACTACAGTATAATACAACTAGAAAGTTTGAAATTTTAACCAACCTATGTGGCAATTTGATTGGCCTAAAATTTGCCACATGCATGATGTAATGAGTGATGTAAAATGTGGGTGGTGCAGCATAGCACAACCCTGAATTTAGATAGTGGTCGTGTAGTGTTAACTTTTTGTGGGGCAATTATGAATTCTCTGGTCAACTTTTGGTGAAGCAATCAACTTGGTCCTTATTATATGCTTCTTTGTGGAGAATTAATTTCAAAGTCCTGTTCTTTTTTCATGAACCATGAATGGTGTGCTGTGTACTTGTATCCAAATGAACTAAATAGAAGGTTGAATGAATTTTGCTGGTGGTCATGATGGTTCGGTTTCAAAGGATTGTCATCATCCAGTGTAACTTTGTGGGGGTACTTTTGAATTCTCTGATCAACTTTTGGTGATGCAAGCAACTTGGTCCTTAATATAATAAATTTTAAAGTCCTGGTCTTTTTTTATGAATTACAGACTGACGCTATTACTTGGAAGGGTCAGTGGAAGGTTTCAGAACTTGAGTTTTTTTATTCTCAAGGGATGGTGTACAGGTTTTTCTTCCAATCTATATGTTGTGGAAGCTGGTTTGTCAAAGTGTATGGGAGACTGAGGATAAAGCTGCATTTGTTTTAACCTGAATGATGACTAAATTCACTTTTTATGATCAGTTCAGGGGATTATTGGGTCTTTGGAGTTCATTTTTTATGGATGTACATGCTGTGTAATGGTAATGAAAGATTTCTGGTTTTCTGGTTTGCCTTTGTAAATTGGACACTGCTTTCTACTTAAAAGATGCAGTATTAATATTTACATAGATTTGGTACTGTTTTTTTTCCTGTTGGTCTTTTATACGGGTTAGAGTGGTACTCTTAATCAATATACTCTATGTTTATCAAAAAAAAATAAAAATATCCCCACACATTTTTATTTAAGAGCATGAAAAAAAAACAGAGAAATACATATATTGTCCTACACACAATCCAATAGTATACGCTAAGGATGGGATTATTAAGGATGTCGTTTGAAAGGAAGTGAAAATAACATTGCTTACATATTTGTGCAATTCTTAGCAGTTTTAAGCTAATTTTTTACTACCTACAGAGCTTAAAATTTTAGTTTTAATTTAACTTGCCTGGTTGCACCAATATTGGGCAATCAATTAACATCTTACGTTGGAACTTCCTTCTGGAACATATAAAATAAATTTTTTTATTTTTTTTTAACTCATTAAAAAGGTATCTTTCAGAAATTTTCACCGGCAGCATATAGGAGGGTAAAGTACTAAAGTTAAAGGAGTTACCATGATTAACAAGTCATGTTTTTTTTTTCTTTTTCAAAACGGTATTTTTAACGTATTAGAGACTACTAGTTCGAGAAACTTTATTTATTCCCTTTATAAATAGGAAAATACTAATGTGTGTTATTAGGACATTATTTAAGAAGTGAAGGTAATTTTGTATGAAAATAATATATTTAAAATATTGAAAAATATTATACTTAATTTTTTAATAAAAGTTTTTTTTTTAAATTCTTAAACAATGTTCTTAGACTCTCTTTAGCAAAACTAATGAGATTAGCATTTTAGCCTAAGTGTGCGTTTGGATAAGGTATTTCAAAATTCCATGGAATTTGAAATACAATGCAATTCAATTACTTCAATTGAATTACTTTCATTTTGAAAATACTTTGTTTGAATGGGATAATTCAAATATCTTGTATTTTAAATTCTTTGTTTGGATAAAGCATTTCAATTGCCTTCAGTTACGTTTTTTTAATAATCATTTAATAAATTGGGATTTCAACTGTCTAGGGGTCGGTGCCCCCGACAACAAATAACCGGGCCGGGTGTGTGGGGGATGTGTCCCCCCCCCAAAAAACCTGGTGTCCGGGTGCCGGATCCGGTGAAGGGGCGCCGGCCCCCGGACACCCGGAGGGATGCTGCACCCCCCAGGGTGTCCGAGGGCCGGAGCCCCGTCACGGGGCCCGCACCCCTACCAGTGTCCGGGGTCGGCGCCCCCACCCATCGGCCCGCAGTGCCGGGCCTCGCGCCCCCACCGAGTTTCCGGGGTGCGGCGCCCCCCACCGGGTGTCCGGGGGCCGACGCCCCCCCACCGAGTGTCCGGGGGCCGACTCCCTCCCACCGAGTGTCCGGGGTCCATCGTCAATGGTAGGTGGCATATGAGTAAGGAGAGGGAATTTCAAAATACCACCTCTTTAGGATGTATTTCAAATTCCTCAAATTTACCTTGAACAAAATACCCCCATAGAATCTCTTGATTTCTAAAATCCTTCATATTTAATATCCAAACATAGTATTTTAAAGTGAAGTATTTTAATTATCCTCTTAAAATATTTCACCCTCTAAAAATACCCCATCCAAACACACCCTAAGGGTCTAACTGCTTATTAGTTGTATTTAGGCTCTGTATATGTAGTTGTATTTAGCTCTTGTATCAGTTAGACCCAATTAGATGTTAGATTCATTTTCTGTTTTCTGTTATAAGGCCAAGCCAAATTTGTTGGCTTCTGTTAGCTTTCTGTTTTAAGCTCACTGCTATATAAAGCAGTAGTAGCTTCTGATGTAAATAACCAACAATCTCTTAATTAAATACAAGTCTTATTCAGTAATTCAATAAAAACCCTTATAAATGCTTATAAAAAAAGAAAAAGAAAAAGAAAAAGCAATACCCTTATAAATAAATTTGAATTTATTTTTGAAAAGTTTGTTGGTAGGTGGACGGTATTACCGCATCAAATGAAAAGTACTTGCGCGATGTCACACGGGAGAGATTCAGGGTTGGACAAGCTACAGAATTTGCAACTGACGCGCGCCCTGCCTGGCATCATAGAAACGTGCAGCCAAAGTAGAAGAGATTTTTTAAGGTAGAGTCATTGATTCTGTCAATACCGCAACATTTCACATGCCCATCCTATAGCTACATGGAATTTGTGGATGTCGTGAAAAAAACAGTTACTTTATTAGTCAAATATTGATAGAACATAAAAACCGAGGTTTCTTTACTTAACGTGCTGCATGGCGAGACAGGTTTACCAAATCAGTTTGTCGTTTTTTCCATTCAACGCGGCTGCTACTAAGTGCTAAGTGTCTGATCTCATGGCCAGTGAAGAAAGGGAGGCATACGTACCCAGAATCAATTCAACAAAGGAAAATGGTATCAACATATCAAGAGGACCGTGCTCAATATTCTATGTTCATTGCTCACCCACACCCATTCCTATTGAATATTACCACGATATCCATCTTGTATCCCCGAACAAACTCTATAAAATCAAATGTTTGAATGCAAATGTTTGAATCTTAAAAGCATCACTTTGGAAAGTTATGCTTAACTAGAACCTTTTAATAGATACAGCATAAATTGCCCAAAAAAGAAATACAAGTACACTGGTTTCGCAATAGGATCGAAATTGGATTTGGATTCGGATTCCCTCCAATGGTGTAACTAAAAAATTTGTACAACTATCTCATGGAGTAACCATGGACATTGGGCCAGTAAAAAAAACATGGACATTGGGATCATTACATGTATCTAAGAATTCAGTTCAATCCATGCATATATCCAATGATTGAAAATCCGCTACAAAGATGCTAGAGAGAAAGGAACTGGAGACGATCCAAATTTGAACCATACTGATCTTATTTTTCCAAATCAAATCAAATTAAACCATACTAAAGAAACGAACCTAAACTAGTTTATCGTTTTTCCATCCAACACATGTAATCAGGAAAGATTTCATCCCTCTTCTAACAAGTCTCCAAATTTGCTAAATTGTTGCACATAATACGAACAGAACTATTATGCGACTTTCAAGGGATAAAAACAAAACAATAATTTCGTTACAGCGAAGAATAACCCATGACTTAATTTGTTTTGATTAGTTTCTTTTAATAATAAACTTCTACTTCCACAGACAACGTCAATAGGAGAACTAGCTGTGATTGTAATAAACATACACGAAGTAGAAGCATTTTTACTATGTCGAGAATTTATAAATAAAAAAAACGACAAGAGTTTTAAAGGGAGGGGAGGTCTAATAACGAATATAAGACAACCATAATACATGAATACCTAAACATATTGTGCGCCCCAGCTCTACAATGTAACATCCTAAAGTTACCTCACTCGAAAACAACAAACGAAGTATTCAAAATTCACAGGAGAGGAAGAAGGATATAGCCCCCAACAAGCCCATGCTAACAGGAAAAACCATCTGCAAGAAACAGAAACAGTGTTTTCAGCAATGTTGCCCTGAGGTTAGGGAAAAACAAAAGGACACACAAAGCTCAACCGCACAATGAAAAAGTAAAACGTCATTAGCTAGTTCATAGTTTCATGCTTCCATTTATGACACTCAATATGAAAGATGCATGTCCAGCACTGCCACCTTCCAAGTGTCCGATCCTCTCACTACATAATGAGGAATTTGAGAAGACTTGTGAGCTTCCCAAAGCAATAGAGCCCATTTCAATCAACTAAGCGATTCTCTAAAAATAAGATGCTCATACAATGTCACCAATTTCAGCCACTATTCTTTTCTTCTTTTTTCTTTGCCCTCGTTCTGCTCATATCAAATAACTTTGCCAAGAGCCTTAACTTCCCTTGCAGACAGTGAGATCCAGGGATGAATTTGGGTCCCTTTTTCTCCACTTTAACCTACCCTCCCTCTCCCCATACTAAGTCTTAGACCTCCTTTGTAACCCTAAGGAAAAAAGAAAAACAATGTATTTCAAGAAACTAATTTGCTAAGGTAGATCGTCATCTCTTCTACAATGGTGTAACCACTAATGCCAGACATTGTGGTAGTTTCAAAGAAATTAGTTTTACTATTCAAAATGAAATTAGAAAAATTGACATAACCTAGGACATTCACTACATTGAATTACGCATGCTATGTCACTAAATGTTCTTCCTCACCTTCAAAGACGATGGTATTATCTGCCAGTGACTTCTTGAACTCCACATCATGTCATGTTCTAAATGTTAACAAAATTAGAGCCAGGAGGAATGTTAACCGATATTGTTAAGAATACAAGGGGTATTATTCTATTAACAATTGCAAACAAAATCCCCCCAGAGAAGCACAATAAGTAACTCAAAACTTGTGGTAAAGATATCAAGGCAGCTTTGCATCACACAGGCCTCATAAATGATATAAGATGAAAGCAGGTTTCAGTTTTCACATCCATAGGCAATAATAGAACAGCATACCTAAGTTCCTCTCCTCTCCCTAAAAATAAAGCAGGACCCACTTCATGCCATCTACTTGTCCACATGCCCTCGTTTAGCTTTACGTCGTGTGTGGTGGGTGTTTCCATTTCTAGTGGGTTTCTTCACCTTTTTGCTGCCGCAGACATATAATAAAAGTTTGTAACCATAAATTCCAAATTTGAATATATAGCAAGAGGACATACAGAATAAAAATAGCCAATAAGCATATTGATTTTGAAAAAAAAAAACATTTAACACTGACCAGAAAATGGCAGAAAAAATTCTAGCCAGTAAAATAATAGGCAAGGCCAAAAGGGCAGAGGCCTGCAAATTAACAGAGTGCTTGTCAATTCACCTAATCATCATTAGGTTAATTTCAGAAATACTAGTCAGCACATAGACAATCATTTGAAGCATACCGCAAACCATTCCAACTCTTTAGTAGCAAGAGGTCTAGTAAGCTCATGCTTTTTCAGTGTCTCCCGAACAGTAGCTTGGACCTTAGCACCAAAAGAAAATTCAACACTCAAAAAGTAATATACAATTTATCCTTATATCAATACCAGGCCTGATCTTCAGCATTTTCACGATTCAACAATATTTGAGAAAGTGAACAAAACTCTTCAATAGTGTAGCATTAAAGAAAAAAGTGATTCCAGATAACGGAACACAAGCACTAAAAAAAACACTATGATGTACACATAACACAATGTAACTTAAGAGACATGTTTTAACCAAATCTGCCTCCACCAACATCACTACTATACCATGTTATGGTCTCCAAACTCTGAAATAAATAAATACACAAAATATCGTAATGCAAAAATATTAGATTGGCTTTGAAGTTTGAAATATTTTTTTTTTAACTAGATAAACAACTAAGACTGCTCGTAGGAATGAGCAGCAGCTATAACTTTCAACAGGTAGATAGACAACCAAAAATATATCTATTTGATATGCAGATATAGTATGCAACAGAAAATACATGTAAAGAACAATACAAGTGTTGACATCAGCAATAACTAGTGACAAATGCAAAAGGATTTGCATAAAGTTTTTCAATAGCAAGAGGAAAAATGAGGCATGAAACCTGGCGATGATATGTAGTTGCTGATTCCAAGAACTTCCCATAAGCATGAATAACTTTCTTTGTGTAGGGATTCAAGACCACTTGTACTTTATCAACATGAGGCTTGGCTGCAATAGCAACCTGATCGATGTATGGCTTGCTAAACTTTTTAGTTTCCTGTCAATCAGTGGAGAATGCTTTAAGAAACACATCAGAGAGCAAACAAACAATAAGGATGAAGTAACTATACCTGATAATAAGGATCTACAAATTCCTTCGCCCTGCTTAAGTGGGGAGAAATTGCATCCTTTGATGCCTCATAAACTTCAACAGTTTTTGTTGTCAATAATTGCACATGAGGTTCGGCATTTGTTTTCACAACATACCACTGTTCTTTTACAGCTGGTATCCATTTCTTCAAGTGAAAACCAAGGTGTGAGAAAGAATAACTTGACAGGGTATTTAAAAAACCAAGAGCTTCTAACAAACACTGACACTCCCAAATGGAAGAGATTTTGAAACAAATTCATCTTCTTTTTTTTATAGGCAAATGTTAATGTTACTATTTCGTTAGTAGGTAAGGTTTGAACCCTCAACCTCTTTATCACTCCACTCCTTAACTCCCCCACCCTCAACCTCCTCATCTTCAAGGCATAGGCCAAAGTAATTGCAGTAATACATTGCTTAATAAAGCACGCCTTTAAGCAATCGCACTCACATAAAGAGAAGCATCTCCAGATATAACAGATAAAAAATCTGAAAGATATAAACATAGTACTTACAGTTTTAATTGTTTCCACATGAGGTTCAGCCCACTTTCCAGCCTGTGCCTTTTTCTCTAGAACCTAGAATAAACAGGAAAGAAGTTGAAAGGCAGAAGCAAATAGGAATTGTTTGTAGTGATGAAGAAAAAAATTAAACCTGGAATCTATAATTGATTAGGTGTCAGAAGAAGCACCAATTGAGAAATGAATGCAACAATAGAAACCAAAATTGTACCTTCTGAGTAACTACTTCCAAAGCAGGTTTCCCGTGTTCATTCCAATGACTTTCAACCGCGGACTAACCAAAAAACAAATTTCTCAGAACTTGTGAAGAAAGCTTTTCTAACAAACATCATAGGGGATACAACATAAACTTACCTTACTACGAATGTAGTGTACAGCAAGCCAAGGTGGAAGCCAGGCACCATGAACCTGAACATTAACGGCAGTATGCATCAATTAAGTACATCATTAAAATTACTCATGTAATAAAAATTTCATAAGAGAATCAATAATTTTTCAAATCTACCAATAGTATTACAGCTAGAGGCAGCTGCTGCTTACAAAAAACCAAAACGGAAATCTCATTAGGCAACCAAGTACTGTGTTTCAGACTTTCTTTTTCTTTACTGTGAATTTGAACCTTGGAATCAACAAGTAACCACTTGAGTGGCTAATGAGTGAGAAGTAACCATTCATTGGCTAGAAATAGTTCTACCAATGCTTCTTTCTTGATAATTTTCCCCAAAATATAACTACTCGGTCAACAGCCCAAAAATATGATTTTCATTATTTCCTTACATTAGTAATAAATCATTCAATGTTCAAGTTGAAAACATTATCCCTTCTCAACAAACACTTCAAAAATCATCTAAACTTTTCAGGCTCTTGAATAACAAACTAAATCTTCGATCATTTTCTTATCCCATATTCCTAATATTAAATCTTTTGTATAAGTTAACATTCCCAATAATAATCCAGAAATTACTAAGACAGACAATAATGATTCAAGCAATAAGAAGCCATCTGTGTCCCTCAGGGCAGGGCCTAGAAGCAGACTAAGCAATGATATCCAATCAGTAATGATTAATTTTCATGCATTTAGTGCCATGATGTTGACATTTTCAAACACAACCCTGACACTAATCTATAGCTACCTAGTTGAACTATTCACACTTATGCAAGGTTTCCTCCATTTATCTCCGAGGGGGGAAATGACAGGAAGAATTAAACAATTTCCCAGTGCCAAATCAATGGCATACTATTGAAAATTAGCCTGGTTTAATATGGAGATTTCAACTGAGTGTCAAATTTTACACACGTGGGAAAGATAAGATGGTTTAGGTAGTCAACTGAATTATTACCTCCATTAGCTCTTTTGCTCTGGAAGTTGCGTCAAACTTCGCCTTCATCATTTCTTCCTAAACAAGAATATTAGTAGGAAAACATAGACTTCCATCAAAATCTCACCAAGCATCCTGCACAACATGGGCAAAAAAATCTATGCACTCACATACCTCAGCAACTTTAAGAGCACGTTCAATTTTACGAATTTTTGTCTTCTGTTCCTCATTTATCTTTTGCATCTGTGAAGAATACAATACTCAAGTCACCATATCATCCTCAAAGAAAATATGTTTTGATAATTAGATATTTAAATTGACATCAGTACAGGTAACTGTTTTTGAAAAATAAACTAATAATATCAACATGACATTTTGTGTGTAAGTAATTGGGTTCAAGAGTTGTAATGTAATAAATTAATTATATTCTTTTTCATCTAAAATGACAGTAGGAACATCCTAAAGCAAACAGAAATAGATATTGTACAAACACGACAATAACAGCAAAGAGGAAGAAGCTTTCTCATCAAAGCATAACATTGAACAAGCCAAGGTCTGTACACAGGATATTCCTAGACAAGATCAATTTTTTTATTAGGCACCCAATTCTACAAAAAGAAGGGAAATGAAAGGGGAAAGATAGTCAGCATAAGTATTTTCAAGAGAGTAAATTAAGTTGCACGGCTTCAACATGAAAAATTACACACAGAAAACCATATTTTGCAATGGTATATATATTATTATAAATAAGAACTAGTTCCAAATACTACAAATTTGGGATGTAATTAGAGCAGAATTTGAACAACCTAGCTAAATGCAGAACTTACATCCTCTAATTTTGAGTTCAAGTCACGAGTCTTTTTCTCTGCCTCAGCTAACCGAGTTTCCCAGGTCACTTTCTCCTTGTTTTGTGTTTCTAGTTCCCTTTTAAGCTTGTCCACCTGCATAAAGAATCTCAGAGTATGCACAAAAGAATTATAATCATTTAAGTGATACATCCTATAGTTCATTCATGTATAACCTGCTTTTGTAGTTCATCAGCACGTGCATGAGCCTTTCCAACCTGCTCCTCGGCATGCAACGAGCCTTTTGTCTGTGAGGGAAAATTAATTTTGAAGGGATTAATAATTTAATATACAAAATTAAAATTAAAATAAGTAACAAATAACAGAGTATGTGATTCCAACTCCAATAGTGCTTCATAATGCTCCAAGAATAATAAGAGTATGAAAATAACATTTATTACCCTTACTTAAATTATCTGAAGTAAGAAATACAGTCAATATTTTCATTGAAGGATGAAAACCGAGAACATGATGAGAAAATTTTGCCCACCAAGTCTAATCTAAGACCTCCTCACCTGGAGAGAAGCAATCTCATTCTGCAAGGACTCAATGGTACTGGATCCATCTTGAATGATTTTTTCCTTTTCTGCTATTAACTCATCCTGCTTCTTCACTTGTTGGGACTTTTCACTGATGCGAGATTCTTCAAAATAAAATTAGGCATAACATGTATTATTAACCATAAAATAGAAAGAAAAAAAAACAAAACAGAAAAGAAATAACGAGAAAAAATAACTGCTTGAAATCTGAAGGAAACCACAAATTGTGAATCACTATGCAAAAAGTTGACTTGTTTGGAGATCAAACAACAATCAACAAACAACTGTATCTGACTCTATTGCCAATAACATAAACCAACTCCACCAATTGTTTTCGAAACACAACATTTTTCCACCATAATTGCAACGACGATTTAAAAAAAATAAAAATGGATCGTAAACTTTAAAGTGTATGCTTATTTCAGTAACCGAACATTGTCAGTCAAATTATCGAAAAAGAAGCAGATAAATAAATTGAATAAAAAATGATGAATTTTGTAATGCAACATAGATAGAAATAGAATAAAGAAATTACCAAGGGTTTGGATCTTAGAGTTGAGTTGATCGAATTGGATCTTGGAATCATGTGAAGCGCCTCCATGTCCTTCGATGAGAACATCATCAACATCGGCTTCTGCCCTAACGAGAGAGAAAATTAGGGCAACGGCAAGCACAAGAAGAAGGAACACCTTCGGAGGCGCCATCGTCATCGAAATTGCAGATTTTCCTTTGCCGCCAACTAACCCCACCACCAAATAAATAGAACAACAGACATACACATATACACCCTTTCATATTATTATATCATCATCATATAGTTATTTTATTTTCATCAAAAAAAAATCATATAGTTGTTTTATTATTATATTATCGAATGATTTATTTTTTTTTGAACCAGTTTATATTATCGAATGATATATACAATGAAAAAAGTTTAATTTTTATTTTTGGAATTTTAATTAAAAATAAAAAGTTAGGAAATTATTTTAAAAAAAAAGGAAAAACGCGTGGTTGTTTCTAAGGCAGCCTTGTGCCTGTGCCCCAATGGGAATATCATATTGGGGGGACTGAGTTAAAGAATATTAAAGTAAAGTAATAATCTAGTTAAAGTATATTAAAGTAAAGTAGAGTAATAATCTAGACATGTGGCAAGCAAGGGTATCCAAGATATGGAAACCCGTGATAATTTATTAACTGATCAATGGAAAATTTTAGTAAATATCTTTTGACATTCAATTTAACTTAACTTAATTGTCATAATTAAGTAAGGAATTCAATTTACAAATTTATCAATTAAGGATCCTAATTTTTTCTTCTTCTCCAAGAGCTCTCCCTTAAAGGATAATCGTGACTATAACGGTCTTACGATAACGAAATTCCTTGTCGGATAAGTTCTGATCCCGACAAAAGATGTTCATTGGGGAGTGGAAAAGTTCCCCTTTTTAGAATACTCCGAGGTTTTAGGATGATTTTTTTTTGTCGGGTAAGTTTCAACTCGCATAAAAGACATTGGTTCGGGAGAGGAAAGGTTTACTTTTTTGTTTTACGACAGTCCGAGATTTCAGAATGATTGACCTAATATATAAAAGAATAATTTTTCGAGATATAATTAGATGCTTAAATACATGTTCTTTTCAGAGAAATGCTTATTAGTACGAAACGATGTTTCATAGTCGGAGAAATGTAACTGGAATGTCATTCGTACTAGCTTCACATAGCAAATTTTTGCACTATATAGCAGTCCCTTTCTTTTTAACTATATTTTTTCATAGAAAAAAATGAAATAGAATACAATACCACATATTTTTAGGACCCAAGGTCCTCCCACTCCAACCAATACACATTAATATCTCTATTTCATGTAAATGCTAATTAAGGACCTTAATTTTAATTAAAACTACTTTAACAATATTTAGAAATATAAAATTAATGACATATATACCTTGTATTTCATTTGCTAAATTAGTTGTTTTTGTCCTTTTAACATTTTATATTTATATATAAAATTAAAGATATTAATTGAATTATTATAATTAAATTACCATGAAAAATTTAGTTCCTCAAGATATATTCAATTTTTTCAATTATAATAAAAAAAACTACTCTTCTATAAAGGTATGGTCTTATTACTAATATTTTTAATAATTAAATACTTTTGAAAAAAATTCAAATGTTTTGGTATATTATAATTCAACATTTTTTATCATTCAATATTGTACAAATAAGTATAAATATTATATTTTATCCTTTTTTTTTTTTGCTTTGGGTTAATTCGCTAGTATATATGTTTTAGTTAATTTATTTATTATATTAATTAATAATTATAAGTGTGTAAAATGAATGAATTGGTTGAGTAGGTGTGAATGTATGATGGGGGTAGGTGATGACCGATCGACCAGTGCCGCCGAGGAAGGTCCCTAATAAACAATAGGGACCAGCATTTTAAGCAGATTTGAAAATATTACTTTTTTTTTTAAAAGATGATTTGAAAATATTACTATACGAAAGAAAAAAAAAACTTTGAAAATTAAGCGAGGTTGGCAAAATGATAATCCTAATCATTTATTTATTATGGTGGTCAATTAACGTTGTTGATTTATTTTTATTTTTATTTTTGATAAAAACGTTGTTGATTGTTGTTTATTTATTAAGCAGAAGCATTCTCCGTTAGAAATGGGGCGTTAAAAAAAAAAAAAAGAACTGGGGCGGGTCACCGTATAAATATAAAAATACTGGATAAAACTTCTTTAAAGTATGAAAAAATACAAAGAAACTAAGAATATATCAATCATTTATTTATCAGTTAAAATAGGTTGAAATGTCAATACATTTTTTTTGTTACCATGATATAGGTGCGTAGTATCCATTGACTTCACCGATAACTAATCTTCGTCGGAGAACCTGACTGACCATCTTTAGTGGGATCTCCCCTCTCAACCACGTTTTTTCCATCCACAATACTCGAACTCGAGACCTTGCTTAAATAATATGAGTCTAGTTCCACTCGGACCAACATAATATTGGTAATCTTAATACACTTTAATAATATATGATAAATACATCCTTTTTTTTTACATGATAAATATATCTTTATTTTTTATTTTATACTTTATTTGCTTTAAATGAGTTTAATCTAAAAATAATAATTGTGAGAACAAAATTTTTACAGTCCCTGTTTGTTTAGCGTTGAAAAATCCAGTTGTTGCAGTAATCAGAGTGTTTTAGTGTGAAATTCAATTGGAAATAATTGATTCCTGATGGACAAAACTGAGTTTTGTGGAAACAAAATTTCTAACATTTTCGTTGAGAATGATTGAATCTAAATGAAGGACCCACAAAATTTTATATATTTATATTTCAAAAGTGATTTTACTTTATCATCCAAATAAAATTAATTCTTCTAAACCTATTTTTAAAATATTTTTACCAAATACAAATCAATTTTTTTAACCTTAATTTTTTTAAAATCAATTCTTTCAAACTCAATTCTATCGGAATCAATTCGATGAAAATCTAAACTAAACGAACCCATTGATGACGGATGGTGGTTGGAGGTTGCTTTTATTTATTAGATAATTATTAATACGGCTCCGAAGTTTATGTGACAAAGACCAATTTACTGCAGCAACGAAATCAAATCCACGGAATTATAATATATAGATATAGATTGTCACTTTCCTTTTAACGAAAAATTCATAAAAGAAAATGAGAAGACTATTGACCAAACAAATATTAAGAGAAAAATCTAATTCAACGGTTGAGAAGTGACACTGTTTAGAGTCTAATTTAATATTGGAAATGTCCACTATGTTTTAGGAAAACACTCCACATTTTTATTTTTAGAAATTCTTAATTGGGTCTCATTCTTTCGATTTCTCTTGGTGATATAAATAAAGTTCTTGTCCCAAAATGTGATGTACCAAATTCTATGAAAGACCTTCGCCCAATATCTTTATGTAATATTGTTTATAAAATTTTAGCTAAAATTCTAGTTAATAGATTACAAAAGGTTCTTTTTAAATGTATTTTTTTTAAGAGCAATCTGGTTTTGTTTCGAGTAGATCGATTATAGATAATGTATTGATTGCTTTAGAAATTGTTCATTAATTGAAATGTAAGATGGGTGGAAAGAAAGTGGAGGCAACTTTGAAAATTGACATAAGCAAGACCTATGACAGGGTTGATTGGGGTTACCTTTTTGCCATCTTAGAGCGCATGGGCTTAGCCAATAGATGGATTGGTTGGATCAAAATGTGCATCACAATGGTAAACTATTCTATTATGATGATTGATGATTGAGTGTGACCTAACTTTCCTAGTAGCGGCCTCTGACAAGGTGATCCATTGTCCCCCATATCTGTTTATTATTTGTGTTGAGGGTCTAACCTCTCTGATTAAGCAGGTTGAAAGAAGAGGGCTTATTCATGGTGTCCAAGTGCGTAGAAGAGCTCCTACTATTAGTCACCTCCTTTTTGCATATGACAACTTTCTTTTCCTTAAAGCAAAATAAGATGAAGCCCGGGAGCTAAAAAATATTCTCAGTATCTATGCTGCTGCATCTGGCCAATTTATTAATTTGCATAAGCCTGAGATTTATTTTAGCAGGAATGTTGATGTTGATAATAGGAATGCTCTTGTTACAATTTTGGAGGCACATGAATGTTTGGGTATTGAAAAATATTTTGGCCTTCCTTCTATGATTGGAAGAAGCAAAAATTCCATCTTCAGGTATATTAAAGACAAGGAGTGGAAGAAAATTTCTAGTTGGAGTAGCAAGACTTTATCCCAACACTAGTGCAATAAGTGTTTTTTACGTCAGTTAAAATTGATTTTTTACGTCAGAATACTGACTGACGTAAATACAGCTGACGTTAATAGTTAATATTTTAACGTCAGTTGAGAACTGATGTTAAATATAAAACTATTAACGTCAGTTCCTTAACAAAACTGACGTTAATTTTGTAAAAATTAACGTCGGTTTTTTAAACAACCGACGTTAAACATAAAACTATTAACGTCAGTTCTTTAAGACAACGGACGTTAATTTTGTTAAAACTAACGTCAGTGGTTATAAAGAACTGACGTTAAATGTTTAATTTTAACGTCAGTTTTAATAAACAACTGACGTTAATAGTGTACTGTATATTTTATAAAATACTATTAACGTCAGTTGTTTGATACAACTGATGTTAATAGGTTTTTTTTTTAATTCAGTTTTAAAATATCACTCCCCTCAGCTATCCCTGCATTCAGTAAATATCCCAGTAACATAGAATATCACATACATTACAGAATTGCAAAGGAAAAATGGAACCATGGGGGGACTTAAAACCAAAACCCATGTATATATATAAATAAATTTTAGTTCCAATGTCTAAAAAACAAAACTACCAATCTAAGGATATATATATATACATGTTATTAATTAGTTTCTAAAGTCTAACAAAAAAACTATTCATCTAAGTAGTGCGGAGGTATCTTGTCAATTCCTTTTTCAGCCGCATACTTGAAGAAGAATTCAGCGAAGCGCATCCTCAAGTCTCTTAACTCATCTTCTTGAATAGGCAATTGGTCGCTAAATGCCTACACACGTTCAAATAATAGCAATAATATCAATGCAAGTCATCTTCAAAACTATAATATATAATTTAACAAGTTGTTTAAATATTACCTTAATCCATTCATCCTTAATAGATGCGGAGACTATGTTCAGCATATGAAGCATCACATAATAGCCGCACGACCACCCGTCAATTTGAAATCGAGACTACCAACAAAATTAATTTCAACGTCAGTTGAATATACATATAAATTATTAATTATAATATTAATTATTTGATAAATAAACTACCAAACCTTGTGGATGTTCCATACAGGATTTACTTTAGCCTTAGAAGTCCTACTTCTCCCGTTGGCGCAACTTATGCTACTCGCCTTCAGCGCGCTATCATAAACAAATAATCATGTCGATCAATTAACAAATTCATATATCATGTGTGTAATAAACTAAAAACAACTGATATTAAAACTTAAATTAAATTTAAGATTATTTACTTACTTATTTACAGCTTCCACCACCTTCGGTGGCGGATCATGGTGGAGAGAGCAGAAAAATACGACAGTATGCCTAGACGGGTGAAGTACCAACAACTGCCAATGGTCATTCATACAGTAGGGAGCCAGATATAATTCTTTCCGATTTTCTCCCAACAAGTTCCCTATGTATTTACTCAATGCATCGCCAGCAAAGAATTGGGGCAGAAGGACTGACGGGTCTAAGAAGCCGTAAACTGATGCAACGCCCTTATCAAGCTGAAGACGATGGAGATACCTAAGATATGAAAAGGTGTGGGTGTTAATTACATAATATATATATATATATATATATATTGAAATTAAAATAAATTATTAAATGGAAAAATACCAAAAATAAATAAGTTATAAAATTAAAATTAACTTACGTGCACCAGAGACTGAAAACATTGTTGTTCAACCAGACGTTATTTCTGCAGGCGTTCCTGAGATCGTCACCACAGAAGGTAAATATCATCCGTTGATCTGGGCGTGCCACCCATCCATCGTGCTCCAATGGACATTCAAAAATCTCAAACGCATAATCCTCACCAAGTGAGAACAAACGAGTGATAGGTGACAGCAACACCGACATCGACGTCGACTTGGCCTTCAGTTTAGGAAAAATAAAATAGATAAGTTTTTGATAATTAAAAAAAACACAAGTAATTATTTGACTAATTTGGACATTAATAATGAATAAATACCTTTGTTAACATTTCGAGCTCACGTCGTTTGGAGTCCAACTCAAGCTCACGTCTTTTCATTTCCAATTCATGCTCATGGCGCTGGACTTCCAACTCCCGCTCCCTAGCTGCCAACTCATCGTCCTCCACATGTGCCCTACTAAAACTCTCTTTTGTGCTCACATGTGAAGGGTTGGCATGCCCTGCGGTGTCCTGGGATGTACCGACGGAGGAAAGCTCTCTGGCAAGCACCTGCTTGAATTCTGGGTTGGATATTAAGCCTTGCATCAAATGTGTTGTAATAGCTGGGTTGGACATGAGGTGCTGAGTAATGTCAGCCAAAATTGATGCTTCATTGACCACCCGCTTTCGTGAAGCAGACTTGCCATAATATTCTTTGATGGTCACGTTCCCAGGAACACCGAGAACCCGACCAGGATGGTCTTTCTTGCCTAGAGCAGTCATCAAGACGCCCCGCCGTCCGAGAAGGGACGAATGCGCCCTGGGAGGATTGTGCTTTAAGATCCATCTACAATGAAAAAAAAATGAAAAAACGTGCAAGTGAAAAGTGTTGCAAATATCTATACAAATATCAATTGAAATCAAGTTAATTATTTACTTACAATCTTATCTGCCACTTCGCGAGTGACATCAACTTTAAAAGATCCCGTCTTTGTCATGCGGCCGGCTAACCAACCAGACATCCTCGCGGTCGATGTCCGACGGAGGACTTGATGGTGTGCCCTCAGGCACCTCTCCTCTTTCAATCCTAGCAGAGTGCTCTTCCTGCTTCGCCCTCAGCCTATCCGCCATCATCTGCTCGATCAGAGTCTGGTACCCACCCTGAGACATGGTGTGGCGGTGGACGTTCTTCGCCTGATTCTGCCGACCCTTATTTGCCTTAGCCTATTCAAACAAAAACACATAATTAAATACAGTTTAATGATCTATAATAAGCATACAAAATTAACTTAATCAACCAACCTGAAATTCTCCATCCTATCGACTCCTGGCAAACATATCCCAAGTATCCTGATCAATCCAGGGATAATCCGAGAACATTTTATCAAGCCGCTTCTTCCCAGATACATAGTACATGGTAAGATCATGCTTGAACCCATTCCAACGCTTTGATGCCATTTTCATACATTTATGACGATGATCCTCGTCATTTGGCACAGTCCAAGCTACCTACACATTAAATACATAGCAACTGGATGGATTATAACTCGGATAATTATCTAATAATGTAAATCAAACGAATGTAGAGGTAAAATACCGTGATAGCCTCCCAAATCTGATCCTTAACGTTCTGTGGAACGTCATTCCAATGGTTGTAGTTGATGCTTACGTGCTGCTTCGCTTGTAGAAACACCCACTTATTAAATTCTTTAGCACGGGGTCCTTGGGCTTTTATATTAGCATCGAAGGACACCTCAAGCTTCTGTCCGCTTTGCCTGTCCTTCTCTAGTTTCTTCAACGAGGTGGCTCCTCTACCCCGTTTCCTATGAGTTTGTGATGTCTGTATGGACAAAAAAAATGATAAAATAGAGGGTTGTAACATTATAAACTTACATTAAAAAGAAGGATTAAAGATAGTATATAACATGTAAACTTACACTAGAATCAGGCGTAGGCGTGATCGGGTCCTGCGAAACCCCCACAGTGTCCTCCTGTGCATGTGGGCTATCCGACTGATCCATATGTATGCCTGTTCAGAAACAATATATATGTATTAACATAGGTTATAACTCAAAATAAATACAGAAGTATAAATAAAAATAACTAGATAGGTCCTGTAGATATACAAAACATCTATATATCCAATATAAGGATAATACGGGAGATTGAAAACTATAGTTTTTGAAGATTGCCAAGCACTGGTCACGGCCTGACCGTGATGTCCATCACGGCCGTAACGTGCCAACTGAACCAGACCCTCATAGGCAGAACTGATCACGGCCTAGCCGTGATGAGCATCACTACTGCGGACAGATCAACCAAAGAGCAACATGCACTCAAAACCAAAAATAGAGACATTCCAAACAACTCAAACTCACGGTTTAAAGTTACAACTACTGAGACTACAGTTTCAACATACACTCAAAACCAAAAATAGAGACATTCTAAACAACTCAAACGCACAGTTTCAACTACTGAGACTACAGTTTCAACCAGTAGAGCAACATGCATGCACTCAAAACCAAAAATAAAAAAATGTGCCCTAAAGACTCACCAGAAATAGGCGCTCGCGTGGTGGTGGTGGGGAAGCTCGAGTGGTGGCCAACGTTCGATGTGGTTACTGAGAGCAGAGGGACAAGGAGAGTTAGTGCGCGGGAAGGGGAAAGAGAGATGTCAAGTTATTGCAAAGAATGAGCGGGAAAGACAGAGTTAGGGGTTAAGAGTGTACCTCACAGTGGTGGCGAAGAAGCCCTCGCGGTGGTTGAGGTGGAGATGAGCTCGCGATTAGGGCAGAGTGAGAGCGAGAGTGAAGGTTGAGAGTGAGGGTTGAGCGTGATGAAAAGAGAAAAGAGACGTACAGAGAAGTGCAGAAGGCGCGCGGGTGTAAACGTTATAATTAAAATAAAACAACATTTTACGTCAGTTGTTAGTAAAACCTGACGTTAAAGGTCATATATTTAACGTCAGTTGTCTTAAGAAACTGACGTTAAAAACACTCAGACTTATTACGTCGGTTGTTAGTAAAAACTGACGTTAAAGGTCATATATTTAACGTCAGTTGTATTAAGAAACTGATGTTAAAAACACTCACACTTCTTACGTCAGTTGTATTACACAACGGACGTTAAAAGTTTATTAGTTTCTGCAAAAACATTCATTCCTTTGACTACTGTGCTACTTACCCATTCACCTTGTACCTAATCCTCTTAATGAGCATTAAGTTTATAGATAAGTTTTCAAGAAAATCAGAATAGCTTAGTAACTTCATCCACTGCTCTTATAAATAGCTTCCTTCCATCCTTTTAATTTTTTCTGCTTCACAATATGGCTCTGCCATGGAGATTAACTTCATCACTCTTTCTTCCTATGCCTAGACTCAAAGATCTTTGTCTTAATGGTCAAACAATTTCTGAGGTTGTGTAAATCACATTACATGGATGGTAAGGTTGGGTGAATCACGTAATGTGATTCTCTCACTTTATTTCATCCCCGTCATCCCTTTCACTTTGCTTTGGAAGCAAGTGACTGGATTCAAGACGATGCATCAAGGAATTCCAGTGAAGAAGAAAGATGCAAAGATCCATTTCACTTTGCTTTCGCTGCTAGTGACTGAGGATTTACTTTGCATAATGGAATTCAAGTGAGGGAGGTGATGCATCCATTGGAGTTTCTGATGACAGGACTGAGAAGAAAATGATGTTGATGCAGAAACTTTTTTATATTTTAGGGCTATGTTGCAGAAATTTTTTATCTTTTAATCATGTAATTTTAACTTATGAATTGCTTCAATGACATACGATTTGATTATACATATAACTTGTTTTATGTTAAGTGTTTATTTATTTTAATTTGCACAAAAATTTGTTTACTAATTCAAGCTAATTAATAAAAATTAAAAATAAACTTGTATAAAAAAAAGGTTTAGAAATAAACTGCAGTACTATATGGAGTGATTTGCGTTAAGAGGGACAACAGGTACATGACAACCAATGAAATGAGTTTCATAATTATTTACGTCAGTTATTTAAAGAACTGACGCAAATAGTGATTTAATATTTACAAACTGCCACCACCTCATTTTTAACATCAACTTAATTTATGACTGCCAAGTTCCCGTATATTAATTACATTATTTCCAATATTCATTCTGCAAGTTTATAATATATAGGATTATTTACGTCAGCTATTTATTTAACTGAAGTAAAAATCAAACTTTTAACGTCAGTTGTATAAAAAACTGACGTTAACAATAAATATTTTTTATTTTAAAAACACTTTTAACATCAGTTTTTTTAAACAACTGACGTTAAAAGTGTATAGATATCTGCAAAAACATTAATTCCTTTGACTATTGTGCTACTTACCCATGCACCTTGTAACTTAATCCTCTTAATGAGCATTAAGTTTATAGATAAGTTTTCAAGAAAATCAGAATAGCTTAGTAACTTCATCCCCTGCTCCTATAAATAGCTTCCTTCCAACCTCTTAATTTTCGGCTTCACAATATGGCTCTGCCATGGAGATTAACTTCATCACTCTTTCTTCCTATTCCTAGACTCAAAGATCTTTGTCTTAATGGTCAAACAACTTCTAAGTTTGTGTAAATCACATTACATGGGTGATAAGTTTTTGTAAACCACATTATGTGAGTTGCTCGCCTTATCATCCTTCCGGAGAATCAGCTGCTGGAGGGCAAATCAGGTGCTCGGGCGTCACAGTTCCAAAACCTCAGCTTTGGCAGCAAGTGACCGTCATGGAAGTCTTTGGAACCACTGCCTTTGCTTGAAACAGATCTAGTACACCTGATTTTGCCTCTCTTGAGCTCTCTCATGCCCCCCAGTTTTGAGCATATTTCATAAAACTCTCTGATGGGATGTAGCTTTAATGTTTAGGATTTTAAACCCTTTCAATGTAACTTTTTATAGGATTTTAAACCCTTTCAATCTTCTGTATCAGTCTGTATTACACTTCATGAATGAGATCCGGTTTGGGTTATTGATTCAACTTATACTTCGCACATATATTTTAGTTTTCAAAACAGAAACACAAAACATCAAAGCAATTCATGTGAAACTGAAACTTTGAGGAAGGCAATGCGGAAGGGTACGTATACTAGATAAAAAAATTATTAAAATAACCTTTAACGTCTGTTGATGTAATGATTGACGTTAAAAGTGAAGTGACTCACTTTTAACGTCAGTTCGATAAAGAACTGACGTTAAAATGTTCACTGTTAACGTCAGTTGTTTATTGAACTGACGTTAAAAGTCAGTCACTTCACTTTTAACGTCAGTCATTAAAACAACTGACGTTAAAATTGAATTAATGAAGTCTGATATTTACAAAACTGCCACCGTCCCCTTTTTAACGTCTAGCTTTTGGTTAACTGACGTAAACCTTTACCGTCTAATGTATATTTTCCACTAGTGCAAGCTGGAAGAAAAGTGTTGATCAAATCAGTGGTGCAAGCTATCCCAGCTTATTTCATGCGTGGTTTTCTATTACCGACTAGCATTGAAGATGAGATTCAGAAGATGATGAACTCATTCCGGTGGGGTTCGAATAAAGGAGGCAAGAAGGGTATGAATTGGCTTAAATGGGGATAGCTGGCTATGCGAAAGGAGTGGGGTGGCATGGGCTTTCGAGACTTGCATGGCTTTAATCTAGTAATGTTGGGGAAGCAATGTTGTAAATTTTTAACCAATCCGGATACTATAGTAACAAGAGTTTTCAAAGCAAAATATTTCCCTATAGGGGATTTTTTTGGGGGGCTGCAATTGGGCATAACCCTAGCTATGTTTGGCGTAGTATATGGCCATCCCGAATGTTGTTGGAAGAAGGCTTTCGATGGAAGATTGGAGATGGTTCCCATGTTAGTGTTTGAAATACTCCTTGGCTCAGAGACATTAATGAACCGAGGGTAAGGACTACACCATCATCTCAATAAGAGTCCCTTAGGCTTTGTTTGTTAGAGTAGAAAATGGCAAGAGAGAAAACAAGATGAGATAAAAGGAGGAGAAAATACACTTTTATCTTGTTTGGTGAAGGAGAGAAATAGGGAAGAGAGAAGAAAATTGGTGGGACTCACCTCAAATTTTTTTTCTCTCCCCAAGTGAGAAGAAAATGGAAGAGGGAGAGTGTTTCATGTAAAATGACTTTTGTACCCTTCTTTTTGGGCTCTCATTCAATTATTTAATAAATTTAAATAAATTGGATTAAATTAATAAATTATTTAATTAAATTAAATTGAAATAAATAAATAAAATAATTATATTAAACTAATAAATTTTATTTAAAATAACTTAAATCAGTTAAATTAATTCAAATGATTTGATTAGTTAAAATAACTTAAATCAATTAAATTTAAATATTTTTATATTGATTTTTTAGTTAAGGATATTTCTGTCTTTTAAAAAAAATTACTTTTCTCTCTTCTTATTTTCTATCCAACTAAACAAAGGGGAGAGAGAAAACACATCTTTCTCATTTATTTCTCTCATATTTCTCTTACACCAAACAACACATAAAATTTAATATATTTCTCACCATTTTCTCTTTTCTCATACCATTTCTCACCTCTTTTTCTTTTCTCATTTTCTTCTCACAACCAAACAAAGCCTAAAGATTAGTAATCTTATTAATGAGCATGATGGTTTGTGGAATGAGCACTTGTTGAAAAATATTTTTGTAGACAGAGATGTAAAGAAGATTTTGAAAATTCCTCTCCTACATTTAAATGAGCCGGATTCAGTGTTGTGGAGATTTGATAAGAGGGGTGCATACACTGTTAAGAGTGCATACCGTGTTTGTGTTGATAAATTGGTAGATAGAGAGGAATAAAATGCCCAGGAGATTGGTCACTCATTTGGTCATTTCACATTCCTCCAAAAGTCAGAGTGTGTTCATGTGGAGGTTGCTTCGTGCATTGCCTTCCAGCGAGAACTAGGGGGGTGATTGCCCATATCTGTGTGTGTGTTGCGAAAATGACCTTGAGAATAGATGCATGGCATCTGTTTTTAAAGTTCCCCTTGAGCGTGGAGGTCTGGAGGAAACTGAATATGTGGAACAGACTGCAACCAATGTTACAACATGCAGAAAGTTTCAATGAGTTGTTCTTTGAAGCATGTAAGCAACTTGCTATAGCTGATATAGAGCAGTTTAGCATGCACGTGAAAGCACGAGAAGAGACCCATGCACGGATTGTGCTTATTACTCATTTTTTTATTTTTTACGATTTAATCACTTCATTTTTTCAACCCAACACCTCTCTTTAGATTCTTGGTAAGTGAAAAATACGGACACGGTATTTAGTGCATAAGCTCTTGTGATAATTTCATAAGCTTCTCCCAGTGACTTATGAAAATAAGTCAAAAACTCCTTATGGGATGGCATAAGTTATTTTTATAAGCACTACCAAACACACTGTATAAAAGCTTATGTCATCAGATAAGTTAAAAAGAGCTTAATTAAATAAGTTCTTTCAAACACCAAGTAAAACCAGCCGACTTATGGGATGTGGAACTCGAGCAGTAGCTCAATACTTAAATGGCATTGATGCACAGCAAACTCCCACAACCAAAGAGTTGTTTCCCGAACCACTTTTGCGGAAGAAACAACATATAGGTAGACATTTAAACCTCTTTGGGCATGGAGTGATGACTTTTTTTTTTAGGATCTTTTTTTATATTAGTTTTCTTTCGTTTCATCAATCGTAAGCCTTTTTACATTAATTTGGATGTGACAGAGAGATTAACTATTTCGCCGATATTGCAATAGAATAAGTAATATCAAAATTCAAAGTTCATAATGAATAAAACAGTCAACATATCGATACCAAAAAAATAAATAAAAAATCAGTCAACATAATATATAAGATACCTGCCTTAAATTTCTATCTTATGTCATCCTAGTTATAACAACTAAGTATTTCTTAAGGCTAGATTAATTGATTTTCTGTCATGTATCATTTAAAGTGATAGCTTGAGATATGTGTTAAAGACATTGACACATATATAAAAACTAACTCACGATATTTTATTAAAAAATGCATAATTATATTGCAGTCATATACAACAAAGGTGTGTACATGAAAGGGGACGTGGGCCAAAGGAAAATGAAGGCTAATTCTCGATATACAGCTTGCGTTCTCACTACAACGTATTAGACTTTTAATAACGCACCTTTTATAGCATTTTCGTGTGGAAATGCTATTAAAAGTCAAGTTGCAAGAAAAGATAGTGCTTTCTTTAAGAAGCGCTATCTTAACTAACCACCTAAGATAGCGGTTCCACACAGAAACGCTATCTTTTCTAATTTGCAATAAATAAATAAAATAAAATCAACTTTAGATAGCGTTTAAAATTAGAAACGCTATCTTAGGTGTTTGTTGATTCCAGAACTACCCGCCCGTGCGTTTGATCCTTCGATTCTCAGTTTCTGCCTACCCTACCTTCACTTCCCTTGTTCCTCTTCTTCTCCTTCGCACAACACAAACAATGGTACTCTCTCGATCTGTCTCTCTCTCTCTCTCTGTTTAACACTTCAATTCGATAAAAATTGTGTGTGTGTGTCCCTTTCTTGCAGGCTCTGCCGAATCAGTAAACCGTGGATTACCCTAGCTTCAAGCTCGTTATCGTCGGTGATGGCGGAACAGGTTCGCTTCCTTTCTTTTATTTCCTGATCCACTTTTTTCTTCTTTAATTCATCTTTCAGTTCAAACATTTCACCATTTATTTATTCTATTCTCTCTACTTTTCAAACCGTCATGTACGAATTACCTTTTAATTTGTCCAACAAGTTGAATCTTTCCTAATGATCTAGGTTATGACCTTGATTGCAATATTTGTTTGTTGTATTAATTTGCAGGAAAAACCACCTTTGTTAAGAGGCATCTTACTGGTGAATTCGAGAAGAAATATGAACGTATGTATCACTTTTTTATTCTTTATAATAATTAACTATTTACACACAATGTGACATGTTTTGATGGCTTAACTCATTCTTCGATATTGTGATGAACAACACAACAGCAACCATCGGTGTGGAAGTTCACCCATTGGATTTCTTCACAAACTGTGGCAAGATTCGATTCTACTACTGGGATACCGCTGACCAAGAGAAGTTTGGTGGCCTTAGAGATGGCTATTAGTATGTCTCTCTCTTTTTCAGTTTACAAAGTGCCCTATTCACCATGGTTTCATTAGTTAAATACTCACCTATCAACATACAACAACTATGATACAACATGCTTGTTTTTCAATCCTCTGCGTTATTTTAATATTTATACACACAAACCCCCGTGAACCTATCGATGGCCATATTTAAATTCATATTTTTTAGGGTTTACAATTGAATTCAGAGTTTTTGAGGATTCTTCTGTTTGCGTGTTGAGGGGGGCTTTCATTTATGCATTTTTGGTTCATTCATGGATTCCTGCTTTGATGCTCATCCGTCTTTATTTTGGATTCATTTATTCATTTATTTTATGAGGACTTGAAACCTGACAGATTTTAGATCTTTGATCATTTGGTGCTGCCACTAAAACATGATTTAACCTTCTCTTATTCTGCATGGGTGATTTCTCTCAGTTTTGTAATTTTGCACGACAAATACTCGTTGTGCCATTATAATGTTCGATGTTACTGCCAGACTAACATACAAAAATGTCCCTACCTGGCACCGTGATCTTTGTCGGTTCGTAAATGAGAACTCCTTTAGACCTTTTTAACTGTTGTGTATCTTTTTTAATTGGCATGTTGTTTATCTTACCTTGTGGGGCTTATTCACATGTGATTTTCAGGGTGTGTGAAAACATCCCAATTGTTCTCTGCGGTAACAAGGTTGATGTGAAACCTTTCCTGTACCTTGCCAGGAAACTTGCTGGGTAAGTACCACTAGTTTCTATTTTCTAAAGAATAATTTAGACTACATTGAACTTTCAAAAGCATTTCAGCTTATGATCGCCACTTGTGCCAATTTTGCAGTGATCCTAACTTGCACCTCGTAGAATCTCCTGCATTGGCTCCACCAGAAGTTCAAATCGATTTGATTTCACAGCAGCAGTAAGTTCTCTGTTTTGAACTGAACTAGTTGTCTTCTATCGGCATGATAAATAGCTATATTGTGCAAATTCAAAGATGCATATTCATCCTCTGTACCTTGCCAGGAAACTTGCTGGGTAAGTACCAATATAGCAGCCTCCTCCTCAACCCACTTCCCATTTCTTATATCCTGCCATTAATTCAGATAGAGAGAATGTAAAACATGTCAAGCCTCCCTATTAGTGGATACCAAAAGGAGCAATATCTTGGCTTTTGTGGCAATTATACCTTGGTTTTAGGAGCAAGACCTGCCATAAGTGTTGCAGCAGCATTGCCGGCATTGTTTTCTTCCATAAAACTAATGGTGGAGTTGATAACAAGCAATGCCAGTATTCCAACAAAGTCCTGCCAATCTGGTGGCTTGCCCTGCATGTTTCAAGAAGGAAGCAAATGATAATAAGAATGAGTTAAAAAGCTAATGTTTTATGCATTTTTCTGCTCTTTCTTTGCCTGTGCTAATGTTTTGTGTAGGTTGGTCTCTGTGATGGATAGCTGGAGCTTTTGTCAAGAAGGTTAAGAGTTCAGTGGTGAGGAGTGAGACTCACGAGTGTTTGGAATTGTGGGAGTGAAACTCACAGCTGAAGCTTGTTTCAAGTTGATTAAGAGCTTAGTGTTTATCCCTGTGTGGTTTGGTGGGGTTGCAATCTGGTTTTCTTTTGCTCATTATGCATCAGTTTTTGGTTTTTTGGTTTACTTTGAAGCTTCAAGACCCTGTCACATCTTGGACAATTTATCAGGCTAGTTTTTTCTCCTACTGACTTTAACTCAGGGGATGTTTCATTCTTGTCAACTGTCCAGACTATCAGGGAGTAATTTCAAATTCTTATTGCTTGGTTGTTGCTGGTGATTATTTTCACTATCAAAAGCTTGAGATACATTTCCTGTGTCTCATTTTTTTGATGTTTTATTCTCATTCTGGTTTTGGTTCCAAGGCTGCAATTATTATCATTGAGGCTGGCTGTTACTCTTATTGGTTCGGGGGTTTCTTTGGATTCTGTCTTGTGAACTTTGGTTTGGCGAAGCTGTGTCATGTGGATTTGGTGTAAATGGCAATGTGATGGATTTTCATATCTATGGATGCTTATTGTTATCAGGTTTGAGGTTTCAAAGGTTTCTTATCTTCTGGTCGTGGTTTTGGTGCTTGCAAATAACTTGTGTATTTGGGTGCTTGATGGCAACGAGTTTCAGGGGTTGTTGCTTTGTATTTTAATATTTTAATCATAATTATACAGTTCTGGATGTTAGCAGAACAAATAGATTGGTCATGTTTGGTTTCTTGTCTGTGGTGGTTGGGTTCCATCAAGGCAGTTTTTCGGTTGCCTAGAGTTTAGGAGTTGGTTGCTGAATGTTGCAGTTTTTTTTAACTTTTATCAGTATATGTATTTTTTTTGGTTTAGTCAGCAGACTTAGTGGGTAGTTGTTCTGATATTTAGGTGTAGTTGAGTTATGGAGAATATGCTAGATGTGGGTCCTATCTATTAGGAATTTCAGTTCTGTATTTTACCTATTTAAAGGCCCCAACGTTATGAATAAAGTGAGAATGCCAGTTCTGCCACATTACTCCTTTTATTTTTAGTTTTACTGATAAACTGTTTAACAATATGCTAGTTATATAATTGTTTATTTCATATATATTTGTGAAGTAAACTAAAAAAGAAAAAAGAAAAGGGATTAGATAGCGTTTTAACAAACGCTATCTAAAGGCAGACTTTAGATAGCATTTGTTAATACAAACGATATCTGAAGTCTGCCTTTAGATAGCGTTTGATAATACAAACGCTATCTGAAGTCTGCCTTTAGATAGCGTTTGATAATACAAACGCTATCTAAAGTCTGCCTTTAGATAGCGTTTACTACCGGAAACGCTATCTAAGGTCATCTTTTAATAGCGCTTCTTAAATGCTATCTTTGCTAACTACTTTTAATAGCGGTGGCATAGATAACGCTTAAAAACGCTATTAAAAGGCATCCGGAAACGCTATCTAAAGTCATTTCTGTTGTAGTGTCTCCTTTGTCAATATCAGCAACAATTTTACTTTCAATCTCAAAAATCACTTTGCAATTTCCCATCCCCATGACCCAGTCCATCACAGCTAAGAAGGCAGCAGCCTCACCTTCTTTGAGACAAATCAAAGGACTATATCACCCAGTCATGGCAAGCTCAAAGGTTCACAACTCATCTCTCAGGCAACAACCATATGAAATCAGGTTCTGATCTTTGAAAAAAGCTGCATCGATATTGCACTTCAACCATCCTCTAGGCGGACTAACCCAAGTACTACTCGACGCTTGCGTTTGCCCCGGAGCCTCATGAGAAACTCTTGCCAACCTCCATTCCTCCAACGAATGAGATGCTCTGAAAATAACTTGAGATATTTCTTCTTCCTTATCATCCCAAAGCTTGACGTTGCAGTGCCTCCAAATGCTCCAGAGCAGCATTGCAAAGCACTCTCTTTGCTCACCATTTAGCATACTACAAAGCTTGAAAACAAACTCTGTAACACTCTCTGCCACGACCAACAAAGGCTCCATGCGGTGCCAGAGGTTAGTATCCTCCCAGCATTTTTGAATACACGGACAGGCCAAGAGAACATGCCATAGGTTCTCCAATCCTCTCTCACAAAATAGGCTGCAGGCTGGACAAGAAACTCCTTTAGCTTGCAACCTGGAACGGACTGGAAGATGATCTCGGCACACTTGCAACAAGAACACCTTAACTTTGTGAGGCACTTTCATATCCCATATCATTTTCCACTGTCCCTCAACAGGGAACATAGAGAAATCGACAATATTATTTATACAAAGATCATAAGTTGTTTTTACCGTGTAGTATCCATCATCGCTTGCCCCCCACACACGAGTGTCCCTTCCTGAAGATGCTGTTAAGTCTCTAAAATGTCTGATGTGCATTTCCCTAAGTTTTGATGAGAACTAAACATTGGTTAATGATTTAATTAACCTTCATATTAGTTGCTAACCTGTCTATCTAGTGTGCAGATTAAAACTGTAAGAATCATCGTCCACTAAAGTGACAGAAGCGCTCGTCCACTAAAGTGACAGAAGCGCTCGTCCACTAAAGTAACAGAAGCGCTCGTCCACTGAAGTGATAGAAGTGCTCGTCCAGTAAGGTGACAGAAGCGCTCGTCCACACAAGTCTTTGGACTTGCTAAGTCCTTAATGAGAAGCTTCGTTCAATGACGTGGCATATGGAGCTCGTCTACCAGGTTACGTTCAACCAGTTAAAGGAGTATCCGTCCAATGATGTGGCATATGGAGCTCGTCTACTAGGTTACATCCGTCCAATGACGTGGCATATGGAGCTCGTCTACTAGGTTACGTTCAACCAGTTAAAGGAGTATCCGTCCAATGACGTCACATATGGAGCTCGTTTACTAGTCTTGAGCCTGAAGAGGCTAGGTGTGCAAAGAATACTTGTCTTGGAGCCTGAAGAGGCTAGGTGTGCAAACAATACTTAGAGTCTGTAACCTAATCAATTATAGTGGATAAATCTTGGTGATGCCAAGGATTGGACGTAGCTCTTTGCTTTGAAGAGTGAACCAGGATAAATAACTGTGTCAATATCTCTTTCCTTATAACCTCTTTAGTTGCTTTAGTTTTCTTATACGTTCATCAAGTGGTATGTTTGCCAAAGTCACTGTTAAAATTTCATCAGATAGGTCACCTGTCTGTCTCGTATCTTTCCACTCGTTTGAACCTAGCTTCTGTATGCGAAAAGATTTCAACTTTGTTTAAGTTCTGATAAACACAATTCAACCCCCATTCTCGTGAAGAAACAGAGGAAGAAGTCAATCTCTGTTTGATGGCCAACACTAACTCAGACTCAGACGATGAGGTACATCCTAACTATGAGGAATTACTTGATGCCTGTGAGGAGTTGCTGGAGGAATCCAACTGCTTATCTAAGGCCTTCAAATCCCTCAAGAGAGAGTATGTAAAGCTCACCAGTAAGCATAAACAGAAATATCAAGAGTGTGAGAAGTTGGCTAAAGAGAACAGTGAGCTGAAGACTAAAAGTCTAATGAAGCTAAGATCTCAAGTGAAACATCACCATTTGAAGAAGTTGAAAAACATCAACAAAAAGTGGAAGAGCTCACTTCTGATCTTGCCAAATTTGTTAATGGTGGAGATAATCTGACTAAGCTACTTGGCTGTCAAAGACACTCTCTTAACAAAGAAGGTATTGGATATGTCCATCAGGCACATCAAAGTATCAACTAAAGCTTCTACAGTATCCGTTAAGTCAACTGTAACTAAGTCTACACCTGTCTGCAACTTCTGTGGAAAAACTGGACATGTTATGTCTAAGTGTATCCATAATAAGAGAAGGAAGTCTTCACAGACTCTTGGAACTAACATAAAAGGACCCAGAAAAATATGGGTACCTAAAAATCAAATAATTTTTGTTGCAGATGTCCTCAACAGAACAAAGAAAACACCACTGCTGATACCTGGACAGTGGTTGCTTGCGTCATATGACAGGAGAAAGGTCTATGTTCCTAGACCTACAACTTAAGAAAGGAGGACACGTTGCCTTCTAGGGGAATTAGAAAGGGAAAGTTATAGGAATTGGTACTATTGGTGGTAAACCCCCTCTTCCCTCTATATATAATGTTTTTAGGGTTAAAGGATTAAGACACAATTTGTTTAGCATAAGTCAATTATGTGATAGTGGTTTTGATGTTTCCTTTACCAAGGATGTATGCATAGTTAAAGACTGTTGTGGCAAAACCCTCTTTTCAGCTAAAAGGCAACAAAATCTTTATAAGATTGAACTGTCTGATCTCTCAGATCAAAGTGTAACCTGTCTGATGTCTAAGGATGATGAGAGATGGTTATGGTATAAGAAACTAGGACATGCTAGTATGAAACTAATTTCTGAATTAAAAATGAATAATCTTGTGAGAGGATTGCCTGATATTAGTTTTAAGAAAGATGTCTTGTGTGATGCATGTCAGAGAAGTAAACAGATAAAATCAAGTTTCAAATCTAAAAACCAAGAATCAACCTCCAGACCTCTTCAGTTGTTACACATGGATCTGTTTAGACCAGTTAGTGTTGCCAGCCTGACTAGAAGAAAATATGGATTTGTCATAGTTGATGACTATTCTAGATACACATGGGTACTCTTCCTAACACATAAGGATGAGTCATTTAAGGCTTTCTCAGTATTCTGCAAAAGAGTACTGATTGTGTGATTTTACATCATATTTTCTGTACACTTTTGCATGTATTTTTCATATAGATTAGGCATTCTTTATTTGATTTTAGTTAGATTTTCCCTTGGAACGGGTGAAGCGGTTTCTTGGTGTTGTTTTGCAGGAATTAAAATAAAATTGCTTAGAAATTAGCCTTGATGGAGCTTGGATGAAAAAGAGCCTGAAAAGAGAAGAAATTGAGCCAAGCAGAATTCTGGTGATTCGCCCCGCGATATTGGATTCGCCTCGCGACCCTGAGAGCTGACTGTTCCAGAAGAATGTCATCTTTCTGGTTCGCCCCGCGAACCATGTCTCGCCTCGCGAGTCTGGAAACCAGAAGCCATCACGCCCAGGCCCTGATGCTCCTCACGGGCATATTGAAGAATCATTTTACTGGCTCGCGACGCGAGGCCACTCTCGCCTCGCGAGAGCCCATTTCAGCAACAGCAGATTTTAATATTCGCCTCGCGAGAATCCACTCGCCTCGCGAACGCGCGCAGAACTGATTGGTATAAGTTGCTGTTTTAGGGCAGAAAGGGGAGTTTTTTTTTTTGGGGTCCAGAGGGAGGCATTTGGAGGCACTTGGAGGCTATGGCTGGGCTAGGGTTTCAACCCTAGAAAGGAGTTGCTGAGAGGGGTTGCTGTGAAGAAGAAGGAAAGCTCCCATGGAGTCTCTCCTCTCCTCTTCTCCTATTTCCCTGGCTTGGTTTTTTGTAAATATGAGTAACTAATCCCCTATTGTTGGGGTTAGATGATCACTTTTCTGAACTTGTTTGTATTTTGATTTGGTTGTTTTAATGCAAGTTTCTATTTCTTTATGAGTATGTGATTCTGTGCTTAATGCTTTCCTTGGATTAGCTACCCATAGGAATGATATGTGATGTGGTAAATTCGGCAAGTGTACCGGACTGCCGTCAAGTAATAAAAGATATCGAACCCACAGAGACTGTGTTCTCGAATCGCAATTAATTTCGAATCGATTAGATTTGGACTGTATGAAAGGGTTTTGGAAAATGTTTGAATTTGAAATTGAATGATAAACAAACAGAAAACAAATGTTTTTGGGGTTTTCGATTTAAATGGATTCCTAGGGATTTGGGTTACCTTTGAGGTTGTTTATGTTGCTAATCTGATTTACCTTTGTTGATTACCGAAATTGCCTTGAAGGCGAGTTTATCCTCTGATAGCTTAAGCTCCCTTTCGGGTTACAAAAGCCGTGCCCAATTGACCCGACCCCTACTTTCGTGGTAGTCGATCCCAGATTGGACCCTTTGCGTTCCGTGACAACTCGTTGCTCCTCGAGGGACGGCTTCTAACTTTCGTGATTTCAGTCCCAAGTCTGACTTCTATAGGTCCGACACCCAAGTTCACCGCTAGGTTCCTCCTTGAAATGTCTCGGTCATGCAAATAACCTAAGTTCACCGCTAGGTTCCTCCTTGGATCATTCACATCTCACAAACTAGTGGCTGCCGGGCTTTACGAGTGAATCACCCTATAAATCCTAAGTTCACCGCTAGGTTCCTCCTTAGAACGTCTATGTCACGTAAATAAACGGTTGCCGAAATTTATGAGTGATTAACACACTAGAAATCATATCTAAAACAATTATGAAATCAACAACGATTTTTACATCAAATCAACATCATTTACAAACCTCGGGCAGAGCCCTAGTCCCTAGAAACTAAGCTACTACTCCAGTCTTGCCATGGAGATGACAAGCTGGGTTGACAACATAGTGAAAATCAGAAAAAGAGAAAAGAGGAGAAGAAGAGAAGAGATCTAAATCTATGCCTAGAGTAGTACCCCCAATGTGTTCTCCTGGATGATCCAGATGTCCTCTGTTCTGATGCCTTGGTCCATATTTATAGAAATGGGGAAGTTAGAGTCCCAAACCAACTCAAAATCTGATCTATTTCGGTTTCTTCAGGTCCAAGTAATGCGCGTCACGGCCGTGATGGCCATCACGGCCAGGCCGTGACGGTCTCTGCCTCTGCCATTTCTGGAAAATTCAAATTCTCGCGACGCGAGATATGTCTCGCGACGCGAGCCCTCAGCATCATGGCCCGTGAAGAATTTCACGGCTAGGCCGTGATGTGCTCTGACTTGTGGTGGTTTTGGGTCACGGCCGTGATGGCTATCACGGCCAGGCCGTGACAGACTCTGACTTCAGCCTTTCTTCTTTTTCAGTTTTGCTCGATCATGGCCGTGATGGGCATCACGGCTAGGCCGTGATGGGCTCTGTTTGGCTCATTTTCTTCAGTTTTAAAGCTCCATCTTCATCGAAACTTCATCATGGTTGATCTTGAGCAATTTACCCTTGATATCTGCAAAACAACACACGAAAACCGCCTTACCCGTTCCAAAGGAAAATTAACCTAAAATCTAATAAAAATATGCCTAAACTACATGAAAATGCATGCAAAATGATGGACAAAGATGAGGTGGAATCACACTCATCAATATGTTACTTTGATAGACAATTGACAGATTGATGTTAAGGCATGCTCATGAATCATATGCCAAGTAGTTCAAGAATCTAGACATAGGTGTTGGATGCTTGCAATCTTATAAGTCTTGACTTAACGCAAAATCTCAAATTAATCCACCTAAGACATTAGGGTTTAATTTGGGGTTTTAGGCTCAATGCACCTAAGACATTAGGCTTGAGTATTTTAGAAAAGGCTTGATTGTCATTATTGAATTAGGACTTGTGTTGATAATCATTTCATTGTAATCAAGGGAGGATTAGTGTAGTCTAAACTTGACAATCTCATCCATTTGTAAATTCTGCACTCCAAGTGCTCGATAAAATTCCCAAAAGACCAAAAATATTTTATTTCCTTGTTTTATGATCTTTTCATACCATAGTTTAGTCTAGATAGTTGTTGAGTTTGTGAATTGGTAATTGGCAACCGATCCCTGTGGATACGATAACCGGTCTTACCACCGTATTACTTGTTTGCGACGAGATGCACTTGCCTTTATTCTAAAAATAACGCAACAAGTTTTTGGCACCGTTGCCGGGGATCGGCTTTGTCAATATCATTAGTAACAAATGAGACAACTAATTTAGACATTTTCTTAATTTTTATTTCCTGTGTATATTTGATTTTTTTCTGTATATATTTGATTTTTTTGTTTTGAGTTCTGTTTTTGCAAGGTGGACGAAAGTCATGGAAAATTTTTATTATCCACCTGATGAGGAAGCTTCTAGTCATATTTTGGAGGATAACTTGTGTTGGGAAGACGATATAAATTTGGGAGAATTCTTTGAGGAGTTTTCTCTATCTCATAATATTCCATCACGAGTCGATCCTATGACTAGTGAGCTTATATATATATACTCCAAGGAGGATTGGGAAACCTTTTTGTCATATTTACCACCCCCACCACCGTGTATTGTGATTCCCATAGAGCCACATGAAGCAAAAGTTGAGCAGAATCTGGTTTTGGGAATGGATGAAAATGAAGATGAAGTGGTGATGGTAGATAAGCCACAAGAAGAGGGATTACCTTTCGCGCATCCTTGGGGAGGAACAAGTGAGAAGGCAGGGCATTTGGAAAGCATTCACTCCACCATGCTTGCTGAATTTACCGCATTAGAAAAATATGTCGGCTTGCATGCATGTGTGGACACTGGTAAGTTAGCCCCTTCCACTTGTATGTCACACTTCCTCTTGTTAATTCCACTTGACCCGAGAGGAAGTGAATTTATAATTGCAAAGGTCAATGGATATTTCACCCAATGGCTGGGTGGAATTGAGAATAAAGTTATATTACTGTTGCAATCACCACCCCAATTTCCATTTGATCCGGGAGGAGGATCCAGGTGGATGCTTTTCAATAAGTCAAGCTAGTGACGTTAAAGAAGCGCTTATTGGGAGGCAACCCAACTTTTCTTAACCCTTCTCTTTAGTTAGATTTTGTTTTTGATTTTTAACTCTTGAATAATTTGAGAAGATCAAGAGTTTTCTTCAATTAATAAATTTGTTAAGTGTTTTCAGGATAATAAGGAAGGAGAAGCAAAAAAGAGCAGGGAGAAACAAAGCCAAAAAGCATGTGAACCAGCACCAACTACCGCCTCGGTAGGTCGTTCCATTTTTATTTTATTTTATTTTTCTCCTCTCTCTATCTTGATTGTTTACATTGGGGACAATGTAAATTCTTAAGCTTGGGGTAGGGGTATTTTGCATTTGCATTTTTCATGTTGCATTCATATAGTTTTGCATGATAGTTTTGCATGATCACACAATTAGATTGCCATTGTTTAGATTTTGCATCCAATTGTGAGAACTAAGTGCCTATTAAATTGAGATAGTGAATTTTTGAACCCAATTTTTTTCATTCTTGTGATATGGTTGCAAATGAAAATGTTTGAGATAATCTTGGATGGTTGATAATTAGCATATGGTTCTATAGATTTGTGTTGCTCATTGATGGTTGAACTACTAAAATGTGAGATTTTGAGCCAAAGGGGTACTCACAAAATTTTACCCCATTCTTTGTGTTAGAGTGTTATTCCTCTTGGTTTGTTTTCTCTAGAACTTGACTTAAAACCATTTTAAAGCTTAAAATTTTTTGAAAACATTTTTGAAAATGATTGAGGCAATAGGTATTTTTATGGCCTTCTGAGCTTTGAATGAAATGCTACCCCTTAGTTGCCCAATTTTGAGCCTGAAAGAATAGAAATACTTTTCTTGGTACCTTGAAATATATTGTTGAATGATGTTTGGTAGGATACCTTCTAAAGTATTACAAAAGGGTAAAAGGGTAGTTGAAGAAAGTATGGGATGAAAGAATCAGAAAAAAAAAATTCTCTTGAGCTGAAAATTTTCCCTTCTCCAAATAAAAGAAAAACAAAAATAAAATATATAGAGAAGGGGATGACAAAAAGAAATGAGAAATAAAAAGAAAAAGAAAGAAAAGAAAGGTGGAAAAATAAATCGAAAACCCAAGAAGGTATTTTAGAAGGTGTCATGATTTGCAATGCTTAATATTTTGTGTAGCCTTTTGAAATGTCCTTTTATTGATTTCCCCACCTAACGATTAATCCCATGGCCACGTTACAACCAAGTAAAAGACCTCTTGATTCTTAATTGTTTTCATTAATAAAGTAGAGATTTGGTTGATAGTCAAGCCTATGGTAGGATCCATTCCTTGAGGATAATTGAGCGAATTGTCTTATTCCCCTAAACACTTGAGTGAGGTAGAAAGAGAGCCAAGCAAATGAACAAGCTTGGGGTGAGCTTCAGGTGAGAAAGAGTGCCCGAATCAGTGAGAATATGAATTTAGAGAACCTAAGCCTCTGATTGGACTTGAATTGATTGTCTCTTGCTGAATTGTTTGAAATGCCTATTACTTGAATTATATGCTCGGATTCTTGGTTCACTATCCATGTTCTGTTTTCTTCTACTGGCCTTAGTGATTGCTTGAGGACAAGCAATTGAATAAGCTTGGGGTGATTTGATAGTGTGATTTTACATCATATTTTCTGTACACTTTTGCATGCATTTTTCATATAGATTAGGCATTCTTTATTTGATTTTAGTTAGATTTTCCCTTGGAACGGGTGAAGCGGTTTCTTGGTGTTGTTTTGCAGGAATTAACGTAAAAATGCTCAGAAATTAGCCTTGATGGAGCTTGGATGAAAAAGAGCCTGAAAAGAGAAGAAATTGAGCCAAGCAGAATTCTGGTGATTCGCCCCGCGATACTGGATTCGCCTCGCGACCCTGAGAGCTGACTGTTCCAGAAGAATGTCATCTTTCTGGTTCTCCCCGTGAACCATGTCTCGCCTCGCGAGTCTGGAAACCAGAAGCCATCACGCCCAGGCCCTGATGCTCCTCACGGGCATATTGAAGAATCATTTTACTGGCTCACGACGCGAGGCCACTCTCGCCTCGCGAGAGCCCATTTCTCAGCAACAGCAGATTTTAATATTCGCCTCGCGAGAATCCACTCGCCTCGCGAACACGCGCAGAACTGATTGGTATAAGTTGCTGTTTTAGGGCAGAAAGGGGAGTTTTTTTTTTTGGGTCCAGAGGGAGGCATTTGGAGGCACTTGGAGGCTATGGCTGGGCTAGGGTTTCAACCCTAGAAGGGAGTTGCTGAGAGGGGTTGCTGTGAAGAAGAAGGAAAGCTCCCATGGAGTCTCTCCTCTCCTCTTCTCCTATTTCCCTGGCTTGGTTTTCTGTAAATATGAGTAACTAATCCCCTATTGTTGGGGTTAGATGATCACTTTTATGAACTTGTTTGTATTTTGATTTGGTTGTTTTAATGCAAGTTTCTATTTCTTTATGAGTATGTGATTCTGTGCTTAATGCTTTCCTTGGATTAGCTACCCATAGGAATGATATGTTGCTTTGATAGACAATTGACAGATTGATGTTAAGGCATGCTCATGAATCATATGCCAAGTAGTTCAAGAATCTAGACATAGGTGTTGGATGCTTGCAATCTTATAAGTCTTGACTTAATGCAAAATCTCAGATTAATCCACCTAAGACATTAGGGTTTAATTTGGGGTTTTAGGCTCAATGCACCTAAGACATTAGGCTTGAGTATTTTAGAAAAGGCTTGATTGTCATTATTGAATTAGGACTTGTGTTGATAATCATTTCATTGTAATCAAGGGAGGATTAGTGTAGTCTAAACTTGACAATCTCATCCATTTGTAAATTCTGCACTCCAAGTGCTCGATAAAATTCCCAAAAGACCAAAAATATTTTATTTCCTTGTTTTATGATCTTTTCATACCATAGTTTAGTCTAGATAGTTGTTGAGTTTGTGAATTGGTAATTGGCAACCGATCCCTGTGGATACGATAACCGGTCTTACCACCGTATTACTTGTTTGCGACGAGGTGCACTTGCCTTTATTCTAAAAATAACGCAACAAGTACAAAATGAGCAAGGTTTCTGTATTTCTACCCTTAGAAGTGATCATGGGGGAGAATTTGAAAATGAGCAGTTTAGACAGTTCTGTGATGAGAATGGAATCTCTCACAATTTATCAGCACCTAGGACTCCATAGCAAAATGGAATGGTTGAGAGAAAGAACAGATCTCTGCAAGAGATGGCTAGATCTATGCTCAATGAAAATAATGTCCCTAAGTACTTTCGGGTAGAAGCTGTAAACACTGTTTGTTATGTACAAAACAGAATACTTATTATGCCTTTTCTAAAAAGGACTCCTTATGAATTGTGGAAAGGAAAAAGCCCCAACATATCTTATTTTCATGCTGTTGGAAGTGAATGTTTTATTCTGAACACCAAAGATAATCTTGGAAAGTTTGATTCTAAGGTAGATAAAGGTATTTTCGTAGGTTATTCTGAAATGTCTAAGGCTTTTAGAGTTTATAATTCAAGAACTTGTATTATTGAAGAATTTGTTCATGTTAAATTCAATGATGGATTAAAGACTGATAAAGAATTATCAAATCTAGAAGATGATCTTGCAGGTCTTGATATAAGCAAGCCAGAAAGTCAACAACCCGATCTAACCAAAACATAACCCGTGCCTGAGGCTGACAGACAAGTGGAACAAATGAGTCAGCAGACAAGTCAAGATCTTCTTGATGATCTCAGAAGGGATTGGAAGTTCAACACTCATCTCCCTAAGGATCTTATTATTGGAAATCCTTCTGAAGGAGTAAGAACCAAATCCACATTTAGAGAATCAAGCAATGTGGCCTTTATTTCAAATTTGGAGCCTAAACGCATTGAAGAAGCTCTTGAGGATGAAAGCTGGATTCTTGCTATGCAAAAAGAACTTAACCAGTTCACCGGAAATGATGTCTGGACTCTAGTCTCTAAGCCTAAAAACAAGTCGGTTATTGGAACAAGATGGGTGATGCGTGTATTTTTAAGATATATAATTAAAGGCAAGTGCACCTCGTCGCAATCAAGTAATACGGTGGTGAGACCGGTTATCGTATCCACAGGGATTGGATGTCAATTACCAATTCGCAAATTCAACAACTATCTAGACTTAACTAAAGTGTGAGGGATTAAAACAGAAAATAAAGAAATAAAATATTTTTTGTCTTTTTGAAATTTTGTCAAACACTTGGTATGCAAATAGGGATGTGGCTAGAATTGTCAGGGTTAGACTACACTAATCCTCCCTTAGTTGCAATGAAATGGCTTCTAACACAAGTCCTAATTCAATTATGCCAATCAAGCCTTTTCTAAAGTACTCAAGCCTAATGTCTTAGGTGCATTGAGCCTAAAACCCCAAATTAAACCCTAATGTCTTAGGTGGAATAACCTGAGATTTTGCATTAAGTTAAGACTTATAAGATTGCAAGCAGCCAACACCTATGTCTAGATTCTTGACCTACTTGGCATATGATTCATGAGCATGCCTTAATACCAACCTTCCAGTCATCTATCAAAGCAACAAATCATTCCTATGGGTAGCTAATCCAAGGAAATCATTAAACACAGAATCACATACTCATAACGAAATAGAAACTTGTATTAAAATACCAAATCAATTACAACAAGTTCAGAAAAGTTACATCTAACCCCAACAATGGGGATTTAACTACTCATGATAAGGAAATACAAAAAGGAAAAAGAGAAGGGATGAAGAACACTCATAGACAAGCTTCCTCCAATCTTCTCTCCATCCAAGAGCAGAAAAACGCCCCCTTTTTGGGTAGAAACCCTCTCCAGACCACCAGCCTCGGCCTGCCTCCAAGTGCAGATTGTTTTAGGTTAGAAGTTAATCCCCTTTTCTGTCTCTGTTTGTGCTGTTATTTATAGGTCCGTCGCCTGATCACGGCCGTGACAGCCATCACGGCCAGGCCGTGATGGACTCTGACTTGGGTGCCACTTCATTCACTAATTCATCACGGACTAGATATCCATCACGGCTAGGCCGTGATCGTTTCTGACTTTTCCAACTAGCAGGTCACGGCCGTGATAGCCATCACGGCCAGGCCGTGACAGCTTCTGACTTTTGGCTCAATCTTTCTTCAGCTACTGCTCCCTCACGGCCGTGAGGGCCATCACGGCCAGGCCGTGATACTCTCTGCTTGGCTCATAATCTTCACTTTTCAAGCTCTTTTTCATCCAAGCTCCACCAAGGCTGATTTCTGGGCATTTTTCCATTAAATCCTGCAAAACAACACACAGAAACCACCTCATCCGTTCTAAAGGAAAAACTATACAAAATCAACACTAAATTGGCCTAACTATATGCAAATGCATGCCGAAATGTACATGAAAAATGAGGTAAAATCACACTCATCAAATCACCCCAAGCTTAAGACTTTGCTTGTCCTCAAGCAAAAACTAAGTCCAGAAGAGATAAACAGACAAAACATGGATAGTGAACTAAGAACCCGAGCAAATGATCCAAGTAAATAGGCAAATCAAACAATTCAGCAAGAGACAATCAATTCAAGTCCAATTTGGGGCTTAAGTTTCCTAGACTCACATTCTCACTGATTCGGGCACTCTTGCTCACTTGAAGCTCACCCCAAGCTTGTTTACTTGCTTGGCTCTCTTTCTTGCCTCACTCACCCAAGTGTTCAAGTATAAATAACAATTCGCTCCATTTTCCTCAAGGAATGATTCCTACCATATGCTTGACTATCAACCAAATCTCCACTTTATTTATGAAAACACCTAAGAATCAAGAGGTCTTTATTTGGTTGTAACGTGGCCAAGGGATTAATCTTTAGGTGGGGATAACAAGAAAGGGATATTTCAAAAGGCTAAACCAAGTATCAAACATTTCAACACAAGACACCTTCTAAAATACCTTCTTGGGTTTTCAATACATTTTTACACCTTTCTTTTCTTTCTTTTTCTTTTATTTTTCACTTCTTTTTGTCATCCCCTTCTCTACTTTATTATTCTCTTTCTTTTTCTTTTTTTTTCTTTTTCTTCTATTTGGAGAAGGGGAAATTTTTCAAATCAAGATTTTTTTTTTTTTTCTGATTCTTTTCCCAAACTTTCGACTACCTTTTTCACCCTTTTTGTGATACTTTAGAAGGTCCCTTATCAAGTATATGTATCCAAATTTTTCAGGGAACCAAGAAAAGCATTTTAATCATTCAGGCTCAAAATTGGGCAACTAAGGGTAGCATTTACACATTCAAAGCTCAGAAGGCCAGAAAAATACCTATTGCCTCAATCATTTTCAAAAATGTTTCCAAAAAATTTTAAGCTTTAAAATGGTTTTAAGTCAAGTTCTAGAGAAAACAAACCAAGAGGAATAACACTCTACACAAAGAATGGGGGCAGATTTAGTGAGTACCCCCTAATGGCTCAAAAGCTCACATTTATCAGTTCAAGAACCAGTGAAAAACATAAGTCTAAAGAAACATATGCTAATCATCAACTATCCGAAATCATCTCAAGCATATTCATTTGCAGACATATCACAAGAATAAACAGAATTGGGTTCAAAAATCCACTATCACAATTTAATTGGCACTTAGTTCTCACAATCATAAGCTCAATCTAAGCAAGGGTAATCGAATCATGCGATCATGCAAACTTAAGCCTATATGAATGCAATATTCACAATGCAAGCAAAAAGATTACCCCTACCCCAAGCTTAAAGATTTACATTGTCCCCAATGTAAACAATCAAGTTGGAGAGAGGAGAAGAAAAATAAAATAAAACAAAAATTGGAACGGCTTACCGAGGCGGTAGCGGGTGTTGGCTCACATGCTTTTTGGCTTTGTTTCTCCCTGCTCTTTTTCTCCTTCCTTTATTCAAAATCTGAAGACACTTAACGAAATTATTAACAAACCTCTTGAGCTTCTAAATTATTCAAGAGGTTAAAGCAAAAACAAAATTAACTAAAGAGAAGGGTTAAGAAAAGTTGGGTTGCCTCCCAATAAGCGCTTCTTTAACGTCACTAGCTTGACTTATTAAGAAGCATCCACCTGGATCCCATAACCTGTGGTATAAAGACCAAGGGATGCTAACCATGTGAGATCTTTCACCTGGATCCCACGATTTGCAGCATAAATATGGGAGTGAGCGCTTGAAAATCACGGTGACCTCACCAAATGTGGTGAATTTCTCACTCCCTCTTGGGTCAAAATTGACCCCTTCATCCACAAAGTCTTCCCAATAAAAATGGGGTTCAACCTCAGGTAGAGGCATGAACTCCATTGTTGACTGCTTTAAAATGTGAGGTGGCAAACAATTCGAGAGGATCATTGGTGCTGTTCTAAAGCTTCGTACAATCTTCACTCTCAGCGTTGCCAAATTCATCACCTTCCAAATATGCAGAAATCTCCGCACAAACCACACAAGTGTTTCTCCCATCACATTCCACACATGCATAGGGGCCAATAGCATCATTTAATTTCACAAGTTCTTCATCATCCCCGAGCATGGTGACATAGCTATCCTCCAAATGCCTCTTCCTTTCAGGCTCTTTAGTCAAGGGTTCAATGGGGAGTGGTGCAACTATGTTCTCCAAAACAGGGTCTTCACTTCTTGACTCGGTTGCTCCCACTTCTTCTTCTTCCTCCTCGTCCATCATTGCATCATCTTCATCATCATCCATCAAGTCCTCATTTGGCATTTTGGACAGAAGGTTAGAGAATTCCTCAATACGTACCCCGAGACTTCGAATGGCATCTTCTTGATTCTTTAATTCTTCCATTGTTGTTGCCATGAAGTTCTCCAAAACAGCCTCTAAGTGAGGTTGACTATCCGGGATAGGTTGCTCAACCTCGACTGGGAATGCGGATTTGAAGTTCTCCCAAGCAACTTCCAACGGAGATGGCTCATCATACCAAGGTGTGGAAGATTCCCAATGTTCCCCTTCATCCATCAAAGTATTGTTTGGAGGGTTCCCCCACCATGGAGTGTAAGTGTTGGGAAATTGATTTCCCCATTCAGAACAACCTACCATTGGTGGAGGAGAGACAGTTGCCCTTGACAGCTCATTACTCACTTGTTGGATGTTTACGGCTAATTGCAGCATATCTACACGCAGCTGCAACTCAGATATCTCACTTTCTGCATCAGATGGTTGATACCAATTGTAGTCCATGATCCTACCAAACCAATTTTCACCTCACAAACAATTAAGCCCAAGATCAAAGAAACACAAAAACAAATATATACAAAACTAACAAAAGAAAGATATCAAATATATACAGAAAAATAAAATAGAAAATGTCTAAACTAGTTGTCTCATTTGTTACTACTGATATTGACAAAACCAATCCCCGGCAACGGCGCCAAAAACTTGATGCGTGTATTTTTAAGATATATAATTAAAGGCAAGTGCACCTCGTCGCAATCAAGTAATACGGTGGTGAGACCGGTTATCGTATCCACAGGGATTGGATGTCAATTACCAATTCGCAAATTCAACAACTATCTAGACTTAACTAAAGTGTGAGGGATTAAAACAGAAAATAAAGAAATAAAATATTTTTTGTCTTTTTGAAATTTTGTCAAACACTTGGTATGCAAATAGGGATGTGGCTAGAATTGTCAGGGTTAGACTACACTAATCCTCCCTTAGTTGCAATGAAATGGCTTCTAACACAAGTCCTAATTCAATTATGCCAATCAAGCCTTTTCTAAAGTACTCAAGCCTAATGTCTTAGGTGCATTGAGCCTAAAACCCCAAATTAAACCCTAATGTCTTAGGTGGAATAACCTGAGATTTTGCATTAAGTTAAGACTTATAAGATTGCAAGCAGCCAACACCTATGTCTAGATTCTTGACCTACTTGGCATATGATTCATGAGCATGCCTTAATACCAACCTTCCAGTCATCTATCAAAGCAACAAATCATTCCTATGGGTAGCTAATCCAAGGAAAGCATTAAACACAGAATCACATACTCATAACGAAATAGAAACTTGTATTAAAATACCAAATCAATTACAACAAGTTCAGAAAAGTTACATCTAACCCCAACAATGGGGATTTAACTACTCATGATAAGGAAATACAAAAGGAAAAAGAGAAGGGATGAAGAACACTCATAGACAAGCTTCCTCCAATCTTCTCTCCATCCAAGAGCAGAGAAAACGCCCCCTTTTTGGGTAGAAACCCTCTCCACCACCACCTCAGCCGCCTCCAAGTGCAGATTGTTTTAGGTTAGAAGTTAATCCCCTTTTCTGTCTCTGCTGTCTTTATTTATAGGTCCGTCGCCCGTCACGGCCGTGGATGACCATCACGGCCAGGCCGTGATGGTCTCTCGACTTGGGTGCCTCTTCATTCACTTATTCATCACGGCCGTGATATCCATCACGGCTAGGCCGTGATCGTTTCTGACTTTTCCAACTAGCAGGTCACGGCCGTGATAGCCATCACGGCCAGGCCGTGACAGCTTCTGACTTTTGGCTCAATCTTTCTTCAGCTACTGCTCCCTCACGGCCGTGAGGGCCATCACGGCCAGGCCGTGATACTCTCTGCTTGGCTCATAATCTTCACTTTTCAAGCTCTTTTTCATCCAAGCTCCACCAAGGCTGATTTCTGGGCATTTTTCCATTAAATCCTGCAAAACAACACACAGAAACCACCTCATCCGTTCTAAAGGAAAAACTATACAAAATCAACACTAAATTGGCCTAACTATATGCAAATGCATGCCGAAATGTACATGAAAAATGAGGTAAAATCACACTCATCAATGGGTCTTCAGAAACAACTTGGATGAAGATGGTAAAGTTGTCTGAAATAAGGTAAGGTTAGTAGCTCAAGGCTATAACCAATAAGAAGGTATTGATTATACTGAAACCTTTGCACCTGTAGCTAGAATAGAAGCCATACACATTTTAATGTCATATGCGGCACAACACCAAATTACCCCGTTTCAAATGGATGTAAGAGTGCTTTTCTAAATGGTATAATTGAAGAAGAAGTGTATGTTAAACAACCCCCTGGTTTTGAGGATACTGATAAACCAGATCATGTTTTCAAACTTAAAAAGACATTATATGGTTTGAAACAAGCACCTAGAGCATGGTATGATAGACCCAGTTCTTTTCTCATGCATAATGGTTTTACTAGAGGACAAACAGACACTACTCTGTTCAAGAAATACTCTAAAAAGGACTTTATTATAGTTCAAATATATGTTGATATTATTTTTGGAGCAACTAATGAAAAGCTGTGTAAGGAATTTTCAAATCTAATGCAAGCTGAATTTGAGATGAGCATGATGGGAGAATTGATGTTCTTCCTTGGATTACAAATCAAGCAGACAAGTGATGGAATTTACATTCATCAACAAAAATATACCAAGGAGATACTCAAGAAATACAAAATGGAAAATGCAAAACTCATGAAAACCCCTATGCAACCCAATGCAAAACTAAGCAAAGATGATAAAGGTAAAAAGGTAGATCAAACTGTCTACAGAGGTATGAATGACTCTCTACTGTACTTAACTTCAAGCGGACCTGACATTCAATTTAGCGTCTGTATGTGTGCTAGATTCCAATCTGATCCTAGAGAATCTCATCTTAAGGCTGTTAAAAGAATATTTAGATATTTGCTTGGAACTACTAATCTTGGTTTGTTGTATTTAAGATCAAAAGAATACATATTAGTGGGATATTGTGATGCTGATTTTACGGGAGACAGAATAGAAAGAAAAAGCACCAGTGGAGGATGTCACTTCATTGGAGCAAGTTTAGTCTCATGGACAAGCAAGAGGCAGACAACCATTGCCCTGTCTACTGCTGAAGCAGAATACATCTCTGCTGCTAGTTGCTGCTCTCAACTCTTAAGGGTAAAATATCAACTTGAGGATTACTATATTTATGAACATAACATATATGTATGGTGTGATAATTCCAGTGCTATATGCTTAACTAAAAATCCAATTCAGCATTCTAAGGCTAAGCATATTGAAATCAAACATCATTTTATTAGGGATTATGTTTAGAAAGGCATCTTTGATATTAAGTTTGTTAAAACTGAAAATCAGTGGGCTGATATTTTCACTAAACCCCTCGCAGAAGAAAGGTTTTTATTTATTAGAGATAATCTAAACATGCATTGCATTGTTGAATGACATGTCTGAATGTTAACCTGTCTGTGCTTTATCACCTGTCTATGCTAAATCTGTCTTTACTCCTATATGCATGTTCTTTTAACTAAGCATTAGTTTAGTGGGAGTGATGATACAATAGTTTAAGTGGAGTATATCTCATATGCTTGCTGCATTACTATGATTTTCTTAACATGTTATCTTGCCCTTAACATATCTCATAAATAAAACTTGATAACCCTTTTTAATGTTGACAAAAGGGAGAGAATGGGAGAAATGAGAAATGTGATAGAAATGTGTTGTAGAAAAATGAATATGATATGAATCTTAAATAATACATGGACATGAGTATGTTCTGATAGTTACTATAATTTCTCAGATAAATCTTAAGTAAGATTGCTCTGATAGTAATTTCAAGGTAAAACAAGTCAAACTTATGTGTGACTAAGTTAAACGGATTATATGATTAATCTTAATGTCTGATCAAGTATCAGCATGACCTGTCCGCTTAAGAAAACTTCAAACTGTTTGTTAAATAATATTTTCTTTGTTGATATTTTCCGAGGTTCATTAAATCATCTCATTGTTTGTCATCATCAAAAAGGGAGAGATTGTTAAGTCTATAAAATGTCTGATGTGCATTTCCCTAAGTTTTGATGAGAACTAAGTATTGGTTAATGATTTAATTAACCTTCATATTAGTTGCTAACCTGTCTATCTAGTGTGCAGATTAAAACTGTAAGAATCATCGTCCACTAAAGTAACAGAAGCGCTCGTCCACTAAAGTAACAGAGGCGCTCGTCCACTAAAGTAATAGAGGCGCTTGTCCACTGAAGTGATAGAAGTGCTCGTCCACTAAGGTGACAGAAGCGCTCATCCACACAAGTCTTTGGACTTGCTAAGTCCTTAATGAGAAGCTCCGTCCAATGACGTGGCATGTGGAGCTCGTCTACTAGGTTACGTTCAACCAGTTAAAGGAGCATCCGTCCAATGACATGGCATATGAAGCTTGTCTACTAGGTTACGTTCAACCAGTTAAAGGAGTATCCATCCAATGACGTGGCATATGGAGCTCGTCTACTAGGTTACATTCAACCAGTTAAAAGAGTATCCGTCCAATGACGTGGCATATGGAGCTCGTCTACTAGCCCGTCCGAATGTAAAATCTTAAATGGCTAGATGGACGCGGTTATTTTCAAGATGGGCGCACTTATCTTATGAACACGAATTCCATAAGAATTATCAGAATCTTATTTCAAGAACCATAATCAAGAAAAGTCAGAAGTTACTCTCTCAAGCAACCTCAGTTATCAGAACCAAAGACCAGTTAAAGAATGCTTCCAACATGCTTTATTCCCTAGTACCTCTGGTCCTTACACGAAAAGGGAATTGTACGCAGCAAAGTACAAAAAGCTCTCTGCACAACTCTGATATGGCTGTATCACGATGCATAAAGCTATGATCCTTCATGTTATAGTACAACCAACGTTCCTATTGCATTAATGGTTGTCCAGAACAACTCTATTGCATTTAATGAAATTCTGCTTGAAGCCAACATCTGAGGGAATGTCTCTAACAGATCCTAAATGCTTGAAGACTATAAATACATAAGTCATTGAAGATGAAGCATATAGAATACACATAACATTAAATAGCCATTACTCTGCCCATTAAATTCTTCATTCTTTCATTCTGTATTCTTCAATCATTTGAAGTTATTACGCAGACTTTCCTAAGCTTTACATTTAAACCACTCTCAGAGTGTTAGTGAAAGTTTTGTCTGTCTGAAGTTGTATTTATTACAAACAAAATCTCTCAAACAAACCTGAGTGGGCGTGAAGAGGCTAAGTGTGCAAAGAATACTTGTCTTGAGCCTGAAGAGGTTAGGTGTACAAATAATACTTGTCTTGGAGCCTGAAAAGGCTAGGTGTGCAAACAATACTTAGAGTCTGTAACCTGATCAGTTATAGTGGATAAATCTTGGTGCTGCCAAGGACTGAACGTAGCTCTTTGCTTTGAAGAGTGAACCAGGATAAATAACTGTGTCAATCTCTCTTTCCTTATAACCTCTTTAGTTGCTTTAGTTTTCTTATACGTTCATCAAGTGGTGTGTTTGCCAAAGTCACTGTTAAAATTTTATCAGATAGGTCACCTGTCTGTCTTGTATCTTTCCACTCGTTTGAACCTAGCTTCTGTATGCGAAAAGATTTCAACTTTATTTAAATTCTGATAAACACAATTCGACCCCCCTTCTCATGTTTATAGTTATCTATTTCAGATGCATATAAGGGCATGCACACTATGGAGTCAACTTCATGATGAAGCATAATCTCATGCAACTTACATAAGTCCCATCTTTTAACCCATAGGAGAAATAAATCTTTCACTTTTAGGTCCACCAAGTACTTTTGCGTGGGACCCATAAGACTAAAATTTACGTCCCCCCGAATCCAAGGATCACCAAAAACATGAATAGTAGAGCCATCTCCGACACTCCATCTCAAACCTTCTTTTACCAAGACCCGGGAATTCCAGATGCTACGCCATGAGTAACTTGGATTATGACCAGGAGAAGACTCCACAAAATCCCCTTTGGGAAAATATTTAGCTTTGAAAATACGAGAAACCATAGCATCAGGGTTGGATTAAAAATTCCAACCTTGCTTCCCTAACATTGTTAAGTTGAAAGCCTGAAGGCTCCGAAAGCCCATACCACCATGTTCCTTGTGAATCACCATTTTGTCCCAAGAAAGCCAATTAATACCCATATTCCCATTGCCACTTTTACCCCCACCAAAAGGAGTTCATCATCTTCTGAATTTCATCACAAAGGGAAGCGGGGATTAGATAAATGCTCATGCAATAAGCTGGAATAGCCTGAAGAGCCGCCTTAATAAAAATCTCCCTACCATCTTTAGAAAGGGATCTTCTGGTCCAAGAGTTGATCTTCTTCCAAATCCTATCCTTTAGAAAATTAAAAGTAGATTTTCTCTTCCTCTTCAATGACACTTAGTTGGAGCATGCCTCAATGCACTGGAAGATGACTACTGGGTGTGGAAAGCTGAGGACAACCAAGTTTACTCAGTAAAATCGGCTTATAGGTTACTCCAGGCAAGGTTTGGGATACTAGCACTGGAAACAACTTAGACCTAATCTTCAAAAATTTCTGGAAATCGTGTGCTCCTTCTAAGGTGTTAGCTTTTTCATGGAAGCTTCTGTTAAACCGCCTGGCTACTAGACAGAACTTGCTTATTAGATCAGTCCTACAAAATGACTCCCAAACTCAATGTGTCTTTTGTGGGGCTCTTCATGAAACAGTGGAGCAGCTCTTCTTGGGATGCTCTTTCTCGGGTAGAGTTTGGTCAAACATTTATGTTTGGATAGGTTCCACTCTTCCTTTGCCAAGTGGGATTGTCCAACACTACCTACAGCATGGTGACATCTTTCGTGGGGTTAAGTGCAAGAAATTCAGACATCTAATCTGACATGCTACGGTTTGGTCGTTATGGCTACTGCGTAATGACATCATTTTCAATAAAGGAAAACCTATTCTATTGGATGTCACTGCCTTGATCAAAACAAGATCCTGGTGGTGGTTGTCTGCAAGTTCTACAAAGTTGAATTACGGTTTCTCTGATTGGTGCATTGCCCCTCTAAGTTGCTTGAGCTGAACCATATGTTTATTTCTTATTGGTTGAGCAAAGGTTTCAAGTCCTTATTCTGCACAGCACTGGTCCTTGGTTGGTTCTGTCATCAGATGCCTATTGGAGGATTCGTTCTACCTTAATTAGAATGGCTGGTGGCTTAACATAGTAGGATGATTGGGTGTTTGTCTTTTGTGGTTTCTTTCAAGACTGTGTTCTGGAAGTCTATAAGCCATCTAGTCTGCTACTCGGTTCTCTATCTGGTTTGTTACCTCTGGGTGAATTAACCCTGCTTCCTTTGGGAAAAGAGAGGTTGCCTTATCAGTTTCCTGTACTTAGAGCGTTTTCCCACATATGAGAGGGAGTGCAAGAGATTGAGTGTTTAGGACTATGGGTGCGTTTGGGTAAACAACTTAATTAAGAGCTTATCACATAAGACCTTATCGTGTGAGAGCTTATGTCATAAGCACTTAAAAGAAAGAAAAAGAAAGAAATGGGTATGAGAGGATTCGAATAGTGAAAAACACGGAGAGGGTGTTTAGTGCATAAGCTCTTATGATAATTCCATAAGCTTCTCCCAGTGACTTATGAAAATAAGTCAAAAATTCCTTATGGGATGACATAAGTTACTTTTATAAGCTCTGTCAAACACACTGTATAAAAGCTTATGTCATCAGATAAATCAAAAGGAGCTTAAATAAGATCTTCCAAACACCATCTACGACTCTTGTGGTCTAAGGCTTTTCTTTTCTTCTAACATATTACTATGATATCTTCTGTCTTTTGCAGGTTGGTTTTCGGGAGTTTAAACAGGATAAATGCCATATTTTGTTCCTGTGGGGCCCTTTTAGGCAAATCAGCAGAAGTATCACATGGGATTGGGGCGTTTTCCCCCACAACCACAACCATAACCATGCTTCCCTACTGCTTTTGTTCGTCATGAACTGGTTTCCCCTACAGTCTACACAGCTTCTGACTTTTCCCATAGTTGATCTGCTGTTGCAATCCAAAAGGGTGTGAACGCTGGCCATCACTTTCAAGTCATAGTGCTCACGGTCCTCCTCTCCAGCTTCATTCTTTTTTGAACCTTTGCTCTTGTAATCGGCACCTGCTCATCAAAACTTTTGGTTCTGTTTCAAATTCTATGATTGGTCCCTTGATGCTCTTCTTGGCCTATTGTCTTATTGGGTTTATACGGTATTTCTTTGCTCTGCTAACTGCATATGTGTTGGCCTTATCCATGTGCAACCGTGGGCCTGTACTCTATCATCTCACGTGTGCTCTAAGCTGATGGATTTTTTGACTATGGTACTTTGGGGCTTTTGTGATACTATCTTCTTTTGATGGTGGATAATCTGACTTTGGTGTATTTTAGGTCGGTGGGGGGGTTGGGGGGCATTTGTAATACTATCTTCTTTTTTATTTCCTGACAATCTTTTAAGTTAGCCTACTCTATCTATTTATTGTAACATCCTTTGTTATAATAGTAACCCAAAAATAAAATATAATAAAAAAATAAATAAAATTTTTATAAAATAAAATTGTTTAAAATAAATATCTCATAAATAATAAATAGCAATGTTAATAAATCCTTATAAAATAAATTCATTTGTCTTAAATCGAACGTCTACTAATAAACCCAACGATAAATATAAAAAAAACATGTCTAGCCACAAACGATTAGCCAAACTAGAAAATAACTAAGAAAATTCACTTAGTCTTCAAGCATCTTCAGTCTCAGTGACATCGTCCTCGTGCTTTAAAAACAACACTTTTAATGAGATATAATCTCAGTGAATACAAATAAGTTCTAACAGGTTTTCATAAATAGTATTGTTCTCAGCCGGTGCGGTAACCGAAAAAATATTCATGGTACCCGCTAATTTTCAAAATAATAAATATAATAAACCTCCTAAATAATAATATATAAATTAATCAATATCAAACATTTAAACCACAAACTCATAAAATCAACTCCAGTCACATCTCATTACATTTAATCACATTCACCATGCAAACTCCATGCAATGCAACTCCATTAACATGACTCGGTGATTTCCGGAATCACTTGACTTGACTCCGTGGTTCCTAGAACCGGTGTGAATCCCGGATCCACTATAGACTATGAGCTCATATCCATGCAATGACGTCTCACTGCCTTCCCCATCCCAGATGGAGGTATCTAATATTCCATCTCAGATGTTAATATTTTAATAATTTGATATCTCATCCCAGATGGTGATATCCCTCATCCTATTCCCAGAATAAAATGTATACCGTCATCCCTTTCCGGTGCATAATGCAATATGTCATCTCAGATGACTCTCAAGGTTTTCCAACTTTATCTGTCAATAACAATGTTATAATGTCATGTCAAACCAACACTATAATGTCATATATATATATATATATATATATATATAAAAGATTGTTAATCAACAATAATTCATATTGCAATTAAACAAATTTTAATTTAGAAACCATTGAACAAAACATGCTTAAAACCACGTGTTACGGGAATGGATTCACAAAACATGAACTTACAGTCCAATTTCTAATTTAAATTGGCTTTCATCATTGGAATAGAGTTTCACGTAACAAGGAAAGAATTAATCACACTACAAATCAATGAATTTGGCTTTGACAATTGTTTTGCCATCAAACAATCAAAATAAAGAATGTACAACAATTCTATAAAATTAATATAAAGCTATTTATTTATAGATTCCAGAAAAATATATTTAATAATTCAATTCATCTAACAACATCAAAATAATTTAAGAGTCTCAAATCAAGAACATCAAAATTCAAATATATTTCATAATAGACAAATCCATATATAAAAACTCCAAATTAATTATATCATGAAAGAGTGAATAAATTTTTTTTACTCACCCGTCGAAGACTTTCAAAATTATTCCAAATGATAAAAAACAGGCCCCTTAATCAATTCCTAGTTAAGAAAATCCTTCCCGATGTTGCTCTCTTATGTTTTTCTACTTGCGGAAGTTGTGCGGTATTCTATGACTTCTTACTATATGCCGTCTGCTACAAAGCAAAATGAGGTGTCGCCTATTTTTTTTAATTTAAATTCACGCGTGGACCCTATCTTCTAGCCAAAGCCCAAGATTAGTGCAGGTAATTTTTTCCATTTATTATTGCCAAGGTCTATTATTCTATTCATTTAAAATCTAACTATTGTACATGCTCCTGGACTACGCTGTTCTTTTCAATTTTCAAATTATAATGATATGTGAGGCCTGTTGAACTCCTAATATAAGGGAAAAATTCTTTAAGTCTGGTAGCTTTCTTGCGGTGGAACTATTTGACCAATGCCAATATTGAAATTGAGTGAGTCAAGCTCCTCATCATGTTATATTCTTCAAATTCTCATCTGTTCCATTTTTTTAATCAATCTACATTGTTTTTTTTTAATAACTTAGAATATTTATTTTATATATATTTATCCATATTTAATTTTTAGGATGTTACAGTTAGACTTTATATTGACTGTTTTTTTAGTAGCTCTGGATGTATTTTTATTATTGGGGTCACCTTGTACTTTTACACAGTTTTCTCCCTACTTATTTTTGTAAATCGGTCGGAGCACCCCGAATGTTTCATTGTAATTATTTTTGCTTTTTTTTTAAAAAAAAGTAGCTCCTTCAGTTTTTATAAAATCCTCTATAAAGGATACAACTATACAAGCCATGTTACTCAAAAAATCTAACGTACACAAACAAATTAATTTTTGGTTTTAATTCAATAAAAACTTTAATAATATATTAAAATCAATTTCAAGTCGTTACACCATGCTGCACGTTTTTCTTACCATGTCAAATAGCCAACTAAATAATACTATGCTAATTTCATGTACAGATATAGGCATTTAAATCCATTCAACACAAAATAATGTAATTAAATAAAGAATAATTAGGAAATATAAAATGATTTTAATGACTATAAAAGATAATTAAAATCTTTAACCTTTTACTTCAAAATTCTAATTTAATTTTTTTGAAATAAATTAAATATACAACAATCCCCACACATTTCAAAAAATTAAGAAAACAAAATTTTGAAATAAATCTTTCTTGGGTTAAGACAGTGGGTGTAAGTACATCGAATCTGGTGTCTTTTGTACTATGAACCAAACCTAGATTGATAAGACTTATCATACACGTGAGTTGATGAAGTAAACTTCTATAAACCAAAATACTTTGGTGTATGATAGAGGCCTATCAATCACACCACACCCCCACAATTCTCGTTGTTAACGTTGTTTTACGCTAATAGGCCATGCATGCGCTTGGTAATTCATGAGTGCTCTAGAGATTATGCCACAATTTCATACAAGCAGCCCCACTTGACACTCATATAGGTGATTTCATCAAGTGTATGCTGCACTTCATACATTACCCATACAGGATATGAAATTCATTAAAAGCTTTCAATTTATCCCTCAATAAAATACAATCTAGCACTTCTCACACCTTAGGAAGGGACAAAATTATTTGTGTTAGCAGAACTAACAAGTGACTTATTTTTACCCATATGAACCTTCTTCGTGGGATCTCCAATCACAAAGGTTGGGTTACCATCACTGTTAATTTCACATTGGCTTAAGTCCCATATTCCCCTCGATGTTTTACTCGCTAGCATTTTTGCTTTGTGAGCAAGTTGGTCAAATTCATTTTTGACCCCACAATAATCAGGCCTCATCATTCAGTAGCTACTTTCCATAACACATACGTATGTCTATAAAATATATTAAGTTTGCCACTTGGCAATCACAATATATAAACACATAAGGAGTTAATTTAACTCACAACAAAATATCTTCCAAGAAGTTTTCCAACCACTCAGCCTCATTATCAGCCAATTTCAGAGTATAAACTCTGATCCGATTGTATATTTTACAATAATTTTTGTTTGGCTAATCTCCAAGGTAATTAGACCACAAAATGGTGAACACATCGTCTTTGAATCTAAAATTCAGTTTAGCATCACTGCATTTTCAATATAGTAGGAAATCCAGTTCACCCCCCACAAAAATGTAGGAGGCACAAAACATATTTATTTGCACAAATATGCTTGGTAGCCCTAAAGTCTACCATCCATTTTTTCCTCATTTGCCACAAGAATAGTCATAGAATGATTCCAACAATTATATCTTCTCCTTAGACCAAGTTTACCTTTGGCCTTAAGAGGATTAACATTCTTCTTCATACATATACGTTGAAATGCATGATCACGTGGCTTTTCACTTACAAATTATAATCCCCATAGATCAAACATATTAATCCTATCATCATCAATAAATGAATTATGATTACATCAATCACAAGCATCTTAGCTTTTTTCATATACACAACAACGGTGTTCAATGTAATATGCATTTTTATTCTACAAAGCTGTTCCCAAAATACTTCCACTGCACGGGGCAATTTTAGCCACAAAAATTGAAACTTATATGTATAATACAAATCAAATGTATTCAAGCAGACTGAGACAAATTATTGAAAAATACCCACACATATTCGTGAAATATAGTTAAAAGATTTTTTTTCACATATACAAAGATATGCATAATAATTTGCCTTCCATTTTTTACTTAGATTTTTAAACTTGTTGTTCAATCTTTGCAATTTATAGAAAATAAAGAGTTACCTCTACTCTTCTCCACTGTAACACCCCAAGGCCAAGACACAAAAGTTTCTCATCACATTAAATTTGAATTCAATGGGAAATAAAAGCTATTCACACAAAAGAAACTACGTATTTTTTAAGATTTATCCCAAATAAATGTTTGATTTAATTTCAAAACTTATCAATAGAATTTCAATATCTTAAAAACCCAAAAGAAACATGTTGGCATTAATAGCCTTCTAAATACTCATGGTTAAAATTCCTTTTAAGTCAAAGGACAGAGCATCAAAGAACATTAAGGAGCAATTAAAGTGATTAAAACATTAACTGAAAAGAAGAATTGAATTGTAATAAAATCAAAAGTTAACACCTTTCAAATTTAGACTCAAAAAGAATTGTTTTAAAAAATAGAATAACCAACAATATTAGCATAACTGTATTCTTTTAAAAATCACTATAGAGAGAACCGTAATCCATGATGCCTCTCACTTTGTTATTTTCTCTTTAATCTAGTGTTAATTAACATCATAAGGGATTCTCGCTAGTTAATTAACTTCAAAGTATCCAAACTTCAAAGAAGCTTCTCAACATCACATTCTTGTGATATCTTTATACTATCACCTTCCTTATGATTTTAACACTCACAACCATCATCATTTTTTTTATGGCAAATTTAACACCCATATAATTTTCCATGCAATGCCCGTGAAATATAATAAAATATTTGTCACCATATAAAGTAAACGATCTACATAACTCAGTGGTTTAAAAACTTGACAAAGAGTTAGCATTCAATTTGGACCTTATGTATGCAGGCTACATGCAACTTTGGTTTAAAACTAACAAATATAAAACACACCATATATATTTTCAAAGGCCCATTAAAATAAATCATGAATTTATTTATCCACATGCAACAAATAACAACCACATATGATTATTCAAACTTTGCAAGATAATATAATAATACAATAACTACGCTCTTTTCTCTAAAAAACTTCAAGAGCAACAAAAGGGCACCAAACATTATCTAGTTACTCATCACAGTAACTATGTCAAAATTTTATATCAATTATATTAATGTTATTATGACATTCCAATTAAGATACATAATAGCCAAGGTAAGAAGCAAATCTATCGATCAAATTACCAGAAGTGCTTGAAAGAAGCATTAAAATGTTTTCCATATTTTCCCATCATCATAAAATAGTATATCGCAGTTTTTTCCTACCAAATAGTTCATGATTAAGGTGATAAAAATATATAGCAGATATCCAAAATTCCAACACTTCAAAAGAATCATGGTATCATAATCATGGTATCATATATTTTTAAATAGATAATGATCATATAAAAAATAGCTTCTTCCTTTTTTTATATACTTTTTTTAATTATCACGTACCTCAATTTTTCTCATTATCACATTCCTCAATTTCTACCTCAAGTATACAATTATATGTATACTTCAACCAAGTACTATATATAGGGGTTCATCATCAATAATATACAATTATATGTATACTTCAACCAAGTACTATATATAGGGGTTCATCATCAATAATTTCACCATTAGGTGCCATATACACATATCCAATAATAAAATCCCAAAACAAATAGTATCGAGTTCACATATAAAGGACAATAATTGTCATGATGATTTTTAAATAAAATCATGTTCTCATTATGTCCATACACATTTAGCCATAACATGTTTTTCAAGGTAATAACCAATCACATTATTTGATCAATCATAATAAAAAATTTCTTTTGAGAAATAGTTGGTCTCTAAAATCTCTAAAGAGAATTAGAAGCATTTTGTTAAGTTTTTCAACCAAGAAATCCAATAAGGATAATCAACCAAGCACTATTCACATTGGCATCATTGAGTAATTCTTAAAAAAGGACAACTCATGAGCAACCTCTATTATATATGTTTAATTGTCAAATTATATATATTAATTATCAACAAATTAGTTATGAAAGTATAGGCGCAAAAAACATCCCATTGATAAAATTAGATGCAAGGAAGTATTTGGTATGAAATACCACATCATTATAAGTAGCAAAATCAAATATGATATGCAGCGAATATCATAAAAAAAATCCATAATTTTTCAAATCAAGTAAATTAGTAACTATATCTCAAATCAAATGTCTTTTCACTGAAGGCAAAAATCTCAATTCAAAATATCAATCTGTGTGTTAAAGAAATAGGCAAGCAATTTTTACATATATCATATGATCAAGGAATCACAACAACAGACAGGCATATATATTAACAAACATTCAAAGTAGAAGAATACTAACCTCTTTTAATAGCTATTGAATTTGTACCCTTATTTTTCTCATTTTCCTTCTGAAGGATCGTCTTGTTCCACCTCTCAGGGATGTAGTAACCGATCACCATTGTTCGAAAGAGGAGCTTTGGACGAGGCGTCGTTTGCCATTTAAATCGTTGAGATTGTTGTCAAATTATGGGCGAGCAACGCAGCAAATCACGAACCTGTGTAAATGAACAGCAAGACAAAAACCTGAGACGTGTGGAATCACGCTGTCCTCAAGGATTTATTCGCCTAGGACGAAAATCCCTCGAGATTTAACAGACTCTTCCCGATTGAAACCGAGATACCAGAACAACATGAGAAGAAGAAAGTGTTTAACCCAAAAAAAAAGAAGAAAATAGCTATCTAAATGTTTTTCACACAACACAGCCAATACCTATTATTTTTCGGATCCCTTTTAAAAGTAGCTCCCTTCAGTTTTTATAAAATCCTCTATCAAAGGATACAACTATACAATCCACTGTTACTCAAAAAATCTAACGTACACAACCAAATCAATGTTTTGGTTTTAATTCAATAAAAACTTTAATAATATATTAAAATCAATATTTTCAAATCGTTACACCATGCTGCACGTTTTTCTTACCATGTCAAATAGCCAATTAAATAATACTATGCTAATTTCATGTACAGCTATAGGCATTTAAATCCATTCAACACAAAATAATGTAATTAAATAAAGAATAGTTAGGAAATATAAAATGTCTTTAATGACTATAAAAGATGATTAAAATCTTTAACTTTTTACTTCAAAATTCTAATTTAATTTTTTTGAAATAAATTAAATATACAACATCTTCACCATATCTGTGAGTAGCGTTCCCTTGCCTTACTCGCATTCTCGAAAAATGTACCTAACAAACTTGTCTTTTATATGAACTAGTATAACCCGTACAATACACGGGTTATCTTCAAAGTATTGTTATTACGGTATTTTAGAAAACATATATATACAACAAAGGTACAGTGAGTATATTAGTAATTAGTAATTGATTATTAACTTAAGCTTGTTCATACCATTATCAATTTGCTGCATCAATTGTTAACCTTTTAACATGTTTATATTGCTTCAATGGTCCTTGTTGAGCCAGAAATATTGTTGATCTCAATAATTATATATGCAGTTTTTACTTAAATTTTGGAAGCAAGAAATAAGTTGCAGACCACTTTGACCCAATAAGTATCAGGCTACCAAAATGCAGCCAGCATCCTTAAAGAAACACATTTTGTAATGCAAATGGGTGTAGGGGGATAATTGAATGAAAGCCTAGCCTAGATATGTGATAAGCCTCTGGCTCATCTAGTTTCCAGCTAGAGAAGGGGTGGATTTTGTGCCTAATTGGGCGAGTCAACCTCGCTAATCTCCCAAATTGGCCTTTTTTGTTCATAAGTTAGAATTTGATTCGTTTAATGCATTTTTAGTAGTTTTTAGTTTATTTTGAGTAGAATTACACTTTTCGTTTCCTTTTGTTGTTTCAGGTTAAAAGTGAAGCTCTTAGAGTTAAGGAAAATAAAGAAAACAGTGGAAAAACAATTCTGGAAGTTTCACCTCGCGAAACAGGATCTCGCCTCGGGAGACTGAAGACCAGCCTGAACAGCAACAGTCACCCTTTCTATCTCGCCTCGTGAATCACTATCTCGCCTCGCGAGCCTGAAGGCCTGACTGTGCCAGGAATGTCACCCTCTCTGTCTCGCCTCGCGAATCACCATCTCGCCTCGCGAGCATTCAAATCAGGATGGAGCCAAAATTGAATTACGCCTCGCGAGACCTTGCTCGCCCCGCGAGCGGGTGCGAACCAGAACCCCTATTTATAGGCTGTTTTAGGTCAGATTGGGGACTTTTTGTTAACCACTTGTTTTTAGATCGTTTTTGAGATTCTCTGGAGCTGCGTCTCCCTATTTTCTTTTCTTATTGTACAATTATGATGAAATCCAAGTGTTTGTGTCTTGTTACAAGCATGAGGAGCTAATCTCCTTATCTAAGGGATCAATGAAACCACCCATGACGGTGTAGTTCAATGTGATGTATGTTTCTCTCCTTTATCTCAATTCATGTTTTCCAATTCTGAATTTATTGCGTTGATCATATGCATGCGTGATTGACTAGTTAACGTGATGAGGCTTAATAGGCAATTTGCGTTGAGAACTTGAATTGGGATCATTGATTGAATATTGCACGAGAGTGAGCAGGAGATCAGTGCAACCTTATAGGGAACAAGATTTAATAGTGTTTGATGATTGGGTTATGAGACCTAGTAAGTAATTAACTCAATTGTTGAATACGTCCTATTGAGCACGAGAGTGTCATTAGGAGAATTTGGGGGTCCTGGTTGACATTGTAATTGAATTTAGGGAGGGAATCTTATCATCACTTGGGTACTATGCATGATTGGGTAGGTGGATTTGTGACCTTAGATGTTTAATTCCAGATTTTAATACTATAACTTTATTTGATTTGTCGATTTGAATTGCGATCCTATTTTCTCTCTCTCTCCACAACCACTTGCTTTTACTTGGTCAAACGTATCGAACTCCTTGCAATTTGGTAGAATTGGTAGTCAAATCCCTGTGTCCGACCTCGGTAATTACTTACCGTATTTTATTACTTACGATGACCCGGTACACTTGCCGGTGACTCAACAAGTTTTTGGCGCCGTTGCCGGGGATTAACACGACCAATTTTCCTAATTTTTGGGAAGTTTGATTATTTGGTTAAGCTGTTTTTATTTTTATTTTTCTGTTATTTATTTACTATTATTTCTCTCTACTTCTTTGATCCCACTTGGTCTTGCCTTGTTTGTGTATGCGAGGTACCCTTTCACAAGAGGACTTGCTATTTGATTTGGAGATCACCAAGACCGAGAAGCGATTAAGGAAAGAAGCCAGAGAGCGAAAGAGGCTTGAAGCAATTAATTTTGAGGGGATGGCCGGAGCAAACCCTCCTCCTTACAAGCCTCTCTTCGAGTACAATCTACCCAATTTTGAGGATTATGCTTCTTCTATTGTGAGGGGCAACCTCAATACAGATTCCTTCAGAGTGGAAGGATGTGTCACAGCCCAGATCCGTGAGAATCAGTTTGATGGGAGTGGCAAATAAGACCCTTATAGACACATCACTCGCTTCCTTGAAGCTTGTGACTTGCAGAAGACAAGAGGAGTCTCTCAACATGAGTTTCGCTTGCGGCTGTTCCCTCTCTCTCTTAGGGATGTTGCTCGCGATTGGTTTGACAGCTTGGATCGCAACAGTATCAGAACATGGGAGCAAATGACCCAAAAATTCCTCACTAAATATTTTCCTCCTCAGAAAGCGGCACAAGCAAGAGTAGCCGTTACATCTTTCAAGCAGACAGAAGATGAATCTTATAATGAAGCTTGGGAGAGGTATCATGTGCTCTTGAGAAGGTGTCCTTCGGCCTTCTTTGACCCGGTCTCCAAGGTTCAACATTTCTTTAACGGGTTAAGGGGGCGCTACCAAATGAATTGTGATGCCGCAGCAGGCGGTTCTTTCTCTTATTTATCATCCGAGGATGGATGGGCGTTATTGGAGAAGATGTCGTACAATGATTACAACCGTGGTAGGGAAACCTCAAGTGGAGTCAGTGCTGCAACAATAGAAGCCATTCTAGAGCAAAATAAACTGTTGAAGATGCAAAATGCGGCATTGTCTGGGAACAAAAAGGTTAATGTGATACACGAAGGAATGCCTCCGGGTTGTGATAATTGTAATGGAGATCATGACATTCAGAGTTGTCCGTTCAACTTCTCTTAAGAACATGTGGACTCATGCCACAATTTCTATGACAGTGTGCCCCAGAACAACTATCAGAGGAACATACAGAATGATTACAGTCAGAATCAGAATAGGGGTTATATGAGGAGAGACCATCCGGGTTTCGCTTGGAGTAATGCTAGTGGTGGTCTATCCCAACAACAACAAACTCAATAGAATTAGAGGCCAAACTATGGAATCCATCAACGCAATACTCAGCAGGCGTTTCCAGGGACTAATCAGTTGCAAACAACAGATAGTGGAAGGCAACCTTGGGAGTTGGCTATAGAAAAGACGAATGCGGCAATTGAGAAGTTGTCAATCAATACAAGCACAGCCATTGACAAGTTGGCAACTCATACAGGGGCGACAATTCAGAATCTAAAGACGTAGATAGCTCAGCTCGTAAAGCAACTAAATGAGCGTCTCCCAGGCACTTTCCCAGGTGATACCGAGAACAACCCTAAGAACCAATGCAATGTCATAGCAACTAGAAGCGGTAGGGTGTTGGGATCTAACAGGGGTGCAACTAGTTCTCGGGAAGACAAGGCCCCGGAACAACCACATGTTGAGGAAGAGCAACCTGAGAAAGAGGAGTTGGCAAGTGACAAGGCACCGGAGCAAGGGGGAAGGTTAAAACTTGTAGATGAAGAGTTCCGAAGAAAGAAGTGGGTTGAACCCAAAGACCTCCTGCCTTACATGAAGGTACCATATCTTGAAAGATTGAAGAAGCCTCTACAAGATAAACAGTTCAATAAATTCCTTGATGTCTTCCGCAAACTTCAAATTAACATTCCATTTGCGGAAGCCTTGGAACAAATGCCATCTTATGCCCGGTTTATGAAGGAGCTTCTCTCCAAGAAGCGGAAAATAGTGGATGAGGAAACGATTGCTTTGACCGAGGAGTGTAGTGCCATTCTTCAAAGAAAACTACCTCCAAAGTTGAAGGATCCCGGTTCTTTTTCTATACCATGCACCATTGGGGAGATGACTCTAGGAAAGGCATTGTGTGATCTAGGGGCAAGCATCAACTTGATGCCCCTCTCTATGATGAAGAAGTTGGGGATCAAAGAAGCCAAAGATACACAGATGTCACTCCAACTAGCCGATCGTTCTATAAAATATCCTTATGGGGTGGTCGAAGATTTGTTGGTGAAGGTGGACAAGTTCATATTTCCGACGGATTTTGTGGTGCTTGATATGGATGAAGACGCCGAGATCCCTCTCATATTGGGTAGGCCTTTCTTGGCCACTGGGTGTGCTTTGATCGATGTGCAACATGGGAAACTCACCCTAAGGGTGCAAGATGAGAAAGTAGTCTTCAATGTCTTTGAAGCAATGAAGCACCCTGCTGACAGGTCGGATGTGTATCGAGTGGATATGGTGGACTCAATTGTCAAGGCAAAGACCACTAGAGAAGCCCATGGTTCTTCACTTGCACAAGTGTTGGTAAAATCCCATGATGAGGATAGTGAGGAAGAAGACCCTTTGGGGGATGAGGACTATCTTGAGTGCTTAAACAACATGGAAGCCTTACCGAGTCTCCCAAAGGATGAATGTGCAAAGGAAAAGCTCAACAACGAAGGAATGAAAGAAGCTGTGCATAAGGAAGTGATTAAACCTTTAGATGCCGGAATCATCTATCCAATCTCGGGTAGCAATTGGGTTAGTCCAATTCATGTGGTCCCAAGGAAAGGTGGCACAACCGTGGTTGTCAATGAAAGCAATGAATTGATCCCAAAAAGGACCATCACGGGGTGGAGGGTATGTGCCGATTATAGAAGGCTTTTGGACTTAAATGAGTTGTCCGAGATCCGCATGCAAGCATATGAAAATGCAAGAATCTACAAAGAGAGGACTAAGGCATGGCATGACAAGCACATCTTGCCTAGGAGGTTTGAGCCCGGACAAATGGTACTTCTTCTTTATAATTCAAGATTGAGACCTTTTCCTGGAAAGCCAAAATCAAGGTGGTCGGGACCATTCAAGGTCCTCCAAGTTTTTCCACACGGAGCCGTAGAGTTAGAAGGGGCCTCTGGCAACTTCAAGGTAAATGGGCAAAGGCTAAAGCATTACCATGGGGAATCAATCCCAAATGGCAAGCAAGTTCTTCTTCTGGATTAACCCTTAGGGGTGACTTGAGTCAGGCTCGGGACGTTAAACAAGCGCTACTTGGGAGGCAACCTAAGTTAGATATCCTTTATCTTTTAAGTTCTGTCATTTTCTCTTCTGAATAAAAAAATAAAAAATAAAAAAATGAAAAAAATAAAATAAACCAGATTCGCCCCGCGAATCCACAGTGGCCTCGCGAGACAGAAGCCCTGAATCTCAGAGGCTTGCTCACGCTTCTGTCTCGCGTCGCGAGAGCTACTTTCGCCTCGCGATTCTGGGCATCATTAGCTGTTGGAATTCCAGATTCGCCTCGCGAACCATTACTCGCCTCGCGATTCTGGAAAGTGTGAAGAACAATTTTTCCAGATTCGCCTCGCGAGTGATTTCTCGCCTCGCGAATCTGCAATTAGGGTTTTCAATTTAGGGGAAAATTTAAAATTCGCGTCGTGAGGGGTCTCTCGCCTCGCGAAAGCTGAAAATTATATAGCCCCGTGAGCGGATCGGGAAGCATTCTCGCGACCCTTCACTATTTCTCCCCTCTCTCTCGCGTGGTTCAACTTCTCCCTCCCCACTCAGTTCATTCACTCTCTCACTCTCACACTCTCACCCTCACGCATTCGCACTCATTCATCTCTACAAGGTAAGGAACATCTCACTTGACTTCAATCTGCCCTTGTTCATGCTTTGTGGAATTCAAACAGTCACTACCACACACTGTGCACTAACTGTCTGTTATAACTGGTAGTAGGGTAGATGCCATGATCATGACCTTGTCTAGTCTAGGGAGTGTTACTGCTCATACTGATTTATGAACTGTACTGGGATTTTCTGATTTTCAGGTTATGGCTCCGCCTAAGAACACCGAAAAACAGCCGGTTAAGCGCAAGAAGCGCGGATCTGCTCAGGGGGACGACGTAGCGTTGCCTTCAGGGTCGGGCGCCTCCTCTAGGGCCACCTCCTACTCTCCCCGGTTCCGCTCTCCTGATCACAGGACGCATTGGGACCTGGTGGTGAGAAAAGAGATGGTCTTAGAGCGGCGTGTGTCCCTGGTGGGCAACAACTACGCCAGCGTCTCCGAGCTGATACGCAGCCGAGGTTGGGAGGTGTTGACTGATCTTCCTCACCGGTATGACATCAAAATGGTGCACGAATTTTACGCCAACGCTCTCAAATTCGAGGTCTCCGGCCCGAGCTGTGTGACAGAGGTTCAGGGGGTCCCCATTACATTCACTGCATCGGATATTAACTCATGCTTGGGGATCCCCATCGGAGAGGAGGCATGCGAGTATGAGCAGCTCCCCGCAGTGTAGGCCCTAGCCCAGGCCATCATCGACACCTGCTGCGTCCGAGGGGCTGCATGGGAGATGGGAACATCGGGGAACCTCCTGAGGTTGAGGAGGTAGGACCTCACCCCGGATGCCAAGGTCTGGTCGGCGTTCTTACACGCCAACCTTCGAGTGAGCTCTCATGAGTCCACAGTCACCGCCGCCAGAGCCCATCTCCTCTACGACATACTGACAGGTCGCACGATCAACATCGGGGGAGTCATCGCCACAGATATCCAGATGAAGGCGAACTCCCGGGCGCTGAAGGAGAGCCTGGGGCATGGACTGCTGATCACCGAGCTCATTCGCCGGGCGGGGGTGCCAGTGAGTACAGTGATGGAGAAGGTCCCGCGGCAGTCCATCGATCGGGAGTACATCCGGCGTTTCTGTTACGTAGCACCGGCCCCACCTAGGAGGCCGCCACCCCTACCCACTCAGAGGCCACGATCAGCGGACATGGCTCTACTCTTGCAGAACCAGCAGGCGATGAGGCGGGACCAGGAGGTGTTGCTGGAGTTCTTCCGAGAGATGGCATTGGCCCAGCAGGAGGGTCGGGTGCCCGTATACCCCTCCGAGAAGGAGCTGTCCCCTCAGCTTGGGTGGCAGGACTACCCTGGGTACCAGGGTGCTATGCCACAAGGGGGTGCCCGAGGGACCAGAGGATGAGGAGGCACCAGAGGACCATGGTGACCCGGTGGACGACATTGATTTTGATCATTGATCCGGGCCCCTGAATTACTTTATTTAGAGTTCTAGCTAGGAGTTTCGATATGGTTGTACACTGATAGCTAGCTAGAAACTCTCATCTTGACCTTTCTTGGCAAACTTGGATAATCAGTATATATATATATATATATATATATATATATATATATATATATATATATATATATTATGTTATTGCTGTAACTTTCATGTTTGCTTGTGAATGGATCAACATGGAGAGCCCGGAATATCATGGGCCAACCAATTGGATGAGGATGAGGCCGAAACTAGCCGCACTGTGAAGCAGGGTAGTAGAGAGATGAAAAGAGGCAAGGAAATCAATCAAAGCATGGGTTCCGCTCGGACCCCCTTGAGATAAAAATTTCTTATCCTTTCTCTTTTTCTATTCTTTCTCCTTTTGCTTTGTTTTTGTTTTCTTTCCCTTTTTCCATTTGTTTTTGAATTTCGCTCTTGAATAATTTGAGAAGATCAAGAGTATGTGTGTGAGTGTTGTGTCGGCAAGCTTGGTGGATTTTAATTAAATTTAGCATAGATTGACTGCATGAATTATGTTGACCATTAATGATTTCCCCCTAGGTTCTGAAAATCGAAAATTTGATCCCCATGTGAAAAATTGAAAATTGAACTTTGAGAAATTTTATTGTGATTGCTTGATTTATGACAAGTTTGGGGTGAAGGGGTGCACACACTAGGAATTGTATCTCGGTCAAACAATTTACAAAAATGTTCAGGTGAGAAATTTGAGCCTCCAACATGTTCTTAAGTGTGTGAATCGCTTTTAAGCTGCACTTTCCCGAATTTGCTTGAATCTGTGCATGGTTTGCATATTTATATGTTGCATCAAATGATCTAGGCAATTTTTCTTTGAAATAACTACTTGGCCATAAATTGAACCAACCTTGATGAATGATCCATAGTTAGCCACATTGAGCCTTGGAGCCTATTGTTCTTGATGACCTTACATTACAAGCCATTAACTCAGAGAAACCATGATTTTCCCCTATCCTAGGATTTAGGAGAGCATGGAATTTTAGCTTTGTGAGTGTTGTTGTGGAACTAAGTTTGGGGTGGCTACAAAGTTCATGAATCATAGTTGAGAAAAAGAAAAGCAGAATTGAAGGCCGAAGGCTTGAGGGAAAAAAAAAGCAAAGAAAAAAAAAAGTGATGAAAAGTATTGAATATATGCCAAAAGGGCAAAGTAAAAAAGTATAAAAAGGAAGAGGTGTGTAGCCAAGCCACCCAATGCAAGGAATGGAATAATATGAGAGTAAATTCAATTGTTGTAATGCTAGTTTGATGCTCTCATTGATCCTAGGGACTAAGCCTCTATCCTTTGAATATCTTACCATGAGTCAGGCTTCATTACAACCTATTAAAGACCTTTTGATGGTGCATACATATTTTTGTGGGAACTTTGTTGAGATGAAAATCAAAGTCACGGGAAGTGTTCATGAAATGCGAGATTGAGTGAAAAGTTGGTAGCTTAGACAAATTGAGCGAATGAGTGAAATATTAAATGCCCTTGTGAGGAAGGCAATTTTTTGAATTTGGTGATCTCCCTTTTGTGTGCCACTTGGATCCTCAACTTAGATTACTGATTGCATGAATGATGGAAATTCTCAATTGTTTAAAGTAAATGAATGTGGGGATTACATTGTTGCAAGGGGGGAAAACATTGAGGAAAAATTGTTGTGTTAAATTGCATGAAATTTGTGCAAAAATTGATTGAATCCTTTAAGCTCGCCAAGTTTTGAGTCTTTTTGAGTTTTAGCTTGCTTGGGGACAAGCAAGGTTTAAGTTTGGGGTGTTTTGATAAGCCTCTGGCTCATCTAGTTTCCAGCTAGAGAAGGGGTGGATTTTGTGCCTAATTGGGCGAGTCAACCTCGCTAATCTCCCAAATTGGCCTTGTTTTGTTCCTAAGTTAGAATTTGATTCGTTTAATGCATTTTTAGTAGTTTTTAGTTTATTTTGAATAGAATTACGCTTTTCGTTTCCTTTTGTTGTTTCAGGTTAAAAGTGAAGCTCTTAGAGTCAAGGAAAATGAAGAAAACAGTGGAAAAATAATTCTGGAAGTTTCGCCTCGCGAAACAGGATCTCGCCTCGTGAGACTGAAGACCAGCCTGAACAGCAACAGTCACCCTTTCTGTCTCGCCTCGTGAATCACTATCTCGCCTCGCGAGCCTGAAAACCTGACTGTGCCAGGAATGTCACCCTCTCTGTCTCGCCTCGCGAATCACCATCTCGCCTCGCGAGCATTCAAATCAGGATGGAGCCAAAATTGAATTACGCCTCGCGAGACCTTGCTCGCCCCGCGAGCGGGCGCGAACCAGAACCCCTATTTATAGGCTGTTTTAGGTCAGATTGGGGACTTTTTGTTAACCACTTGTTTTTAGATCGTTTTTGAGATTCTCTGGAGCTGTGTCTCCCTATTTTCTTTTCTTATTGTACAATTATGATGAAATCCAAGTGTTTGTGTCTTGTTACAAGCATGAGGAGCTAATCTCCTTATCTAAGGGATCAATGAAACCACCCATGACGGTGTAGTTCAATGTGATGTATGTTTCTCTCCTTTATCTCAATTCATGTTTTCCAATTCTGAATTTATTGCGTTGATCATATGCATGCGTGATTGACTAGTTAACGTGATGAGGCTTAATAGGAAATTTGCGTTTAGAACTTGAATTGGGATCATTGATTGAATATTGCACGAGAGTGAGCAGGAGATCAGTGCAACTTTATAGGGAACAAGATTTAATAGTGTTTGATGATTGGGTTATGAGACCTAGTAAGTAATTAACTCAATTGTTGAATACGTCCTATTGAGCACGAGAGTGTCATAAGGAGAATTTGGGGGTCCTGGTTGACATTGTAATTGAACTTAGGGAGGGAATCATCATCACTTGGGTACTATGCATGATTGGGTAGGTGGATTTGTGACCTTAGATGTTTAATTCCAGATTTTAATACTATAACTTTATTTGATTTGTCGATTTGAATTGCGATCATATTTTCTCTCTCTCCACAACCACTTGCTTTTACTTGGTCAAACGTATCGAACTCCTCGCAATTTGGTAGTCCAATCCCTGTGTCCGACCTCGGTAATTACTTACCGTGTTTTATTACTTACGACGACCCGGTACACTTGCCGGTGACTCAACAATATGTATTATTAAAGATTAGTGCTTTATTTTTGCATGTTTCGCTTAATCTTACCAGATGACATGAATTGTAAGAACACCCTTTGTAGTATTTCAATCATTGAAATGCTAGTGTACTAAACTAATGATCTGTTGTTTTTCAATTCCTCTGTTCTATGGTTTGAGAGTACAAAAACAAATGCATAATATAGTAAATTTGTACTAAACACTATATCCAAAGTGTAGAACCACGTGCTTGTCAAGTATTCGAAGTGGTTAATAAAAATATTACATCAAATAACATCAAAGGTATCAGTAACATGATTTTGAATTTAAATAAATTCTCTGCAATTATGTTGCAGCAACTTTAACAAAAAAGTAATAGTTGCTGTATCAAAAAACAAAAATAAAACAACTACTGTTTTAATGACCAGACTGCCTATTCAATATTTAATTGCATGAAAGTAAAAATAGTAAGTCGTGATAAAAAGAAAACAAAATAAGAATATTCATCTGCCTCATCAAGCAATTTTCATTGAGTTGGTTCCAAATACTCTGCACTGCTGTTGCAAATGATCATATGACTAATAGGAGCTGCATTGCTGACCTTTGATGGATATTAAGATTGTTTCCCTGACATAAACACGATATGTGAACCAAATCCAAAAATGTTTAGTTTATAAATCAAAAGAAATGCTGAAATGTAACTAATAAATGCATAATCAACACTTAGACCTCCTAAATCTGTATGCATATGATCACAAAGTGTTCATGCACATATATCCAGTTTGGATACTTTTGTTTATATACCTTATTTTGTTTTCTGGCTCAAGCATAAACCACACATAAATGCATAGACAGGACTTTGGGATGAAATGATTTCATAAAAAGGTTTTAATACAAAGCAAACATTATCCAAATTCAAAGTGATTTATATTAAATGAATCCCCTGAAAATGGATGAGACTCATAGGGCAAACTTGATTTGTAGCATTAGTGATGTAGTGTTCCCCTGAAAAATAGTATCTAACATCATAATCTGTAATCTGTAATATCCTACAGAAAAGAATGAAATCAAATTAAAGCACATGATGATACCAAATTGAAGCACATTATTAAATCATCAAGGTTTTAAAATGTAATTTTGCTTTCAATTTCAATTAGAACATTTCCTTCATTTACAAATTGAAGCACATGATGATACCAATGTTCTGTCCTCAATATGTATTGCGAATCTCAAAGGAATTGTGATGACAGGAATCAAATGTCACTAAAAAACAGAAAAAAGCATAAAAGTATAAATAGGAGATAAAGTCCAACAAATTTGGTGTGATTTTACAAATTTCAAAGTGTAGACAGTTGTAAAGTTGGTGAAGAGGCCTGAGAAACAAAATGGAAAATGTCTTAGTACCAGAATATATCAGAGCCGAAGAATAGATATGATTAAAGGTTTGAGTTGGTGGCACTGTGATCATTGATTACTTATAGCAAGAGGCTGTTACCTAAGATGATAAAGTTAGTAATATTTTTGTGCTTACTATACCATGTCACATTTTTAATCTTCAATAGTACCATTTAATAGAAATTTCAATCCCAAAAAGTTTACAAATTTGGTTTACGTCGTCCTCCCTTTATCTCTTCTCATGAATATTTAAGTTGGGGCAAGCTTGAAATCTTCCTCAAAGAGTTTTATGTTCTTAAGAACCAACTCTCTAGAAGGATTAAAAGAACATAGTAAACATAAAGGACTCATCCAATACCTTGCATCTCAGGACTCATCTAGAATTTTTATGCTCTAATTTCCAGCTTAACTTTATGGGGCATCTTCCAATACCTTGCATCTCAGGACTCATCTAGAAGAAAAAAGATAACTCCCTCTTAGTGCTGCAATTTAGTACTTACATAAATTAACATCACAAAGCTAATATTAATATGTATATGTATTTGTAACAGATTGAAAACTCTTTAGATATCTTTTTAAAGAAATCTGATATGATATTTCAGAATAGAATATAGAATATCAATTAAATTCTTTGAAACAACCATATGCAGAGATAAGTCATGTTTCGAAACTATCATTTAACGATCAATAACAATAAAATATGTAATATGTAATTAATATAATTAGCATCAAAATTCTTTAAGAGCTTTAAAATTAATTATTTTCCTCATTAATGAATATAGGTTGCATTTAGAAGTCCAACTTGATATGCATAGAATGCCAAATATATGCCTACAAACTTAGTCGTTTGGTATAGTTTTATATAGCTACCTTCAATTATTAGCCTGTAAGTATATCAACTTCAAGCTCATCAAAAAACCTGCAGAAAAGAAACACAAAAATCAGATGTAACTAAAATATTTTCATTTAGTCATCTAAGTATTATAGACCTGAGGGAGAAAAACTAACCTCTTCTCCCCATTTTTGGCATAAGCCTCATTAACTATTGTGTTTCTTCACTGCCATGAATGATATGGTTTTTAATGAAACCAAGATAAACAATGGAAAGTAAGGTGTAGTAAATCAATTGGTTTCCTTCATTTTGTGATAAGGTTAGTCACATCACAACTCTCGAAAGGTTCTTTCCTTAACAAGTTGAACAACAATTTTGAAAATTCCATCATCTCTTTCAGATCAAGTCGCATGATCGCAGCCTATGCATATATAGATTAATTAAAAAAACAAGACAAAAAAGAAAAAAAATCACACTAGTGCAGAAAAGGGATTCCACATCGGTTATTTTTGGCTTTACACATCGGTTTTAAAACTGATGTTGAAACGACTGATGTGGTATATTGGCACTTTACACATCGGTTTTATAACCGATGTGTATAATATTTTATACAGCGGTTAACACTTAACCGATGTGGAAAATTAATTTGTCAATTCGTATCCTATTGTTAAATTTCACTTTACACATCGGTTTTCATTAAAACCGATGTGTAAAGTGAAATTTCCACATCGGTTTTAATTAAACCGATGTGTAAAGTCTCAATTTTTTTTCCTATTATTTACATTTCTATCATTCCTTCCCCCTGTTTCAGTAATGCAGATCAATATATACCAGAATAATATACTGTAAATATTCTCAACACAACTAACATATATTGAATTTATTACGAACAATTCATATAAAAATACATATAATCAGTCAAAAGTAATAGTTAGTACATGATAAGTTTTTAAACTAACTACATATATACAAACTATGGTTGGTACACTTCAAGAAAGAAAGTTGCCCAACGCCTCTTTATGTTGTTGATGTCAGAATCAGATAATGGAGTTGGATTGTTGAATATCTGCAAGTTTAATTGGACAAAAGATTATATCTTTTAAGTAATAAACTAACATAAAACATATAACGAATCTATACTATTACTTCTAATTGTGTCAATTAACATTTACCTCGTGCCATCTTTCAGTGATCCCGGAGGAGATAATTTCCAACATCCACTGCATCACATAGTAGCCACATTCCCATGACCCACGTTGTATACGTGACTACGTAGTACGTACAAATGAAACCCAATTAGAATATGAGGAATTAAATAAAATAGAAATCAATTATTGTACCCACTGCATTTGATGCATTTGAACTAATAAATATCTTACGCTGGGAATAATCCATCTGATAGCCCGAGTACGCCTTTCACCACGCAACATGTGGGTTGCATTAATAGACCTATCATGACAAAAACATTAATTAAAGTATATCTAATAGATTTCAGATAATTAAAACAACTTCATTACTGATTATAAAGTATTTTAATGCTTACGTTTCGATGATCGTCTTCAGTTGATTCGCCAGCTTATTTCCCAATGAGCAGAAGAAGACCACGACGTTCATTCTTGGGTACAAGAGCAACATTTGCCAATGCTTGCTGTATTTGCGGAACAGTTAGTGACTAAGTCATATATAGTTATACTTAAATAACCGGTACTTACTTATTGAGATAAGGCGCAAGATAGAATTGATGATCGTCTCGGGCAAGTATATCACGTATGGTAGTGACCGGGTCTTCCGATGCTAGGAGAACATCACCCTGAATGAACATGGGGTCAATGAACCCATAAAGGACGAGGTTACGCTGATCGACTAACATACGATGCAGATACCTAATATATTGGAAAAACATGTTAATTATCATAGTATTTAAAAATTAATTACATACTTAACTTATAAATAAAATGTACTTACGTGCACCAAAACGATATGTGTACAGAACTGACCATTTCTTTATTGAGTACCATCTCCATAAGTTCCTTCTTTGGTATATACAGTTCACCAGGGCTGGCATCATGTTCCAACCTTACCAAGGCTGCGTCATTCTCTATGGTGACAACCTGTATAGCCAGAACTTTAAAAACATCACCATGGCCAGGTGCCCCTTTGTCGATCCCCTAAACAACATAGATATATACTAGTAATCACGGATAATTAAGTTATTTAATTCGTTATTAACTAAATGGTCAAATGAATACCTTGGCAGGAGCAAACATCTCTGGTCTTCCTAGATCCGACCTTTTAGGCACAATATCATTTCCAACATCCTATAACGAATAAAAATAAAGCATTATCTTTAAACAATAATAAATTATTTCAACTATGAATATAGAAAAACACAACTAACCGAATACCTCAGATGCAACAAGAAAGTTGACCAGTCTTCTTGGCCAGAGGATGAAGTTACCGGGGGCCTGACCCACTATTTGAACCTCCTCAGTGGGCACAGGGACTCGAGCATCAACATCTCGAATAATCTCAACAACGACCCTCAGCTGATCATCCGGTAATAACCGATGGTGTATGGTATTACCTAAGTTATTATGTGCCCTACCCAATGCCACTAAGCGGCGATGATGATGATCATCAACATACACTCACACCTATCGGTGGTCGCCATCATCATCATCATCATCATCATCATCATCATTTTCGGGATGATGAGGAGGATCACATGAGCCCTTAGTGCTCACATGGACAGAGGGGTTGGATAGAGGGTTGGACACCGACTGTCATCTGCTGGGACATAGAAGTCAATATTGCCATCTGCTGGGCAAACTGCTCGGCCATCTCCTGTCGAAGCTCAGCTGCAATCTCATGTTTTAGTCGTGCTCTATCTGCTTCAACATCCCTGTGGCATTGGTGTGAAGATGAACCATGGTATTGGCGAATACCGACTCCCCATCCAACACCAATGACACGGCCCGGGTGGTCTGGTTTACCGATGGCAGTAGATAAGATATCATCGCGTCCTCTAGGAACAAAGGTTCCTTGGATAAGCTGGTCATCCAAGGCATCCTATCACATAAAATATCAGGTCATATTACAATTCGGTAACAATCTTAAAATGACAATTACAACAAACTATACTTACAATCTTCTCAGCTACTTGGCGGGCCTCCTCGGATGTATATTGTCCCGTTTTTCTTTGTCGGCCCCTCTTCCATGAACGATGGCGTGGGGGTGGAGGTGGATCAACAACCTCTGGAAGATTTTCAGCATTAGGATCCACCTGACATGCTGCTTCCTGACGTGCTTTCTTTTCCTCTTCAACCATTTTCTGAACAAGCTTTTTATATCCCCCACGAGACATGACATGGGGGTAGACATTCTTGCTTTGGTTTTCCTGCCCCTTTTTCCTCTTCTCCTGTTATAAATAAAAGACAATTAAATTACATAAGTAAATGAAATTAATGCAATTACATAAATTTAGAGACAAATCAAATAAGTTAACCTGAAAGCTGGGATCATGTCGGCTCTGAACAAAGCGATCCCACGTCGCCTTGTCAAGAAACGGATACACCTCAAGTGGGTTCTTTTTACTTTTTGGATTGAATACATAGTATCTGCCCAGGTCGGCCTTAAAAGCCCTCCAACGCTCTCCAGCATACTATAGCAAACGCTTCTTCATAACGTATGTATCCGGTATGTCAAAGGTCAACTACATTAAGACCAAAAGAATCAACGAATTACTGTATGATATTATTAAGATAAAAATAAAGTAGATACAGACAAACACGGGACGTAGAAGTATAGATACCAGAATACTCTCCCATATCTGCTCCTTCACGTCCGCCGGTACATCTCTCCACCTATCAATGAGTATACTGGGCCTGTTCCTAGCAAGGGTCGCCACAAAACTGTTAAACTGATCTTCCATTGACCCAATAGGATTGAGGTTATTATCAAAGTCTACTCTTATCCTTTGATTTGACCCACGGTTGGCAGTCAAATTCCTCATCCGTGTGGCACGTCTTCCCTTTCTACCGGTAGACGGGGTCTCTGACCCGCTGCATGAAGGAGGGATATCCTCATGATCAGCCATGTATACCTGTTTAAACACAAAACAAAAAAGAAACTTGTTAGTATGTCAGGATAAATATCAAACATAACTTATAAATATCGATCAACGTACATAAACATAACTTATAAATATCAACGTAAACATATAATATGCCAAACTTGATGGTAATATCAAACTAAACTTACTTTGTGGTCAATTAGTAAAGTTCTCCCATAACCCTTCTTGGTGATCATTACGAGTAGCATGTACATCATCCACTTCATTTCCTCATTGAAATTAGGCACTCGTGTTGAGAAAGAAGGAGTATCAGAAATATCAAGAGTTGAATCGTGATTTCCCTCACTACCATTATACATGTTTTTTCCCTGGAGAACCACTGACCATCTTTTGTTAGAAGGATCACGGATATAAAACACTTGTTTTACTTGGGATGCCATGATGAAAGGTTCCTCTTTATTACCTACCTTACTAAGGTCCACCAATTTGAATCCTAACTCATCGGTTTGCACACCATTGTTACTGTCGACCCACTGACATTTAAAAACAGGTACTCTAAACTTCGTGTAATCAACCTCCCATATCTCTTCAATGATTCCAAAGTATGAAACTGATGCCATAACAGGGTTTTTATATTTCGAACTAGAGAAATGCATGGACTCAGCGACGACCATAACCCCACTATTTTGCATAGTACTTTTGTCATCCTGGGACTTTGTATAGAAGGAAAACTTATTGATATCGTACCCACTCCAGCATATGACATCAAAGTTAGGCCCCTGTGCTAGCCATTTTAATGTAGCAGAAGCAGTACCATCCTTTGCAATTTTTTCTTTAAACCAGTTCAAGAAAGTCTTGTTATGCTTGTTCAAACACCATTTTTCATTCACTCTAGGGTAAGTTTCATTGGTGATGCTTTTATGCCCACATAAGTATGGTTCAACCTCATCAGTGTTATTCAATATATATAAATGTGCTTGAAGCACTTCCTCCCGATCCATGCTCTTAACAGTGATACCTCGTGTACCCTTACCATCATATCTTCCTTCGTGACGAGACTTCGGAAGCCCCACAGGTTCCGCTTCTGACATGTAGTCTGTACAAAACTCAATAGCTTCTTCTGCAACATACCTTTCAACAATAGATGCTTCGGGATGATGTGGAATTTTCATATATCCTTTCAGGATCTTCATGTATCGCTCAACCGGGTACATCCACCTTAAATAAATGGGACCGCACAGTCTAATCTCCCTCACTAGATGAACAATCAAATGAACCATGATGTCAAAAAATGAAGGTGGAAAATACATCTCCAATTGGCACAAGACAATGGCTGCCTCATTTTCCAACTCATCCAAATTTTTAGTGTCAATGACCTTGCTACATATAGCATTGAAGAATAGGCATAACCTAGTAATGGCATGTCTGACTTTTTTAGGCAATATGTCACGAATGGCCACCGGTAGTAGTTGTTGCATCAAGACATGAAAATCATGAGACTTTAAGCCAACTAATTTGAGATCTTTCATTGAGACAAGTCTTCTGATATTTGAAGAGTAACCCTGTGGCACTTTGACTCCCCGTAGACATTTACGTGCTTCTTTTCTCTTTTTTTTGATAAAGTATGACATGTTTGGGGGCAAATAAGTCTTCTTATCCCCCACTTTAAGTGGAGCTAACTGCTCTCGTATACCCATCGCAACTAGATCCAGACGAGCATTCACACCATCCTTTGTCTTGCCTTGAATGTTGAGAAGCGTTCCGATTAAATTGTCACACACATTTTTCTCTACATGCATCACATCAATACAATGTCTTACATCAAGCTTGCACCAGTATGGAAGATCAAAGAAGATCGACCTCTTCTTCCATATTTTCTTCTTGGTAGCCTTCTTCTGGGTCTTCCCATAGATAACATTAGTGTTGTTCACCCTTTCATAAACTTGCTCTCCAGTCAAGGCCACCGGAGCAATTTCATTCTCCGGAAGTCCATTGAAAGTTTTTCTCAATCTACGATAAGGATGATTACGTCGGAGAAATCTCCGATGCCCAAGGTAAACCGTCTTCCTTCCATGTTGCAGTTGATGGTAACATGTGCCTTCTTCACATATTGGACATGCTTTATGCCCCTTAACACTATACCCACACAGGTTCCCGTATGCTGGAAAGTCATTGATGGTGCAAAATAACATGGCACGCAATCTGAATGTCTCACGGCAATACCCGTCAATCACATCAACGCCTTCATCCCACAACATTCTCAAGTCTTCAATCAAGGGACTCAGATAAACATCAATATCATTTCCTGGCTGTTTAGGACCCGAAATCATCATACTTAACATAATGTATTTGCGCTTCATGCACAACCAAGGAGACAGGTTGTAAATTACAAGGAGAACAGGCCATGAACTATGAATACTACTTAAGTTTCCATATGGATTCATTCCATCGATAGCAAGTCCAAGCCTGAGGTTTCTGGGCTCATTGCCGAAATCCGGAAACAAACTATCAATTCTCTTCCATTGCAAAGAATCGGCCGGATGGCGAAGCTGTCCATCACACTTCCTCTCATTTGCATGCCATCTAATGTTCTTTGCGTCATTTACATTATCAAACAATCGCTTGAACGGCGGAATCACGGGAAGATACCATAACACCTTCACAGGAGGACCTTTGGTGACCACATCACAACTAGAATCACCATCCTTCACTTTGTAGCGTGATACCCCACACCTGGGGCACTCGTGCATCTCTTCAAACTCTTTCCTGTACAATATGCAATCATTGGGGCAAGCGTGTATTTTCTTATACTCCATACCCATCGGACACAATATCTTCTTCGCCTCATAGTTTCGAGATGGCAATGTGTTGCCTTCTGGAAGCATTTCTTTCAACAACTCAAGCAATTTAGTAAAGCTTTTATCGCTCCACCCATTTCTCGCCTTCACATTGAACAATCTTAACACCACTGACAACCGTGTGAAATTAGTGCACCCCGGATACAAAGCCACTTGCGCATCACTGCACAAAGTATCATACACATGTGCGCGCCGAAAAGACTCTTGCCCAACATCACGGATCATATCCTCTAGTCCATCGTCCATTTCCACGTCATCAACTTCCTCTCTATTCGACACCCTCGGCCTGTCTAACGATTCACCATGACATATCCATGTTGTATAACTCTTGCAAATCCCCTCACAAATAAGATGATCCCGTATCTCCTCAGCTTCTAGTCGTCTCTCATTCAAACAGTTAACACAAGGACAATAAAACCTTCCGTTACCACTATCAGGAGCATTTGTTTTTGCAAACTGTAGAAAATCTTCCACTCCATTCTCATACTCATCACTTGTCTGTCTAGCATTCATCCAATCGCGATCCATGACTAAACCAATACCTTCGTACTTAGTCCAACATATTCATCAACCACTTCTTATGACAGGGTATGGCCCTATCCCATTCGAGAAGAAACTTTTTCAACATTCAGTTAACAGTTAGTCCTTAACTCTCATGCTCATACTCGACAAAATTTCGGCAGCATTTCCCTGCGGTCTCCGACGTACACTACTTGAATGCAATGACATCCACCACGATAAAGTATGCACCCGGAGAACGAAAGGAAATTTATCAATCCGAACTTTCATCAAGTATATAACATTAGAATCAATGAATAACTATTTTAACTGAATTAAGAAAAAGTTTTTTCCCAAACTGTCCAACTTTGGACAATTCAAGATCCAACACAATGAGCGGTACATTAAGCACATACACGTACGCTCATTAGTATTGCATCTCAAACGGGAAACTAAGGCTTTACTAATTATTGTGGGCATATTCTTGAATCAAATAAATTTTCAAGAAAATACATTAAAACTCCAATGAAAGCTTTTCAGCCAAAACGTACCTTCTGAGAGACACGCCTAGTTGTTATTGTGCAAAGATAGCAGAGAAGTGAACAAAGCATAGGCAGTAGCACTATGCAATGAAGTGTAGATCACCCTGCAGCAAAATGAACATCTAATAATTCTAATGAAAACCATAAAATTGACAGACACTATAAGGTCTTTTTAAAGTCACTTACCAAAACACAGAGGAAAAGGGTAAAAACAAGATCGAAGAGTTTGACAGGTCGTTGTTTCTTTTCCCAGGAGAGCAAGTTGAATATCTCAGTAAAATCAATCAAATGATTTCCTTGTCTATAGCTGATCAACGAAATAAAATAGGCAATTAGCAGGACCATGTTAAGCACATTCCAGTATATTAAGATACCAAGCTTATTGCTAAAAAACAGAAAGCAAACAATTCATCTCCTTTGATCCTCTAACTAGTAAGCAACCATCTACGAACCAAAGAAAAACTAGTGACAGACAAGAATTGCCATAATAGGGCAGCTGTAAGAGATATAAACAACAATTTGTCATGTAATCACAAAATTAACACCGCCTTTGTATACATGAATCTGAACATGAGCCAGATACATATTCTTAATTTTGTTTCCCTCAAACATGTTAATTAACACAATACTTCCATTAAAAACACATTTCCTTTACATTTCAGAATGTTTTGAAGCTTGACATGAATTCCAAAATAGTTGTTTTCATGCACCAATACCAAAAGCAGAATGTATTCCAACATCCACAACAGAAAAAAAAACCTGTGAGTGCCTTTTGTCAATGTATCAATCCATTTGGCAACATTTACTATCTTTGAGAATATTTTACTTATTTAACCAAATACAATTTCTTCTAATCTTCTCTCCTGTCAGCTATCATAAAAGAATAATAGCACATGGTATTTCACAACCAACAGATGGAAACATCAGTAATAAGAAGAAACTCATGATTGCCAATTAGAAGAGAGATATTTCTCAGAAGCAGCAAGAATGAATCGTATAAATCATTTACACATGTGGTGAAATGTCATCACATCAAGAAATGTTGCATGGGTATGTATCTAGGAATTGCAAAGTCGATAAAGTGTTCAGGTGGGCTAGGTGTTCTGTCAAGCCTTGGAAGAGCTAGTATTTAACAGTGGAAATTGTTCAGGTGGGCGAGGTGTTTTAGCAAATACCTCAAATGCATCATTTATCTTCTTCACTCAAGTTAATGGTAGTGCTCATGCTTTAGCTAAGACATTTATCTCATATGTTAATCACACTATATTTCATTCTATTCCCTTTTGTATTCACTTTTGTATTTGGAACATTATTGATAATGAAATGATGTGATTTTGTTTGCCTCAAAAAAAAAAAAAAGTAAGACCAAAATTGATACCTCTGTTTTAATTAAAACCCACGCCCCTGAGTTTCAATTCCACTATCAAAATCCCATTCCCCAACTTTATATCATTAACTAGCAATTTCAAACAAACTATCCATTCCCAAAATAAATCTCGTAACATAGCCCCTCCCTGTACCTTTCGTTTCGGCTTCAGCAAAAAAAATAAAAAATAATGCAGACAGCATATATATAAATATGAAAACGAGTTTTTGCAACCAAATGTAGAGATGGAAAATGAGGAGGAGTGAACCATGAATGACGGAGGCAGTTGGAAGTCGGGAGGAGTGAACCATGAATGACGGAAGCTAGCTATAACATAGTAAAAGGAAATGCACAAGGAAGAGAGAGAGAGAAAGAGAGAGAGAGAGAGAGAGAGAGACGCATACCTAAGGGAGGAGGAGGGTAGCTCGCGGATGGCCGTTCTCTGACTCGCAGTGGTTCTCTGGCCGTTCTCTGGCTCGCAGTGTATAGGCTAGGGTTAGAGGTCGTCGCTGTTGGTGTAAGCTAGGGAGGGAGAGTGAGCTCAGATGAAAAGGTCTCAGCGCGAAAATGAAAAGGGAGGAAGAGGGAATTAAAAATGTAGATAACAATACACATCGGTTAAAAGAAAACCGATGTTGTAAACTTTCACACATCGGTTATCTATAACCGATGTTTAAAATTATATTATTTATTTCCTTATTTTTTTTATTCGTTTTTCCACATCGGTTTTAGAAACAACCGATGTGTAAACTTACACATTTACACATCGGTTACCCTAAAACCGATGTGTTAAAGTATGCATTTTTTAATTTTTTAATTTTGGTTCAATTTTCAACATCGGTTTAAAATAAACCGATGTTTAAAACTTTACAACATCGGTTATGAGAAAAACCGATGTTTAAAATTTTCGATTTAATTACAAAAATGCCACCGCCTCCTTTTCCACATCGGTTTACTTAAAACCGTTAAAATTCCGATGTAAAAGGTATATTTTGCACTTCATTTCTAACTTTGTGAACATATAATCATTTACAGGAACCTTCAGATGGAATGCATATCCTTAAAATTTGATTTTATAAGATGGAATCCTAAAGAGAATATGCTACAACGAAAGCAACACAAATCATCCATAAATTGAATTGGGTAGAATGGAAACCAAAATAGAAGAGAAAAGTTTAAGAGAATGGAAGCAAAAATAGAAGAGATGAAATTGATAAAACGAAAAAGCATAACATGATGATGATGATGATACTTTTAAAATTACAACCCACATTAAAGAAGAAACTCATCTAACAGATTCACAAGAAATTCCATTCTCCATTTCCTTTAAAACATGCTTTGCATTGAAATCCCTATGATACATGTTGTCTCCAACAAAGAAGGTGACTCATATTTAATCACTGCTAAAGGGGAAGAGTAAAACATAAAAATAATTACAATAAGGAGAAACACAAAAAAATAAGAACCAATAGCACCCATTTCCCCAACCTCGAGAACCCACTTCATCGTTTTATTAGCCAATAGACCACATAAAAGAAACAACCTTCATCATTGTATCCGCAAGAAACAACGTCTATTGTCAAATATTGATTCCCTTTCTCTGTCTTCATCATGTGAGTGTAAAGTTAATGGCATTCAATAACCTTTTTTATACTCATTTATTTCAAATCAATTTGATATCTTTTCTTTTTCATCATGATTATTGATTTTAAAGAGATTGCACCGTTATCTTTTTTTTTCCTTTTACAACCCATTCATATTGAATTGGTTTTATTGCATTTGATTCCAAAATTAAAAGTTTTTAATTTTAATTTTGAAACTGACCATGCTATCTGTCGCGACCGTCCCGTCCGGGAGCCGCGAAAAGAAGGATGAAAACAGAGGAGTCGCTACCAATATTTTATTTAGGAAAAACATTGGGAAAACCATTTATTTTAAGGAAAACTGGTCTAAAAAAGAGAGAGATGAGTCCGGGAGTCGGTTACGAGTAGGGAAGGTATTAACACCCTACGTCGCCTGTTTAAAAACGGTACCTCAATTTAATTGTGCAAAAATCATTTTAATAACCTCTTAAATATTTATTTTACCCCAAAAATTATTTACAAGAAAGAATTATTCTTTTATTTTTAATATTTTAAATCTTTTATTAATTTTTTTACGTTTTTTAAAATTATTGTTTTTATAAAAACTAAATGAGGTTGAACATGGCACATGAGTCCACATGACAACCTCAAATCTAAGGGACTGAACATGGCACCGTGTCCATAGAGCATCCCTAAAAATAGAAAAGTTTAAATATTTTTGATTAATTATTTTAACATAAAAAGGGATATAAAAAGGGGAAAATTTAGTTTTGGCCCGACAAGATGATTTATCTTGCTCCTACGTATTCCCGGGTGCGATGGGAAACTCAAAGCCACGTAGTTCTTTTGAAAAGATTTGATTGGTTGGTTGATTTTAATTTTGATAAGGATTGGGATTTGAAAAGATTTTCATTAATAAACAAAGGGGAAATTATTTTTCATTTTTTGATTTTTTTTATCTTTTGAAAAAAAGGATTTTTTTTAGATGCAGATTACTCTTTTTTAATTTTTATTCTTGGCCCAACAAGCATAGAAAAAGACTCATTAAAATCACATTATTCTTGGCCCAACAAACATAGGAAAAGACTCATTAAAATCACACAAGCAAACACACTCATGGAATGAGAAACCCAACTAAATAAAGCCCAAACAGATAAACCAAAATAATAATAAATTAAAAAAAAGCAAGAAAAGAATCAAACTCAGAAGATTTTAGCTTCTGAGTTCTCACAATACCCACAAGCAAGCAGAGGGGCGAATATGGCTGGATTGGGAGGACGGCGAGGCAGGGGACACGGCGGCGGTGACGGTTCTGCACACGGTGGGGACGCACACCTCCTCTGCAGCGTCGGTGAGCAACGGCTCCGGGCGACGGCGAGCCATGGACGCGTGCGAGCGCAGCAGGCGGCGCGCTCGCGGTTCCTCCTTGCGTTGAGCGGCGGCAACCGCGAGCCCTCAATTGGTGGCGGCGGCAGGGACGGGACAGATCTGGTTCGTGGGTCCAAAGAAGAAGAGGATATGGTGGTGGTGGCTTGGCAGGGACGGAGCTCGTGGTGGCAGATCCGGCTCTGTATCATGCGGCGGATCTCGTGAAGCCGTGGTCTGGAGCAGCTCCGTTCGCAGTGGCGTGGCGAACCAGAAACACGGCGGAGGTCGCGGTGGTCTTCGCGGATCTGGAGGTGGCGCGGCTGTTATGGGAGGAGGAAGAAGGAGATTATGGTGGTTTCTGTTGTTGCCGTCGTGGAGGGAGAATCTGCAGAGCTTGGAGGAGGTGAGGAGAAGGGATGAAGTTCTGTTCTGTTATTTTTTGTTTTATATTGATGAAAGTGGAAGAGATAAGGAGAGGTTGTGTTCTTTTTTTTTGGAAAAGATGATGGCTGAGGTGAAGTTTTGTGAGTTGTTGAGATTGAGGGAAATGTTGTTATTGGTATGGTGGCTATGGAGATGAGGAATGATGTGAGGTGAGAAGGATGAAGATGAAGTTAAGATGAAGGAAAGAAGGAGGAAGAAGGGTTGAAGAAGGAAGAAGGAGATGGGTTTATGGTGAAGGAGGAAGAAGGGATTGAGAGGTGTTGTGTGGGGCTTTTTCTGTTTTTTTTGTAGGAAGAAAGAGATGAGTTTTTTTGCTTGTTGAAAGATGATTTAGAAGCTGAAAATTTTTGGTTGATGATGGTAGTATGGTGGAATGCTGCCATGGTGTGTTGAAGGTGATAGAAGGTTGATGATGGAAATGCTTAAAGAGGAATGATGGTCGAATGGAGAAGGGAATGGCAGTACTGTGGGGAGGATCTCCAATTTTTCTGATGCTCTTTTCTATGCCTCCCCCCCCCCCCCCCCCCCCTTTTTTTTTGCTATGTTTGCTGAATTTATGCACCATTTGGAGGAGAAGATGACAAAACAATTCTGATTATGCCAGCTGTGATGGAAAGGGACTCCACTAGTGGAGTGTTGCAGTGATCAAAATATGTTTCAATCTTTTTCCAAACTCCACTTTTGTGTTTCATTTCACTGATCTAGGCAAGAGTGCTTTTCCAAGTTCTGGAAATTGCCCAAAAATAGAGGCTAATAGCCTTGAGCCTTGTGAGAGCTACACTTGAGTGATTCAGTGAAGAAAACATGTTTTCCAAAAGATTTTTTCAATTTTTATTTATTTATTTATTTTTTATTTATTTATTTAAAAATCTCTTCACTTGGGCTTGGACTCAAAACAACTTGTAACAAAAACAAATTGGGCCAATAACATAACCAATTTTTTAGAGAATTTTTATGCATTTTCTCTTTTTTTTTATTTTCAAAATATTAATTAAAAGGAAAATATCCGGACAAAATTAGGTGTTCACAGCTGCCCCTCTTTACTTGTTTCTTATTCGATAGTAGATGTAACCGTAGTTAACCTATTATCGTTATAAGAAACGAGTAAAGATATGAACTCCAGTTTTGTTCGGGGTACATTGACAAACAGAAAATACCTGTGACTACAAAAATGATTTCCTGTAAAGGACCAGTGGATTGGATTGCCCATTGGGTTTACACATAAAAGCTTGTAGGGTGGATCGTCTGCCGAGCTTAAACAGAAAGATAAAAGAGCTTACGGGGTGGATCGTCCGTCAGAAACTCGAGCATAAAGATAAAAGAGCTTACGAGTTGGATTGCCCGTCAGACTCGAACAGAAAGATAAAAGTGCCTACGGGGTGGATTGCCCGTCAGACTCGAACTGAAAGATAAATGAGCTCACGGGGTGGATTGCCCGTCAGAAGCCCGAACTGAAAGATAAAAGAGCTTACGGGGTGGATTGCCCGTGAGAAGCTCGAACTGAAAGATAAATGAGCCTACGGGGTGGATTGCCCGTCAGAAGCTCGAACTGAAAGATAAAAGAGCCTACGGGGTGGATTGCCCGTCAGAAGCTCGAACTGAAAGATAAAAGAGCTTACGGGGTGGATTGCCCGTGAGAAGCTCGAACTGAAAGATAAAAGAGCCTACGGGGTGGATTGCCCGTTAGAAGCTCGAACAGAAAGGTAAAAGAGCTTACGGGGTGGATTGCCCGTCAGAAGCCCGAACTGAAAGATAAAAGAGCTTACGGGGTGGATTGCCCGTCTGAAGCTCGAACTGAAAGATAAAAGAGCTTACGAGACCCTATGCCTACAGAAGCCAACCAAGACATGACTTTTGGGGCCCTGTGCCCACTAAAGCCAAACTACAACAAAACAAAACTTAAGAGGCCCTATGCCTGCTAAAGCTGACAAGACATGACTTTTGGGGCCCCCGTGTCCTAGGTAAAGCCAAACTACAACAAAACAAAACTTAAGAGGCCCTATGCCTGCTAAAGCTGACAAGACATGACTTTTGGGGCCCTGTGCCCACTAAAGCCAAACTACAACAAAACAAAACTTAAGAGACCCTATGCCTGCTAAAGCTGACAAGACATGACTTTTGGGGCCCTGTGCCCACTAAAGCCAAACTACAACAAAACAAAATTTAAGAGGCCCTATGCCTGCTAAAGCTAACAAAATATGACTTTTGGGGCCCTGTGCCCACTAAAGCCAAACTACAACAAAACAAAACTTAAGAGGCCCTATGCCTGCTAAAGCTGACAAGACATGACTTTTGGGGCCCTGTGCCCACTAAAGCCAAACTACAACAAAACAAAATTTAAGAGGCCCTATGCCTGCTAAAGCTAACAAAAGCAAAGCTTAGGGGCCTTGTGCCCGTTAAAACAAACGAAAGCTTAGAGACCCTACGTCTGCTAAAGTTAACAAAACAAAGCTTATGGGCTTCAAGCCCGTAAAAGCCAGTAAAATGGGAGCTTATGGGCCCTATGCCTAAATGTGATGCAATGATGTTGATTCTGGTGCATGAAATAATGCATGATGCAAGAGATTCTTTCAGTGATTGATAATGAACTTTGATCATTTTTCGCAAACCACTCTTTGATTTCTAGCCCCTTAAAGCTTCGATCACAACCAAATTTAAGGAAGAACTGGAATGTCACTCATTGATCCAGATTGTCATTTTCTTTCCTCATTGATGCTTTGCCCCTTGTCACAAATATGCCTATTTCTAATGATTATCCCGATGGATGAGACTGCTTGATTTCTCTATCCTTTCCAACATTGCCCTTTGTTAGGAGATTGATGTACTTTCCATGACCTTTGCATCCTGAGAGAAACTCTAAATGATATCATTATTGATACTTGCTTCACCTTTCAGTATGTATTAAAGAATGCAAATTGAGTCTATGGTAGGAAGAGGGGTATGATAGAGGATGGACAGGGAGTAACAATATGTGGAAAGTGGTAAGGATATGAGCGAAAGAATTGAAAGGTTATTAGAAGGAAGGAAACAATGACGGGATGGAGTTCACATTTTTCTTCAGGTGATACTCTTTTAAGATGATAAGTGCTAGCTTCTCATGCGTATAATCTCGAGCACCACTTTAATCAGCTTTCAAGAACATGGTTTGTTCCAGTCTTCATGTATTGAGAGCATTTCATGACTCGCCTTCAAACTGCCCCAGTTTGCAGTTTGCATTTCTTCAAGAGACACTTGTATGATCTCGAGTACTGCTTTAATCTCCTTCCGAGGACATGATTTGCCTTTAAATTCAAACTGCCCCAGTTTGTTGCTTCAAGAAATCTGTTTGACCCTAACTTTTGCGCAGGTTACTCTTCCGATCTTTCAACCTACCGGGTCGCTCTAATTTTGCCTAGGTCGCCCTTGCAGGTTTTCAACCCAGCGAGCCTCCTCCTATTTGTTTTTTTTTTGTTTTTTTTTTCATTTTCTCTTTGTCTTGTCTTTTCTTTTTCTTTTTCCGAGAGCGATGCATTGAAAAAGCACATACATTTTGTCTCACAATTAAAGTTAATGAAAATGATAACAATCTTTCATTGATCAGAATGAACTTTTTAGGCTCATAACGCGGCCAATGGTTGAGAGTCATGAAGGAAAGGATATAAGGCTCAAACAAATGTTTTAAGGTTGAATAGGACTGAGGATCCATGATCTAAGAACCTTTATTTTCCTCTAACTTTCCTTTTTATTTCCTCCCCTCCCCCCGTTTTTTTTTTTGCGTGAAGTTTTTTTTTTATCCCTTTTTTTTTCTTCTTTTCATAATCGCCAATTCTTTCATGCTTGCCCCTTGCTTAGGGGTGATCCTTGTCCAAGGTTCTTTGAAGAAACGTTTCAAGCTCAAAAGGGGTAACAAGGGGTAGTACAAGTATGTGAAAGATATAGAAAGATGGTCATTCTTCATTTCAAATTTGATTGTTAATTTCCATAAATTTTAAATGAAAGACAAAATGATAGTCTTGCAAAAAGCATAACCGGACGCTCTTTCTCGATTTCCCTTTTAATTTTTTTATTATTTTTTTTTTCAAATCATGGTGTCTAGCTTGAATCAAAAAGATTTCCTTTGATTGCCTCAATCATCTTCTGGTTGATCTCATGAGGAAGCTTTCCATAGTTGTCCGAACCAAAGATGGTTAATGAGGTGATCAGGATCATACGATGAGGGTTCTAGCACTTATTATTTTATTTTAGTTTTAAAGAGAATCACCTTCAGATCTGCTTTATTGATAACTTTCAAGAAAAAGAAGAAGGATGAAGGTAAAATCAGAAGATGAAGGAAAGGAAGGAAACTCAATGCATTCATTTATTCATACTGAAATGGAAACAAGTAAGCCCATTATTAAAAACTTCCTAAAGCCTTGGGCAGAGCTAAAGGATTTGCATCAATGAATTACTCTACACAAGATTCAAAGGTCATGTTCCAAAGTGTCCTCTACGGCATGGACTCCAGAACCTCCTGCACCAAGAGTGTCTCGCTGGAAACTTAGCACATTTGCATTGATCAGATCTTGCACTTTATACTTTAAGGTTTTGCAATTTTCAGTTGAATGACCTATCACTCCCCCATGATAGTCACACTTGACATTTGGGTCAAACCATTTTGGGTATGGGGGTTGTACCGCCCTGGTCGAGACCGGGACCAACAAAGATTTTTCAATAAGGTTGTGCAATAGCTCCGTGTAAGTCATAGGTTTAGGGTCAAACTGCATGGGATTCTTTTCTGGGTTGTAAGGTTGTCTCCTTTGATTTGCATTTAGGTTTTGTTGGGGTGGTATGGTGGGAAAGGTTTGATGTTGGAAAGGGTTTGATGGGTGGTATGGTGTCCTCATAGGATAGGATTGGGTTGGAAATTGTGAGATGGCGGCTACATATGGATGGTTAGGTTGGTGATGTGATGGATAATATGGAGTGTAGGTTGTTTGAAAAGACGGTTGAGAGTTGACAGATATTTGACCCGGTATCCAATGCCCAGACCACTCAGACTCTTGCTCTGATGCCACAACATGTGCCTCTTCTTCATTCTTCTTGACAAATGGAGCTTTTGTCATCCCGGCTACCCCCACAGAACTTTCAACAATCTTACCATTTCTCATCCCATTCTCAATTCTTTCTCCAATGATAACCATGTCAGAAAAGTTTGATGATACACTTCCAATCATTCTATCATAGAAGGGTGGCTGAAGTGTGTCAATGAACATTGCTATAATTTCCTTCTCAGTTAATGGGGGCTCTACTTGAGCAGCCAATTCTCTCCACCGTTGTGCATACTCCTTGAAGGTTTCTGTATCCCTTTTTAACATATTTTGAAGTTGCATCCTATCAGGAGCCATGTCAATATTATACTTGTATTGTTTCAGGAATGCATCCGCTAGGTCTTTGAAGGATCGAATGTGGGCCCGCTCGAGGTGTATGTACCAATTTGAAGCTGCCCCAGTCAAACTATCTTGGAAGAAATGAATCAATAGCTTATCATTCTGGGCATGTGATGCCATCTTCCTGACGTACATGGTTAAGTGGCTTTTTGGACAAGTGGTTCCTATGTATTTGTCAAAATATGGCACTTTGAATTTTGGAGGTATTACGACATTGGGCACTAGACAGAGTTCAGAGGCATCCCGAAGACCATGACTGTTTGCCCCTTCAATAGTTCGCAGTCTTTCCTCTAGAACCTCCAGCCTTTCTATGGATTGAGGATTCTCACACGACTGATTCACAGGAACATACTGTGGGGAAGCGAAGCCCCGTGCCACTTGGATCCCATTGGCACCGATGTGGAAGGTGAATGGTGAAGTGTTTGGGTTAACAGAATGCACCATAGAATTGGTGGGGATCTGTGTCTGGGTTGTGTTTTGTGAGTTTGGATTGCCGTTTGTTGGTCCAGGAGCGACTGGCGGCACAAATCCTTGAGGAAGACCATATGGGGGATTGCTTGGGTCAAATGAAGGACGATTTTGATTGCTTGGGTAGCCAGTGAAAGACATCACGACCCCTTGTTGGCTGTTCTCATGAGTGAGAAGAGGTATGGCCGGCTGCTCTTCAGTTGAGGCTGAAGGGCTCTCATTCGTGTTCTTTTCCTTATGCATGACTTGCAACATTACCATCATTTGGGTCATCTTCTCTTTGAGTTGACTCCAATCTTCTATGAACTTCTGCGTTTGCTCTTCCTCATCCATGATTTTGGCTTGTGATCAAGTCCAATAAGGGTGCCACAGAGCAATTATTCAAAAAGTCACTGTGAAGTTGGGGAAAAGGGATTAAATCCTTATTTGTGAAAGTTTACTGAAGATAACCTTTTGAGATGCATGAAAAAGATTTTTCTTGACCCAAGAAGGTGTTAATGCACGGGTTGCATGGAAAAGATTTACTTTTTTTTTATATACTTACCCAAATTTTAATACATGAGATGCATGAAGGAACTTCTATCAAAACAGTGATACATGAAATGAGTTTCTTATTTTTTTTATTTTTTTTTAGAAGAATCATTTTTTATAAATGCATGAGATAAATGAATTTATTTTCTTTGTTTGGAGACAAATGAGAATTCTTTGTTTAGAGACAAATGAAGGGAAAAAAAAGTTCTTTTTTTTCTTTTTTGAATGCATGAAATGGTTTTTTTTGTTTTTTGTTTTTTTTAAAAAAAAATGGGTCGTTTCCTACTTTGAAAATTGAAATGGATGTATGAATATGAAGGGAAAGGTAGAGAATAATCATGCCCCCTTTTGTGTCTTAAGACGGTTAAAACTTAGGGTCGGACACAGCTGAAGTCATAACTCTAATTGGTTGGCCCCTAAGTTTGCTCTATCAGTGAAAATTGGGTAGGTTCTAGACTTCTAAAATCCATGGTCCCCAGATTGCCCCTATCTCGAAAGATAAGGATCCGACTCATGAGTCTAGCCACAAGTAGGGATAAACCCTCTCAATATGACCATCCCATGATATCGGGTACAACCTGAGTGGTGAATCGACAAATATCAGGGGGGTACAAGACCTCTTCAATGACAATGTCGACACACCGCCTAATCCTTAAGCTTCCACAAGCTCGGGTATAGAGCTAAAAGTGTGTGAAATAAGTGTGAGTGATGTGTGTGCTGGGAGCATACAAACCTGCTCCAAACCTATTAAAATGAAAACTACATCACACATGCAAAAAAGAACAGCCAACAACATAATAATTCTCTACCCTAGGGTTGCAAGAATATACACAGGCATATATTAAAGCATATAACAATTTACAAAACAAATAAAACAAAGAGGGGTAAAACTAATATTTTCAAAGTTATTAAAAGAAGTTGCACAACCAACTATGATAGGCCTGACTCTCTAAAGTCCCCAGTGGAGTCGCCAGCTGTCGCGACCGTCCCGTCCGGGAGCCGCGAAAAGAAGGATGAAAACAGAGGAGTCGCCACCAATATTTTATTTGGGAAAAACATTGGGAAAACCATTTATTTTAAGGAAAACTGGTCTAAAAAAGAGAGAGATGAGTCCGGGAGTCGGTTACGAGTAGGGAAGGTATTAACACCCTACGTCGCCCGTTTAAAAACGGTACCTCAAGTTAATTGTGCAAAAATCATTTTAATAACCTCTTAAATATTTATTTTACCCCAAAAATTATTTACAAGAAAGAATTATTCTTTTATTTTTAATATTTTAAATCTTTTATTAATTTTTTTACGTTTTTTAAAATTATTGTTTTTATAAAAACTAAACGAGGTTGAACATGACACATGAGTCCACAGGGCAACCTCAAATCTAAGGGACTGAACATGGCACCGTGTCCATAGAGCATCCCTAAAAATAGAAAATTTTAAATATTTTTGATTAATTATTTTAACATAAAAAGGGATATAAAAAGGGGAAAATTTAGTTTTGGCCCGACAAGATGATTTATCTTGCTCCTACGTATTCCCGGTTGCGATGGGAAACTCAAAGCCACGTAGTTCTTTTGAAAAGATTTGATTGGTTGGTTGATTTTAATTTTGATAAGGATTGGGATTTGAAAAGATTTTCATTAATAAACAAAGGGGAAATTGTTTTTCATTTTTTTATTTTTTTTATCTTTTGAAAAAAAGGATTTTTTTTAGATGCAGATTACTCTTTTTTAATTTTTATTCTTGGCCCAACAAGCATAGAAAAAGACTCATTAAAATCACATTATTCTTGGCCCAACAAACATAGGAAAAGACTCATTAAAATCACACAAGCAAACACACTCATGGAATGAGAAACCCAACTAAATAAAGCCCAAACAGATAAACCAAAATAATAATAAATTAAAAAAAAGCAAGAAAAGAATCAAACTCAGAAGATTTTAGCTTCTGAGTTCTCACAATACCCACAAGCAAGCAGAGGGGCGAATATGGCTGGATTGGGAGGACGGCGAGGCAGGGGACACGGCGGCGGTGACGGTTCTGCACACGGTGGGGACGCACACCTCCTCTGCAGCGTCGGTGAGCAACGGCTCCGGGCGACGGCGAAGCCATGGACGTGCGAGGCAGCGGCGCGCTCGCTCGCGGTTCCTCCTTGCGTTGAGCGGCGGCGAACCGGCGAGCCCTCAATTGGTGGCGGACGCGGGGGGACTGGGACAGATCTGGTTCGTGGGTCCAAAGAAGAAGAGGATATGGTGGTGGTGGCTTGGCGGGGGGGAGAGCTCGTGGTGGCAGATCCGGCTCTGTATGCGGCGGATCTGGTGAAGCCGTGGTGCTGGAGCAGCTCCGTTCGCAGTGGCGTGGCGAACCAGAAACACGGCGGAGGTCGCGGTGGTCTTCGCGGATCTGGAGGTGGCGCGGCTGTTATGGGAGGAGGAAGAAGGAGATTATGGTGGTTTCTGTTGTTGCCGTCGTGGAGGGAGAATCTGCAGAGCTTGGAGGAGGTGAGGAGAAGGGATGAAGTTCTGTTCTGTTATTTTTTGTTTTATATTGATGAAAGTGGAAGAGATAAGGAGAGGTTGTGTTCTTTTTTTTTGGAAAAGATGATGGCTGAGGTGAAGTTTTGTGAGTTGTTGAGATTGAGGGAAATGTTGTTATTGGTATGGTGGCTATGGAGATGAGGAATGATGTGAGGTGAGAAGGATGAAGATGAAGTTAAGATGAAGGAAAGAAGGAGGAAGAAGGGTTGAAGAAGGAAGAAGGAGATGGGTTTATGGTGAAGGAGGAAGAAGGGATTGAGAGGTGTTGTGTGGGGCTTTTTCTGTTTTTTTTTTGTAGGAAGAAAGAGATGAGTTTTTTTGCTTGTTGAAAGATGATTTAGAAGCTGAAAATTTTTGGTTGATGATGGTAGTATGGTGGAATGCTGCCATGGTGTGTTGAAGGTGATAGAAGGTTGATGATGGAAATGCTTAAAGAGGAATGATGGTCGAATGGAGAAGGGAATGGCAGTACTGTGGGGAGGATCTCCAATTTTTCTGATGTTCTTTTCTATGCCTCCCCCCCCCCCCCCCTTTTTTTTTGCTATGTTTGCTGAATTTATGCACCATTTGGAGGAGAAGATGACAAAACAATTCTGATTATGCCAGCTGTGATGGAAAGGGACTCCACTAGTGGAGTGTTGCAGTGATCAAAATATGTTTCAATCTTTTTCCAAACTCCACTTTTGTGTTTCATTTCACTGATCTAGGCAAGAGTGCTTTTCCAAGTTCTGGAAATTGCCCAAAAATAGAGGCTAATAGCCTTGAGCCTTGTGAGAGCTACACTTGAGTGATTCAGTGAAGAAAACATGTTTTCCAAAAGATTTTTTCAAATTTTTTTTATTTTTTTATTTTTTATTTATTTATTTAAAAATCTCTTCACTTGGGCTTGGACTCAAAACAACTTGTAACAAAAACAAATTGGGCCAATAACATAACCAATTTTTTAGAGAATTTTTATACATTTTCTCTTTTTTTTTTTATTTTCAAATTATTAATTAAAAGGAAAATACCCGGACAAAATTAGGTGTTCACACTATCTTTATATAGCATTTTGGGCGTGAGTTTGAAAACGGTGGACAGAACAATTCTCTCCTTCTACTTGAATATTATTTCATCTTCTTTGTTTTTCTGGGTTTTGGTCTTTGTTCTTCTGGACATTGTTTGTGAGGCTCCAACGTGTTTCTGGTCTTGAGTGCACGGGTCCGACACGTCGCTGTGTAAACCTTAGGGAGTAAACCGGATATCGAGTTGCACCAGAGGTCCGCCGGAATTTGCTTTCAGGGTAGTGGTTATTGCCACGGCACAGCTTTCCTTCTCAATCTTTCTAACAATCTGAAAGCAAGTTTCTTAGTGCCGTTCCAATGGCGCTAATGCTCAACAAAAATGCTTTGCCTGGTATCTCAAAGATGGAACCACTTGACGGAACCAACTACAAGCGGTGGTCACAAAGGTTACTTATTTTCTTTGAGCAACTCGAGGTTGACTACGTTCTGTTCAACGATGCAACAACAATTCCTTCTGAGGGAGACCAGGAGGCTATCAAAACCACAACCAAAGCAGCTGAGAACTTTGGAAAACACAACAAGCTGGTTCGTGGTCATCTCCTCAATCATATGCCAAATAATCTCTTTGATATCTTTGTATCAAACAAATCTGCTAAGTCCATTTGGGAGACACTTGAAAAGAAGTATGGTGCTGATGATACCGGTAATCGTAAGTATGTCACTAGTAAATGGTTGCAATTCGAAATGGTCGACAACAAACCAATCATGGAGCAAGTGCACGAGTATGAGAACTTGGTTGCTGACGTCCTAAATGAAGGCATGAAGATGTGTGACATACTGCAAGCAAATGTTCTGCTCGAGAAATTTCCCCCTTCCTGGAATGAATTCAGAAATCATCTAAAACATAAGAAGAAGGACTTCACATTACAAGAACTCATTAGCTACATAAGGACCGAAGAAGCAAACCGTTTCAAGGATAGGTATCTCTCTGGCCCCTCTAATAATTTATCTAGTGCTAATATTGTTGAATCTGCTGCCACCTTTGTTAGGGAAAATTTTCAAAGAAATACAGGAAATAAAATTGTGCAAAACAAGTACAAGAAACAGGACAACAAACCCAATGGTAAAGTCCAGAAAACCAAGATAGCATGCTACATATGCGGAAAAATGGACACAAAGCATACCAGTGTCATTTTCGTAAGAATGAGCCTAATAATAGTTAAAAAGGACAGACATCTGGCAATCAGCCAAAATCAAAACCACAAGCAAACATGGCTGAGGATGAGGAAATCATTGTTGCTGTGGTAGAAGCAAATTTGGTCAACAACGTAGCTGATTGGATATTGGACACAGGAGCCACAAGACATATTTGTTCAAACAAGGGGCTATTTCGAGAATTCAAGGAGAATACTGAAGAAGCTACATTATACATGGAAAACTCTACATCTGCTGAAGTGCATGGTAAAGGAAAAATTACTCTCAAGCTCACTTCTGGTAAAACTCTGGCTTTGAATAATGTTTTGTATGTTCCTGAAATGCGTAGGAATTTAGTGTCTGGGGCTTTACTTAACAAGGCTGGCTTGAAAATAGTGCTTGATTCTGATAAAGTTGTAATAACTAAGAATGTAGAATTTGTGGGTAAGGGGTATCTATCTGGTGGTTTGTTTATTCTAAACACTGTTGAAATAAACGATAATACTTCTAGTTCTGCTTACATGGTTGAGTCTCTTGATCTTTGGCATTGATGACTAGGACATGTTAATAGAGCTTCTATTAAACATTTGCGTAATATGGATTTGCTGCCTTCTATAAAGAAAGAGTTCATATCTAAATGTCCTGTTTGCGTAGAAGCCAAACATGCAAAACCACCCTTTAAATCTGTAATTTTTAGAGAAACTGAGCTACTTAAATTAGTGCATTCTGGTTTAGCTGATTTTAAAAATACAGCAAGCAGAGGAGGAAAAAAAATATTATATCACTTTCATAAATGATCATTCCCGATACACTAAAGTTTATCTTTTGAGAACCAAAGATGAAGTTGAAATTATGTTTCTCAAATACAAGGCCGAGGTAGAAAATCAGTTAAATTAGAAAATAAAATGGCCAAGATCTGATAAAGGTGGTGAATACAACACCACTAGCCTTAAAGATTTTTGTGAAAAGAATGGCATAATACATGAATTTACTGCACCCTATACACCACAACAAAATGGGATAGCTGAAAGGAAAAATAGGACACTTAAGGATATGATGAATGCTATGATGATTAATTATGGTATGGCTGACTATATGTGGGGGGAAGCTATATTAACTGCATGCTATATCCTAAACAAGACCCCTCATAAGAAATTAGATAAGACACCCTATGAATTATGGAAAGGTCATCCACCAAACCTAAATTACTTAAAAGTGTGGGGGTGTTTGGCTAAATTAGGACTACCAGATTTTAAAAGAATAAACATAGGTCCTAAAATGGTTGATGCTGCATTTATTGGTTATGCCCAAGATAGTGCTGCTTATAGATTCATGAGCCTAAATGATAATTCTATATTAGAATCTAGAGATGCTGAATTTTTTGAGCATGTTTTTCCTATGAAGAAATTGAATTATGTAAATGATGTTGCTATTTCTGGTTCTATTTCTGTGGTTCCTAAACGTGTGCAAAATGTTGAAACCAGTGAACGAAGAAGAAGTAAAAGGATTAGAACAAAAACAAACTTTGGTCCAGATTTTACAACATAATTTTTAGTAGAAATAGATGATGTTGATAAAATAAATGACGAAATAATTTTTGCTTATATGTTAGAAGAGGATCCCAAGACTTATGAGGAAGCAATAAAATCAATAGACTCTAATGTTTGGAAAGAAGCAATTATAAGTGAACTGGATTCCATAACAAGCAATCACACATGGGAACTAGTGGATTTTCCTAAAGGTAGTAAATCCATAGGTAGTAAGTGGATTTTTAAAAGGAAATATAGGCCTGATGGATCAATAGAAAAATCCAAGGCTAGAATTGTCATTAAGGGGTTTACTCAAAAAAAGGGTGCAGATTTTGTTGATACTTATTCACCTGGAACCAAAATTGCTACCGTGCGTGCTTTAATAGCTTTGGCAGCAATCCATAACTTGGTTATACACCAAATGGATGTAAAGACGGCTTTTCTAATTGGTGATTTAAAAGAAGAAATATACATGAAGCAACCAGAAGGCTTCATTGTGCCAGGACAGGAACACAAGGTATGCAAACTTAGAAAATCTTTGTATGGCTTAAAACAAGGACCTAAGCAATGGTATGAAAAGTTTAATAACACATTGGTGGACTATGGTTTCATAGTAAACACTTCGGATTCTTGTGTGTATACCAAAACGATAAATTTCGATTGCATTATTATATGTTTATATGTGGATGACATGTTAATATTTGGAACCTTTTTGAAAGTTGTAATTGAAATTAAAGAGTTTTTAAGTTCCAAATTTGAAATGAAAGACTTAGGAGAAGCTAATGTGATTTTGGGTATTAAAATACGGAAAACTGAAAACGGTTTCTCTCTAAGTCAAGCTCATTATGCTGAAAAGATTTTAAGAAAATTCCATAGTTTTGAAGTTGTACCTGCTAGAACACCATATGATTCTAGTATTCATCTTAAGAAAAATGGTGGAACCAGTGTCTCTCAATCTGAGTATGCCAAAATAATTGGCAGTGTTATGTATCTTATGAATTATACTAGACCTGACATTGCTTATGCTGTAAGTAGATTGAGTAGATACACACATAACCCCAATAATGAACATTGGAATGCCCTTTTGCGTCTGCTAAAGTATCTAAAAGGTACTATGGATTGGAGTTTACATTTTGCTAAATTTCCAGCTGCCGTAAAAGGATTTTGTGATGCAAATTGGGTCTCAGATAACGATGAGGTAAGTTCCACTAGCGGGTATGTGTATCTCTTGGAAATCAACAAAGCAAACATGTATAGTAAGGTCTACGATGGAATCAGAATTCATAGCTCTTGAACTTGCAGGTCAAGAAGCAGAGTGGTTGAGAGGCCTAATGGCTGATATACCATTGTGGGGGAGACCTATACCTATATCTCTACATTGTGATTCACAAGCTGCAATTGGTGTGGCTAATAATAATGCTTATAATGGTAAGAGAAGGCACATACGCATGAGACATAGTATTGTTAGACACCTAATTAAAAAAGGTGATATCTCACTTGAGTATGTGAAAAGAGAAAAATCTTGCAGATCCTTTTACAAAAGGATTACCCAGGAAAATTGTCCTGGATACGTCGAGGGGGATGGGTTTAAAGCCTTGAGTGGAGGAAAATATGGTGGACACCCAATTAGTGGTCAAACGAAGCTATATAAATACTCCTATGCACTATACTACTCATCCCTATGGCATGCGATAGTGCTTAATGTGAGGTTGAGCCATGAGCTCTTAATAGATACATAGCCCTTGATATGGGTGGTGCTATAGAGATGCACTTGATGTATTTACCTACGTGAGTGTGAAGGCAAAGGCCACCTTCCATAAAAGACTTAGGCAATCTTTCTAGAGCACTCATGAGCAACCCAAGGTGAATATATATATAAGGCTTAAATTATTGTGTAAAGATTTAAATGCGGAGCTATCACAATTTTAAAGGTAAAAATGTGTGTTGTAGGGGTCTCATCTTAAATCCATTAAGTTCAAGATTTATTCACTTATTGGACATAGGGTGTTGCCTCACCTCACTACATGTTAATTAAATCCTCAGGACATTAACACTTAAGCACAAAACCTTTCCTCGTCCAAAATCTGTTTTTATTGCTTGCCATTAGTGGGGGATTGTAAAGTTAATGGCATTCAATAACCTTTTTTATATTCATTTATTTCAAATCAATTTGATACATTTTCTTTTTCATCATTATTATTGATTTTAAAGAGATTGCACCCTTACCTTTTTTTTTCTGTTACAATCCATTCACATTGAATTGGTTTTATTGCATTTGATTCCAAAATTAAAAGTTTTTAATTTTAATTTTGAAACTAACCATGCTATCTTTATATAGCATTTTGGGCATGAGTTTGAAAACGGAGGACAGAACAATTCTCTCCTTCTACTTGAATTTTGGTCTTTGTTCTTCTGGACATTGTTTGTGAGGCTCCAACGTGTTTCTGGCCTCGAGTGCACGGGTCCGACATTATCAAGCAAAAAAAAAAAAAAAAGAGAAGTGCAATTTCGGAAGTCTGACCTATGAGAGGCATGCTTGTCGTCTGCTAGCATCACCGTCACGAATGGCCCCATCAAGCTATGTTTCCAGAAGAAAATTGAACTTTTTTTTTTTAATTTCTACATCAGCAAACAAAAAGACAAAGCAAAAGGGAGGTAACCAGAATAAAAAGCAAGTTCGAGACCCTTCTCCTGAAACTTGTTCCCGTAGCGTCCGCGCGAAGCACATCCTCGACCTCCGACAACGGTAAGTTGAGAAAAAGGCAAGGTGAGTCCCCTGATGCTCCATCTTGGCCAACAGTATCTGAAACAAAGAAAAGGAATGAGAGGTGTGAAAGCAAAACTGAAAAAATAGAGAGATGAAGATTTAAGATGAAAATAAGAAGGAAGGAAGAGATAGGAAATTTGAAATCGTGTATATTAATAGCCCAAAATAATTTTCTATAAAAACCTTTATGATATTTAAATTAAATAATCGAGTTATAAGATTTTTCACAATAAAAAAAATAAGTGTAAAAGATTCTCGTATATTCAAAATAATTAAATAAAGTACCAGTGTTAAATAAACTATTATATCCAAATAAAATAGAGACTCATAAGTATTAATTAGTGAAAACCACATAACTCTTTACAATGGTTTTTTCCTCAAAACACGGACGTCTAATAAACCCAAAAGAAATAAATAAATAAAAATAAACTTGAGCTAATATCTTCAAGACTTTCTCAAGACGTTGCATCATCTATCTCAACACCTGTACACTCTGAAAGACAACACCGCTAATGAGATTTATAATCCTAGTAAGTAAACACAGTTCTAAAAGTTTTTCGAAAAGACGTGGCTTTTAGCCGGCGCGGTAACCGGAAGAACAACCATGGTACCCGCTAATTTTCTAAAATAAGGTTCATAAAAAATATATTTAATTACAACAATCATATAACGACAACATAATCAAATATCATATATTAATTAAACAAAGTAATCACACATCACACAATAACACAATCCTCAAATGGCTCGGAAACCCCACTCTGTGTTGGTTTCTTGCCCAGCTCGGTGACTCGAGAACCTCATTAAATTGGTTCCTTGCCCCTTGTCTGCGGTGACTCGAGAACCTCGTTCTAGAATTGATTCCTTGCCACCCTCTTTATAGTGACCCGAGAACCTCGTTCTAGAATTGATTCCTTGCCCCATGGTGACTCGGGGATCTCATTTTAGAATTGACTCCTTGCCCCTATGGTGACCCGAGAACCTCGTAATTAAATTGGTTCCTTGCCTCCCATTAACGATGACCCGAGAGCCTCGTTCATAAAATGGATTCCTTGCCCCATATCTTATTTTTTGACATTCCATTAAATGACGATGTTACAAGCCAATGCCCCATTCTTAGGCGGCATATCAACAAATCCCACACATCATGCATATACTCATTCATCCATATTCCGAAGCATAAAACCATCAATCACAATTGACAAACTTTTTAAAGCATATAAGCACTACAATTCCATATCATCATATAAATAACTCATAAATATGAAAATAACCTCAATACATAACATCATGTCACATGCTTTATTATTCATCAAGTTCATATCAAAACAATACTAAGGCATCACATATCACAAAAAGCATATCAAACAATAATATCACTCAACATGTGAATATTCACTCTCATAATAATTAATAACCAATAAAACAACAAATTTATTTTGAAGACAAAACCCTAAATAATTACTCTTAATTTCATAATCAAACACCCTTTAAAATTATATATCATGGAAATTTAAGAAAATGGGTGTTTACTTACTTCTCGTAGACCTCCATAAAACTCTAAAATTTGACCAAGACTCGTCAAGGACTCTTCTTTTATTTTATTTTCTTCTTGTTGCGCTAAAGCTGATGGTTTCCAACTTTCTTCCTTCACATTACTGGTCTTGCCACAACTATTCAAAGTATTTCTCGGAGCATCAAATTTTAACACGCTATGCGCAATTGGCACCCAAAATTTTGTAAAACTATTATCTCTATTTTTTTTTTAAAGTTTGTTGTGCGGCGCTCCCTTCCTGAACTCCTCCTTTTATACAAGGCAAGTAGGTTTTATTTTTGAACTAAAAATCATCCCTTGTCAATGTGTAGGCCCAGCTTTATTTTGACAATTAGAAAAACAATATAATTGTTGTTTCATCCTGTACATCAATCATGTAAATGAAAATTGTTTCACTCATTCACAACCATTACTAAACTCGGGAGACCCTCTCAATATATGTTTTCTTTTACTTTTTATTTATCCTAAGAATTCTCATTCACACTGCAACTCCAAGAGTTGCATTTGGCATAATGCCACATTTTACAAAGAGTAATAATGATAAATATTATGTGGCCATTATGTTTTTGTTTGTTTTTGGTTTATCATTAGCTAAAGATAAATGCTAGTCTTTTATTTATATATATATATATTGAAAGATAAAAGCTAGTCTGTATGTGATTTCATGCTTTCCTATTTTTTTTCCTTTAATCTATTTTATAATATAAAGAAAACCATTATAATAAATTTTTATTGTATCGCTTTTCTATACTAAACCTCATATTAACTTAATCTTTTATTAAAAAGACTACTTTGAAATTTTAGGATGTTACATGGAAGCCAGAGAAGCCACCGACGAGAGCGGTGGAGTTGTGCAGAGAAGACTCTTCTCAAACGAAAAAATGAGAGCAATCAAAGAAAAACAACAAAAATGAGAGAGGGGGTAGATATGAAGATTTAAATTGAAGATATGCTTCAGCTTTCCCTCAAATGACACAACCTTGGTTGGTGGGATTCAAATTTCAATTTGAAAAATGAAAAGTGCGGTTGGAAACTGAAATTTAAAATTTGAAAAATGGCGCTTGAACTATGTTGGGTGTTTTGACCGAAAATTTCCATAATTGTGTAGTTTCAAGTGAAGAGTATTGTGAAAGTCACCCACTGTATGTTTGACACGTGTCAAAACTTCCTCCAACGGTGATTGGCAATTGTATATAATATAGATATAGATATAGATTTCATTGAACAATATTAAAACTATATTTATGGTATTACATAATTATAATACCGGATTTATAGTTCCGGGAACATCTAAAATACAACGCCCCTTTCTCTGCATCATAAAGGAGGGTATTTTGGGATATTTATTTTTCCTAAAAAAAAATTGTGATGTAAAAAGCAACACGCAAGAATCAAACCCAATTGTGCCAATTTGTTTTTGGGCTAATCCAGCCCAAATTACATGGTATAATTAGAATTTTTTGGGGAGACGGACTTGAATGCTCCTTTATCAGCAGTCCACAGTTGGTACTTGTTACCTAGTTTATATATTTTGAAAGAGCAGCAACATTTTTGTTTTTTAATAAAAGTTTAGATGAGTTGGATGGAGGCCTTACGGCTCAAAGAACACTTATAAAGATACTTATAGATTATTCATAAAAAAGTTCTCAAATCAATATCGGGATTCAAACTCACATTCTTACGTTCTTATAGAATATAGTCATATTTTTATCAACCGGATCAACTTTCTTTGGTAAATAGCAGCAACAAATGACTTATCAGTATCACTCTTTGAACTTCCAGAATTACAGACTTGGTTTCTGGCCACACATCAACAACACCAATATAATTCAAATGCATTTCTGATAGACCTCCATAACATATAACAAACAATACCTTAATGTAGTGTAAGAGTTATGAACTTACACTGGCGATTGAATCTCACATCATTCATCTGGTGTCATACACTGAATTTCCAACTCTATCAAATAATGTCTGTGAAATGATTTAAAAATAGTCCACGTGACATGAACTAACAATTCATGCAGGAAGAAGCCCAACAAACCATTGAAAAATAAATTTAAATATTGATGGTACAACAACAAAACGCGCTTTCTGCCCACAAGTGTTTTAAGAAATGGTTGTACATGTTAGCAAAGTATCTTTTTAACAAGTCTGATTGGATCTAGAGCTTAATGTTATAAATTATTTGCTACTGATATTTTGGTGCATTGCAATTGATTTGAAGTCAGTGTCTTCAAGGAAGGTACTGCCTACTGGGATTGAGACCTAACCAAGCAAGTGGCCTTATTATTGTCTACACTTTTCTCTTTTCTATCAGTTATTTTGATTCTGTTATTTAAAAAAATATATAATATTATGTGGGCGAATAAAAAAAATTGTAATTAGTTTATAAATAATTTCAGGAGGACTTGAAAGTAAAACAATATTGACTATAGGAGCACAATATGCAAGAGGAGCTTCACACTCATTTTACATCTAACTAGAGAATTAATCCATCTATATGGGAGGTTTTCTACTGATTCGTTTATTGAACTTTACTATATACAAAACTTTTTTTTTTTTTTTTTAGCAATACTATATACAAAACTTATCTCCATCAAAGAGATATATGTCATCAACTAAGAAGAACAATTAAACATATACTCAAATTTGTAAAGGTGGTGATGGAAAAGTACTGTCCACTAGGTGGGGAACATGGCCACGAAATAAGCCTCGGGAAAGGGCAATTTCTTGATGGCCAATTAGATTTAAGTATCTCTTACAACGGGCATCTGCTATATATGTCCTTTTTAAGCAATGATATCCCAGGAAAGTCATACATTGCTCAGATTCATTAGGATCATGGCTTAATTAATTTTCTCAATGCTATAGTAGTTAATTAATAGCAAAAGGCTGAACAGATCATAATTAAAATATACCTTGTTAATTTCATGTCTTGATCAATGAAGACCAGAGAGTGTGGAGTGTTAAGGACTAGGACAAAATTTGTAATACATCTAATATCTAATATATACATAATGCATAACCCCTCCCCTTAATGCACTCATTTTATATGCCAGCTGCCATAGAATTCTATAATGCCAATTAGTTGCATACAATTATTATTATTATTATTATTATTTAAGTGATAATTGCATTGCACCATATAATGGCACTTGAGTGATTTACAATTGAAACAAGGGTGTAATATCATTGATCTAACTATAAAAGAGGTGCCACATTAAGTTTAACCATTGTACCAAATTATTGCAGTTTCTTCCTATAGTGCAGTTATTGCCTTTCGATATTATTTTGTCAAACCCATAGACAGAGAGAAAAAAAAGTAGTGATCTTAAGTTATAACATTTTGTTGTTGGTTCATTGGATCAAATGGGAATAACAGAAGCATGCTCCAGAATGATCTGGGATTTTTTACATGCGTTCAAATGCTCACCACCAAGCTCATTGCCTCACCTTGATCACAATCATCATCCTACCTGCAAGCCCCAGAATTTGATCAAACTTGAGGACAAGATGGTTCGCGCTCTTGTTACTGTCTTTGGCATGCAAACCAATGGAAGAATCAAGAAGGAAAATGCTAGGCAGGTGGTGGAGAAGCTTGGTTTGATGTATGGTTCCAAGGAGGACAAGCCTTCTAGATTTGAGCTAACTGGTGAGGGTGATGATGAAGTGCCTGTAGAAGAGGTGCTTGGTGAGTTGGAGGACATGTCGAAGCGCAGCGAGTTATTACATGAAGCCTTCAAAATCTTTGATGAGGATGGAGATGGATACATAGATGCAATGGAGTTGAAGAGGGTGCTTGATTGCTTGGGTTTGGACAAGGGTTGGGATATAAATACAATTGAAAAGATGGTGAAGGCTGTAGATTTGAACTTTGATGGCAAGGTTGATTTCAGTGAGTTTGAATTGATGATGATGGGGTAGCAGTTTATTCATTGATTTTAGGAATAATTATTACATTAATTCCAGCATTCTTGGATGAAAATTTGAAGATTGTTCTATATTGTAACATTTGTTCCCTTCATTCTTGCATTGCAAGTTTGCAGGCAAATCCCATTTAGTCTGTTCATCATGAATTCACACATTTTAGTTTGTCCTACTATACACACAAAATTGAAAATCTCAGCTCTCAAGTAGTTGTTTTTACCATTTCATGGTTATCAAAGGTTGAAAAAAAAAATTAAGCAGTAACATAATTCAATTGCTTGGAAGCATATAAATGTGTAAGAATCAGAGACCATCTGTTATCTGCAAGAGTCATATTGCAACAGGTCGTAGACCAGTTGATGTGAAGAAAGGAGAAAAAAATAAAATCTTATAGAAATGGCTATCTATACAGATCATTCAAGTGCTTCCCCAATTAATTGTCAGAATATAACTAATATCTTTACTTATTTCTTTTGAATTTGATCAAAAATATGTATATTTCTTTCATTTTAGAAATTACGGTGGCTTTAATTTAACAAATTTTGCTTGTAAATAGCACTATAGCTTTCTATACAAATGAAAATATAAGAATAAGATTGATGAAGTTTTGAAACAAGAAATAAGAAGGTATGAGTATAATTTAGATAAACGTTATGGATGTTGACATAATTTATTCATATAATAATAATATACAATGAATCTTCCTTTGACATAATCTGGTGAAATGTTAAGTTACTCTACACTAGTGTGATAATTCCTGCCAGGTGTTTGGCACATAAATAGGTGTAATAAGATCTAAAGCAATAAACAATAAATGAAAATGAAGCAAAGAATGATAGCAAGGAGCTGTCAGCATGCCATTTGTTTAGTACTCTTAGCATTGACTCCGGGAACCTGAGGCAGAGCAATTGAACTATGTTTTTTTTTTTTTAATAAGCATTGAACTAAGTTTTCATTTGCATCATGTTTCTCCAGCCGAACATATATCTTTGGGACCATTTAAGTGCGATGATTTTTAGCTTTTCATGGAGTTTTGGAGTAATAAGTACATTACAAATATTTGTATTTAGCTACAAATTTATGTTTCTACATGAGTGTATAATCATAGAGTTAGCCTTCCACATTTGGAAACTACAGCTAATTAAGAAGCCATGTTTAAGGTTTGTATATCCCGTCCTGAAAATTAATTAAAAAACCAAATCAGAATAAGATTTGGTTTATATTGGATGATATGGCAAAGTGAGATAGTTTTCTTACAAATGACAATTAGAAATTTAGAAATGGACACAACAATCAAGTCCTTTTATACACAACGAAATACTAGAGAAGACACTATTTTAATGGACATAATTAAAGAGGAACAACCGAAGACAATAATATAACCTGCTAATCTAAGTAGACAAGACGTACAATATAAAGTTGGATCTAACTGGTTGCTACAAAGTGTCTAGTGAAGTGAAACCCTTACTGCCACATAGTCACAGAGCTCACAGCATCGCTTAGGACTCCACTGTTGACATTGTTGTAAGTTACATCCAAGTTTCCAAGCCCAAGAGCTGAATTCTGTCCACCAACTGTGATACCACCATATGAGGTATCATTTCCATTGACAGTGATGGTTGGTGAGACATGGGTCATGCGGCGCAGACCAGTCGTGTTGTTGAGTTGTGGTGGTGTGCTCAATTGACATTGAGTCTGAAGAAGAGGGTTGTTTAAGGTGAAAGAGCTTCGAGTGACCATATCTTCAGCTAACTTCACCTAAAAGTAAATTCAAATTTGTCATATATATTTAGGGTGTGTTTGGATATACCAAGCGCTTATGTAATAAGTTTTTCTCAAGTAAGCTAAAAACAACTTATTTTCATAAGCTTCTTTGACAAGCTTATGGAAATAAGATAAAAGGAGCTTATGGAAAGATCATTCACTGTATTAATAAACTATTTACTTAAGTTTGTTATCACAAGTTGTTTTCATAAGCTCTATATAGTGTGTGCGCCCTTGACTCTTGAGTATATATTTATGGAAATAAGGGTAACCAAGGGCCTAATTTTTTAACTGTACTTGAACCAAATAGCTTATCTTAATTCTTAGGACATAGGATCACTTCTCACAGTTGAACTTCTGTTTTGAGATAGTTTCTATCTACCTGAATTAAAATTAAGCTACCTTTGTTCCTGGTTACAACTTCATTTCTCTTATTTTCCCAAGTTGTTATTTGTTTTTCTTCTGTTACCACTCATCCATTTTCGAATCTAAATAAAACAAAATGTAACTGTCTGCAACATGATAGTAATATCATGTTAGCTAGAACAATATCTCTAAAAGACCCTCATACCTTAGCTCTCAAAGCTTCTACATCCGACTTCAGCACTCGGTTATTCGTATCAGCATCACGAAACTGTTGACTTGTATCTGTGAACTGCTTGTATAGGGCTGCATTTTCCAGTTTCAGTTTTTCAACCTGATAAAGCAAAAATCAAAGGAAAAGAAAATTATTGCTTCTTCTGCATGCCATATTATTCTCGTATTAAATCTGCTCTTTAGCATTTTCATTAGAATTCTGATATCTGAACACTCATGATCCGATGCCCAATTAGCATCTTAGTCACATCTACAGTTCTACACACATTCATTCCAGCTTTGCATATGCAATACCATAGTATTCAATGAAACTGACATTGGGCATAGTGTCCTGGGCAAGTGTTGTATTTGGAGTGTCCAAATTTTTTTTTTTTAATTTTTCATTAACAGTGATTAGGATATCTTAGCTCTAAGAATTCTAATATTAACATTGTTATATATCATTCCTTTTTACTTTTAAGCCTAACAGTCCACTGAAGAATCAAGCTTTGGCTTCTTCCAACAAAGACTTGTCAAATACCCTTTCTGTACTCCCAAAACTTTGAGGAATGTTGTTTGAACACAAAATACGGTGCTCATTTTGTTTTTTATGTATTTTCGAAATGCGTGTATACAAAGATGATAAAAAATAAGTTAGAAATAGAAACAAGCACATACGATGTCTTAAATTTGTGTTCAAATAACACAACTCAAACTTTAGTTACCTGCAACTCAAGGTCAGCCAAATGAGCTTGCTTTCTTCTTCTTGACCTCCGAGCAGACTCGCGATTAGAAACCTTCCTGAAACCATGGTATCATGTTAACTTTCAAGGTAAGGATCAAACCATGTATGAGTTTTATACCCTATTTTGATTTTCTAGTGTTTTGATTTGACATACCTTCTAAGGCGCTTCATATAAACAGGATTTGTGCTCTGTTCACAAGGACCTGCTTCATCATCTTCATCAGACGGGTCAGAGGAACCACTTGTAGCTCCTTTGGTTTGATTCTCTCTGCCGTTTGGTTTGTTAGCTGAAACTGGGCTGCCAACTGGCCAGTTTGCAATTCAATCCAAAATGTTAAACTACATAAACTACGTTTTTGTGAGTTATATATCTTCTGTGATCCTATGCAAAAATAAAGAACTAATAATAATATGCCAAAATGAAGGGAATTTGACATGCAAGAAATAATTATAATCATTTACCAGTGCCACAATTCGATGCTTGAGAATCAATAGTAGCAGAAATGGTTGAATGCTTGGGAGTGACGTCTTGGGAACAGACAATGGCATCTCCACAGGTTGAAAATGAAGTCACCGCATCCTGCAATTACCAACGGCTGCATAAGCTCGAATTTTGTACACCAATTTTAGTTATATAGCACCATAAGATCTACTTCCAGGCTTTCATTCACGTCTATTTTTTTTTTTTTTAAAAGAAGCTAAAGCTTTCCTTACTGTTGGTCACAATTAAAATGTTTTCATTGACAAATCAACTTTTTCTTTTTCTTTTTTCATCTTACCTAGCCAGTTTTTTTTTCCTTCCAGGGAAGTAAGAAAACATCTCTCAATTAGCCCACAGCCCTTGAACATAGGTCCATTTAGATTGTGTCCATAATATTAGGACTTTTTAATGTTATACAAACCTTTTATTATCTTTTGATGAAGGATGGCAGATTCTATGTATTTCATTTAACAAATTGGAATGTTTGTAATTTACAACTACATAAAAAAAGCAAAAAGCAAAAATATATTTTGAGATTTTATTCGAAAATCGTAAATGAAATAAAACACGCTGTCTGTAAACTTTTAGTAGTGATTCCCTTTCCGTCCGCATCAACCAAAGATGGAGTGGTTGATTCATATTATTATGATCAACGGAATGCAATTTGACTTCCTTTATATTTTTTTTTTGACGGGCTTTACTTCCTTTACATTATTTTTTTTTGACGGGCTTTATACTATTCTTTTTCTTGAAATTCTGCCCAGTGATGTATTAATGTGTCGAAGTTTTTTAAGATTATAATAATTTGTGCACAAATATGCACAAACATTACTAGCATGTAAACTTGCGCAAAACATTTTTTAATGTAATTTGTGCACAGGTAAAGATAAATCTAATGGTGTAAATGAGTTTTTTTAATGCAAAAAATATTTTTATATAACAGTATTGCCCTAATAAATTTATTACAATCCACTTATAAAAACAGAGTTGACAGATGCTTGATAAACTTTGTGGAAAGTATTTTTAAAATCTTGAAATTAAACTGCTCATATAGTCATATGTTTAAATATTAAAAGGAAAAAAAAAAAAAGTTGTGCTGCAGTTTGTTTTATCATGTTGTACGTAGTCATGTAGAAAACTTGCCTGTCTCGCTCCTGGTCTAATGGTGTATTCACTCCCATCTTGTAAAAATAGACCATCTTATGTGTTTCTGATATTATAATATGTGAAAATAAAGAAATACATACACCTTAAATCAGGTTTCATAAATTTTAAAAAGATCCAACTAATGGGACTCGTTCTAGACTTGACCACTCCATATTTAATTTTGTAGAAAACTTTTCATACAACTTTATTTTTTTATTATTATTATTATTATTATTATTATTATTATTATTTATCCGTATGATACTACTTACAAATAAAATATAATAATAATAAGAGCAAAATTAAAGTTACAATAATGGGGTGAAATAGATAAAGAAAGTTTTGCCCCTATAATGAGTCCTGTCAATTAACCCTACTGGACTACTGAAGGTAGCCTTTGGTATCAACATATTTTAATATTTTTTGGGAAAGTGAGATTAGAATAAAAATTTCTATTGTTTGATTTATCTTAAACAATAAACAAATTTAAAAAATTATTTAAAAAATGACACATGAAACATCAAGAATGAAAGTAGAATTATTTTTTTACTTAATTTCTATATCAAGAATGAAAGTAGAATTATTTTTTTAGTTTAATTTCTATATACTGACATTCATCTAATAATATATTAACAAATGAGTATAGTTGTTGATTTTCTCTCTTAGCTAATAAAATAAAATCACATGTGTCAAGATGTTAATAGATATCAGTGTAAAACATTTTACGTTAACAGTACATATTATTTAAATTTTTTTTTTTGGTCAACTATACTTTTGATTTAAATCATATATACAAGGCTTCTTACCCAAAAAAAAAAAAAAACAAAATCATAGATACAAGGCTTCTTACCAAAAAAAAGTTATTCATAGGTACAAGGCTAGAAATTCACTAAAATAGACTTGGAGTATGATGCTGATTGCTGAGTGACACAATTACCCTTGTGTAAAGTCGTGGGGTGTGCGGATAGCACACAAGAAAGTAGATCATGGGTCCACACTCCAAAGCGAGCAATACAAGTAAAACAAAAAAGCCCTATATAGTATCCAAAAAAGTCCTGCGTTCCCACAAGTTCTTAACACACCCCAATAATGAACCACGCCACATCAACAAGCTCTTTTTCTCCAACAACTTCCACAAGTGCAAATCACGCTTTCATTCACACCATTATATTCACCTCTTCATTATTTATTAGCCGAATATATCTCTTCACACTTTTGTAGACTCGGTTATAAATTTTCCTTTCTGGTTCACAAAATTAGTTGAATTTACATATATTTAACAGAACAAAATTCTTGATCCAAAAGCTCTGAAAATTTCTAATACCTCCTACTCACTATTTCTCTAAATTTTGCTATGCTATTGTAAAACAGAACATGTTTCAAAAACTTTCCTATTTAACCGAGTTAACTTGAACTTTTTTTTCACTTAACTCTTTCCTAGAATTCGAAGTTAAAAGGAAAAGTCATCATTATTATTAGTTTGTTAGTCAACAAGTTTATTATTATGAATTACGATTAGGAATCGTTGAGCGCACGGTGTTGCCGTGTTAACCAGTTACAAGCACGGGGTTGCCACGTCATACAGCATGGTCGATGACGTGGCAAAAGATGGGTCCAACGAACTTTCAGTTTGAGAATTCAATTTTAGACGCTGTGTGTGAGTGTGAGAGAAACTAACCGTATTATTTTGGATGGCGGCGGAAGCGAGGTGATCGGAGCAAACGCCGGCGATCAATGCATCAGTGCCGGTGAAGCGGAAATAATCGGGTTTAACGTCGTCGAGGTCGTTTGCGAGTCCGTTATACCAGTGATCATCATAGAGATCCAACTCCGACATCCGTTTGAAGAAGCTAGGATAAACCGACGGCGGCGTTATCAGAGATTGCGACGCAGATTCCATTTCGCCGGAGAGAAGAGAAAACCTTAACTGCAAGAAAGCAATATAAATATATAGAAAGAGAGGAGAGGGAGAGAAAAGGGAATGAGTGAAGCAGCTAGATGGGTATAAATAGGAGAAACCGAAGCTGAAGACATTTTTTTTTTAAATTTAAAAATAAAAGAAAAAAACAGGAAATGGGCGGCACATGATGTTAAAATTTACCAGAAAGTTTCTGGCGACGTGAAATCACGAAAGTGACCTGATCTTTCACGTGTAATTACGTGTTGGACCCGTGAGGTGGGGAGAGAGGTAAAGAAATTCTTTTTTGAATCAATATAGAATTTACTGGTATGTACTGTTATATTTTTTTCATTTAAAAGAATTACTACATTTTATTAATAATCAAGAAAGTAATATAAATAAAGTGTCAAAGAAATTTTACACTATCAATGAATTATAAATTATTATTTTATAAAAATATTTAATTATTTTAATAATGACCTTAAAAATTAAATGTAGAATAATTTTTGGTTAATTGATAGTATAAAAAAATTTACTATTAAAATTAAACACAGAGAGAGAAATTATATATGTGTATTCTTATTTATTTTTTCATTTCATAATATATGACATAGAGATAGAGATAAATAGGATAGCTATCAAATAAGATGATTAGCAAAAGGAATCCGAACCTTTTGTCTCCCGGATTTTGGAAGTACCGGTTATTTGACACGTAGTAACGTTCAAATATAGGTGGCATTCAACTTTAATTCTGCTTGATTTTGCGGTTTATTTACATAATAATTATATAATAATAAAATAGATTAGAAACAAGGGGGGTAGGGTCCGTACGTCCAAAATTCCAATTACACAATGGATTATTAGTGTACTGTAAATGGCATACTGAAGATGTTGATTACTTTAATCAAGATCACCAATCTTTTTTTGTTTCATTGAGCAATAATAATCCCAACTTTGTTAGCATATGCAAGATCACCAAAATAAAGGGTGTGGCTATGATGCACCACCCATATTTTACACCACCCACTATATCACTCATGTGATAAAGCCAATCAAATTACCATATATGTTGGTCAAAATTTCAAACTTTCTAGTTGTATTATACTGTAGTCAAACTATATGAATACAGTATATTGTAGTATAGTATATGTACTATTTGTATTCGCAAATTTAACTCATATTAAAATAATGTTTTTTGATTAAAAAAACTGATTATATTGCAAAATATTATTGACAACGAGCATTATTTTAATTCATATTAAAATATTATTTTTGAATATAATCAGTTTTTTTAATCAAAAAACATTATTTTAATATGGGTTAAATTTGTGAATACAAATAGTACATATACTACACTACAATATATTGTATTCATATATTTGACTACAGTAGAAATACAACTAGAAAGTTTGAAATTTTGACCAAACCCATGTGGCAATTTGATTGGTCCAAAATTTGCCACATATGAGTGGTGTAGTGGGTGGTGTAAAATATGGGTGGTGTATTTTAGCCCAACCCTCAAAATAAAACATAATTGTAAAATAAAATAGATTAGAAACAAGGGGTCCGTCCAAAATTCCAATTACACAATATGGATTATCAGTGTACTGAAAATGGCATACTCAAGATATTGATTAGTTTAATCAAGATCACCAATATATATATATATTTTTTATTATTGAGGAATAATATTAATAATCACAACTTTGTTAGTATATATAAATTATTTATTGCTTGTTCTGGCCACTTTGACTTTCGTAGGCCAAGTAGGGAGGGAATTTCATTCTCTCAAAAACTCCAAAGGACAAATCTTCTGTTCAAGCTAGCTCAACCTCAATTCGTGGCGCTCTCATCCAGAATAGGGAAGCAGAAAAGGAAGTACAGAAAATATTCTCTATTATGTAATCCCTCTCATCTATATTGGCTTCGAAAGTGAGAAATTTTTAATATAGTATCATATATAAGAAGCTTCTAGATGACAACTTGAGTTTGCATCCATCTCCACTAGTGACTTGCTGCTTAAGATACTTTAGATTTACATATTTAATTCCTCACATTTTCTTTGTTATTGTTATTGTTGTTGTTGTTACATACTTTTTATTATTATTATTTGCATGACAATATTACAGTTTTAAATTTAAGATTGCATGTCTGTAATCCTCCATAAGCATACACAATAGCTTACACATTGATGAATAATATAATATAATAGTTCAATTTCCATATAGAATTAGACGTACTACACTATTGTTTTAAACTAGTGAAATTGCAATACACGGAATGCAAATTACAAAAGTAAGCACATCATAGCTTTGATCTTTTGTTTTCTTCTCCGTACGGACATGAAGCATGACGACAAAAAATAATAATAAATGATGCGTTTGGTGCCATTTGCGAATCAGGCCATTAATTAAAAGCCATATTTACCACAGTTGGCAGTCACGATCTCAATCATGCAAAAGTTTACCATCTTGACTACAAATGAAAAGAGTGGTGAACCAATATACAAGTACGATATATGTATGATTAATCTCACAGTGCTGTGCCACTAAAATATAGCAATCACACCCAAAGAGATGCGGTCCAAATTCCAAACCCAACAAAGCCATGGGAACTTTTACTTTTGGAAAAGCATTAAAGCCATTTTTGGTGACTTGGTGTGGCTTATGCAACAATGGAATGGAAGGCAAAGAGAAGGGGGATCTATCAACAAAGCAAAGGCGTCTAGGAGCAACGGGTGTTTGTTTGAGCAATTAAATAAAAGTGGGTTTCTTAACGTGGAAGTTCTTGTTAAAGTAATGGAGTTTGATTGGGACAAGCACCGACCCTAAGCAAAAAGTTGCTAACATATATACATGCTTTATGGGTCGTGTTAAAAAAGCAGGTTAACCTTCGCTTTCTCTCAGAGGAGTTTAAAGATAACTAGCTACCTTTGCATTATTATTTAAAGTTTAATTTCTATATTATCAGTATAAATAATTTTATATTGACAATCAATCAGAAATCACAAAATTGATGATTTTTAAGATGATTATGATAAGAATAAAAAATTAGTAATGATGTATCAAATTTTGATTCACAGTCAAATTAAATCCTATTATTTATTCGTTTATTTCTAACGTCACCTTTTTCCTGTTATCATCACACAATACCTAGCTTTCTTAAAAAGAACATCCAATGAGTTTCCTCGTTAAAACCACACCTTCAAATAGTTTATGCAAGAGCAAGAGTAGTGTCTTGTGATATAATCTGGTGGGAACAAATCAGGGGGCGATGAAAGAATAGTGGAATTGCATTTTGCACTTGTCGTTTTTGGTTGTCATAATTGTACATATATATTTAACATTTTTCATCAATGAATTTATACCATGTTTGCCCCTGACATGGAGCATGTCACACGTGTTGAACTCCATAGTAATTATTTTAGGCTAAAATAAATTTTTGATCCTTTATCTTTTGATGAAAATTCGTTTTAGTCATTTATCTTTTAAAATATTCATTTGTCATTTATCTTCTAATTGTTACTCAAAATGGTCCTTCCGTCAGATTTATCACTAACGTCCGTTAATATCCGTCGGAATCTGGACAACCCTTCACCGGAATCTAGGGACAAAAAAGAGCTATCCTTGAACAATAATCCTTTCTCTTCCTCTATGCCAATAACGGACATTGACAAAAGTTATCCCAAATTTGTAGATTACGATTGGGTTTAAGGCTTAAGTTTTCTTTGTTCTTTCAATCCACACCCAAATTAAACGATGGCAAAAGTTGTCCGGTAGGAGATTAAATCAACGCTTTCCATTAAATGAACACATACAACTTTTTTCAATTGTGAGCAAAATAATCAAGATTTAGAATCCGGAAACAACAAAACCCAGAAATAGCGTCCATCGAGGTGATGATTCTTGCCAAACTCTGTCATGCCCATCCTCCTTGGAGTTTAAAAAAAATATCCCCTTCTGTTTTTCCGTCTTCTTCTCTATCGAGGTGGGTTTTCCATTTTCTTCTATGTCATGCCCATGCCTGTCTTCTTCTCTGGTCAATCATGGGTTTTCATTTAGGTGGTTGGTGGAGGTGGACGCACGGTGGTGGAGTGGTGAAACTGAATGGTTCCCTTATTTGCCTCCTTCAATTTCTTAATTTCCATCCCAATTTCTTGCGAGAGTTGTAATTAACCACAACACCCTCAGGTCCCTTATTTTGCCTCCTTCAATTTCTTAATTAATTGTAAATTAGGGTTTCTTATTAATTTGTGTTATTTTTCCATAACCTGAATCAGAATGGTTCATAGTTTATTGTAGGTGCAAAGGGATTTGGTGATGGTGGGTGAAGGAATTGACAAAATACATGTCTCTCCTCCAACAAGGGACGATGATCGCGAAGGCGAAGGCCATTATGTCTTTGTGGTGGCTGCCATTGTGGGTTGAAGATGGGAAAAGGGTGTTTGAAATTGAGGAAAATGGTGAAAAGGGTGTTTGAGATTGAAGATGAAGATTGTTAAGTCTCTAAAATGTCTGATATGCATTTCACTAAGTTTTGATGAGAACTAAACATTGGTTAATGATTTAATTAACCTTCATATTGGTTGCTAACCTGTCTATCTAGTGTGCAGATTAAAACTGTAAGAATCATCTATCCGCTCATAAGTGACAGAAGCGCTCGTCCACTAAAGTGACAGAAGCGCTCGTCCACTGAAGTAACAGAAGCGCTCGTCCACTGAAGTGATAGAAGCGCTCGTCCACTAAAGTAACATAAGCGCTCGTCCACTGAAGTTATAGAAGTGCTCATCCACTAAGGTGATAGAAGCGCTCGTCCACACAAGTCTTTGGACTTGCTAATGTTAAGTCTCTAAAATGTCTGATGTGCATTTCCCTAAGTTTTGATGAGAACTAAACATTGGTTAATGATTTAATTAACCTTCATATTGGTTGCTAACCTATCTATCGAGTGTGCAGATTAAATAAGAGAATCATTCGTCCAACAGTGTAGTGATAAAAACTCACGTCCAACACACAAGTGTTTTAAACAAGCGTCCAGCACTGTAGTGATTGAAGCGCACGTCCAAAACGCAAGAGAAACAAACCCGCGTCTACTAAAGTATCAGAAGGCCGCGTCTACTAAAAGTATCAGAAGGCCGCGTCCACTAAAAGTATCAGAAGGCCGCGTCCACTAAAAGTATCGGAAGGCCGCGTCCACTAAAAGTATCGGAAGGCCGCGTCTACTAAAAGTATCAGAAGGCCGCGTCCACTAAAAGTATCACTTGGAGCGCGTCCATCAAAGTATCAGAAAAGCCCGTCCAGTGAGGTATCAGAATTATCCGTCCAATGACGTGGCACTTGGAGCGTGTCCATCAAAGTATCAGAATAGCACGTCCACTAAGGTATCAGAATGGCTCGTCCAATGACGTGGCAAAAGACTCTCGTCCACCAGAGTAACTAAGACTCTCGTCCACCAAAGTAACTAAGACTCTCATCCACCATACTAACTGAGACTGTTGTCCAGTAAAGTAACAGAAGCTCTCGTCCACTAAAGTAACAAAGACTCTCGTCCACTAAAGTAACAGAGGCTCTTGTCCGCTAGAGTAATAGAAGTGCTCGTCCACTAAAGGTGACAGAAGCGCTCTTCCACTAGTCTTTGGACTTGCTGAGTCCTTAATATGGAGCTCATCTACTAGCCCGAATGAAAACTCAAATGACTAGATAGACGTGATTATTTTCAAGATGGAAGCACTTATCTTATGAACGCAAATTCTCTAAGGATTATCATAATCTTAGTTCAAGAATCAGAAAGAGACTTGAAGCCTTCTCTCCTACTCAGTTTCACGATTATCAAGAAAAGTCAGAAGACTACTCTCTCAAGCAACCTTGGATAATCTAAAAGAAAGCTTCCAACATGCTTTATTCCGCAAAAAGGGGAGTGTACTTAGCAAAGTACAAAAAGCTCTCTGCCCAACTCTGACATGGCTGTATCTCAATGCTTAAAGTCATGATCCTACATGTTAGAGTACAACCAATGTTCCTATTGCATTAATGGGTGCTCAGAACGACTCTATTGCATTAATGGGTGCTCAGAACGACTCTATTGCATTTAATGAAGTTCTGCTTGAAGACAACATCTAAGAGAATGTCTCTAACGGATCCTAAATGTTTGAAGACTATAAATACAGAAGTCATTGAAGATGAAGATATAGAGAATACACACTGCATTAAAACGCCATTACTCTGCTCATTAATTCTTTCATTCTTTCATTCTGTATTCTTCAAACATTTGAAGTTATTACGCAGACTTTCCTAGACTTCACATTTAAACCACTCTCTGAGTGTTAGTGAAAGATCTGCTTGTGAGAAGTTGTATTTTTACAAACCCAATCTCTCAAACAAACCTAAGTGAGCCTGAAAAGGCTAGGTGTGAAAACAATACTTGTCTTGAGCCTGAAGAGGCTAGGTGTGAAAACAATACTTGTCTTGAGCCTTAAGAGGCTAGGTGTGCAAATAATACTTGAGTCTGTAACCTTATCAGTTATAGTGGATAAATCTTGGTGCTGCCAAGGACTGGACGTAGCTCTTTGATTTGAAGAGTGAACCAGGATAAATCACCGTGTCAATCTCTCTTCCCTTAAACTCTTTAATTGCTTTTGTTTTCTTGCGTCCATCAAGTGGTGTGTTTGCAATAGTCACCCATCCATCCTGTATTCTTCCACTCGTCCAAAGCTAGCTTTCTGTTTGCTAAAAGATTTCAGCTTTGCTTAAATTCTGATAAACACAATTCAACACCCCGTCTCGTGTTTATAGTTGTCTATTTCATCTAAGTCCTTAATGAGAAGCTCCGTCCAATGACATGACATATGGAGCTCGTCTACTAGCCTGTCCGAATGTAAAATCTTAAATGGCTAGATGGACGCGCTTATTTTATGAACGCGAATTCTATAAGAATTATCAGTATCTTATTTCAAGAACCAGAATCAAGAAAAATCAGAAGTTACAATCTCAAGAAACCTCGGTTATCAGAACCAAAGACCAGTTAAGGAATGCTTCTAACATGCTTTATTCCCTAGTACCTGTAGTCCTTACACGAAAAGGGAATTGTACTCAGCAAAGTACAAAAAGCTCTCTGCACAACTCTGACATGGTTGTATCACGATGCATAAAGCCATGATCCTTCATGTTAGAGTACAACCAACGTTCCTATTGCATTAATGGCTGCCCAGAACGACCCTATTGCACTTAATGAAGTTCTGCTTGAAGCCAACATCTAAGGGAATGTCTCTAACGGATCCTAAATGCTTGAAGACTATAAATACAGAAGTCATTGAAGATGAAGTATAGAGAATACACATAGCATTAAAGAGCCATTACTCTGCGCATTAATATCTTCACTCTTTCATTCTGTATTCTTCAATCATTTGAAGTTATTACGCAGACTTTCCTAAGATTTACATTTAAACCACTCTCTGAGTGTTAGTGAAAGTTCTGTCTGTCTGAAGTTGTATTTATTTCAAACCAAATCTCTCAAACAAACCTGAGTGAGCCTGAAGAGGCTAAGTGTGTAAAGAATACATGTCTTGAGCCTGAAGAGGCTAGGTGTGCAAAGAATACTTATCTTGGAGCCTGAAGAGCCTAGGTGTGCAAACAACACTTGGAGTTTGTAACATGATCAGTTATAATGGATAAATCTTGGTGCTGCCAAGGACTGGATGTAGCTCTTTGCTTTGAAGAGTGAACCAGGATAAATAACTGTGTCAATCTCTCTTTCCTTTTAACATCTTTAGTTGCTTTAGTTTTCTTATACGTTTATCAAGTGGTGTGTTTGCCAAAGTCACTGTTAAAATTTCATCAGACAGGTCACCTGTCTGTCCTGTATCTTTCACTCGTCTGAACCTAGCTTATGTATGCGAAAAGATTTCAACTTTGTTTAAATTATGATAAACACAATTCAACCCCCCTTCTCATGTTTATAGTTGTCTATTTCAAATATGATGGTCAAAATGAGTCTGAGTGCATTATCATGTTTGTTCGTCCCCAGATTCCGGCGAAAGGTTGCCCAGATTCCGGTGGATATTAACGAACGTTAGTGATAAATCTGACGGAAGGACCATTTTGAGTAACATTTAGAAGATAAAGGATCAAAATGAATATTTTAAAAGATAAATGACCAAAAAAAAATTCATCAAAAGATAAATGACCGAAAATGTATTTTATCCATTATTTTACCATAAACATTATATTGAGGATACGACATACCCTAGAAGCATCTAAGCACTCCTATAGAGTAATACCCAATTTGGTCCCTGAAATTGTGAAGCAGTATCAACTTGGTCATTGAAATTATCGAAATTCCAAAAGCATCATTGAATAATAATTAGTATCAATTTGGTCCCTCATTTTACTCACTTAATATCAATTAAGTCCCTAACACTGCAAACTTAATATCAACATAGTCCATATGATTTTTAACGGAGGGACTAAGTTGATCACCGTTTTACAATTTCAGGGACTAATTTGGAATTTTGATAATTTCAAGGACCAGGTTGATACTACTTCACAATTTCAGGGACCAAATTTGGTGTTTATTCCACTCTTATATGTAGTGCAAGATTGATGTTAATACTGTGGCTGAGAAGACATATAATTGACCCAGGGGCATAGAATTTGTTTAAAGTACCTCAAAATCAAGTTTAAAACTGCAGAATTTGGTGTTCAGACAGCTGGTAATCGATTACGGGAAGGCCGTAATCGATTACGGACCTTCAGTCGGGAATGCTGAATTTTCAGAACTGTGGACAGACAGCTGGTAATCGATTACCAGAATCTCGTAATCGGTAATGGTAATCGATTACCAACAGCTCGTAGTCGATTGACGCGTCAGTTTCTGATATTTAAGTTCGTTACAGCAGCGAACGAAATAAGATTTTGGGGTTTTTTGGTTGCGTTTTTCAGAGCGAAAAAGATGGAAAACCCCAAAGAATACTATCATCTTGTAATGCTTTGATTCTATTGTGAATTGAGAGAAGAATCAAGAGAGGATTAGAGAGAGATCAAGGGTTGTGAGAAAATAGAGAGACGAAAGACTTGAGTTCTCTTGTTTGTTCATCTTGAACATGGTGGAGTGAAGATCCAAGGGATCTCTATTGTAATCTTGATCAAAGTTCATAGCGGAGGAGGCTCTCTCCCGTGGATGTAGGCCACATTGACTGAACCACGCTAAACTGTGTGTGTGCTCTCTATCTCTTCTTCCCTTTCTCTTTTCTTACTGTTGTAATTGAATTACCTGCTGTGGTAATTCAATCACCACATATTGCTGTGCTCTTATTTTTGCGGTTTTACGAATTAGTTCTTGCTGGTTGTTTGCTATAGTATTTCTTCTACATTAGGTGTATTGGGTTTAGGTTGCGAAACTCTATTTCTTGGTACTGTGTAGTCTTTTGTGTACTGTTTCAGGGATCTTATTTGGGTTCTTTCATACACACGAACCAAAAGTGGCGCCGTCTGTGGGGATTGAAAGAAGAAGAAAGATCTAATTGCTGAACAATGGGAAACACAAAGTATGACATAGAGAAATTCTCCGGAAGTAATGACTTCGGGTTATGGAGGGTTAAGATGGAGGAAATCTTGGTACAACTTGGATGTGTAGAAGCTCTCAAGGGGGAGGCAAGGATGGTGGACACTCTATCACAAAGGGAGAAGACCGACATGATAGAGAAGGCAAGAAGTACAATCATTCTATATCTTGGTGATAAGGCATTAAGAGAGGTTGCAAGGGAATAGACAGTGGCGTCTTTGTGGGCAAGGTTAGAAACATTGTACATGACAAAGTCACTAGCGAATAGGCTATACTTAAAGCAACTTCTATATTTTTTCAAGATGACGGAATCGAAGTCCATTGTGGAGCAACTTGCGGAATTCAATAAAATTCTTGATGACCTAGAGAACATTGAGGTGAAGCTCGATGATGAGGATAAGGCATTGCTCCTACTTAATTCTTTACCTAATTCCTTTGAGCATTTCAAGGATGCCATTTTGTATGGCAATGATCAAACCATTTCCTTGCATGATGTGCAAACTTCAATCCTGACAAGGGAGCTCCAACGGGCAACAAGAGTTGAAAGCGGAGAATAATGGTGAGCTTGAACGTCTCAAGGGGGAGGAATGAGAAGAAAGGGTCAAAGAGCAAGAGGTCTAGATCAAAATCAAAGAGTCATTCAAAGTCAAAGCTCAAGTGTTTCAATTGCGGTAAAACGGGTCACTTTAAGAAAGATTGTCCTGAAAAGGGGGGCAAGGAATCAAGGAACTCCGCTGAGGTTGCAGTTGCTTCGGATGGCTATGAGAGTGTCGGGGTGTTGGTGGTGTGAAGTTCAGAAACACAAATAAGTTGGGTTATGGATTCCGGATGTTCGTACCATATGTGCCCAAGGAAGGACTATTTCGAGACACTAGAACTCAAAGAAGGTGGAGTGGTGCTTCTAGGAAATAACAAAGCATGCAAGGTTCAAGGTATGGGAACTATTCGGCTCAAAACTTATGAAAATCGTGGAATTCTTTTAAAGGATGTGAGGTATGTTCCTGAACTTAAGAGAAATCTTCTATCCATTAACATGTTTGATGATTTAGGTTATTCCACTAAAATTGAACATGGTATGATAAAGATTTCTAGTGGTGCTTTAATAATATCTAAGGGAACAAATAGAAATAGATTGTATATTCTTAATGGTTCCACTGTTATTGCACAAGTATCGGTAGCTAGCCAAACACCACATGATAAAACCAAATTATGGCACTTAAGGCTAGGTCATGTAAGTGAAAAAGGATTGATAGAATTATCTAAACAAAATTTGTTAAATGGTGATAAATTGGAGAAACTAGAATTTTGTGATCATTTCATATTAGGTAAGCAACATAGAGTTTCTTTTGGAACCGGTATGCATGTTTCTAGTAGACCTTTTGAGTATGTGCACTCGGATCTTTGAGGTCCATCAAGGGTGATGACTCATGGAGGGGGATCCTATTTTCTTACCATGATTGATGACTTTTCTAGAAGAGTGTGGATTTACATTTTGAAAAATATATCTGAAACCTTTCAAAAATTCAAGGAATGGTACACTCTTAGAGAAAATCAACTAGACTCGAAATTGAAAGTTTTAAGGATTGACAATTGCCTGGAGTTTGTTTTAGAGCAGTTGAATGAGTTTTGCAGGAAACAAGGAATTAAAAGGCATAGGACCGTGGCACGGACTCCTCAAAAAAATGGTCTAGCAAAAAGGATGAACAAGACTATTCTGGAGCGTGTTAGGTGTATGCTTTTGGGTGCTGGACTACCTAAGAGTTTCTGGGGTGAAGCTGTAAATACTGCAGTGTACTTGATAAATAGATGTCCGTCTTCAGCTTTAGACTACAAGACACCCATGGAAGTATGGAGTGGTAAACCGATGGATTACTCTAATCTTAGGGTATTTGGTTCTTTGGCATTTGCTCACATCAGGGAGTACAAGCGTGATGCACGGGCGGTAAAATGCATCTTCATTGGGTATCCGGATAGTGTGAAGGGCTACAAGTTGGGGAAGTTGGAATCGGGAGGATCAAGGTGCTTTGTAAGCAGGGATGTCACATTTGATGAGACCAGGATGGATATGATGTGCAATGGCTTGGAGCAAAGCAGTTCAGATGAAACAGACCAGAAAGCTTAGTTTGAGGTGGAGTTTCCCACCTCTAACATCAAAGAGGAAAGTCCACCACCAACAGAACAAACAGATCAACAACCACCAGTAGTATCAGATTATCAGTTAACTAGAGATCGAGCTAGGAGGAATATTGTACCTCCTAAGAGATTTGGGTATGCTGACCTCATTTGCTATGCTCTTAATGCGGCTGAAGAGATACAAGATCGAGAACCGAGAAGTTTCAGAGAGGCTATAGAAAGCAAGGATAGTCAGAATTGGTTACAAGCAGTGCAAGAAAAAATGGAATCCTTGGATAAAAATCAAACCTGGACACTTGTGGACTTACCCAAGAATCAAAGGGTAGTTGGATGCAAGTGGATCTTCAAGAAAAAGGATGGTAATCCAGGCATTGAGGAGGCAAGGTTCAAGGCAAGACTGGTAGCAAAGGGTTTTACCCAAGTTGAAGGGATTGACTACAATGAGATCTTTTTACCTGTGGTAAAACATTGTTCTATAAGGATATTGATGTCCATTGTGAATCAGTATGACTTGGAGTTAGAACAGTAGGATGTCAAGACGACATTTCTACATGGAGATCTAGAGGAAACTATCTACATGCAACAACCGGAAGGGTATGCAGAAGATAAGACCAAGGTATGTCTCTTTAGAAAATCACTTTATGGGCTAAAACAAAGCCCTAGACAATGGTACAAAAAATTTGATGATTTTCTCTTGAGAGTGGGATTTATGAGGAGTAGTTATGGTAGCTGTGTGTACATACTAAGGAGATTGGAGAAGTGTGTTCTTTTTCTACTCCTATATGTGGATGATATTCTTATAGCCAGCTCTAGCAAGGAAGAGATAAGCAAGCTTAAGGACCAATTGAATTCTGAATTTGAGATGAAGGATCTTGGTAATGCAAAGAGGATACTTGGCATGGACATAGTCAGAAACAGAAAGAAAAGGGAACTATTACTATCTCAGCAAGGTTACTTGAAGAAAGTTATAGAAAGGTATAGGATGCATCAGTCTAAACCGATTTCTACACCTTTGGGTAATCACACAAAGCTCTCCATTACTCAAGCTCCTAGCAACGACATGAAAAGAAGAAGAATGGATTCTATTCCTTATGCAAGTGGAATGGGTAGCATCATGTTTGGGATGGTATGTAGCAGACCGGATTTGCCACACGCCGCTAGCATTATTAACAGATTTATGGCGGATCCAGGGGAGATCATTGGGAGGCTCTGAAGTGGGTTCTAAGGTATTTGAATGGTTCTCTAAATTCTGGACTTATGTACAAGAAAGCAGCTCAAGGAAAAGATCTATGGTGGGTTATGTTGATGCGGATTATGCCGGGAATGTTGATACAAGGAAGTCTCTTTCGGGGGTATGTGTTCACTTTGTTTGGGACTGCAATTATTTGGAAGTCTACTTTACAACCCGTGGTTGCGTTGTCAACTACACAGGCAGAGTATATAGCTCTTGCGGATGGAGTAAAGGAAGCTCTATGGTTAAAAGAGATGATTGGTGAATTTGGAATTATGCAAAAGAGTGTGACTGTTCATTGTGATAGCCAAAGTGTTATTCACTTAGCTAATCATCAAGTTTGTCATGAGAGAATGGAGCATATTGATGTAAGGCTTCATTTCATTAGAGATGTGGATGAATCAAAGGAAATTCAGATTGAGAAGATAGCTTCGAAAGACAATCAAGCGGATGCATTCACAAAGTCACTACCAATAGCAAAGTTCAAGCTTTGCTTGGACTTGATAAACTTCATTGAAGCATAATTCCATAAGTGGGAGAGCTGTAACACCCTGTATTTTACTGTTTTAAATAACAGTAATACATATAAATATGTTTATAAATTTATTTGAGCTTTAGAAAATTATTTTAAATAAATGGAGTTTACCACTCAATCCTACTTGACCGTAGGAATCTACGATTAAAATTTAGGTTGGAAAGTCAGGCGAAACCCGACCCGCGAATTCCATTGACAATATAATAATACTGCTCAAAAGACTTAATTTTAATTCGTGAATGAAGGAATTAAGTTTAGTATTTTATTTTCTACAATTCTGTATCTTTAGAATTTTTTTCAAAAAAAAAATAAAATAATTTACGTATTACGGGCGGAACGCGTAATAGGGTAGACGACGGAAGGAATTTCGGAGTTTCTAAGAGCCGATAGAGGGTTTATCTTAGGATTTTGAGATTATTCAAGGGGATGAATCATATTTCTAAGTCTAGAAGGTTTTTCAGGGTTAACTAGAAAATTTATGAATTTTACGTTTAAGCCCCTAAACTTTCTGTTAATTACCATTTTGTCCCTAAATTAGTTTCTAAGTTTTTTTAAGTGGATTGGGCTAGAATTCTTGTTTCCAATCTCAAATGGTCGTGGCTTAGAAGCCCAAATTTTTCTAGTTTATGGACTGATTCCATAAAGCCTATTTTCTAGTTCTTGTTCCCTATCTTAAGCCTAATGCTTAAATCTTCAAGTGGGCCCCACAAAAATGAAACCAAGCCCAAACTAACCCAGACCATGCGCAATCCCATGAGTATTGATGGCTGCCTCATTGTTGTTGAATGGATCAAGATGTTTCTAGAGTGTTCCACAATTTTCCACAATTTTCTACATCATTCTTGATTATTCTATATCATTCTTGATTCTTCTCAAATCTTCATGAATTATCCAAAAATATCTTCGACACATAAATTCAGCCAACAAAGTCAATATAAGCTTGCATTAAATGTGGCCAAATCATCATCATGACACTTTATTGACAATTTGCAAACTAGTCCTTCAACTTATGGAATCTTTGCAAATTGGTCCTTAGAACTTAATTGCATTTGAATCCTTTAGCAAGACAACTCATCATCATCTAGATCCTTCCTAAGATGGCGCCACTATCTCTATAAATACCATACTCTCACTTTTCATTTAGTTTCTTTTGCCATTTGCTTCCAAAACCCTAAAGTTCATAAGTCTCTTAGTGCTAAGTTTGTAAAACAAATTCTTAGATTTCCTTTGTCATTGATCTTCAAGAGGTAAATCATAATCTTTATTCTTAATCATGCCTATGTTCTTTAGTAAGTTTCTTGATTCAAGGCTTATATCATAGTTGTTTATCACTTTCAAGTTTCTGACCCTAGAACTTTGAAAAGTCATAATAAATTCTAGAAAAATATAATGTTGATGAAACTACTTTCTATCTTCTTGATATCATGCATATTATCTAAATCCAAGAGCATGATGTAATCAAAAATTTCTTTCCTAAAAATCTAGCCTTGGCCGAATCTATCACATTATGGTTGGTAGAGTTTTGTTCATGTGTTGTCATGTATGATCATGTATTCTATATGGCATGTATGACTACACACTCTAATCCATGTTAGTCTTTTAAAATGAGTATTTTACTCAAAAATCTTTATGTTGGCCGAAACCCTTGGTGGGTTAGATTTGTCAAGTTTTGTTCAAAGTTTTCCTTAATGATATTGTTAATCAAGCTATTAGTATGTATGCTTAATAAATCCAAGTTGGTTTATTAAACTAAGAACCCTATCCCTATGAACCTATTGAGGCCGAATTCATGTATAAAAGAGTTAGGAAGTTTTGAGTTTTAAACTTAGTTATTTAGTCACTAATCTATGATTTAGGTTAATCAAGGATCGTTAATCCATAACTTAATCATGATTAGAAGTTTTAGTCATTCAAAAACCCTAGAGGTCGTGACTATGTATTAGGGTTTAGAATGTTTTAGTTTCTTGATTTGTAACTATTTGGTTGTAATGGTTGAATGTTTTAGAATGTTTTAGAATGTTTTAGTTTCTTGATGTGTGAGAAGCCTGACAATGGTCAATGCACTATTAAGTAAGTCGGATAAAAGCTTCAAGAAGCTTCGCAAATTATATTCAATGTTTTAACGGCAAAATGTTGATATATAATATTAAAGGAATTTTATTTTGAGGAAAATGAGGAGTTTTGGAAAATATTATTATTTTAATAATTTATTTATGAAAAAGTGAATTATGAGTCACAACGAGCGCGAAACCGTGAAAATATTTTAGCACTGCTAAATTTTACGTAAGAAAACCCGGAATATTACAAAATATTCTTTTATAAAATTAATTGGTGAAAACAAGTTAATCATGATTTTAGAAAATTAATTAAGTGGAAAAAGTTAAGTTTTGGCTTAAAAAGCCTTAAAGTAATATTTGACGGCAAGTTTGGAAAAGTGTAGACGGCAAGTATTTTTGAAACGGCAGTGCATATTTTGAGAAAATTAAACCTCAAGTGACTCATTGGTTTGTGAAAAACTAAGTTTTTATTTGTTAAGGATTTTATAATGAATTTCTACCTTGGAAAAGAATTTCTGAAAAATCAAAAGTTGATTTAACCATGTTAAAAGTACAGTTGGACTTAGTAACCGAGACGTCGGGGGTACTAATGTTCTGTGTTGTGATGGACTCAGTCATTTGGACTTTGAGGGCCTATATTGTATACATGAGGTATACTGTGTTGAAACATTGAAGATGTTTTCTAGTACCACGAACCTAAGACTGGTGCACCGGTCGAGAGGTGTCTTGATTGAGCACTCGGACAGTGAGGTCCTGTGTTGTGATAAAGGTTTTCACAAGTGTTTTAAGACTATGTGAGTCGTAAGCCATTTTGAGCTTCGACAAAGAAAGATTGAACACAAAGAAAAGAACAAAACAAAAGTATTTCACATGCATTTGGCAGACGTGCCTGCGGTTTGTGGTGTAATGCATTAATTACCAGCGGCGAAAGGTAATTCCGTTATGCATTTAATTCATGTGCCTAGTGAGGACATGGAGCCCCCATCTTACTTGCTATTGGTGCCCTGAGTGTGGACATTAGCAATGTTTAATGGTCTTGTGTACCTGGCCTTGTATGCCTGTGTGGATGGAAAGTGGTTGCGCACCTATTGGCAGAGTGCCAAGTTAGCCAGTGTGGCTATGGAGTGTGATCAACTCATATTATGTTGGGATATCTCATGATATTAGGATGAATTTAGATGATGAATATGAAGTGTCATGCATAATTTTTATGGATGATGTTTGGGGTGTTGAACCCACTGATAAACTGTTTGTTTATAAATGTTTGTATTTGGTAAATGCTGATGTGGTTATGTGGTGGCTAGTATGTAGTTATTGAGTAAGATCCATGTATTGGTTTCTCGCTCTTACACACATTCAGATGGACCCAGAAATACCCTTGGTACAATCGAGGGTTCGAACGATTACTTTTGATTGTGCACAATATGGTGGTGCCTGGGAGATTATCCTTGGGGCACTCAGTGCCACCTACCATGGACCGAGTAGAGAGGTGATCGGTACAGTAGAGGAGGGACCACAACATAGAATTCACGTAGTGGAGACGGTCGAGGTATCTCTACCTCCAGTTTGGCTTTACCTACAGTACTTGGAAGAGCACGGATTGATGGATCCGCCTCAACCACATCCTCTTCAGATATTAGGACCTGAGGAACCTCCTGCCGTAGTGGAGTTAAATGAGGGAGAGGAAGATCCGTAGGAATACATGGAGGATGATCCCGAGTTTCAACCCCCTGTGGTTGATGATGAAGATTCTTCAGATGACGCAGTTGTAGTAGAGGCATCATCTTCAGATTCGTCAGTCGTAGGCGGGATTGATCATCATGATCTTCCTAATGGGTTTTAGTAGCTTGACCAGCTTTAGGTAGAGTTTTTGGGGTAGTAAGTCTTGACGGTTTTGATCTGGCTAGAGAGAGCCATAAGTTTTTGAATGTGGTTCTGAACTACTTGTTGCCGATGTGTATATACCTTTACTTTCTTTGTTTAGTTTGATGGAGAATAGCCTGTGCTTATGAGGGCTCTTTTGTTATCTCCTATTATAGGTTTCATGTATGTAAAAGATGATGTGTGTATATATATATATTGTGTATGTTTGCAAGAGTTCTAAGTTAAGAAAAAAAAATTCAGCACTATTTTTGTAAAGAAACATTTAATTAAAAATATATTTTCCGAAAGTAACCAGCGTTAATAATTTAATTTTTGTTCTTGGGTAATAGTGTGATAACCCTAGATTAGGGTGTCGCATTTGTGGTATTAGAGCTGGTCAAGTCTTTCGGGAATGTCGGGAAATAGGTCTGTTATGTCTTTGTTGTGTGATCTCTGACTTAAACTTGTTTTAATTACTTCTTAGAAGTAATGTGTGGTAGTTAGGAAGTTGCGTCAGTTTCTGGTTTGGTCTAACTGATTTTAATTTGTAGGTCAGTTATGGAACCAGTTGTTGAACCAGAAGCTGGACGTGGACGTGGTTGTGGACGTGGACGCGGTCGGGGACGAGGCCGTAGAGGGGGTCGTGTTGATGGTCGGGTTAATATGGATGAGGAGTATGAAGAAGGAGTGGACTATGTGGCTCAAGCAATGGAGAATATGGCAGCGGCAATTGCAAATCAAACTGCAGCGATGAATGTCCAGAATCTGCAAGCTGCAGAAGGCAAGGCTTTGATTGCGTTTCGAAGTCAAAATCCTTCACAGTTTGGTCTGGATGCTGATCCTGAGAAGACTGATCTGTGGATCCAGGAGTTGGAGAAAATCTTCGAATTGGTTGCTACGCCGGTAGATGTTCGGGTTACTTATGCTACTTTTCTATTGGTGGGAGATGCAGAGTATTGGTGGAAAGGTGCTAGGCTACTGTTGGAGGCTGAGCATCAAGACATTACTTGGGATGTTTTTCGAACTGCGTTCATGGACAAATATTTTCCAGAGAGCATAAGGATCGAGAAGGAACGACAATTTCTGGTATTACAACAGAGAGAGTTATCTGTAGGGGAGTATGCGGTGAAGTTTGAATCGCTGGCTAAATACTTCCGTTTCTTTCAAGCTCAACCAAATGAAAGCTGGAAGTGTGAACGATTTGAAGCAGTACTGCGATTTGAGATTAAGGAGTCTGTTTTACCTTTGCAACTTCGTAATTTTCAAGCTCTAGTGGAAATGAGTCGTAAGATTGAGTAAATGAGGAAGGGAAAGGATAATAGAGGGAATGTTGGTGGACCTTCTCAATTCAAGAACCAGAATCAAAGTTGGAGAGGAAAACAGAATCAGAGGAAGCCTTATTTTCGTCCACAAGGGAATAATCAGAATCGACAACAAAACCGTTTGAATTTTGTTGCATCAGGAAGTGGAGGTCAAAGAAATCAGAATCAAGGTCAGATTAGGAGATGATTTAACTGTGGAGATCCCAGTCACATGTCAAATGCTTGCCCTAGGAGGGAATTTAGATGTTATAACTGTAATCAATTGGGACACGCGATGAAGGACTGCAAGGTACCAAAGAGGGAGTCGATTGTCAATCATGTTGGAGCAAATAAACCGACAGCCAAAGGGAGAGTTTATACGATGAGTGGGACTGAAGCTTCAAATTCTGACGATCTCGTACAAGGTAAGTGCGACATAAACGGTAATCTTTTAACCGTACTATTTGATTCAGGTGCAACGCATTCTTTTATCTTGATGGATTGTGTGAAACTGTTGAAATTGTTGTTTCTTCCTTGTTGTGTGATCTTATTGTTTCAACCCCTACTGCTAAACCAGTGGTAGTCACATCTGTTTACTTGAATTGTCCTATTATTATTCAGGATAAGCGTTTTCTTGTTAACCTGATCTGTTTGCCTTTAATACAGTTAGATGTAATTTTAGGCATGGATTGGTTGTCTTTTAACCATATTTTGATTGATTGTGCTCATAAAACCCTAGTTTTTCCTACGGATGAGATTTTTGGATTGTTAACTGCTAATCAAGTAAAAGCTTCTTTAAAAGAGGGAGCGCAAGGATACATGCTATTATTTTCCTTAGACGTTAAGAGTGAGTTAGACTTGCAGTGTATACCAGTTGTCAATGAGTTTCTGGAAGTTTTTCCTGAAGATGTACCGGGATTACCACCTGTTCGGGAGATTGAGTTTGCGATTGATCTGGTTCCAGGCACTGGACCAATATCCATAGCACCATATCGAATGTCGCCATCAGAACTTGAGGAATTAAAAGGACAACTAATGGAACTGATGCGGAAGGAATTCATTAGACCTAGTGTATCACCTTGGGGAGCTCCAGTTTTATTAGTAAAGAAGAAAGACAGAACTTCTCGGTTATGCGTAGATTTTCGTCAGTTGAATAAGGTGACGATTAAGAATAAGTATCCACTTCCAAGGATAGACGACTTAATGGATCAGTTACATGGAGCAACTGTCTTCTCAAAGATAGACTTACGTTCGGGTTATCATCAGATTCGCGTGAAGGCGGAGGACGTTCTTAAAACTGCGTTTAGGACCCGTTACGGACATTATGAGTATCTTGTGATGCCGTTTGGAGTTACGAATGCTCCAGCAATATTCATGGATTACATGAATAGGATTTTTTGTCCTTACTTAGATCAGTTTGTCGTTGTTTTTATTGACGATATTCTAATCTATTCTCCCAGTAAAGAAAAACATGCTGAACATCTCAGTGTGGTTCTCCAAATTTTAAAGGAGAAACAACTTTACGCGAAACCTGAAAAGTGTGAATTTTGGTTAGACCAAGTTCAATTCTTAGGACACATAGTTTCGAGTGAAGGAATTGTTGTTGATCCGTCGAAAGTTGATACTGTTTTGCAATGGGAAAGGCCTAAGACGGTAACTGAGATTCGTAGTTTTGCGAGTTTAGCGGGATACTATAGAAGATTCATTGAGGGATTTTCTAAAATAGTAGGACCTCTTACCCAATTAACTCGAAAGGAGCAAGCGTTTATATGGACTGAAGCATGTGAAGAAAGTTTTCAAGAGTTGAAGCGAAGATTGACTACTTCACCGGTATTGATACTACCTGATCCCCATGAACCTTTTGAAGTTTATTGTGATGCTTCACATCAAGGATTAGGATGTGTATTGATGCAAAACCGGAAAGTCGTGGCATATGCTTCAAGGCAATTGAAGATTCATGAAAGGAATTATCCTACACATGATTTGGAGCTAGCAGCAGTGGTATTCGCTTTAAAAATCTGGAGACATTATCTGTATGAAGCAATTTTTAATGTTTTCAGTGACCATAAAAGTTTGAAATACCTGTTTGATCAAAAGGAGCTAAACATGAGACAGAGGCGTTGGTTGGAATTTCTAAACGATTATGATTTTCAACTACAGTATCATCCTGGAAAAGCAAATGTTGTAGCAGATGCTTTGAGTAGGAAATCAATGCATATATCGGTAATGATGGTTAAAGAGCAACAGTTGTTAGAACAATTCCGAGATATGCGATTGACGATTAAGACATTTCCAGGAAAATTGTGTTTGGGTATGATTACTATTTCAAGTGGACTAATGGAGCAAATTAAGGAGAAACAAGAAAGTGATCAGTACCTACAAAGAGAAAGAGAATTAGTGCGGCAGGGAGCTGTGTCGGAATTTAAAGAGGGAAATGATGGAATCTTAAGATTTGGTGAGATGATTTGTGTACCAAATGATGTTGAAATGAGGATGTTGATTCTTGATGAAGCTCATAGGAGTAAGTTGAGTTTGCATCCCGGAGCTACTAAGATGTATCAGGATTTAAAGAAATTATATTGGTGGCATGGCATGAAGAAAGATGTAATAGAATTTGTAGCTGTGTGTTTAACTTGCCAAAAGGTTAAAGTAGAACATCAAAGACTAGCAGGAATGCTACAATCTTTAGACATTCCAGAATGGAAATGGGATGGTATTGCGATGGATTTTGTGTCAGGTTTGCCAAAGACTCGGAAAGGGTATGACTCTATATGGGTAATAGTCGATCGATTGACAAAGTCATCTCACTTTTTACCAGTTAATGTGAAATACTCATTGGAAAGATTAACCCAGTTGTACATCGATGAAATTGTTAGGTTACATGGAGTACCTTTGAGTATTGTTTCAGATCGTGATCCGAGATTTACATCTAGATTTTGGCAAAGTCTGCAAGAGTTGTTGGGAACGAAACTTAGATTGAGTTTTGCGTATCATCCTCAAACGGATGGACAATCAGAGAGGACTATTCAGTCTCTTGAAGATTTATTGAGAGCCTGCGTGCTGGAGAATGCTGGAAGCTGGGATGGATATCTATCATTGATAGAATTCACTTACAATAACAGTTTTCACTCGAGCATAGGAATGGCACCCTATGAAGTGTTGTATGGTCGACGGTGCAGAACGCCTTTATGTTGGTACCAGGATGGTGCGAGTTTTATGGTTGGACCGGATATCGTGCAACAAACGACTGAAAAGGTGAAAATGATACAAGAGAAAATGCGGACAACTCAGAGTCTACAGAAAAGTTATGCTGACAAGAGACGACGACCTCTTGAGTTTGAGGAAGGTGAGCATGTGTTTTTGAGAGTCACGCCAACGACTGGGGTTGGTAGGGTAATTAAATCCAGGAAACTCACTCCTAAATTCATTGGACCATACCAAATTCTTCGTCAGGTAGGTCCAGTAGCTTATAAAATTTCTTTACCACCGTTTCTATCCAATCTTCATGATGTCTTTCATGTTTCACAATTGAGGAAGTATATTCCTGATTCATCTCACATAATTGAACCTGATCTAGTAAAACTAAAAGAAAACTTGTCTTATGAGACTTTACCTGTGCGAATTGCGGATAAGATGACTAAGCAGCTCAGAGGTAAACAATTCTCGTTGGTCAAAGTTATTTGGGATGACGTAACTGGAGAAGCAACGTGGGAAGTAGAAGACAAAATGAAGTTACAGTATTCTGATTTATTTCCAGGTACGTAATTTCGAGGACGAAATTTTTTTTAGTGGGGTAGTAATGTAACACCCTGTATTTTACTGTTTGAAATAACAGTAATACATATAAATATGTTTATAAATTTATTTGAGTTTTAGAAAATTATTTTAAATAAACGGAGTTTACCACTCAATCCTACTTGACCGTAGGAAGCTACGATTAAAATTTAGGTTGGAAAGTCAGGCGAAACCCGGTCCGCGAATTCCATTGACAATATAATAATACTGCTCAAAAGACCTAATTTTAATTCGTGAACGAAGGAATTAAGTTTATTATTTTATTTTCTACAGTTCTGTATCTTTAGAATTTTTTTCAGAAAAAAAAAAAATTTACGTATTACGGGCGGAACGCGTAATCGGGTAGACGACGGAAGGGATTTCGGAGTTTCTAAGAGCCGATAGAGGGTTTATCTTAGGATTTTGAGATGATTCAAGGGGATCAATCATATTTCTAAGTCTAGAAGGTTTTTCAGGGTTAACTAGAAAATTTATGAATTTTACGTTTAAGCCCCTGAACTTTCTGTTAATTACCCTTTTGTCCCTAAATTAGTTTCTAAGTTTTTTTAAGTGGATTGGGATAGAATTCTTGTTTCCAATCTCAAATGGTCGTGGCTTAGAAGCCCAAATTTTTCTATTTTATGGATTGATTCCATAAAGCCTATTTTCTAGTTCTTGTTCCCTATCTTAAGCCTAATGCTTAAATCTTCAAGTGGGCCCCACAAAAATGAAACCAAGCCCAAACTAACCCAGCCCATGCGCAAGCCCATGAGTATTGATGGCTGCCTCATTGTTGTTGAATGGATCAAGATGTTTCTAGAGTGTTCCACAATTTTCCACAATTTTCTACATCATTCTTTATTATTCTATATCATTCTTGATTCTTCTCAAATCTTCATGAATTATCCAAAAATATCTTTGACACATAAATTCAGCCAACAAAGTCAATATAAGCTTGCATTAAATGTGGCCAAATCATCATCATGACACTTTATTGACAATTTGCAAACTAGTCCTTCAACTTATGGAATCTTTGCAAATCGTTCCTTAGAACTTAATTGCATTTGAATCCTTTAGCAAGACAACTCATCATCATCTAGATCCTTCCTAAGATGGCTCCACTATCTCTATAAATACCATACTCTCACTTTTCATTTAGTTTCTTTTGCCATTTGCTTCCAAAACCCTAAAGTTCATAAGTCTCTTAGTGCTAAGTTTGTAAAACAAGTTCTTGGATTTCCTTTGTCATTGATCTTCAAGAGGTAAATCATAATCTTTATTCTTAATCATGCCTATGTTCTTTAGTAAGTTTATTGATTCAAGGCTTATATCATAGTTGTTCATCACTTTAAAGTTTCTAACCCTAGAACTTTGAAAAGTCATAATAAATTCTAGAAAAATCTAATGATGATGAAACTACTTTCTATCTTCTTGATATCATGTATATTATCTAAATCCAAGAGCATGATGTAATCAAAAATTTCTTTCCTAAAAATCTAGCCTTGGCCGAATCTATCACATTAGGGTTGGTAGAGTTTTGTTCATGTGTTGTCATGTATGATCATGTATTCTATATGGCATGTATGACTACGCACTCTAATCCATGTTAGTCTTTTAAAATGAGTATTTTACTCAAAAAACTTTATGTTGGCCGAAACCCTAGGTGGGTTAGATTTGTCAAGTTTTGTTCAAAGTTTTCCTTAATGATCTTGTTAATCAAGCTATTAGTATGTATGCTTAATAAATTCAAGTTGGTTTATTAAACTAAGAACCCTAGCCCTATGAACCTATTGAGGCCGAATTCATGTATAAAAGAGTTAGGAAGTTTTGAGTTTTAAACTTAGTTATTTAGTCACTAATCTATGATTTAGGTTAATCAAGGATCGTTAATCCATAACTTAATCATGATTAGAAGTTTTAGTCATTAAAAAACCCTAGAGACCGTGACTATGTATTAGGGTTTAGAATGTTTTAGTTTCTTGATTTGTAACTATTTGGTTGTAATGGTTGAAGGTTAGTTGAGTACGACGTTTACGAGGTAATCGAAATTCCGAAGGAATCTGTAAGTTCATCAAGGAGTCTTCAAGAGGTAAGAGGGGAACACCGGAGGATTTATTCAATGGCTATATGCTATCCCATGGTTGTTTGTAATTATTTGTTTGTTAGTATTTATTTATTTATGTTGTTTATTGTTGCATTATTTGTGTCGGTGTGGTTTTAATTGCGTTAATTGTTTATCTGCAATTATATTATGCTACTGTGATGCATGATCTGCCTGGGAAATATCTGTGATATAACTGTTGGTTGAAGTGTGAGAAGCCTGACAATGGTCAGTGCACTATTAAGTAAGTCGGATAAAAGCTTCAAGAAGCTTCACAAATTATATTCAATGTTTTAACGGCAAAATGTTGATATATAATATTAAAGGAATTTTATTTTGAGGAAAATGAGGAGTTTTGGAAAATATTATTATTTTAATAATTTATTTCTGAAAAAGTGAATTATGAGTCACAACGAGCGCGAAACCGTGAAAATATTTTAGCACTGCTGAATTTTACGTAAGAAAACCCGGAATATTACAAAATATTCTTTTATAAAATTAATTTGTGAAAACAAGTTAATCATGATTTTAGAAAATTAATTAAGTGGAAAAAGTTAAGTTTTGGCTTAAAAAGTCTTAAAAATAATATTTGACGGCAAGTTTGGAAAAGTGTAGACGGCAAGTATTTTTGAAACGGCAGTGCATATTTTGAGAAAATTAAACCTCAAGTGACTCATTGGTTTGTGAAAAACTAAGTTTTTATTTGTTAAGGATTTTATAATGAATTTCTACCTTGGAAAAGAATTTCTGAAAAATCAAAAGTTGATTTAACCATGTTAAAAGTACAGTTGGACTTAGTAACCGAGACGTCGAGGTACTAATGTTCTGTGTTGTGATGGACTCAATCATTTGGACTTTGAGGGCCTATATTGTATACATGAGGTATACTGTGTTGAAACATTGAAGATGTTTTCTAGTACCACGAACCTAAGACTGGTGCACCGGTCGAGAGGTGTCGTGATTGAGCACTCGGACAGTGAGGTCCTGTGTTGTGATAAAGGTTTTCACAAGTGTTTTAAGACTATGTGAGTCGTAAGCCATTTTGAGCTTCGGCAAAGAAAGATTGAACACAAAGAAAGGAACAAAACAAAAGTATTTCACATGCATTTGGCAGACGTGCCTGCGGTTTGTGGTGTAATGCATTAATTACCAGCGGCGAAAGGTAATTCCGTTATGCATTTAATTCATGTGCCTAGTGAGGACATGGATCCCCCATCTTACTTGCTATTGGTGCCCTGAGTGTGGACATTAGCAATGTTTAATGGTCTTGTGTACCTGGCCTTGTGTGCCTGTGTGGATGGGAAGAGGTTGCGCACCTATTGGCAGAGTGCCAAGTTAGCCAGTGTGGCTATGGAGTCTGATCAACTCATATTATGTTGGGATATCTCATGAGATTAGGACGAATTTAGATGATGAATATGAAGTGTCATGCATAATTTTTATGGATGATGTTTGGGGTGTTGAACCCACTGATAAACTGTTTGTTTATAAATGTTTGTATTTGGTAAATGTTGATGTGGTTATTTGGTGGCTAGTATGTAGTTATTGAGTAAGATCCATGTATTGGTTTCTCACTCTTACACACATTCAGATGGACCCAGAAATACCCTTGGTACAATCGAGGGTTCGAACGATCACTTTTGATCGTGCACAATATGGTGTTGCCTGGGAGATTAACCTTGGGGCACTCGGTGCCACCTACCATGGACCGAGTAGAGAGGTGATCAGTACAGTAGAGGAGGGACCACAACATAGAATTCACGTAGTGGAGACGGTCGAGGTATCTCTACCTCCAGTTTGGCTTTACCTACAGTACTTGGAAGAGCACGGATTGATGGATCCGCCTCAACCACATCCTCTTCAGATATTAGGACTTGAGGAACCTCCTGCCGAAGTGGAGTTAAATGAGGTTGAGGAAGATCCGGAGGAATACATGGAGGACGATCCTGAGTTTCAACCCCCTGCGGTTGATGATGAAGATTCTTCAGATGACGCAGTTGTAGTAGAGGCGTCATCTTCAGATTCGTCAGTCGTAGGCGGGATTGATCATCATGATCTTCCTAATGGGTTTTAGTATCTTGACCAGCTTTAGGTAGAGTTTTTGGGGTAGTAAGTCTTGACGGTTTTGATCTGGCTAGAGAGAGCCATAAGTTTTTGAATGTGGTTCTGAACTACTTGTTGCCGATGTGTATATACCTTTACTTTCTTTGTTTAGTTTGATGGAGAATAGCCTGTGCTTATGAGGGCTCTTTTGTTATCTCCTATGATAGGTTTCATGTATGTAAAAGGTGATGTATATATATATATATATAGATATATATATATATATATATATATATATATATATATATATATTGTGTATGTTTGCAAGAGTTCTAAGTTAAGAAAAAAAAAATCAGCACTATTTTTGTAAAGAAACGTTTAATTAAAAATATATTTTCTGAAAGTAACCAGCGTTAATAATTTAATTTTTGTTCTTGGGTAATAGTGTGATGACCCTAGATTAGGGTGTCGCAAGAGCCACCACTACAAGGTTAGGAGTTAAAACTTCCGCCGGGATGAAGTAAGGCCATGAAACTCGGAGCGAAAAAAGCAAAGCGAAAGCGCAATTGGCCATATGAACAAAATAGGCTCTTTGAAGGACTTTCATGGAGGAGAGGTGTTCTTGCACTTCCAAGCCCAACCGATCCGGGTTGATTGAAGGGAGTATGGTCAAGCTTAAGACCACAAATAAGCGCTTCTTGGGAGGTAACACAAGTTTTCCTTCCCTTTTCCTTTTGTTTTTGAATTTTATTTTTGAATAATTTGAGAAGATTAAGAGAAGAAAGATCACTAATCAAGGTGGAGTATTGCTGAAAGTGCCTCAAAATAAAGTTTAAAACTGCAGAATTTGTTGTTCAGACAGCTGGTAATCGATTACGGGAAGGCGTGAATCGATTCACGAACCTTCACCAGAATTCGAAGTTTGAAGCGTGACAGACAGCTGGTAATCGATTACCAGAATCTCGTAATCGATTACGGTAATCGATTACCAACAGCTCGTAATTGATTACAACGCGTCAGTTTCTGATATTTAAGTTCTTTACAACAGCGAACGAAATAAGATTTTGGGGTTTCTTGGGTGCGTTTTTCAGAGCGAAAAAGAGGGGAAAACCCAGAGAATACTATCTTCTTGTAATGCTTTGATTCTATTGTGAATTGAGAGAAGAATCAAGATAGGATAAGAGAGAGATCAAGGGTTGTGAGAAAATAGAGAGACAAAAGGCTTGGATTCTCTTGTTTGTTCACCTTGAACATGGTGGGGTGAAGATCCAAGGGATCTCTATTGTAATCTTGATCAAAGTTCATAGTGGAGGAGGCTCTCTTCCGTGGATGTAGGCCACATCGGCTGAACCACGCTAAACTGTGTGTGTGCTCTCTATCTCTTCTTCCTTTTCTCTTTTCTTGCTTCTGTAATTGAATTACCTGCTGTGGTAATTCAATTACCACATATTACTGTGCTTTTATTTTTGCGGTTTTGCGAATTAGTTCTTGCTGGTTGTTTGCTATAGTATTTCTTCTACATTAGGTGTATTGGGTTTAGGTTACGAAACTCTATTTCTTGATACTGTGTAGTCTTTTCTGTATTATTTCAGGGATCTTCTTTGGATTCTTTCATACACACGAACCAGCAGAATTAATGGTACTACTTCAAGTTTCTTGATTTGTACAAGTTAATAACAATCAAGAATGTAATATATAAAGATTTAAATATATTTTTGTCTGTAAAAAATATCATGTTTTGGTTCCCTTCTATTTTTGCAAATTTTTTTTTTTTGGATTCAGCCCTCTAATTCTTTTCCCCAAGTCCACATATAGGTTTCACATAAGCTTTTAATGGCTCATTTGGGCCGGGGAATGATAATTTTTTTTAGAGGACCGAATACAAAAAAGAATAAATAGATGAAGAGACAAAATCGTGAAACTAAAGAGTCCTTGAGGATGATAAGCCATATACAAAAGCAAGCTACATGAGTAACATGACTTAAAATTTTACCGTGTCAGTTTATGCTGTCATCACGTGCCCTCAAATTCTGTCATGTGACATCTACACTCTTTAAAAGGATGGCAACACGGCGAGGCAGGGTGGGCATGGGTCCCCTGCTACCTGCTTTGCTAGATAAAAATCGGACTCGCACTCACCCCATACCCGCATGGGTATATGCTAGACAGGTTCTTAATGGATTTTACAGATATTTGTAGGTCCATGGATACTTATTAAATGCATAAGATAATGATAATATGTAATAAGTAATAAGTAAAAAAGACTACATGTTAGGTAGCTAAAAGTAAAGTACCTAAAAGTCAAAAGCCTAGACAACTTTGTCAAAAGGCTAGAACTAGGTGTCCAAAAGTTTGAGTTAGCTGAACGGAAAGTCATTGTCAGGTTTAATAGGTCATAAAGCCTACTAGAGTAGCCAAAGACTTCGTCAAAAGGCTACTAGATTAGGATTTGTCTTCTCCCAAGTTTCATCTCTATATAAGGAGCATTCGTGTAACAGATTGAGGCAGAGACAAACCAAGAAAGAAATAAACTTGTGTGTTCCATAAACATGTATTGCTAACCTCCTTCTCTTCTTCCTAAAAACCAGAATTATAATGTTCGTATCATAAGTACTTCCATAGAGATGTTAGTATGCTCTACACTTGCCTCGGCAATGAGAACAAACAAAAAAGTAAAGTGCAATCCATGGTTAGTAAAGAATATAACACTTGTTGTGTCTTGATTAAATGCAATCCATAACATTACAAAGACTAGCAACCATCTAATGAATTGTATCAATCTCCAGACTAAGGAAAGAGAATTAGAAAATGTGTTAAGAATTCAACAAGAAATGCTGGCAGACCAAAGAAAAAATGAGTACACGAACATCCATATCAATAGCTGAGTCTTTGAAAAGGTCAAGCTCTCGAGGGGATGAATGAGAGATCAACCTGAAAGCTTGACTTCACCAAGCTCACTCAAATCAAATGCCTTAGAAACATAGTATATAAATGGGTGGCAGAGGAAGTTTCCAATAATGCTTCACCCACAAGTTACTTCTCTAGCAGACAAGGAAACCAAAGTGTGGAACAGAAAACATACAAACTAAAAAGCAGTAACAGCTGCTGCATTATGAAGTGCAAAAAGTCCAATTACATATAAAACCAACTCCCCAACATGGTTCACTAAACGAAACCTTTGAGAAAATCAACTAAATATGCTTAGACAGTACATAAGCATAAAAAACTATATGTCAATATCATCACTGAATTTGATTCATGTAAGTGGATTACTTGCAACACAATAGCAAAACAACAACAGAACACAGAACCAAGAACAGAAACAGATTTTCTGATTTTGAAACCTTGATCAATTAAAGAAAGATAAAGGAAGAAGATTAAACAACAAGAATTTAACATGGTTCAACCGGTGTGACTTACATCCATGGGGAGAGAGCAAAATTATTATGAGAGAAACCAAGTACAAGATCAAGTCAACAACAATAGAATTTCCTTGGCCCCTTTGCTGTATGCTGCTGAGAAACAGAACAAGAATACCACCACTCTATTTTTTACACTCCCTTGATCTCTCACACTCTTTCTTTTCTTCACAAGTTCAGAGAATTTACATGAATGGTTCTAGCACAATTACATACTCCTCACAGAGACTAATACCTATGCTAATATATACACAATCAGACCCAAGACCCTGCACGTGCTCCATTAGAATTTGCTGCACTAAGTTAGTTTTAACCGATTAACTAACTATAACAGAAAACACTTATTGCTTAGAAGGGTTTGTCACTGATTTTGAGACACCAATCAACAATTCATTATCCAAAAAAGAATAAGCCAAAAACCATCAAAATTAATCAATCTCTCCAATACTTAAAAACCATTAATTTAGCTATAACCGCAAGAAACCATTACAAAGTTTAGAAGATATGACACAGCTTAACTTGGACTGTGAACTTCCTTTCTATCCTGCTAAACTCACTTGATTCTGGGAGGAGGCAACGCAGGGTACCAAGTCGTTGTTTCCTCTGCATCATTTTGACGTTGAACATAATCTTCTCTTCAAAAGAGCGAACCCCATCTGCAATGATGAGCTAAAGATAAACAAGGAACAAAAAGAATGGCAACATAGCTGTTCCCTTAGCCATTGTTGGGGGATGCTAAGGAATTTGAAATGAAGAAAAAATTGGAAAGAGTGATCCTAGACATGGAAAAGTAATTACACGAAGTGGTTTGACATGGACTTGGTCACGCCAATATTGAGCAAGAAAGTCCTACTGTATGCCCAGACCTCTGCAGGATTGATGATCTGAATTTGCCGCCCCAAACTACGTCATTCTGTGCACAAACATCACTCTTCAATAATAGATTGAAGGGTGCTTCTAGATTGAATACCATGTTTTCCAAACTCAGCATAATTGAAACCCAGGAAATTGAAGGCTATAATGGAATAGAGATTCCAATTAAGTTTGTTCACAATTTAGATCTCCCTCTCTAATAACTTGTCAGGTTGTTATTCTTACAAGTTACTCATCTATTGGATATTTTCTAGATATTAATGAACAAACCAAACCGCCAAACCAAATTGTCAAATTAATGCAATTTGTAGCATGAAAATCAACCTCTAGCCGCATTCGCATAGTCTACCTGTGGACAAATTGCTTAGAGATTCTGACAACAGTCCTCCCGGCCCAAGTTGTCAAAGAACAGACACAGTCACACAGTTAACCAAAACCTTCTCAGAAACTCAAAGCCACCGAAAGTGGTTTACCCCAATTTTCTGTTTCACAAATTCAATAAACGAAACGAAAATATGCTAAGCATCCATAAGAAGAAAACAGCAACAAATATTGTATCAGTGGAGTAAAATAACTAAGAGAGCTCATGCCATTATCTTGGCAGACCTAACATAAAGACTATCCACGACTTTCCCAACATTGGAAATGGTTTCTAAAGTTGCAGGATATATTGCATCAGTCTTGGGATCATCAAATATGATGAGGCATCCAGCACCTTGGTCTAATGTCCCTGCAAACTTCTTGTCCAAAATCATCTGAGACAACTTTCGCTCCACATGATCAATGGGAAGTTCAATAAGCTCAGCAATGTGAGCAATCTCAACCCTTGAGAATGGCTCAATCAATCTGCAAAGATTCTGCTCCAGGAGGGTATCATATAGGGATGACAGGTGCCTGTGGACAATAGGGTCTTCTTCCAATTGTGCCTTGTAGTCGCGCAAAGCAATTTCAAATAACTTCAGGGATCGCTTAGAATGAGCATCCGCAACAGCTTTCATAGCATCCAAGTCAAGCCCAACATATTGCAGCCCTGCTTTAGAAGAAATAATTCCACCCACGTCGTCAGCTTGATTCACCATGATCTTACACAACAACATGTATTTGAGGCTAAAAACAGCCTTGGGGTCTTCAAGAGCATTGAAAGACTCAAAAGCTTCAAAGAAATAACTATATGCAGTTTTATAATCCTTTTCCTCAGCATGAAGTATTCCACTCTGCAGATCTATGGCACCTTGTTGAGCTGGAGGAACATAAATAGCATTTGCAGCTGTTCTTGCAGCAGTTAGGGCAGCTTTTGCCTTTGGAAGGTTTCTTAATGAGAAGTGTAGTTTGCTTTCCAGCAAGTCTATGTCTACAAGGAGAAGCTTGTCATCTAATCTCCTAACCTCTTTGACCAAGCCAGAAAGAAGAGTCAAAGCTTCTGAATACTCCTTATTTTCCATCAGGAGCGCTGCAAGCCTTGCCTCAACTCGCTGCCTCAGAAATGTACGCTTTTCAGCACGAGTCCATTGCACCATTTCTTTGCAGAGAGTAATTTGTAGATCGGATGTCTCTGGTATTTTAGCAACCGAGTCAATTATTCCCCTAACTATCTTTGCAGTTTTTGCTTTAGGAATCAGGGAGAAGAAAGGCCTCAACTGAGTGAGAAGGCTGCGCAGATCCTCTCCCCTATTCTCTTGCCTGAGAAGATCACTGAGGTTTGTGATAGCCTGCTCCTTCATACGCAGAGCTTCTGGAGAAGAAGAAGGATCATCAAGTACGCGATAGAGAATGGAGATGGCCTGAGATGGGTCTTTGGCCTCCAATGCCAGAGCAATCGACTCTGTTGTTGCAGGAAGATAAGATGAAGACATAATTGCTGATTAGATAGATAAACTCCTGCATGAAAACATATGTAAATTGAGAGAAACATTTAGAAATTGGAAGCCTTTAAAATAATCAGAGAAAGGGAGAAAAATAAGTTGTATTAAAAAACAAGAGGCAGACATGGGTTTTATAATTTTTACATTATTTTATACTTATACAGGTTATACTGATTTGTCTCAGTACTATAACTTGTTGGGTTATTGTTTTGTGTCAAAATTTTGCAATCCCTTGCTGTTATTCAAATTAGTCACAGTAATGAAATAGATATATTTAGTCAGTACTCAGTGGTGTATAGTTTATACTTTATAGCATTGGCTACCATTGAAGACAAGCCCTGAAAGAGCCATCACAGCACCACTGGTGACATGGCAGCCATCAACAAGACTTAAAAAAGGCAATTTTTGAAATACAACAACAGCAACAACAATGTATTGAATCTAAGAATGACAATAATCAACAAAGATGCCTCAGTTTAGTCCCAAAAATGTAGTGTTGTGTGGTTTCCAGAGTTCATCCTACAGTGTTTTTTCATTCCCAGGGAATCTCTTGTTTTACTTTCTTCACTTATACAGGTTATACTGATTTGTCTCAGTACTATAACTTGTTGGGTTATTGTTTTGTGTCAAAATTTTGCAATCCCTTGCTGTTATTCAAATTAGTCACAGTAATGAAATAGATATATTTAGTCAGTACTCAGTGGTGCATAGTTTATACTTTATAGCATTGGCTACCATTGAAGACAAGCCCTGAAAGAGCCATCATAGCACCACTGGTGACATGGCAGCCATCAACAAGACTTAAAAAAGGCAATTTTTGAAATACAACAACAGCAACAACAATGTATTGAATCTAAGAATGACAATAATCAACAAAGTTGCCTCAGTTTAGTCCCAAAAATGTAGTGTTGTGTGGTTTCCAGAGTTCATCCTACAGTGTTTTTTCATTCCCAGGGAATCTCTTGTTTTACTTTCTTCACTTATATATTATCTTCAAGATTCAGCTTCAAATATTTTCTTCAGTTAAATTATTTTCTACAAAACACATATACTGAATTTTGCGGTTCTAGCTTCAAATTTCCCACAATATCGAATCAATGTGTTTCAATGCCATCGATAGAGATAATAGATTAATAACCAACCCAAGATTAACTTCTTGGACCCAAGGCCATAATTCCACAAGAAACAAGGTGCTAATGGTGTATAAGACACTCGTGAGTCATGAGACTTAGTTAAACAAACAATTCCAGAGTTCACACAATCATCTCTAATAAAAAAACATTCACAACAGATCACAGAAGCAGACAGAGACATTATCTCATAGCAAATTACCTTAAAAGGAAATTGAATGAAAGCATACACATGCATCAAGAGACATTACTGCTATTCAAAAGCATGAAAACAGAAGTTTAATCAACTAAGACACAGTTCAGGCATTCTGTCATATAACTTGAGTGCAATCAAAATATCAGAATCTTCACCATAACAACAACAACAACAACAATAATATCAACAAAAACTTGAAATCAGAATATCATAAAAGTTGATATCAACAAACACTTGATATTAACAATAACAATAATGAAAAAATATGAAGATTTGACAGATAGGCAAAGTATACAAATTATCAACGGTGACAAAATATTAGATACCAAATTGAGAAATGAAATCAAGATTAAGCACATTAGAAGTTATCTGACAACTGTAAATCACTTGTTTGCAAAACTCGATGAATGTTAAACATTAAAAACTCGAACTTTTCTGGCTTCCTTTCAACATCGAAGGCACTTGCAACATGGGTAAATATTGAGCAACAAAACCCTAATTCCCTTTACAACAGTAAAAGTAGAGGGCAGAAAGGCATAGAAATCTTACCAATGGTGCGTGAGAGTGTGAAACGCAGAGAGAGGAGAGGGAGTTTGAGTTAGGGATTTCAGAATTCAGAGTGGAAGCGGAAGCGGAAGCGATGCTGTTTCGTGAAGTAAAACACCGAGGGTAAAGTGGTAAACGGGTTAAGACACATATTTTATATAAGGATTTTAGTTTTTTTCGGATTTTCTTTTTTTATTGATTTGTAGTTTTTTTTTTATTTATTAATTTGAATCTCTGAACACTCTTATTTAACAAGGTAAATTGTTAACTTGTTTATTTTATAATTGGAGTGATGATACTTAAAACTTTGGATTGTGACAATAAAAAATCATACAAAAGTCACAAATTATTATACAGCATGTCTAGGGAAAATAAGTATATAAAATAAATATTGTTACGGGTTTCGATTCTTACCATCAAGCCTTTCTACATCCCCTCTCCATTATTTCTACACCTTTCTAATTTTTTTCAATGTCATTATGATTTTCCTATTATTTTTTTCCTTTTCCTCTTTCCCGAGGGAAGGAAAGAATCCATTTGGAGCTTTATTATATTCACCACATTTAGGGTGCCTTTGGGTAAACAACTTAGTTAAGAGCTTATCACATAAGACCTTATCGCATGAGAGCTTATGCCATAAGCGCTTAAAGAAAGAAAGAGACATGAGAGGATTCTAATAGTGAATAACACGGAGAGGGTGTTTAGTGCATAAACTCTTATGATAATTCCATAAGCTTCTCTCGGTGACTTATGAAAATAAGTCAAAAACTCTTTATGGGATGGCATAAGTTATTTTTATAAGCTCTGCCAAACAGACTGCATAAGAGCTTATGTCATCAGATAAGTCAAAAGGAGCATAAATAAGCTCTTCCAAACGCCACCTTACTCTCTTTCATCTCACTAACTTGTGTTGAGTGTTGGAATGGTTTTGTAGATACACCGGTTCTCTTTACTTGTTGAACTTGGAGGAGAAACTATATATATACAAATGTCTGCCTAGACGGCTGATTGTACTTCAAGAGATTAGTAAATTGTCTATCAGATGAGATGATATTCTGGAGAAAAAAAATGGCTTTGGTTTTTTTTTTTGTTTACATTTGAAAGTTTGAGAACCCGTATATGATGAATTAAGCTCGATATTCCTACCCGGTTAATGATCACTTAAACTAAGCATAGCTGCATAGATGACAAAAAACAATTTTAATCTCAATATATTATGCTATTACAAAATAAAGCCAGAGTCTTGAAAAGCTTCATACATGTTGCTAACCATAGATAGACACGTAACCCACCGTTGTTCAGTGACAAGCCGCTGCGTCCCGGACTTCGCTCCGCCACCGTTTGTACACAGATCCAAATCCGCCGCTCCACTACTGGCTCAGTCATGAACTACACTGGTGCACCGCCTCTCTCGCAGTCGTGTCATCATTCGTGCAAACTCGCCGTTGCCGCCACTGTTGTTCCTCTCGCTGGTCTCGTGTGAACAGGTGAAGAAGAAGGAGGTTTAGTCTTTGCTCACAATCTGATCGTATCTTCTTTTTATCGCTGATGATGTTATAGTAGTTTTACTTTACTCTTTTAATTGTTATTTCATTTATTTTATTTTACTTATTTATGTATGTTTAAAGTGGTTTGCTAATGGGTATCAGGTTGGCCCAAATCACTAATGGGTATCAGGTTGGCCCAAATCAAATAAGGTTTCACCAAATGGGTTTGGGCTGATAAATAAATAGAAAAGGCATTTGTATTTTTATTTTTGTTGAAAATCTAGAGTAAATAAATAAAATAAAAATTTAAAAGAAACACCTGAAAAATATTTTTTGTATTGCTTTGTGAAATGTTTCACACTCAATCCTTATATTCGTGATAGCTCTGTGGACTCATGTGTCATGCTCTATCTTGATTAGTTTTTGATACATAAAAGTAAATAAAAAATATATAATAATAAAAAATTTCTTTCTTTCTAAAAAAAAATAAAAAAAAACATTTTCATAAAAAATAAAAAATCAATCAACAAACAAAAAAATATTTTATACAAGAACTACGTGGCTTTGAGTTTCCCATCGAAGCAGGGAATACGTAGGAGCGGGATCAATCATCTCGTCAAGCCAAAATTAATTTTTCCATTCTTTTTGTGTTCTTTTAATTCGTTTAATGTGGATAATTAATTAATAATTTATTTAATATTTTTGGGTTGCTCTATGACAAGTGTCATGCTCAATCCCCTAGCTTCGAGGTTGCCCTATGGACTTACGTGCTATGTCCAACCTCATTTAGGATTTATCCATAATTTTTAAAAATGCAAAAAAAGGAACAATAAAGAAACGTAAAATAAAAAATATTAATAAATAAATAAATAAATAAATAAATAAATTCTTCCTTGTAAATATTTTTGGGGTAAAAAATAAATTAATTAATTTTGCACAATTAATTCAAGATACCATTCGTAGGATGGGTGATGTAGGGTGCTTAACACCTTCCCTGCTCGTAACCGACTCCCGAACTCGGCTTGGTTTCAAAGATCATATTTATTTATTTTTTAAGGTTTTCCAATTTTTCCTAAATTAAATAAAATTGGTGGCGACTCTACTTTTCCATAAATTTTCTTTTTATCGCCGTCCTCGTCGTAATTTTTGGTTGCGACAAATGGCGACTCCACTGGGGACATTTAGAGAGTCAAGCCTAAGTAATGAGTTGTGCATTTTGGTATTTATTGTTTACCCCTTTTTATTGTTTTCTTTTCTTTTATTTGTTTATTTATTTATTTTTATTTATTATTATTATTATTTTGATTCCTTTTTGCTTTAATAATCATTTTTACACTAGGATAGAAGACCATGGTATTCGTTGTTTGCTTGTCTCGCAGGTTCAAGTAGTTTTGGATTGTACAGGTTTGTGTGCCTCCAGCACACACAACACCGACACTCATTTTCACACACTTTCAGCTCTATACCCGAGCTTATGGGACCTTAAGGATTAGGCGGTGACTCGACATTGTCATTGAAGGCCTAGTGCCTCTCTGATATTTGTTGACTCACCACTTGGATTGTTACTAGTGTCATGGACTAATCATCGTGGAGGGTTTATCCCTACTTGTGATTAGGTTCATGAACTAGGTCCTTGACAAGGGCAATCTGGGGACCATGATCTTTAGAAGTCTAGACCCGTCCTAAAGTTTATACTCCTAAATTGACTTAGTGGCCGCTCAACTTAGAAGTTGCCATCATAGGTACCCTTAATTAGGCCCTACCTCTTAAGACAATTGGAGGCGTACCATATCTCCCTTGTGTTTTTCTATCCATTTACTTATTTATTTATTTATTTTTACTTCATTTCCCTTTGTGTTTTAACGAATGAATAATGAATAAATAAAATACATATTATATATTTCCTATTTTTTCTTTTTTTGTAAAATAATATTTTTATTTTTTTAGGGTGATTCTTTTTTGTGAAGGAAAGACACTATCTGTGTAGCAAGAAACGGAAATGTCTAACTCTAGCAATGCAATTGGCCTGAAGAAGAATATTAGAGTTGACGTGAAAATCAATGATGTGAAGACTTTAATGGAAATCAGTCGCTTGATGTCAAAAGAAGTATGTTCTGAGTTTGCAAGCAAGTATGGGAAGATTTTGGACTTATTACACATACATGTAGATGCTTTGGGCTTGAGTGCTTTGGCCCAATATTGGAACCCGAATTTGAGGTGTTTCGAGTTGCCGAATTTGGATACGACACAGGCTATAGAAGAATATGCTTACATGCTACGGATGCCTCTTCCAAGGGAGTTTCGTGTTTATTTCTATTATGGGCAGCATGTCAGTGATGGGAAGGTAGCAGAGTTGTTGGGAGTTTTACCGAAGCCATCAGACAAAATGGAAAAAGGAGCTATCAGAGGTCTGAGGCGAAGATTTCTTGAAGTTTATCTCCAGGAACTAGCACGACAAAATAATTGGGTTATCTTCAAGCGGGTGTTAGCTTTAACCATTTATGGGCTGGTGCTTTTCCCCTTTATACCAGACATGGTGGATTATGCAGCCTTGGATGTTTACTACAAGGTCGAAGAATATACTGTGAACCCTGTTCCCGCAATTTTGGCAGAAACATTCCTATCATTGCAAGTTTGCCATGAAAATCAACAAGGCAAATTACGATGTTGTGCACAAATGTTGTATGTTTGGATCGTGACTCACATGTATGCTCGAAATTATGTTAGTGGGATTGATGACCCTTTGAGGAGATTCCATCACATTCTGATAAAGCCGCACAAACCCAACGAATGGAGACGAGAATTTGATCAGGTTGATTCGAAAGCTTTTTGCTGGATGTGTCCTTGGTATAAAGGAAATACAGTCATCTTCAGTTGTGGGAATTTCTCGAATATTCCTTTGATGGGACCAAGGGACTACGTGTCATATTCTCCGGCACTTGTGATTCGACAATTGAAATGGACTCAGCAGGAACCACTTGAAGAAGTGTTAGGTGGAATTTCGTTCTTATATCAAGAATGCGAGGTTGTCAAGAATACAACAATAGCTGTTAGATCCGCCTGGAGCAACATCAAGGTACTGGGATCCAGTGAGTTGGGAAGGCAAATTATTTCTCGTACTAAAAACTACGAGGCATGGAGGAAAGCAAGGAGAGACAACCTTGTTATTTCGAAACCAATCCCGCACGAAGATGAAAATCCGCAAATGGAAGCAGAAATGTTAAAGAAGATCGAGATTATGATGGCCCAGATAGGAGTGCTAGAGGAAAAGAATGAAACAGATCAAATCACCATCGTCACGCTCCAACACCAAATCCAGAAGTTAAACATGAGGATAGAACATTTGAAAGATGAATGTGCCGATGCATATGAAGCCGCAGCTCCAGCAAAGAGAGCAAGGAAGGGGAATATGAAAGAGTCAGAAGTTCGAGAATTGCTAGCAAGGATAGAAGATAAAAAAAAGCGTTGGCACAAATCTTCAAAGAAAAAGAAGACTTGGGGGAAAAAATTGAAGTGCACGTTCATACAATTCGGATGTTGGAAGAAAGCATAGGATCTCTACAAGAAGCCTTAACTCATGCTGAGCGCTACTCTGATGAAGGTTGGAATGCAGCTGCAACTATATGCGAATCATTGAAAAAATCGCAAGAGAAAGAGCAACAGTTATGGATGAGGTTCCGGATGTTCGAAAGGGAGAGAAAACAATATGAGGATGAGATCAGACAACAGGAAGAATGGCTAGAGAACTGGGAATCCGTGGCAAAAGATTTGAAGGCTGACATAGATGCTTGGAAGAAAAGATATGAACACCTCTTAGGAAGTTTGCAATACCATACCTATCAGTTTGTGGGTCACCTCGAGGAAGCACTAGTCCAAACTCGTATGAATGACGGATCTACAATACCTCCAAAAGTAGCTCGCTTCATGAAGTATTGTAGGGGCCTTGCTAGCGGATTCAAAAGGAAGACTTTAAAACTTTTGATGTAATTCTGTTAGATGGGAGACATTGTATTTTCTCTTCAAAGAAATAAAAGCCTTTTTAGGGGTTATATCTATCAATGAATTCTGCTCTATCTTATGGTGTGTTACAAGTAGGCCTGTATGATTGCATTGCTAGTGAATGATGCTGTCTATTGAGGGACACATGTTCCCATGGATTTGTCATCAACCACGCATTAACCTAAGGGGGATGTGCCCCTAGAGTTATGTGTCGGGGTGAAGTTGCTTGCTACAAAAAATGGTCTTTCCTTTGCAAAAGAAAGAATTCATGGTTTTTCGAAGCATACTTTTATCTTTCTTTTATTAATAATAATAATGCCAAAAAATTATATATATATAAAAAATAAGGAGGTTACTGATTAGAATAATTGACGATTTTTCGTAACAGAGCTAAAAACACGAATTTGAGGGTTCGAGAATCATTGCGCGACCTAAGAAAGACAATACCAATCAAACCCGAGTTTACCACACAAGATCCCGGACCAGGATGGCTGCCAACAATCCTGAGACAGGAAGGAACTTGAGTTTAGAAGTAGACAAAGTGAGGGGAAGGGTGACTGAAATCTCTGAAACTCGAGCAAGGTTGGAGGCTATACTACAGGATATGAGGGAATCTCTTAGCAGGCTTAGTGCAAATAGAAGTGGAAACTAAGATGACCCACATGTGAGCGTACAACCGGCCCTCTCCATGGTAACGGTGCCAATGTTTTCAAACATAAACCATAGCTTTACTTGGGGAATGTCGGGTTACACGAAACCCATAGTAATCCCCATCGGGGAAGGATATCGCCCTATCGAGAATGTGTATCATGAGGCTGCTGGCTATACATGGGAAAGACCCCAAGCATTCATTCCTGAACAATCAAGAGGAGTCCAGTTTGGACCCGATAAGATGAAGGAAGAGTGGATGGAGAAGGTAGAAGAACAAATAAAAGAGATCAAGGGCTCAAATACTTATGGCCTTCTCAAGATTGAAGAACTTTGTCCTGCCACAAATGTCGTGATTCCTAAGGATTTCAAAATTCCTGATTTTTCCAAATATGACGGAAGTGGGAACCCACGATTCCATTCGATTAGCTATGCCACCAAAATGGCCATCTGGTCTAAGGATGACAAGTTCCTCATTGGCTTTTTCCATGAAAGTTTGACCGGAATCGCATTAGAGTGGTACCTTCAGTTAGACCATTCTAAGATCTCTCGGTGGACAGAATTAGACGATTTATTCATGGATCAATACAAATTCAATTTGGACATAGCTCCGACCCGTGAACAGTTGACTACAATGCAGAAGAAGAGTGATGAATCCTTCAAACAATATGCACAAAGGTGGAGGAGTTTGGCTGCTCAGGTTCAGCCGCCGCTGATGTTGTCCGAAATGTGCTCATACTTTTTAGGAACCCTGGGATCCCCCTTTATCGGAGCAATGGCAGGAGTAGCCTATAAGGATTTCTATGACTTGATTGCTGCAGGGGAAATCCTAGCCAGAGCCGAGAAATTGCCCACTGACATGGAAGGCAGTGCATCCAAGAAGGGGTTCCAGCCCAAGAAGAAGGAAGCAGAAGCAAATTATGTGCAACACCAGCAAAACTTTGGACCTCGACATGTCCCTTCATACCCAAGGTACCAAGCACCATATCAGACCCAAACACCATTTTACCCTCCTCAACAGGCCTCGCCAACCATCACCCAGCTACAAAACCAAATAAATAACATCCCTACCCCTCTACCATACAACCCCACTCGCCCAACATATACTCCTTATCCACCTGCACCTCAACAAAACCATCCAAGATACCCTCGACCTCGCCCAATTTTTCCAAATCAGGGACGTTTCCAATATCAAAACCTGCCTCCTTTCCCAAGACTGTCTATCTCCAATGCAGATTTGTTCAAACAACTATTTGATCGTCACCTAATCGCTGGAAACCCTGTACGGCCTATGGAACCACCTTTCCCTGCTTGGTACAATCCAAACTTGACTTGCAAATATCACATGGATGCCCTGGGACATTCCATTGAAGAATGCGAGGCCTTCAAGACAGCAGTAAGAAAATTGATTGCTTGTGGAAAATTGGGTTTCGAAGAATATTCTGGGCCTAGCATTGTTAATAACCCAATCCCAAACCATAATGCGGGAAATAGCGTGAGTAACTTGGAAGTGAAAGGGCCTCAAGTCAAGAAGGTTTTGGAATTGAGAACCCCGATGCAAGAAGTATTCACAGGGCTCAAGAAAGCAGGTTATGATATTGTTGCACCGGTGAGGCTGATCGGAGAAAAGAGAAGTATGATGGTGATTTAAGTTGTGATTATCATCATGGGCAGGTAGGGCATGATATCGAAACTTGTTGGGACTTTAAGGTCCGAGTCCAAGGATTACTTACCTTGGGGGTGATCCAAGCTAGGCGAGGTACGACTGAAGAAGTTAGCGTGGTTGAAAAAGTTGTGCTCCGGATACCACCTATGAATGATGCGCCGGCACCAGAAAAAGTGACTGTAAAGGTGACAAAGCCAACTCCTTTTGCCTATAATGATACACACGCTGTCCCCTAGAATTATGAACAGAAAGTTGAGCTAGTAGGAGGGGCAGGAGAAACTTCGAAGGCCCAGGTTACTAATGTTGTGAGAATTGGAGGCATCACAAAGAGTGGGCGATGCTATGACCCGGTAGAATAAGAAGCAAGGAAGAATACCAATGATGAAGAAAAAGAGAAGGAAGAAGAAGAAGAAGAGTTTCTGAAGATCATGAAACAAAGTGAATACGATGTGATAGAGCAATTGAAGAAAACACCGGCAAGAATATCCCTTTTGTCGCTTGTCCTCACATCAGAAATGCATCGTAAGGCATTATTGAAGGTGTTGAATGAAGCTTATGTTAATCGCGACGTCACGCCAGAGAATGTAGTAAACATGGTGGATCCAGTGAGGCGGATCAACATGATCAATTTCTCGGAAGATGAGGTGTTTTTAAAGTTTAGAGGTAGTCCTAAGGCACTCCACATTACCCTAAGGTTCAAAGGATTTGTGATTGCGAAGGTGCTTATAGATGGTGGCTCAGCATTGAATGTGATTCCGTTGTCCACTCTAGAGCAGCTAAACATAGGCTTGACGGATTTGACACCCCAAGAGATGATTGTGCGAGCCTTTGATGGGACGGCAAGAGGGATCTTAGGGGAAATAACTCTACCCCTCGAAGTAGGGCCTAGTTGTTTCCGTGTTCTCTTTCAAGTCATGGAGATCCAGCCAGCTTATACCATGCTCCTAGGAAGGCATTGGATTCATGAAGCTGGTGTTGTTCCATCAACATTGCATCATTGTCTGAAATATATTCAGGATGGGACTGTAATTACCATCCGCGGTGAAGAGGAAATCATGCTTTCAAAGCCTGTTTCGATACCATACGTAGAAAGTGCAGAGCAAGTCGAGGATGATTCCTACGTAGTTTTGAAATCCTGAAGCCAGAGAGCAAGAAGGAGGAGCTGCCAATGCAAAATGTGAATGAAATGGCAGTCCGTATAATGGAAAGGAATGGGTATCAGAAAGGAAGAAGCCTAGGGGCATGCCTCCAAGGGATCCCTCAACCGATTGCAGCAGTTACAAGAGATGGAAGACATGGACTAGGATACAATCCTTCTCTAGCGGAAAATATGAAGTACCTGACTCTCAGAGGCAAGAAAGAAGAAAGAAAGGAATTTAATTATATCCCTCACTTGACAGATACTTTCTCAGCATCAACTGAAGTGATCTCGCCAAAAAGGTTGACTTCCCCTCGTTTCACTATCAGTGCACTTGAAGAGGAGCAAGCAAGAAACCCTGTTATTTATCTCTCTGCTGACAATGAGGTCCTTGGCAATTGGCAGTCTGAACCATTTGTTGATGTTATTTCCATGAAGTAATTACCTTTTTGTATCTCGTATAAACTGATGTTTACTTTGGTCGAGAAATGAATAAAATGAGTTAGTATGATTTTTCAGCATTTTTCTTGGTGTCTTCCTTTCCCTACCCTTTATCTTATATCAATTGTGTTTCATTTCTTGAATAATATCCTTGCCTATATTTCTCTTGTTTCAAACATTTTCTTTCAGGAACCTCACCACCGTCGAAGGTTTGTCTCACAAAAGGAACCTTGAAACCTAATTTACTGATTCCCTTGCGGCTGTTGACGAAGACGATTATGGGATTAGTGAGGAAGAAGAAGCCATTGAGGAATTTACAAAGTCAATAGAGCGCTCAGAAAATGGGTTCACTGCAAATGATGAAGTTATAAAAGTGATTAATATGGGGACCGAGGAAGACAAGAAGGAGTTGAAAATAGTGGATAATCCAGAACGTGCAGAAATGGTCGTGCTATTTAAGGAGTACCTTGATGTGTTTGCATGGTCCTACAAAGATATGCCAGGATTGGATCCAGAGATAGCATCACATAAAATCCCACTGTACCCAGATACGGTGGTGAAGAAACAAAGGCTGAGAAGGATGCATCCAGATATGTCACTAAAGATCAAAGAAGAGGTAACTAAGCAGTTAGAAGCTGGGTTTGTGGAAGTGTCGAGACACCCAGAATGGGTCGCTAATGTCGTAACAGAACCAAAGAAGGATGGAAAAGTAAGAATGTGTGTGGATTACTGAGATTTGAACAAAGCAAGTCCGAAGGATGACTTCCCATTGCCTCATATTGATGTTCTCGTAGACAGCACAACAAGGAACCACAGATTCTCCTTCATGGATGGGTATTCGGGATACAATCAGATTCTCATGGACGTCCATGACAAAGAGAAGATGACTTTCATCGCCCCTTAGGGAACTTTTTGTTACAGAGTAATGCCTTTTGGGCTGAAGAATGCCGGAGCTACCTACCAGCGTGCTATGGTAGCATTGTTCCATGATATGATGCACAAGGAAATAGAGGTATATGTGGATGATATAGTGGCTAAGTCTAAGGAGGGGGAAAGTCATGTAGTATTTTTGAATAAGTTATTTGAGAGATTAAGGAAGTACAATCTGAGACTCAATCCCACAAAATGTGTGTTTGGAGCCTCAACTGGGAAATTATTGGGTTTTGTGGTCAACAGGGAAGGAATACAAGTGCAGCCAGAAAAGGCAAAGGCGATCAGGGACATGCCAACTCCCAAGAATGAACGAGAAGTAAGGGGTTTTCTAGGGAGATTAAATTACATTGCCCGATTCATTGCTAACTTGACAAGCATATGTGAGCCTATTTTTAAGCTATTAAAGAAGAATAATCTGGGGATATGGAATGAGGAATGTCAGGAAGCCTTTGACAAAATAAAGGCATACCTATTAAACCCATCAGTGTTGGTGCCGCCCACTCAAGGTCGTCCTTTGATACTGTATCTCACGATCCTACCAACCTCAATGGGGGCAATGTTGGGGCAACATGATGAGTCTGGCAAGAGAGAACATGCAATTTACTATCTGAGTAAGAAGTTTAATGACTGCGAAGCCCGATACATGGCAATTGAGAAGACTTGTTGCACATTGGTATGGACCTCCAAGAGACTCAGACAATACATGTTATACTACACCACTTGGTTAATCTCTCGAATGGACCCTTTGAAGTACATCTTTGAAAGTCCTCACATATCATTAAGGGTCTCAAAGTGGAAAATGATATTATCAGAATTCGATATTAAGTATGTTACCCGGAAATCCGTTAAGGGAAGTGCAATTGCTGATCACTTAGCTGAAAACCCTCTTGAGGGAGGACAACCAATTACATCCGAGTTCCCTGGCTGAGAGATACTGTCATTGGAAGAAGGTGAAACAGAGGAAGATGATATGTGGAAAATGTATTTTGATGGAGCAGTTAATATGCATGGAAGCGGCATAGGAGTGGTGGTTGTCTCTCCGGAGGGCAAGCAATACCCAGTGGCTGTTAAGCTCGAATTTGAATGCACCAACAATATTGCGGAGTATGAAGCATGTGCAAGTGGATTACAAGCAGCAATTGGTGTTGGAATAAAACAGCTAAAGGTCTTTGGAGATGCAGCCTTAATCATTTATCAAGTCAACGACGAATGGCAAACTAAAGATCCCAAGCTTATCCCGTATCAGAAATACCTGACTCGGTTAGTTGCAAAGTTTGATGAGATTACTTTCTCGCACTTGACTCGAGACAAGAATCAATTTGCGGATGCTTTAGCCACATTAGCCGCTATGACCAAGCTGGGTCTCCATACCACCGTCCAGTCTATTCAAGTGAAGGTACAAGATGAGCCCGCATACTGTGCATATGTGGAAGAAGAGCTCGATGTGGTATCACGACATCAAGCAATGTATGAAGAGTAGAACGTACCCAGCTGGAGCAAATGAAGTAAACAAGAGGACGATTCGTAGATTATCAATGTCCTTTTACTTAGATGGCGAAATTCTATATAAGAGGAACTATGATGGGGTCCTCATAAGATGTGTTGATGCTCGTGAAGCTCGGACTATCATGACAGAAGTTCACGAAGGGATATGTGGAACACATGCCAATGGTCACATGATGGCACGCAAGATCCTACGAAATGGCCACTATTGGCTAACAATGGAGGCCGATTGTCTGGAGTATGTCCGAAAATGCCGTAAATGCCAAATATATGCAGATCAGATCAAAGCTCCAACGTTCCAACTACACAATCTGGTGTCTCCATGGCCATTTTCTATGTGGGGGATAGACGTCATTGGACCAATCAATCCCAAGGCTTCAAACGGACATCCTTCATCCTGGTTGTAATAGATTACTTTACTAAGTGGGTATAAGCAGCATCATATGCCAATATAACTCAAAAGGTGTTTACCAAGTTCCTAAAAAGGGATATTATTTATCGCTATGGAATACCAGAAAGAATCATTACAGATAATGCTGTCAATCTTAATGGGGCGGATGTAAAGAAGTTATTAGAGACTTTTAAAATCAAGCACCATAATTCCACCCCATATAGACCCCAGATGAACGGGGCGGTAGAAGCGGCCAACAAGAATGCCAAGAAAATTGTTGCTAAAATGGTCGTAAATTATAAGGATTGGCATGAAATGTTGCCATACGCTTTGCACGCGTATCGTACCAATATACGATCAAGCACTGGGGCAACGCCTTTCTCATTGGTGTATGGAATGGAAGCTGTTTCTCCTATAGAAGTCGAAATCCCTTCATTAAGAGTGCTGATGGAAGCTGACTTGGAAGAATCAGAATGGGTGAAAGCTCGATATGATCAGCTGAACATGATTGAGGAAAAAAGACTGGTGGCCCTTTGTCATGGACAACTATATCAAAGAAGAATGGCTAAAGCCTTTAATAAGAAAGTCCGTCATAGATAGTTCCAACCAGGTGATTTGGTGTTAAAGAAAATACTTCCCAACCAAGAAGATGCCCGAGGAAAATGGGCACCCAATTATGAAGGGCCATATATAGTAATGCAGGCATACTCAGGCGGAGCCTTGGTCCTGACAGATGAAAACGGACGAGAGCTACCGAGACCTGTAAACTCTGATGCCGTGAAAAAGTTCTATGCCTAATAAAAAAGAAAGAAAAAAGAAAGGGAGAGCCCATTAGGTTTAAAACCCGCAAGGGCGACCTAAGCAAAAGTTAGGGCATAAATTAAATAAAATAAAAAGAAGTCCGTTAGGTCGAAAACCCGCGAGGGCGGCCTAAGCAAAAGTTAGGGCATTTAAAAAAAAATAAAATAAAGAGAGAGAAGTCCGTTAGGTTGAAAACCCGAAAGGGCGACCTAAGCAAAAATTAGGACAAAGAAGCTGAATCTTAGGCTGAAAACCCGCAAGGGCAATTTAAGCGATGTCTTAATATTCACCACACTGGGGCAATTTTGTCTGTGACTGGCTACAATGGGGCAAAGAAAATCATGGAAATGTTAATGAAAGGATGTATGTGGAAGCTGAGACCAGGATCTACGATGTCAAACAGTTATTGGGAATCAGTTAAGAGGATCAAGGAACCAATATTGGGGCAAATTTTTATGCGGTTTTCTTTCGTTCCATTATCCCTTTTCATACAATTCCCATACACCCCTTTGTATTTCCCCTCTTTCTTTCCAATTTCCTTGTGTGCAATGTAAATTCTCATATTAAGGCAAGGATTTTATCCATCCATTTTTTTTCCTATTGTGCTTAAATCATGCTTGCGCATTAAAATCATGTCTCAATTTAGGTAAATTTAAGTTTAATGGTATGATTGGATAATTCTAATGGTTACTTCAACAAATGGTTTGAACCAAAGAGAGCCCAGCATTTCAAAGTCAATAAGGGAGATAACGGTGCACAATGAGGAGAAAAGAAAAGCAATAATGAAAGTCTCCACGAGTCCTAGTCTTGAAAGAAATAATCGCTCTATGTGTCTTCACCACTTTGAAAAAGAGGCCCCTCTAATCGAAGGACAATGACTCAGAGTTGTTGATAAACAAAGGTTTGGTCGGTCGAAATCTTTTAATGGAGCGTGTGGTTCGGTTGTAATCGAGACAAAGGTAAATGAAAAGTTTTTTAAGAGAAAGAAAATTACCATTATTTTATTTCTGGGATCTGAGGCCCACTGCAACTTATTTTTCGAGCACTGAGGCTCACTGCAAATTTATTTTTGGGATCTGAGGCCCGCTGTAAATTTATTTTTTCAATCTCCAAGGCTCACCGCAAATTTATATTTGGGATCTGAGGCCCGCTGCCATTTATTTTTCGAGCTCTGAGGCTCACTGCCGATTTATTTTTTGGGATCTGAGGCCCGCTGCAAATTTATTTTTCGAGCTCCAAGGCTCACCGCAAATTTACATTTGGGATCTGAGGTCTACTGCCATTTATTTTTCGAGCTCTGAGGCTCACTGCCAATTTATTTTTTGGGATCTGAGGCCCGCTGCAAATTTATTTTTCGAGCTCTAAGGCTCACTACTAATTTTATTTTTGGGATCTGAGGCCCGCTGTAATTTATTTTTCGAGCTCTGAGGCTCACAGTTTTTTATTTTTGGGATCTGAGGCCCGATGCAAATTTATTTTTCGAGTTTTGAGGCTCGCTACTAATTTTATTTTTGGGATCTGAGGCCCGCTGCAATTTATTTTTCGAGCTCTGAGGCTCACTACTAATTTTATATTTGGGATCTGAGTATTTGGGATCTGAGGCCCACTGCAATTTATTTTTCGAGCTCTGACGCTCACTACTAATTTTACATTTGGGATCTGAGGCCCGCTGCAATTTATTTTTCGAGCTCTGAGGCTCACTGCAAATTTATTTTTGGGATCTGGGGCCCCACTGCAATTTATTTTTCGAGCTCTGAGGCTCACTGCAAATTTATTTTTGGGATCTGAGGCCCACTGCAATTTATTTTTCGAGCTCTGAGGCTCACTGCAAATTTATTGTTGGGATATGAGGCCCACTACAATTTATTTTTCGAGCTCTGAGGCTCACTGCAAATTTATTTTTGGGATCTGAGGCCCACTGCATTTTATTTTTCGAGCACTGAGGCTCACTACTAATTTTATATTTGGGATCTGAGGCCCACTGTAATTTGTTTTTCGAGCTCTGAGGCTCTGCAAATTTATTTTTGGGATCTGAGGCCCGCTGCAATTTATTTTTCGAGCTCTGAGACTCACTGCATTTTATTTTTGGGATCTGAGGCCCGCTGCATTTTATTTTTCGAGCTCTGAGACTCACTACTGATTTTATATTTGGGATCTGAGGCCCACCGCAATTTATTTTTGGGATCTGAGGCTCGCTGCAAATTAATTTTTCGAGTTATGAGGCTCACTGCTAATTTTATATTTGGGATTTGAGGCCCACTGTCATTTTTATTTTCCCAAGTTCTAAAACTTAATTTTCTCCAGCCTGTTTCCCATCCCGGCTAAAATGTGAGTTCATTTTCTTTACTAGTTCCTTACTACTTTCACATGAAAAAATCGTTCTTTCTTCATGTATTCTAGTAATGAACAAGTAAAGAGGGGCAACTGTGAACACCCCATTTTGACCCGGTCTTTTAGTCTTCACTAAAATTTTCAAAAATAATAATAAAATAAGAATTGCAAAGTAAATAAAAAATATAAAAAAATGATTTTTAATGGGGTCAGACCAGTTAAACCCATTTCATCCTCCCCAACAAACCCTAGCAACCTTTTTATTTTGAATTTGAATTTAATTTTTGTAGATGAGACTCGGTAGATTTTGATTCTATCAGAGATAGAAATCTTAATCTTGACATGTTTTTAGGATCGGGATCAGATAGCTAGGCGGAATTTTCGGATCAAGAGGGAAGGAATTGGGATTATAAAATCACAACAGGGGAACATCAGAAAAAAAAAATTCAGATTCAATACACCCAAGCTTTCTAATTTTTCTGGCTTTTATCGTCCTTCCCCTTTCTGTTTACATTACAACGTTACTTCCTTATCTATTGTGAAGGGAACAAGAACCAGTAGGCGCAACCCTTTCCCTCACGCCAGACCACGACGCCATCGGAGAACGGCGGCCCAGGCACCGCATCGCCGTCGCTACCGCCTGCCCCCTGCCTCCGCGGCCTCTCACCTGCGCCGCTCTCTCTTCCACTCTCCACCCAAGTCCCAAAAGATCCTTCTCTGCCTGTTGATTGATCGCTGTTCTCCGCCGCCGTCCTCCCAGAACAGTGTCATCGCTTCGAGACACCATCATCCGGAAGCCTCTATCCCTGTTCCGATCTTGAACTCGCAACCACGACCTCCACCGTAAGCCACAAACCCACCGTTGTTCAGTGACAAGTCGCCGTGTCCCGGACTTCGCTCCGCCACCGTTTGTACACAGATCCAAATCCCCCGCTCCACTACTGGCTCAGCCATGAACTACACTAGTGCACCGCCTCTCTCGCAGCCGTGTCATCATTCGCGCAAACTCGCCGTTGCCGCCGCTGTTGTTCCTCTCGTTGGTCTCGTGTGAACAGGTGAAGAAGAAGGAGGTTTAGTCTTTGCTCACAATCTGATCGTATCTTCTTTTTATCTCTGATGATGTTATAGTAGTTTTACTTTACTCTTTTAATTGTTATTTCATTTATTTTATTTTACTTATTTATGTATGTTTAAAGTGGTTTGATAATGGGTATCAGGTTGGCCCAAATCACTAATGGGTATCAGGTTGGCCCAAATCAAATAAGGTTTCACCAAATGGGTTTGGGCTGATAAATAAATAGAAAAGGCATTTGTATTTTTATTTTTGTTGAAAATCTAGAGTAAATAAATAAAATAAAAATTTAAAAGAAATACCTGAAAAATATTTTTTGTATTGCTTTGTGAAATGTTTCACATTCAATCCTTATATTCGTGATAGCTCTGTGGACTCATGTGCCATGCTCTATCTTGATTAGCTTTCGATACATAAAAGTAAATAAAAAATATATAATAACAAAAAAATTTCTTTCTTTCTAAAAAACACAAAAAAAAAACATTTTCATAAAAAATCAAAAAACAATCAACAAAAAAAAATATTTTCTACAAGAACTGCGTGGCTTTGAGTTTCCCATCGAAGCAGGGAATACGTAGGAGCGGGATCAATCATCTCGTCAAGCCAAAATTAATTTTTCCATTATTTTTGTGTTCTTTTAATTCGTTTAATGTGGATAATTAATTAATAATTTATTTAATATTTTTGGGTTGCTCTATGACAAGTGTCATGCTCAATCCCCTAGCTTCAAGGTTGCCCTATGGACTTACGTGCTATGTCCAACCTCATTTAGGATTTATCCATAATTTTTAAAAATGCAAAAAAAGGAACAATAAAGAAACGTAAAATAAAAAATATTAATAAATAAATAAATAAATTCTTCCTTGTAAATATTTTTGGGGTAAAAAATAAATTAATTAATTTTACACAATTAATTCAAGGTACCATTCGTAGGATGGGTGATGTAGGGTGCTTAACACCTTCCCTACTCGTAACCGACTCCCGAACTCGGCTTGGTTTTAAAGATCATATATATATATTTTTATTTTTTTTAAGGTTTTCTAATTTTTCCTAAATTAAATAAAATTGGTGGCGACTCTACTTTTCCATAAATTTTCTTTTTATCGCCGTCCTCGTCGTAATTTTTGGTTGCGACAGAGTGCACCTAAGATAGCGTTTTTATGTTGAAGCGCTATCTTTTCTAATTTGAAATAATTAAAAAAAAAAATCAACTTTTAATAGCATTTGTTTAAAGAAATTCTATTAAAAGATAACCTTTAGATAGTGTTTAAAGGTGGAAACGCTATCTTAAGTCACCTTTGCTGATTTCATTACTTCCCTCACAATTTTCACACTCGCGCGCACCACCAATTTCACTCCTCACAGCAGTACGTGCTTCCAAGATGGCGATCGCGCATCCTTCCCCACCACGCACAAGTTTATCCACCACAGCGCTACACCAAGACGGCGACCGCTTCTCCGTCGTGCTCCTTCCCCACTGCGACCGCGTCTCCACCGTCGCCGGTTCTTCTTCTACGCTCTGTTCGGCCGCCCTTTGTTGCCCTTCTCGGTCATTCGAGAGCACGCCTATCCTGTCACGGTCGGTCGTTCTTGTAACATACCCGGCTGCTCTATGGATTGACGACTGTCCCCACAGACCAACACGGGTCTTTTCAGCGTGCTTTGTCCTCACTCACACGCTTCCTGAGAAAACTTCCCAGGAGGTCACCCATCCCAGAATTGCTCCAAGTCAAGCACGCTTAACTGTGGAGTTCTTAAGTGATGGACTTCCGAAAAGAAGATGCATCTTGTTAGTATAGGTAGTACCAATCAATTCATATAAGCATTCCTCAACTGTATAGTCCCATACCTACACAGTCTCAGGATCCCTCTCATTCGGGTGTGTAATCGGTTCATTCATGTCTCCCTCCACCTAGAAGCCTGCCAGGAGTCGCTCCTTGTCCGTGCCTTCTTGCACCGGCGACCACTCCCCGCCCTCATCGTCACCCGGGTGTTACATGCCCACCAGCTTCCGCTTGGTTCGTCCCCGAACCACACCGTACTGGGAGAGGTGTTGCTCTGATACCATAAATGTAACATCCCCGGCTGCTCTATGGATTGACGACTGTCCCCACAGACCAACACGGGTCTTTTCAGCGTGCTTTGTCCTCACTCACATGCTTCGTGAGAAAACTTCCCAGGAGGTCACCCATCCCAGAATTGCTCCAAGTCAAGCACGCTTAACTGTGGAGTTCTTAAGTGATGGACTTCTGAAAAGAAGATGCATCTTGTTAGTATAGGTAGTACCAATCAATTCATATAAGCCTTCCTCAACTGTATAATCTCATACCTACACAGTCTCAGTATCCCTCTCATTCGGGTGTGTAATCGGTTCATTCATGTCTCCCTCCACCTAGAAGCCTGCCAGGAGCAGCTCCTTGTCCGTGCCTTCTTGCACCGGCGACCACTCCCCGCCCTCGTCGGCACTCGGGTGTTACAGTTCTTTGTTCTCTGCCTTCATCAACAAAAGCTGCCACCGCCGTGCTGCATTAGGTACTCACCTCACTTACCTCACTCACCACACTTCTCTGTTCTCTGGTCTCATGCGCCTAACGCCAACACTGCCGCCGCCATGCTGCATCAAGTACTCTCTTAGTGAGTGGTTGACATGGGTATGATTTTTTAAATTGTACTCACCTCACTTACCTCAGTCAGAAAATGGCTTTGTGAATGCGTTTGGTTTCATTTGGCTTATTTGTCTTTCTAAGTCATATTAAATTCAATACTGGAAGAAAGTTTTGTTCATTTGGGGGATAGCGTGTTGTTTCAAATAATTGAATTCATCCATGAGGTTAAGTATGTTAAGTGGATTTTTGCTTTACAAAGTTGTCAAATGTCAACAATGGTTTGATGTTAAAAAGAAGTTTTCATTGGAGCTGTTAGGAGAGTATTTTTTGCTTGTTATGAACTTCAAATTCAGTAATGCCATTAAGTATCATGTTTAATCAATGAAATTTGTTTCACTGACATGAATTTATTGTACATAAATTAATGTGAATGCAAAGTTGAATGTAGATGTTATTGATTATATGATTGTTGCCAGTCTTATGAATACGATGATCCTGATTCTTTTGCTAGTTTCATGGAATAGGGGCACTTAATAAGTTAAAAGTTAAAACATCAAATGGAAATCATTTTATTAAGATTTCTCTTTCACTATTCGATATTAGATAATGCAGCATTTGGATGCTTATTAATTGGTTGATTGCTTTGTTAGATTAGTTCAAAACTTGTATGAGAATTAAATCCGAGTATGGATAAAATACACATGGTTACTTCCAAAACAATAGTATTGGTTCATGACATAACAGATACCAAATGATTAGTTGTCCTTGTTGGGTATTTATCTTATGAGACATTAAATATCTAAAATTAATTAGATGATTATGCACCTTCATATGCCTCAGCTTAGAACTTTAACATTTTTCTGGATTGCCAATCTTGTAAAACTTGTATGATGTTATTTATTATTAACTTCCTGTTATTATGTGATCCAGGCTGGTAAAACACTTAGTGCAAGAAAATGGCATGCTGCATCTACCGAGGGGTAATAGCATTTTGTAGTTAAAATGTTTTTTCAATATGTTTGAAGATAAGAAATTTAGTCTGTATCCTACTTTCAGTCACATTGTAGTCAGGTGCGATACGGAACTGCAGCTTGTTGGAATAACCTGAGGGCATCTGTCTTATACTGTAAGATGGATTGGACTGACTCTTGGAATATAACTGAACTTTTTTCTAGGTCAGTTTTTGTTTTCTTTAGAACATGAGATCATGTTACCATATTTTTTATGCATACAGACAATTAGTATCAGTAACAAATCAGACTGACTATGTGAGTTACAGATTTCAAGATATTGTTGGCTGGGATAAGAACAAAATTCCTTTTTCCATGTTTTCCTACACATTCTTCTTGTGAGACATCTTTTTATTGCCTCGTCTCTTTATGTAACAGGCTTTTGAATGGAAAATTTCCTATTACTTCCTCCATTTTTCAATAAATTGTTTGTATTGCTTTCATGTCATAGGCCGAATGTTTCCTTTCTAAGATAATGACTAAATGATATATATGGGAAAATCCTGTGTTGAGTATTATCATAAGGAAACACTAGTGCAATAAGTGCTTTTTACGTCAGTTAAATTTGATTTTATACGTCAGAATATTGTCTGGCGTAAATACAACTGACGTTAATAGTTAATATTTTAACATCAGTTGTTTAAACAACTGACGTTAAAAATAAAACCTTTAACTTCAGTTCTTTAACACAACTGACGTTAATATTGTTCAAACTAACGTCAGTTGTGTTAAAGAACTGACGTTAAAGGTTTTATTTTTAACGTCAGTTTCCTAATACAACTGACGTTAATAGTGTACTGTATATTTTATAAAATACTATTAACGTCAGTTGTTTGATACAACTGACGTTAATAGATTTTTTTTTTAAATTCAGTTTTAAAATATCAGCCCCCTTAGCTATCCCTGCATTCAGTAAATATCCCAGTAACACAGAATATCACACACATTACAGAATTGCAAACACTACCCTTAAATTTCAATATTAACAAAACGAAAAGAAATATACAAAGGAACAATGGGGGGACTTAAAACCAAAACTCATGTATAGGAAAAACATAACTATCTACAAGTATATATATAAATTTTAGTCTCTAATGTCTAAAAACAAAACTACCAATCTAAGGATATATATATACATGTTATTAATTAGTTTCTAAAGTCTAACAAAAAAACTATTCATCTAAGTATTGCGGAGGTATCTTGTCAATTCCTTTTTCAGACGCATACTTGAAGAAGAATTCAGCTAAGCGCATCCGCAAGTCTCTAAAGTCATCTTCTTGAAGAGGCGATTGGTCGTTAAATGCCTACACACGTTCAAATAATAACAATAACATTAACGCAAGTCATCTTCAAAACTATAATATATAATTTAACAAGTTGTTTATGTAACACCCTTCGTTACATTAGTAACCCAAAACAAATTGTATAAAAATCCTCTAATAAATTTAATTAAAATATGTTAGTCATAAAAATTTTATCAATTATATAAGTCTGGACAATGTCTCATATTAAATAAAATAGTAATAATGTATCAAAGTAATAAATAATAAGTCCATATGTCCAAATAAAAATCCCAAGCCTCAAAACCGGGCGTCTACTAATAAACCCAACGATAAATAAAAATAAAATAAATATGTCTAGCCACAAACGGCTCCTTATTCAAAATAAAATACTAACAAAGCTAGATAATAAATAAGTAAATTCGCTAAGTCTTCAATCCTCTTCAGCTTCAGTGATATCGTCCTCGTGCTCTGAAAACAACACTTTTAATGAGATATAATCCCAGTGAATAAAAATCAAGTTCTAAAAATATTTTCGCAAATAGTGTTGTTCTCAGCCGGTGCGGTGACCGGGAAAACATTCATGGTACCCGCTAATTTTTAAAATATTGAATATAATAAACCTCCAAAATAATAATTATATATACATATATATAAAATTAATGTCAAGCATTTAAAGCACAAACTCATAAACTCAGAACGGTCACATCACATTGCATTTAATCACATTCACCATGCAAACTCTACACAATGCAACTCCACAAACATGACTCGGTGATTCCCAGAATCACTTAACTTGACTCTTTGGTTCCCAGAACCGGTGTGAATCCCAGATCCACTAAGGTCTATGAGCTCATATCCATGCAATGGCGTCCCACTGCCTTCCCCATCCCGGGATGGAGGTATCTAATATTCCATCCCAGATGTGAATATTTTCAATAAATTGATATCCCATCCCAGATGGTGATATCTCCCATCCTATTCCCGGAATAGAATGTACAACCGTCACCCCTTCCCGGAAGGTGATGACCAACTCATATGTGCCATGCAACATGTCATCCTAGATGACTGTCAAATGTCATCCCAGATGACTACCAAATATTTCCTCAAACTCCATGCAGTAATTACATAGACACTATAACAGGATTTAAAATACAAACACAACCATAACATATAAGTCCTTAATATAATTTATGCTTGTTATAGTACATGTATTCACTCACAGGGGCGTGGCATATATGTATCAATAGAAATCATCTAATATCAAACATAAATAATGTTATGTCACTGCAAATCTATATAACAAAGCTTCAAATCAATTGTACCATGAAAGTGTGAGAAAAAGTATTTTTACTCACCTCTCGAAGACCTCCAATGTGTTCTAAAAATCACGTATGATAGGGATTTGTGCTTTCCTAAAAATTCCTCTCCCGTTTGGTGGCGTTCTTGGATCTATGTTGTTACGGTTACACTGGCAAGATGAATCGGAACCGACGAAAACGCTAAAAACCCACCCCCGCGCGGCGCTCCTTTCCTTTTGTTTCTGCTACTATTCCACTATATATATATATATATATATATATATCACGCAGGGTTTGGTTTTTTTTTTTTTTTTTTTCTGCTTGGGCTTAATGCCCAAGTCTCTCCCCTTCTTTCTTTTTTTTTTTTTTTAAAGAATTTAGAATCAGGCGCTAATTCTCTCTTCTTCTTTTTTTTTATATTTATTTTAATTTAATATTTCTTTGTATTCACTAACCCATTCTAATAAATTTTATACTAGTAAATTCTCACCATTAAACCTCTTAATCATATTTTATTTTTGTCATACCATTATTATTATTATTTTTTTATAACATAATCCTTTTTTTTATTAATTGTATTAGAATTTTAGGATGTTACAGTTTAAATATTACCTTATTCCATCCATCCCTAATAGATGCAGAGACTATATTCAGCATATGAAGCATCACATAATAGCCGCACGACCACCCGTCAGGTTGAAATCGAGACTACAAACAAAATTAATTTCAATGTCACTTGAATATACATATCAATTAGTAATTATAATATTAATTATTTGATAAATAAACTACCAAACCTTGAGGATGGTCCATTCAGGATTTGCTTTAGCCTTAGAAGTCCTACTTCTCCCGTTGGCGCAACTTATGCTACTCGCCTTCAGCGCGCTATCATAAACAAATAATCATATCAATTAACAAATTCATATATCATGTGTGTAATAAACTAAAAACAACTGATATTAAAACTTAAATTAAATTTAAGATTAGTTACTTACCTATTTACAGCTTGCACCACCTCCTGTGGCGGTTGTTGGTGGAGAGAGCATAAGAATATGACAATATGCCTAGACGGGTGAAGTACGAACAACTGTTAATGGTTTTTCATACAGTAGGGAGCCAGATATAATTCTTTCTGTTTGTCTCCCAACAAGTTTCCTATGTATTTACTAAATGCATCGCCAGCAAAGAATTCGGGCACAAGGATTGACGGATCTAAGAAGCCGTAAACTGGTGCAACGCCCTTATCAAGCTGAAGACGATGGAGATACCTAAGAAATGAAAAGGCGTGGATGTTAATTACATAATATATATATTGAAATTAAAATAAATTATTAAATGGAAAAATACCAAAAATAAATAAGTTATAAAATTAAAATTAACTTACGTGCACTAGAGACTTAAAACCGTGCTAGCCATCAAGACGTTATTTCTGCAGGCGTGCCCGAGATCTTCACCACAGAAGGAAAATGTCATCTGTTGATTTGGGTGTGCCACCCATCCATCGTGCTCCAATGGACATTCAAAAATCTCAAACGCATAATCCTCACCAAGTGAGAACAAATGAGTGACAGGTGACAGCGACACCGACGTCGACTTGGCCTTCAATTTAGGAAAAATAAAATAGATAAGTTGTTATTAATTAAAAAAACACAAGTAATTATTTGACTAATTTGGACATTAATAATGAATACATACCTTTGTTAACATTTCGAGCTCACGTCGTTTGAAGTCCAACTCAAGCTCACGCCTTTTCATTTCCAACTCAAGCTCATGGCATTGGACTTCCAACTCCCGCTCCCTAGCTGCCAACTCATCGTCCTCCACATGTGTCCTACTATAACTCTCTTTTGTGCTCACATGTGAAGGGTTGGCATGCACTGCGGTGTCCTAGGATGAACCGACGGAGGAAAGCTCTCTGGCAAGCGCCTGCTTGAATTCTGGGTTGGATATTAAGCTTTGCATCAGATGTGTTGTAATAGCAGGGTTGGAGATGAGGTGCTGAGTAATGTCATCCAAAATTGATGCTTCATCGACCACCCGCTTTCGTGAAGCAGACTTGCCATAATATTCTTTGATGGTCACGTTCCCAGGAACACCGATAACCCGACCAGGATGATCTTTCTTACCTAGAGCAGTCATCAAGACGTCCCTTCGTCCAGAAGGGACGAATGAGCCCTGGGAGGATTGTGCTTTAAGATCCACCTACAATGAAAAAAAATGAAAAAACGTTCAAGTGAAAAGTGTTAAAAATATCTATACAAATATCAATTGAAATCAAGTTAATTATTTACTTACAATCTTATCTGCCACTTCGCGAGTGACATCAACTTTAAAAGATCCCGTCTTTGTCATGCGGCCGGCTAACCAGACATCCTCGCGGTCGATGTCCGACGGAGGACTTGATGGTGTGCCCTCAGGTACCTCTCCTCTTTCAATCCTAGCAGAGTGATCTTCCTGCTTCACCCTCAGCCTATCCGCCATCATCTCCTTGATCCGAGTCTGGTACCCACCCTGAGACATGGTGTGGCAGTGGACGTTCTTCGCCTGATTCTGCCGACCCTTATCTGCCTTAGCCTATTCAAACAAAAACACATAATTAAATACTGTTAAATGATCTATAAGAAGCATACAAAATTAACTTAATCAACTAACCTGAAATTCTCCATCCTGTCGACTCCTAGCAAACATATCCCAAGTATCCTGATCAATCTAGGGATAATCCGAGAACATTTTATCAAGCCGCTTCTTCCTAGATACATAGTACCTGGTAAGATCATGCTTGAGCCCATTCCAACTTTTTGATGCCATTTTCATACATTTATGACGATGATCCTCGTCATTTGGCACAGTCCAAGCTACCCACACATTAAATACATAACAACTGGATGGATTATAACTTGGATAATTATCTAATAATGTAAATCAAACGAATGTAAAGGTAAAATACCGTGATAAACTCCCAAATCTGATCCTTAACGTTCTGTGGAACGTCATTCCATTGGTTGTAGTTGATGCTTACGTGCTGCTTCGCTTGTAGAAACACTTACTTATTAATTCTTTAGCACGGGGTCCCTAGGCATTTAGATTAGCATCGAAGGACACCTCAAGCTTCTGTCCGCTTTGCCTGTTGATCAGCCTCTGGCTAGTCTAGTTTTATAACTAGAAAAATCTTGGCTTTGTGCTAATTATATCTCGTTTTCGCCCAAATTAGACTTGATTGTCTTTAAGCAACATTTTGAGTCTGTAAAGTATTTTTAGGTTAATTTAGTTGATTTAGAGTCAAATAAAGCACTTATGCTATTTCTTATTTTCAGGTTAATAAAAAGAAGCAGTTCTGGAGTTCTTCGCCCCGCGAGAAGGCATTCACCTCGCGAACCTGAAGCGTGACTGTTCCAGAAATTGCAATCCTCTCTGTCTCGCCCCGCGAAACATGGCTCACCTCGCGAGTAATCCAACCCTGGAAGACCAGAAGCCATCACGTTTTACCCATGTTGAAGGTCACGACTGTGACAGTTTGGAATTTGAAGAGTCTCGCCTCGCGAAGAGAAGCTCGCCTCGCGAGCTCGCCACTCATTGAAGACTGTTCGCATTATTCGCCTCGCGAGACAGTGTTCGCCTCGCGAGCCCGCGGAATCCAGAAGCTGTATATAAGTCTGTTCTATGACAGATTGAAGGAGTTAGTCAGTAGTAGTAGTTTATCTTCTTTTCTCTTAGAATAGGACTGCTACGAATTTAGGTTTAATGCTTTGTTTTTCCTTTGTAATGGAGAACTAGTCTCCTTGATTAATCTACTGCGATTGGTTTCCATTACCACACTTGAGGTTCTGTAATTCCTGTTTTATTTGCTTTTCTCTTTTCAATGCTATGCTATATGTTTCTGTTTGTTTAATTCAGGAGTGTATAGTGTTGTGTTGATTTATTTTGGTGATGTTATGTTCCTATATTGAACCGCGTTTGTTTAATTCGTGTGTGTTCGTTCATGTTCGTTTAGTTCATGAGGGCTTAACCCCGTTTGTTTAATTCGGGAATAGGAACATATATCTGTAGTAGCGATTTCGTTTGTTAATTGTTGCTACAACCGAAAGGGGATTAGAATCTGCTTAGGGCTTGGAATTTACATGAACCAATGATAGTGGGAAACCGAGAACAGTAGGTTAATCGCATTAGTTTATTTGATAATCCTTTTTACTGCTTTGTTTTTATTGCTATGTTTTCTGTTTTGTTTCTTTATTTCATATCCAACCCCCCAAAATTGATTTTGTGTTAATAACAACAGCCCAAGAGTCCTTGTGAGACGATATCCGAGTTGTCGCTCCCTAAACTACATTTTTATAAAACCGCTCGCTTTTTGGCGCGTGCGCGACAGCGCGACCAAAAATTGGAGCCGTTGCCGGGGACTCTTGTTGTTATTGACAGAAAAAAAAAATCTCTTTGCTGAATTAGTTTTGTCTGCTTTGTCTGATTATGAATCTTAGTACTGCTTTGGATAATTTACTGTTTGGTGATATGCCTAATGTTTATTATGAGCCACCACCATGCATATATTATCCTGATTTTAGTAAACCACCACCATGCACAAATTATCCTAATTTTGATGGAAGTTATGAGTTCAGCAGTAGTTTTGACATGATTGGAGTGAATGAGGAGCAACCTTTCTATCATAGCCAACATGGTGGAGATCAATGCAACAATCAGAACAGGCACAACATTCTTCACCATTCCACGGATGAGTACCACCCCAGCCAAGTGACCACCTCTGCACCTTCTGGACCTTCACTAGAGGACCTGTTCAAGTAAATGACTGCACAGATAACTGCACAATTGGAAGCAAACAATCTCGCATTTCAACAGATGATGGAAGCAAGTCAGCGGGACTTTGCCACTCAAAATGCTCTCATCGTTTCCCCATTAGATACACTGCAAACTCCACATCCCCTTGAACAACATACAGATCCACAAGCAGTTATTCTTGACAATGCTTCCTCTGAGGATGATTTTGATAATACTTCTGTTGATGAACCGTGTGTTGAATCTTCAGATAGTCACACCTCCCCTGATTCTATCTATTATAGTGCATGTGCTGATTGTACTGACACTGCTTCATGTATAGCATGTTTTGAAAGCTCATTCTTTTCAGGAAACATAGAAAATGAGGATCAGGAGGACATCTGCTTCACCGTGCTTGAGGATGATGAAGAACCTTTGGAAGTAGATGATTCAATTAAATCAAATGCATGTGTTGAGAGTGATGGGATGGACCAACTGTGTGCTGAATTTCCAGACATTCAGACCTTTACTGATTCAGTTTATTGTACCATATGTACTGACTCTACTAACACTAACCTTTGTGTGGTGTGTGCTGAGATTTCTGCAGGTTTAGCAGGTGATGGATTTGTTAGCGCAGTGAATGAAGATCGTGCAGAAGTTGAAGCGGCACCAGTAACACTCTCTACCTGTTTGTCACCTCCCACTGCAGAACAACCAGTGATGGAGTTCAAGCCTCTAGATTTTGCACCATGGCCAGTCCAAGAGGTTGAACCCCACTTTTATTGGGAGGACTTTATTGACAAGGTTGAAAAAGAGGTCAACTGTGACCCGAAGGGGAGTGAGAAGTCCGCCGCACTTGGCGGAGTTACCAAGATTATCAAGTGTCCGCTCCCATACTTATGCTTCATGACATGGGATCCGGGAGGATCATACTGCAATTTGGGCATTCCGTGGCCACTGTATCACAGACAGTGGGATCCTGGTGGAACCGCCTCCATGAGTTTTCTCTAAACCTTTCCTTTTTAATTATCTTTGCTTTATTTTTGTTTTGTTTTCTTTTAGCTCCTGAATAATTTGAGAAGATCAGGAGTATGTGTGTTGAGTCTTGTGTCGGCAAGTTTGCTGGAATTTGATTGATTTTGCATAGATTGATTGCATGATTTATGTGATGATTCCCCCTAGGATTTGAAAAATTGAAAATTGACCCCCATGTAATTGAAAATTGAACTTTGAGATATTTTGTTGTGATGGCATGATTTATGATAAGTTTGGGGTGAAGGGAAGCACACACTAGGGATAGAATCTCAGTCAAACAATTTGCAAAAATGTCCAGGTGAGGATTTGAGCCTCCAACATGTTTTTGACTGTGAGAATCACTTTCAAATTGCACTTTCCCGAATTTGCTTGAATCTCTTTATGGTTTGCATGTTTATGTGTTTGCTTCAAATGATTTAGGCAGAATTTTCTTTGTAAATAGCTACTTAGCCTAAAATAACCATACCTAATGTATGTTCCTTAGTTAGCCCCTTTGAGCCTAATTAGCCTATTATTTCTTGATGACCTGATGTTATAAGCTAAAATCTGGAAAACCATGTGAACCCGATCTTAGGATTAGGAGAGCTTGGAATCTTAGTAAGAGATTGGTTGCAAGAAACTAAGTTTGGGGTGGCCACAAGGTATAATGTGTTGTTTGGGATTGAGAAAAAGAAAAAAAAGAAAAAAAAAAGGTTGGAGCCAAGAATGAAAAAAAAAAAGAGGAAAAAAGGAAAGTGTAAAAATGTTATAAAAAAAAAAAAAAATATTAGAAAAAGGCTGTAGTCACCCAAGGCAAAAGAAAAAATGAAGAAAGGAACTTGAGTGGAAATTCAAAGTGTAAAAAGTTCATGCTCTCTTAGTTCCTAGGATCTTCAGCCTAGTACCCTTGTATATCCTACCCTTAGCCAGGCCCCATTACAACCATAAAAAGACCTTCTGATGTTGCATGCATGTTTTCCGTGGGAATCATTTTGAGATGAAAATCAAATTCATGGGAAGTGCTCTTAAAAGTGAAATTGAGTGAAATGTTGATAGCCTAGACAAACTGAGCGATTGAGTGAAACACTAAACTCCCTTGTGAGGAAGGCAGTTGTTTAACGAACATGAACGAACACACGCGAATTAAACAAACGCGATTCAATATAGGAACATAACATCACCGAAATAAATCAACACAACACTATACAGTTCTGGAGTTCTTCATTTAATTGAATCATCTACTTCCAAAGGTTCTTCATCATCCTCAAGCATGGTGAAGCAGATGTCCTCCTGATCCTCATTTTCTATGTTTCCTGAAAAGAATGAGCTTTCAAAACATGCTATACATGAAGCAGTGTCAGTACAATCAGCACATGCACTATAATAGATAGAATCAGGGGAGGTGTGACTATCTGAAGATTCAACACACAGTTCATCAACAGAAGTATTATCAAAATCATCCTCAGAGGAAGCACTGTCAAGAATAACTGCTTGTGGATCTGTATGTTCTTCAAGGGGATATGGAGTTTGCAGTGTATCTAATGGGGAAACGATGAGAGCATTTTGAGTGGCAAAGTCCCGCTGACTTGCTTCCATCATCTGTTGAAATGCGAGATTGTTTGCTTCCAATTGTGCGCTTATCTCGTGCAAATATTTACTTGAACAGGTCCTCTAGTGAAGGTCCAGAAGGTGCAGAGGTGGTCACTTGGCTGGGGTGGTACTCATCCGTGGAATGGTGAAGAATGTTGTGCCTGTTCTGATTGTTGCATTGATCTCCACCATGTTGGCTATGATAGAAAGGTTGCTCCTCATTCACTCCAATCATGTCAAAATTACTGCTGAACTCATAACTTCCATCAAAATTAGGATAATTTGTGCATGGTGGTAGTTTACTAAAATCAGGATAATATATGCATGGTGGTGGCTCATAATAAACATTAGGCATATCACCAAACAGTAAATTATCCAAAGCAGTACTAAGATTCATAATCAGACAAAGCAGACAAAACTAATTCAGCAAAGAGATTTTTTTTTTCTGTCAATAACAACAAGAGTCCCCGGCAACGACGCCAATTTTTGGTCGCGCGTGCGCGACAGCGCGACCACCTATCCTTCTCTAGTTTCTTCAACGTCGTGGCTCCTCTACCCCGTTTCCTATGAGCCTGTGATGTTTGTATGGACAAAAAAAAAGATAAAATAGAGGGTTGTAACATTATAAACTTACATTAAAAAGAAGGACTAAAGATAGTATATAACATGTAAACTTACACTAGAATCAGGCGTAGACGCGATCGGGTCTTGCATAGGCCCCATAGTGTCCTTCCGTGCATGTGGGCTATCCGACTGATCCATATGTATGCCTGTTCAGAAACAATATATATTTATTAACATAGGTTATAACTCAAAATAAATACAGAAGTATAAATAAAAATAAATGTATACTAAGTTTACATGTATATCCATGCCATATCCATCTTGTATAACTCAAGCAAATCCCTTTACAAATCAAATGAGTATGTATATCCTTCACTGTACATTTCCTCGTATTCAAACACTTGACACAAGGACAACAGAACATTCCATTACTATTAGGAACATTCCTTTGAGTAAATTCTATAAATTCTCCCACCCCCTTCAAATACTCAGCACTAGTGCGCTTACAAACCATCCAACTACGATCCATAACTAGATAGGTTCTGTAGATATACAAAACATATATCCAAGGAGTTTAAAAATTATTTCAAATTTACACCATTTTCAGGTTTCTTAAGACAAAAGAAATAAGCAGATGAAGATAAATTAACAAAACAGAATTCCAATGAGCAATATATTGTTGATGTCACATGCTACAAGCAGAAATAGAGACATTCCAAACAACTCAAACTCACAGTGTCAAGTTTCAACTACAGAGACTACAGTTTCAACATACACTCAAAACCAAAAATAAAAAATGTGCCCTAAAGACTCACCAGAAATAGGTGCTCGCGTGGTGGCCAACGTTCGATGTGGTTACTGAGAGCAGAGGGACAAGGAGAGTTAGTGTGCGGGAAGGGGAAAGAGAGATGTCAAGTTATTGCAAAGAATGAGCGGGAAAGACTAGGGTTAAGAGTGTACCTCACGGTGGTGGGGAAGAAGCCCTCGCGGTGGTTGCGGTGGAGATGAGCTCGCGATTAGGGCAGAGTGAGAGTGACAGTGAGAGTTGAGAGTCAGAGTGAGAGTTGAGAGTGAGAGTGAGCGTGAAAGAGAAGAACAGAGACGTATAGAGCGAAGTGCAGAAGGCGCGCGGGTGTAAACGTTATAATCAAAAACCAAAAATAAAACAACATTTTACGTCAGTTGTTTGTAACAACTGACGTTAAAGGTCATTTATTTAACGCCAGTTGTCTTAAGAAACTGACGTTAAAAGTCATTGTTTAACGTCAGTTGTATTAAACAACTGACGTTAAAAATAAATATTTTTTATTTAAAAATACTTTTAACGTCAGTTGTTGAAGACAACTGACGTTAAAAGTGTACAAGTTTCTGCAATAAATACCTTTGACTACTGTGCTACTTACCCATGAGCATTAAGTTTATAGATCAGTTTTCAAGAAAATCATCTAGTCTCTCTTCTCTATATAAAGTACCATTCTTCTGTATCGGTCTGTAATACAGCCTCTTCTTTTCCTCTATATTTCGTGCGTTTTCTATTCCTTCACAAAATGGCTCTGAGACTTTTGTTATTTCTTCCTATACTTAGACTTAAAGGTCTCTGTCCTAATGGTCAAAAAACTTCCGAGGTTGAGTAAATCATGTAACATGGATGGTAAGGTTGTGTAAATCACGTAATGTGATTTCCTCACTTTATTTCATCCCAGCCATCCCTTTCACTCTGCTTTGTCCCCAAGGGACTGTGGATTCAAGACGATGCATCAAGGAATTCCAGTGAAGGAGGTGATGCAAAGATCCCTTTCACTTTGCTTTCGCTGCTAGTGACTGTGGATTCACGATGCATCATGGAATTCAAGTGAGGGAGGAGATGCATCGATCCATCCATTGGAGTTTCTGAGGACAGGACTGAGAAGAAAATGATGTTGAAGCAGAAACTTTTTTATATTTTAGGGCTATGTTGCAGAATTTTTTAATCTTTTAATCATGTAATTGTAACTTATGAATCGCTTCAATGAGATACAATTTGATTATACATATAACTTGTTTTATGTTAAGTGTTTATTTATTTTAATTTGAACAAGAATTTGTTTATAAATTCAAGCTAATTAATTAAGATTAAAAATAAACTTGTTTAAAAAAAAAAGTTTAGAAATAAACTGCACTATATGGAGTGATCTGCGTTAAGAGTAACAACAGGGAGATGACAACGAAAGAAAGATAGGAATGAGTTTCAGTTAAGGGAAATAGGATTATTTACGTCAGTTATTTATTTAACTGAAGTAAAAATCACACTTTTAACGTCAGTTGTATAAACAACTGACGTTAAAAGTGTTAATATCACTTTTAACGTCAGTTCATTACACAACTGACGCAAATAGTGATTTTATATTTACAAAACTGTCACCGCCTCATTTTTAATGTCAAACATATGGTCAACTGACGTAAAACGTTCCCGTATATTACATTATTTCCAGTAGTGAAACCACTGCAGAATGCTCCTTTTTAATCTATGATAAGAAGGAGAGATATCAAGTTATTTTTGAATTAAGATTTGACAGATTTTGCAAGTCTGTGGTAGCATTATTTTCTGATAGTGATGACTTTTGCCCATTAATTAGTTCTGGTCTAATATTCATTCCCTATGTTAGTTCCATTCCATGTAGTAGCTGCATGCATACAAATGTGAATACATATGTGTATACATATATAAGTACATATTCATGATGGACAGATGATAGTCATGGAAAGTTCTCCACTTGGTATATCTCTTCATATTTAATCTTCTTCCTTGCCTTCACAATCATGGGTAGTGCCTGTGCTATGTTGATCATGTTATTGGATTTTCATTCCCCTAAAATTGGTGAAGATTATGGTTTGCCTATAAAATATGATTGTGACTTGTTTCATAATGGGAGTATTTCCACTTTGTTGACTTCTCTCGATATTTACTTGGTTTATTGGCCTTATCATGCTACAGTAGTGCCTAATGCCAATACTTGGTGGTTACTTTTCCTAGTTTTATTAAGGCAAAATAGGTATTTTGGTCCCATACGTTTATTTAATTTTTCAAATAAAACTAAATAAAACTATTGATTTACTATTTTCATTTTTATAGTGCCCAAGACAACCCAACGATACAGATTGTGGGTATTATGTCATGCACTTCATGAAGGAAATTATCTTACAAAACCAAGTTAAAATACCAATGGCGGTATGTAGTTTCAGTGCTTGTTATTTACTTTTAAATGTGACTGTTCAAATGTTATAGCAATTGTAACTTAATTTATTTAATTTTGATGTCGCAGTACTTCCCTGCCTACAAATGCTTCACATACTCCACCGCTCAACTATATGAAGTCAAGGAAGATTGGTCTCGCTATATTGTTGAAAAGTTTATTTGATTACACTTGTTATATATGGTCTAAACTTTGTCTTGTGTTATGCATGGTTTGGTTCAAGTAACTTAGGTGTGTGGGTTTTGTTGCACAAACTATTGGAGAATGGTACCTATAATTTGGATTGTGTTTCAGTTATTTGTGTAAACATTATGTTTTTTATGAACATGCAGGTGGAGGTAAAGTTAAGAAATAGGTAAACTTAAAAAAAATAAAATAAGGGAAAAGATAGTGTTTGTTTCTGTAAACGCTATCTAGAGGCATGGCATGCCTTTAGATAGCGTTTACAAAAACAAACGCTGTCTAAAGTCACATATGGCCTCCCGAAAATGGTGGTAAAAACATATTTTAGACAACGTTTGTAAATATATGGAAACGCTATCTAAAATTATCTTTTAATAGCGTTTCTTAAATGCTATCTTTACTAACTACTTTTAATAACGGGGGCATAGATAATGCTTAAAAGCGCTATTAAAAGGCACACGGAAATATTATCTAAAGCCTTTTCTGTTATAGTGGGCGGTTCCACATAAAGTTTATGTTTCTTATAAAATTTATCCAATAACAAAGAATGTTTTGAAGAGTGTTGAAAAGAATATGACGCGGGTAATTCTATGATCATAATTAAAGTGCTAGCATAGATTAATATCTACTTATTAGCAGTTTTTTGTATGCTTTTACTCTCAGTCTCTCACCAAGTCATGGTAATTCTGTTTACTTCATCTTCAGCATGAAAATCTAATTATATGCTTTCACTCTCGGTCTCTTACCAAGTCGTGGTAATTGATTATCTAGATCATCGATCCATTATATGAACAATTGAATATGACCAGCTACTGTATATGAAAACATGAGATTGATTTCATCTTTTTTGTCTTTTGCTTCCGAACGGCATAAACTTATTTCTTGATATATATATATATACCTTTTCAAATTAGTCCAAGTGGAGATGATAATTCAATTATTAGTTAAAGAATAATGGAGAGTGGTTGAACCATTCTAGTTCAAAAAGCAAGGGGAACAAACTGCAACTTCTATATATATATATATATATCCTGCAAAAGGACAAAGCAAATCAAAATCATGCACAGGATGTTATATGTTATTTGTATTCACATTCCACATTATATGTTATATGTTATTTCTAATCATGAAATAAAAAAGACCAACATCAATAAACTCTTGCTTCATATATTATATAACTATAATATTACAATAGTTTTCACACAAAGTCCCTATTCTCATTCAATACCATCTTTCCCTTTCTACTAGTGACCACAAAGTCAAGGTTGTAAAGCACTGGAACCATAGTGAGAGAGCATAGGAACACCAACACAGGGCCAAAGATCCAAAGCAAAAGAGGAATTGCAGCATAGAAGAGTCTGTTTCCCACTGTGTTCAAAATGAAGCCTTTCTCTAAGATCTCATTAACATATTCTGGGGTCACCAAGGACATGGGGTCCAGAGGGGTGTTGATTAGGATGTTCACTTGGTTTATGAACCTTATGGATAGAGAGTGGCAGAAGAATGAGAAGAGGAAGATAGTGAGCAGAGTGACATATTTGAGTGCTACCATGAACTCCCCATGAGCCCCATACACTGTTTCGTCCAGTGGTTTCTTCACACTGTAGGTGCTGCTTATCACTGCTGCTAGGCCTGAGCAGAGGAGAATAGAGGTCGTGGCCATTAAGGTGGAACCCATGATTGTGTTCCTCAGTGATTGTACTGCAAGGATGTTTTTTTTGTCATTGTCCTGCAAAATCAACACACATTACAAAATGCTTATCACACACCTCTTTCTCTTTTACTTTTTTCACATCTTTTATGATAATTATTTTAAAAATCTTTTATATTTAATGATATATGAGTGATTCACAATGTAAAAAATTTATACCGAGAACACATCAAAATTATAGTCAAATAACAAATATAAGATAAATGCATATAAATGTGTATATGTAATATTATTGCACACATTCCAGTCAAAAAAATATATTATTGCACACATTATTAGTTCATGTGCACTTTCTTTTCCACAGAAAACTACAATATTTAGTCACAATTCCATGCACTACAGTACAGTCTACAAAACTAGTGGAGGCTCCTTTAATTTTAGATGAAATAGTACAATAATGAAAAATGCACTGGTAGCCACTTCACGCACAAAGCTAAGTCGCCGGCAAGGACGCAGCATATATTTGCAGATCAGTTTTGTCGCTTGAAATTTAAATTTTGAATATATCATATAATATTGCATATAGTTATTTTTATTTTTATTTAATTTTTTTATCTTATTTGTATACATATATTTTAAAAATATATCAATAAAGAAACATCATATGGTGTCTCATATATTTATTTATTTTTTTTAAAAAAAAATACTAATTGCATACGTGAGTGATTGAATGACACGTTGAAAATTCCTGCAAGTGTTAGACATTCAAGACTATATTTAATTTATTCATGATTTATATATAATACATCCATTTTAGTTTTACATATAGCATAATATATCCAACTCTACTCATAAAAATTATTGTGTCTCATTGAATATCAAATACTGTATCACAAAAACATTTTCCTTTTAATACATGGGATACCACATATTTGGAAAAAGTTGATAGCGCCACAAACTAAAAACAAAAGTCTTCTTTTTTAGTTTTTTTTTTTTTTTTTTGCCTTTGCAGGATACTGTGTTATCTTGTTTTGATTGGCATTTTAAAGGAACTGTTTAAGCACATGCGACGATTCTTAGATTATGTATTTTAATATGTGGATTTGCATGAACATTATCTAGGTGGGTCTAGTTAGAACGCATTTTGGATTGCATATTCACCTAATTATACCATAAAGAATCATTCCATCCTGCTTTGTTCGTGACTATATATTTAACTAAAATAGCATTTTGATTTTATCTGGTAGGAACCAGAATAAATTAAGAAAACAAAAGTGGATCGAACAGGAATATATAAAATGCCATATGCTGCTGTGAATAGAGTCCTTTCATTTTTAATAACTCCATTATTCCCTTCTTATTCTCCCAGGAAATGCAATATATGGTAAAATTCCAACACCAGTTACTGATCAGCTCAACCATTTGTTACAGAAAAATAATGCCCCTCTCAATTTAGTGCTAAAAAGAGAAGACACAAGACAGTATATATCACCAACAATGTTCCTCTAACAATATTAATTTTTAGCTTTTAATATAAATAATCAATTAATAATCAGAACTAACATGGAATGCATCAAATTAATAAAAACTGAATGTTCAGATATATTAATTAAATTTCAGAAAGTAGAAACTGAAATAAGAGAGGCACCTTCATCATGGCAGCAACCCAATTCCTTCGGCCACTAGCATTGATGCCAATGATAGTTGTATGAGGATGAGTTCGAACAGAATACCACAGCCAAAAATGGTAACCAATGCTTAATAGAAATCCTAAGGGTACCAATATCACATCCAAGTAACACTTCTTCCATTCCATGATCTCTGCTTGATGAGAGAATTGAGCTGCTACGTACCTAGAGATATCTTCAAATATAATATTTATACTTGCACTTCCACTAATATTGTGCCTTAAGAAAGCAATGTCATCAATTGAAATGTAATTTATATTATTCGTCTCTTCTATATGGCAATGCCAACCATAGTTTATATAGACATGAAGGAAGAATGTATGTGGACTTGTTTGACTACACGATTCAGTCCTCTGTCAAAGCTAAACATGAAAAGCCCTTGCTTTTTCACTAAATTACAAACCTTAGCATGATAATATTGCATGAGTGACTTCTATCCACCTCTTTTTGTTCTTCCAGTATCTGGGGCCACGTTGCTACTTGCCTACTTGGTAATTGGTATATTCAAATATTATATAGAGTATAGTTTTTTTTTTTGGGGGGTGATTGAGTCTAGCTTGTTTTGAAGTAAGTGATGTGAAGAATATAATTGGCTAATTATTATGTTAGCATATGTAATAGATTTTGATTTATTTATTGTGGATTACACACACCTAGAGTTAGGTTCATGAATACAAGTCTTGAGCCCACAATATATAACACGCGGTTTTAATTATCAATTTTTTTTTTTCTGAATAACGGTGGATTCTAAGGAGAGTATATAACGAAATGCATCAAGTAGAACCAAACACGTTCTTTACTTTTCTTTTGTATGATTTACACTCACCAGGTAATAGAAAATTATAGAGATAATGCATGTCATTGTTGTTTGTATACTTAAGCATCTTTGTCTTATATATGGTCCTAATTCCACTTCCACGTCATGTTTTCTTAAGCGCATAATCACATATCATTATTAAATTTTCGTAATACCTAATATTACTTAAATAGAATTAGAAGTGATCCTTAAGTTAATTATGCAACACTGCTATATTATACGAAAGTTCTTTTACAAAAACCTCTGAATGTAGTGGCAAAGAATAATGGAGGATAAAAGTCGTTAAACAGCTTGCGAAATCATTGAAAAGATTATGGATATGTATAAAATGCAATAATAACACTGCTCATTCTTAGTTCACGGGTAGTTTCACGAATTACTTTTATTATAAGAGCTCAAAACTAAATAAGAAATACTTTGAAATAAATATTAATTAGTCTTACACTCAACTAATATAAAGACACTTTGTAGTCTCATTAATATACATATATAAGATATGGTTATGATTTGTAGTTCCATAAGTCATGCACTTACATCAAACCTTACAAGAATTATGGCTCAATTGTAAATTGAAACGGTGTTTCCAAAATTGTGATTATTATTAATTTTATTTGTTTTGTATATGTTTAGCTTTTATTTATTGATACGCGTATATATATTTATTCTGTATGATTTTAGTGGAAATGATGAAGGAATTTCAGTTAGAGTTTACGAAGATTTTATAAGGATAAAGTTTTTAGAAAGATTAATATGTCCAAATGATATACTAATAATTAACTAAGAAGAATGGCATTTGGGTTAAAATAAAAAGAAGTGAGGGTTAGAATGAAAAGGGCATTGAAAAGGGGGAAGAGTGAAAATCTGACTAAGCGCATTGCAATTGTGAGTGTGGAATAGCAGAGCATAGGAGATAAGAGAAGGGCCATTGCACAGTGGGCCCAACGGAAATAGATTTCCTATAGTTGTTTTTTTTTATTGTGTGAAAATCTTAATCATTGATTAATTTTATATATTATAAATATGTTAACAATAAAAATAGTTGTATGAAATCTTGATCGTTAAATGTGAGAATGTGTGGATTCCTTACCGACGGCATGGAATCCAGGTCCGGGCCCAACACCAGGACAGTATACACTCCTTCCTCGTGCATGACCATACGATGGGTGTGGCAAGTCACAACTCACAAGTGCGTTCACTCTTCACTCACACTATTAATAATTTCCCTATTTTATTGCGCTATACAGCAAAGCATTGCGGTTAGGAGAGCCGTTTCGTTCACAACTTCCTGCGTATTTGCATCACACTTTGTGCATCCCTCAATCATTTTTTTAAAGAGACTAAACGCGTGTATCATGTTTAGATGTAGCCTCTCTTTGTTTTAGATTCTGCAAATTGCAAATTTCCGTTCAAAATCACATTGGCTATGTGCTTTCTTCATTGTGTCAAAAAAAAAAAATTTGCTTTCTTCACGTAACCGTTGAGTAGACATTTGAAAAGGTCCCAGGTTAAAAATTCAGTTTGTAAGAACTGAGACTTATATATAATGAAAATAGCAAAGTTTAATTTTGCAAATACTTTTCATTTAATGTTTTGATTTAATTTTAATATATTGTAAGTATCAAAATTTTATATTAATCCGATCATGCATTGTCACTTGATTAAAAATAATTCATTTTCACAATAATTATCTTAAAAGTCACACATATAATATCATATAATTAATTGATCATATGCATTTTTTATATACTTACAATATATCAAAATTAAATTTTAACTTTTTTTCCTCTTATCCACCACTTTCTCGCAAGAAGTCATTTATAAGACTCCTCCACCAAACACATTGGATGAAGCCTGGTTCTTACCCATAAAAGGCGGAAAGAAAAAAGAAACTAAGAAAGGTAATCGTAGTAACCTCAAACATGTTTTTTATAATATATATATATATATATATATATATATATATATATATATATATATAGCTTAGTAAGTTTTGTCATTTGGCAAAAATATGTTTAGAAACCAGATTTTTAACATCCTTTTCTAAAATATATTTGGCTGCTTTGCAGTCAATTCGAAGTAAAAACTTTTTATTTATCAAATCATCTTAAAATTTAGTAATACATAGTACTATAGATAAAATCTCTTTTTTAATAGTCCTATATTTTTCTTAGGAAGAGATCCAAAGACAGGAATGATAGCGGACGACTTGTTCAATTTTTGACTCTGGAAGGATCTGGAGTAGGATACCACCATATCCTTTTTCCGATGCATCTGTCTGAACAATTAGACTAGCATCAGGATGAGGAATACCAAGACAAGGAAGTAACTTGACATCCTTCTTTATTTCTAAGACCAACTTGGATAATTCTGAAGATCAAGGTTTAGGATTTTTGGTTTTCCTAAGCCTAGAATAAAGGGGTTTACACTTTAACCTAATATTTGGAATGAACTCAGAGACATAATTTAAACAACCTAGAAATCTTTGTAATTGTTTTTTATCCTTTAATTGATTTGGGAAATTATCAGCAAAAGCTATACTTCTGTTAATTGGGGTTATTGTTCCCTGATGAATTTCATAACCCAAAAATCTTATTTTTGTTTGAAACATTTTTATTTTCTTGGCAGAAATTATCATGCCATTTCTTTTTATTGTTTCTTTAAAGGTTTTCGTGAATGATCAAACATTAATTCGAAAACTATTGGCTATAATGATAATGTTTGAAGTTTTTTGGTGACAATGTTTGAAGTTTGCTAAGTATTAGTGTTAATATATATATATATATATATATATATATATATATATATATTTTCAGTACAAAAAGAAAAAAATTATATTATTAATCAATAATAAATTATCGTATCATTAAAAAATATTTAACTATTATCTCAAATATCTTAAAAATCACTCCTATTATGATTTGTGGCAAGTGATGTTTACATTAATAATACATATATTACATAATAATTAAACTCAATAAACTAGTAATAAAAGATAAGTGGCAAGTGATGTTTACCATTTTTTTTTACATGAATTTAATATTTTAACTACTATCTATACTATCAGTCAAAAAAAAAAAAAAAACTACCATCTATACTAGAATTAAGCTATTTATGCGAAATTTCGTAACGTGCCATAAACAAATTGATGTACTTTCCTTGTGACCACTTGATTTTAAGACATAATGGTATATATATTTTCCTTCCAATCTCGTCTTAAATAAAATATGAGTTTAATTTCTATATATTTTCAGCATAATTTTTTTATACAGAGATCCAATAATATCTTGACAAATTAACATTATTATTATTTCTCTCTCTTAACTATTAAAATAAAATCATACATGTCAAAATATTAATGGGCGTCAGTGTAAAAATTTTTACACTGACAATACAATTTTAAGAGTTTAATTGATATATACTGTCAGTATAAAGGTTTTTACACTCGTCAATCAATAATAAATCGTCACGTCATTGAATTTTTTGATTCTTATCCAAATCCAAAACACCTTAAAAGTCATCAATGCCATGATTTGTGATTGATTGACAAACAGAAAAATTTTACACTGAAAATACATACCAATTAAACTCTTACTTTAATCCATAAAACATATGTATTTTAGTATCCATTTTTGAAATTTTATATCAATCTATTATTAAATTAGAGTCCTCATTTATTAACATGAGTCATTCTTTACTATCTCCCATCCTTAATATGTCACGTGTCATTTTTTAATACACTTTCATATTTATTTTTTTTGAGCAATATACACTTTCATATTTGTCTACTTATATTTTTTATAATATTTTCAAAAAAATATTTACAACTATTATAATTACAATAATTTTATTAGTTATTTGCTTTAGTTATCAAATCCGTTTATTTATTCTTTCCATTCTTCGCAATCTCTCTAGTACTCCTCAGTGCATGGCGGGCATATCATCTGTAATATTTTATTTTTTAAATTCGTTTTAATTCTCCTTAATTAATTATTATAATTTCTATAGATACTAAATCATTATTTATTTTTTCTCATTTAATTTTTTATTTTTTTAGGATAAACATTTATATCTATATATCAATACTGATTTCTTAATTGTCTACATCATTTAGTATGATATATCTTATTTGTATTGTCTATAAACTCTATCATACATGAGTCATTAATAAGGATCTTAAGAATTCATAGTCTTCACTAATAGAATGAATAGAAACACTAACTTTTCTCCATGCTTAAATGTTAATACTTCTTTGTTTGAACTTCAATCAACAATGGAAACTTTTCTATCCCTTTCCTTTCTCTTTATGCCTCTAACTTTGATGGAAATTAGGAGATTTTCTTTCCAGAAGGGAAATGTTTCATTTCCTTCCTTTTATAATTGCTTCCATCAAGCAATATATTCTTTTATGGAAAGACTCATTCCTAAGAGTCATAACCATTCATTCAAATATTAAACAATATGTCCTTTCATTCAAATATTAAACCACCACTAATATTTGTCACACACATGAGACATTAATTCTTACATTCTCCCACTTGGCTCATGTGACAAAGTACAACCTCATGTGGTCCAATAAATTCTTAATCATAATGTGCATAAATAAGGACAATTGTTTCATCGTAAGTCATATTTAAGAACAAGAAATAATAAGAGTCATGGCGGTTATATATCCCTACTTTGACATAGTTCCTTCCATGCACTGCTATATTAATCTTCTTCCTAACATGACACTTTCACGGGAAGTACATAATATGTCTAACAATAAAAAGACCAATCATGTTTTCAACGTCATCATTCATACATGTGCACACAGAAGTTTGAAAACAAAGTATTCAGAAACTTATACATTAATAAGCTTAGAGTGTCATACATACATCATTAATGAATTAAAAACATAATTTAACATTCGCTAGCAGACATAATGCCCATTCTTTCAACATGACCAGTAAATGCTTTGGGCGGTAACCCTTTTGTTAAAGGGTCGGCAATCATAAGTTCAGTGCTAATATGATCAATTGATACTCTTTGTTTCTGAACTTCTTCTTTAACGGCAAAGTACTTTATTTCCATATGCTTAGCACCCTTAGAGTACTTATCATTTTTCGAAAAGAAGACAGTTGCAGAATTATCACAATAAATTTTTAGCGGCCTGGCAATACTGTCGACTTTTCAAAGTCCTGAAATAAAGTTCCGCAGCCAATTTGCCTGAATAGTGGCCTCAAAGCATGCCACAAATTCAGTCTCCATAGTGGATGCAACAATGACCGACTGCTTCGCACTCTTCCATGATATTGCTCCTCCGGCTAAAAGATATATGTAATCAAAAGTGGACTTTCTTGTATCCACACATCCAGCAAAGTCTGAATCTGAATATCCAACCACCTCAAGGTGATTAGATCTCCTATAAGTAAGCATGTAGTCATTCGTTCCTTGCAAGTATCTTAGAACTTTCTTTGTAGCTTTCCAGTGGTCCATTCCTGGATTACTCTGGTATTTACCCAGCATTCCAACTGCAAAACTTATATCTGGTCTCGTGCATGTCTGAGCATACATCAAACTCCCAACAACAGATGCATAAGGAATATTTTCCATCTGTTTCCGTTCCAAATCATTATTTGGACATTGCATGAGACTAAACTTATCTCCTTTCTGAATTGGAACAGGAGATGCTGAGCACTTGTCCATCCTAAATCTCTCTAAAACTTTATTAATATATGCTTTTTGAGTCAAACCCAACAATCCAAGTGATCTATTCTAAAATATTTCTATTCCGATCACATAGCTTGCCTCACCCATATCCTTCATTTCAAAATTGTTAGAGAGAAAGTTCTTGGCCTCACTTAACAGACCAAGACCATTAGTTGCAAGCAAGATATCATCAACATACAAAATCAGAAATATAAACTTACTCCCACTGATCTTCAGATATATACATCGGTCAACGATGTTTTCCTTAAATCCAAAAGAAACAACAGTATCATTGAACTTAAGATACCATTGTCGGGAAGCTTGTTTAAGTTCGTATATTGATCTCTTAAGTTTACATACCATGTGTTCCTTTCCTTTCTCTATGAATCCCATTGGTTGATTCATATAAACATCTTCCTCTAAGTTCCTATTTAGAAAGGCAGTTTTCACATCCATTTGATGCAACTCTAAATCATAATGAGCTACCAATGCCATGATAATTCTGAAAGAATCTTTCTTGGAAACTGGTGAAAACGTTTCTTTGTAATCAATGCCATCTTTCTGAGTAAAACCTTTAGCAACAAGTCTGGCCTTGTAACGTTCAAGGTTTCCATGAGAGTCACGCTTAGTCTTAAAGACCCATTTACACCCAACTCTCTTGCAACCTTCATGCAATTCTACGAGGTCCCAAACATCATTCTGTTCCATGGATTTAAGCTCATCTTTCATGGCATCTAACCATTTATCAGCATTATCACCATTCATGGTTTGTGAAAACGAAACTGGATCATCATCAATTCCTAAGTCATTTTCCGACTCTTGTAGATATACCACATAATCATTCGGTATAGCAGATCTTCTTTCTCTTTGGGATCTTCTTAATGTTATTTCTTGTGGTTGTTCTATTATAGGTTCATTGTCAACCTCGGGAACATTAATTTGTTGTTCTTCTTGATTATTATACGGTTCAACAATTTGAGGAACAACAACTTGAGCAGTAGGAACACAAGTCAAAGGAACTTGTATTCTCACTTCATTAATCTCCACATTTCGTGAAGCTTCACTCCCACTGGTTTCACCATTCTCAATGAACCTAGAATTCTCAGTTTCAACAATTCTTGTACTATGGGTAGGACAATAAAATCTAAACCCCTTAGACTTTTCTGGATAACCAATGAAATATCCACTGATTGTTCTTGCATCCAGTTTCTTTTCCTGTGGATTATAAATCCTTATTTCTACCTGGCAACCCCAAACATGCAGGTACCTTAAACTAGGTTTCCTTCCAGTCCATAGTTCAAAAGGTGTCTTTGGAACTGCCTTACTAGGAACCCAGTTCAACAAATACATGGCAGTTTTTAAGGCATACATCCACAATGATAAGGGTAAAGATGCATTACTTAACATACTCCTAACCATATCCATTAAGGTTCGATTACGCCTTTCCGATGCACCATTTTGTTGTGGCGTACCTGGCATTGTGTATTGAGCACATATGCCACGCTTTTCTAGGAATTTAGCAAACGGACCAGGGTGTTGTCCATTTTCATCATACCTTTCGTAATACTCACCACCTCTATCAGGCCTTATGATTTTCACCTTTCTGTCCAATTGCCTTTCGACTTCATTTACATAAATTTCTAAGGCATTCACCGCTTGAGACTTCTCATGCAGTAAATAGACATATCCATAACGTGAAAAATCATCAATAAAGGTGATAAATTATTTTTCCTTACCGAAAGAATTAGCATCAAAAGGTCCACATATATCAGTGTGAACTATCTCAAGAAGCTGAGTGCTTCTTGTGGCACATTTCTTTGTGTGTTTTGTTTGCTTTACTTTAATACAATCCACACAAATATTAAGGTCGGTAAAATCCAAATCTGGAAGGACTTCATTCTTTATAAGTCTTACCATTATTTCCTTGGAAATGTGACCAAAGCGCTTATGCCACAAATAAGCAGAACGTTCATTCACTAAACCACGTTTAGTGCCAACATTATGATGCAAGGTCATAAGTGTTTCAGCATATAGATTATCAAGATTCAATCTATATAAACCATCAATAAGTATACCAGATCCAATCATAAATGTATGCTTATACAAACTGAAACATCCATTACCAAACTTAAAAGAGTATCCAACAATATCAAGTTTAGACAAAGAAACTAAATTCCTAGAAATATTAGGTACATACAAAGTTTCAAATAAATCTAAATGATATCCAGTGTCAAGGATCAAACGATAAGTCCTGATAGCTTCCACTGGAACTTTCACTCTATTCCCCATGAATACAAACTTCTCATTTGGGCTTATGGTTTGGATCGTAAGAAATCCCTGCATCGTATTAGAAACATGAGTCGTACATCCAGAATCAATCCACCAAGTATTATGAGGAACTTCAGTTAAATTTGATTCAATATATACATAAGCATTAAGCTCACCTTTCTTTTCGAACCAAGCCTTACGTTTGGGGCAATCCTTCTGGAAATGTCCAGATTTCCCACAGAAATGACATTTGTCATTCTTTCCTTTCTTATGGATCTTAACGGAGGACTCATTTATCTTTAGTGGTCATTTCCCCTTTCCATGTTTCTTATCAGCATTCTTACCAGTTCCTTAATGGTTCACATAATGGATTGAGTGACTTCCTTGATTCTTAAATCTCGTTTCCTCTTGAACCAACATACTGTGCAATTCATGCACATTCCATTTATCTTTCATGGTGTTGTAGTTCATTTGGAACGGACCATAATCAAACGGTACTGAGTTCAAAATGAACTGCACAAGGAAATTCTCATCCACTTCCATTCCCAATGACTTAAGTCTTGCTGCAATATTTATCATTTCAATAACATGCTCATGCATAGTACGAGAACCATCAAACTTCATGGTGGTTAAGGTACTCATTAATGTCCCAGCAAGAGACTTGTCAGCAGTTTGGGACCGCTCTTCCACATTCTTCATAAATTCTTTTGCACTTTCAGTTTTAGGAAGAGCAGACTTAATGTTACTTGCTATGCTCATTCGCATAAACATCAAACTTAGTCTGTTTGACTTTTCCCAAGCCTTAAAATGAGCCTTCTCTTCATTGCTACTAGCATCAGTAATAGCAGCAGGCTTCTCAACTTGAAGAGCCAAATCAAGATCCATTACACCAAGGTGAAATTGGATATGTTCACTCCATTCAGAGAAGTTCAGCCCATTAAATGTTGGAACAGACGTAGCATGCGAATGTAAAGACATAGGAACAAATACTGCAATTAACACATGCTTCACATTAATGCTTTGAGTCATAAAATAACATACAATCAAATTCAGACAATAAACATTAAACATTCAATGCACATTAATGTTCTCCTTTGGGTGATACATCAATGCACAACAAACATAATGATGCTAATATAGTCAACATCATTAGGCAATGAAATATGCACTAACTAGAAATATTTACTATCTTTGGACATATAAATAAAACCTATAGTACATTCACATCACCATCAATCATGTCCATTAATTATAAGAACAACTAATCAACCTTTGGGTGATTCATAAATGCCTTATAACAATGAACTTCAATTTACCCATAAACTAACAATCATCATGTCATTTATAGCATCACATTCTATGGGTAATTGAAATAAATTATCACTCATTTGAAATTAAATAAACTTTCAGATATGACCACTCTGGTGATTAACAAATCCATCATACATTTAATCCCAAAATGTACATACTTCACAAACAATCACATATATTTAACAATTCAATATATATTATACCGTAAGTTGCCAACATACATTCAAATGCCTTTGCTTGGTTCCATTTCTGAAACTTTTACGTACAGGGAGCATTTCACAAGGCATCAACAATGGAAGAATTTGGGAAAAAGACAACCATTTTATGACTCTTAAGATTGGTAATTTTCAAAGATCACGCACGTACAGATCATGGAGTAGTCTTTGAAAGGCATTTTCAAATTCTTTCATAAAGGAACAAACATTAACTTTGAGATGTTACGGACATACGTACAGGAAAGCTTTATTCCCGATTCCAAGACAACTCTTTCTCAATATATTGATAACATACAGGACAATGATAATTAATCACAGTACAGCGGAATGAAACAATCATCGTTTATAAATTCCCAATTTTTAAAAATTAGGGTTCATAAAATTTGGGAATTCAAACATCATCAATGGAAAACTATAAATTCCCTAACACATGCTCTGATACCACATGTAAACTCTATCATATGTTGGCACTTAATAATCTTAAGAATTCATAGTCTTCACTAATATGATGAATAGAAACACTAATCTTTCTCCATGTTTAAATGTTAATACTTCTTTATTTGAACTTCAATCAACAATGGAGACTCTTCTATCCCTTTCCTTTCTCTTTATGCCTCTAACTTTGATTGAAATTAGGAGACTTTCTTTCTAGGCAGAGATAGGGAAATGTTTTATTTCCTTCCTTTTATAATTGCTTCCATCAAGCAATATATTCTTTTATGAAAAGACTCATTCCTAAGAGTCATAACCATTCATTCAAATATTAAACAATATGTCCTTTCATTCAAATAATAAATCACCACTAATATTTGTCACACACATGAGACATTAATTCTTACATTGTCACCTTTTAAAAAATAATTCAAGTGCTAATTGTGTCCTATCACATTTTATTCAAATTTTTATATTTTAAAATCAATTAAAGAAATAATTATTTGCTATTATATATTTTTCAATATGTTACCTTTTAAAAATTAATATTATAAACTTTATAATATTTCATATATAACCTTTTTTTTTGAAAATTAAATGTTAAGAAACAAAAAGTTCAAATTTATGACATGTTCTTATAAAAAATATCATGACATGCTATATATGTGTGTCATGTTAGATTATAATATATGCAAATATTAAATAATTTAATTAATAAATAATAATTAAATAAATATTAAAATTTTAAAACTTTTCGTTTAACAATGAATAAAAATTAATAGAGAAAAATTTATTAATGGGGAAACTTAGAATTTGACTTGACTGATATATTCAATTTTCTTTTCACGTATGCAAACTACTATTGTACCTGCATAATAATTAAATGGATTTACTTAAAAATAATTTAGCCTTTTCAATTTACCATTTAGTGATAAAATATATATTATAATTCAATTATATATTTTTACTATCAATAGGGATTGGATGTAGTGATAAGCAAATTCTACTTACAATCAAAGTTGTTACAAAAAAAAAAAAGAGGATCAAAGTTTAAACCCTATATGAGACAATTCTTAAGAGGGCAATTTGTAATACATGATTAAAGACCAAAACTATATTTTGTTAATTAACACATCATTAAAAAATATTTAACGAGGATAACAAACTATATATATGAAAAGTCAAAAATTCAAGTAACTTTTTTGGTGCATAATTTTTTAATGATTCAACAATCCATAGTTAATTGATAATATAAATAATTTATACCAAAGTTAAACATGACTTTAATTCAATTTTCCAATTAGATTTAATGCAATCACATCAATAACCTCTAATAATTAGTATAAATTTAGATTTACTTGATTTAGACTAAGAAGATATTAGTAAAAGAATAATTTTAAGTATGTTGGCTATTGACGTGTTTATGGCTTGGTCAGACTTCATCAAGTACCTAGGAATTTTTGTTGGGTTTTCTAATTAGGTTCTGAGTTTATGCTTTACCCGGGTGTTTTGTAGTCATGATTCTCCTTCTATTTTTAGTAGTAGTATCAAGGTTACATAGCTAGTATATGGGTTGGAGTCCCAATTATCAATATCATTTTGATTATAAAAAAATAAAATTAAGTATGATCATAATTAATAGCCATTGAAATGAAATACATTGATTTTTTTTTCATTTACACACGCACACACTCCTCGATGTTGGCTCAATGATTTATAGATTTTCTTAGCCAAATATATATATATATATATATATATATATATATATATATATATATATATATATATATATATATATCATTTCCTAGTTCCTACTCTACTTTAAAAAAGTTGGTCAAAGTAGAAATAAAAGCAAGTTAAAGACCAAGGACATCGATAAAGGAATGTACATATTTAGTTTTTATATATGTTAGCCCCGATGCATTCATTTACATGACGTTTTATAATATTTCTAGTTGTTTCCTTGATGAGGAATGTGATTTGAGTTGGTGTCCTTTTCTGCCAAAGTAATGTTTGGACATGAAGATAGTGGGATGTGCATGATTGTTAAGGACTTGTCCCTATGGAATTATAGAATTTCCAAAGTCATGCTATATGGGCTAGAAAAGCCTCCTTATCACACTTGGACTTAGCTTAGAAGAAAAAAAATCATCCTTATTTTTGCGTCTCTATTTGCATGTCTTTCTGGATAATTATCTTTAATCAAGAGAGGAAGAAAGACAAAAAAAAGTCAAATAATCAATGGAAAGCTAAAGGGGTAGTCCAATCAAACACATAATACGTAATGGGGTGCCCTAAGAAGTGAGTGGGCAACAAAACTTTGCAATAAGTGGACATATGATGTCCACTTCTGTCCACTGTTTGCCTAGTGCTCCAAGACCAAGAGACAAAATAAAGGTAGCACCAAATCTTCCATGTGCAGGTTAACACTTAATTTCAACTTCCATCACATTGTAATATTTGAGAAGCACGCCCATTTTATTAATAGCTGTCTTAATTGATCTAAGCTTTTCCAACATACCTATAGAGATGTGAGTTTAGCCGTAACCCTTGGCCCAGCTCATAGCCTATTCCATTTAGCTCATAACTAGAGCTGTTAAATGGGTCACCCTAGCCCATTTAGTCCTGATCTATGCGGGTCAAGGCCATGGGGACAAAAAGCCTAGAGGGCCAAAAAGCACTAAAAAACGATAGGGGTCAGGCCAGCCGATGAGCCATAATACTTTTTGATAGTCCTATTTATTTTATAAAACTTGACAAAAAGAACAACAATTATAATCACTCTAACAATATGTAATAATATCATTTAACCTAAGAAATTAACTATTCAAATATGTATTACGTGCTACAGTAGATAACTGATATGAATTGTTAAAGTAGATAAATGATATCAAATTATTATAATAGATAATATTCCAGCTAAAGGAAATCATTCACTTGGATTACCTAAGTGGTTGTGCGGTTAGTGAACGAAAAATTATAACACGTAATACATATTTAAATAGATAATTTCACAGGTTAAATAATATTATTACATAATGTTTAAGTGATTATAGTTGTTATTCTTTTTGTCAAGTTTTATAAATAAAAAAAATAGGTCTATCAAAAAAATTATGACCCATGGACTGACCGTGGCCCTCAAAGCATTTTGAGGTTTTTTGATCCTATAGGTTTTTTTTTAATGTGGGTCTTTTGACCCTATGACTTTTTTACCTCGACCCACATGGACTAGGCCTAAATGAGAGAGAGCTAACCCACTTGACTGCTCTGCATACCCAACACTTAGCACCTAATTCTATCGGACCTTCATCGAAATGATTAAATGGACAACCAGAAGAAACCCATTATATTTAAACCCATTAATGAGAATATGCCTTCGAAGATGCTTGCGCACAATTAGTTTGTGTACACTAAGTAATTTGAATTACAGTTTGATTGGTACGTAGACAATTAAACTAACACCCACCACGGTAAAGTTAAGGAACTTTTAGTGATTTAGATTAAAAGGGTTAAATATGTTTTTAGTCCCTAGAAAATGAGTGAATTTTGGTTTTGTTTTCTGTAAAAAAATTTCTTTGGTTTTCATCCTCTAAAATATGAAATTACTAATTTTGGTCCATTTAAAAGGAGCAAATTTTGGTTTTGACCCTTATAAATTGTTTTTCTTTGGCTTTAATCCCTCTAAAATTTGATATCATCGTTTTTATTCCATAGCATCCATTTTAAGAAAGATAAATATAATCCATATTAGGATTCAAGGAAAATTTCAGGGGAATCATATGTTAACATGACACTACAGAGGTTATTGTGTATCACTTCAGATGATCATATGACCTTGTGTCAGACATATAAGTACTAAATAAATGTCACATGACAGTAGGGACCAAAAAATAGTCATTTTAGATTTTATAGGGACCAAAACCAAAGAACAAATTTTACAAGGACCAAAATCAAAATTCATTCATTTTGCAAGGACCAAAAACATACTTAACCCTTAGGCTT